>CM023486.1:3699607-4310561 GCA_013339685.2 Hyalomma asiaticum | reverse complement strand
TACTCAGATTGTCCGTATTTTTTTTTAATGCAAGATGAACAAATAGACATTCCAGACTACTTTTCGAGGATCGTAAGTTCAGTCAATGATACAGCTGCCACGATCAAAGTACTCGGCAGCCTAGTGACATTTGTTGGAATGAAGAGCAGGTGAATTACAGTTGTGTTTGAAACCAAATAAAAGATTTCCTGGTGCACGCAGCTCAATAATATTTGGCTCACACGTTCACAATAACCTCAGCAACTGTTCGGCATAGTTTGTTATCGAGATTCCGAATGTTGCAGGGCTCCTTTAGTGACTGAGATCTTGCGCGATCGACGGGCACGCTATACATAAACTGGCCACAGCAACTGCGCATAGCATGAACAAATTTTCGCTGTGGCTTCTGTTTCGACAGCGCAAACTGCCTTCCATGGCCAGGTAATAGTGAAGTTAGTACAATTCAACGAAATATGGCTCATTTGGGGTAACGAGTATGCAGCGGGGTAGCAGGAAAGTGTGAAACGGTCCGCAGAAAACCAGAGAATAGCACCGTTGCTTTGATTTGACGATAAAGCGGAGCTTGAAAAAAACAAAAAAGCAGCTGTCGTACACACACACACGCGTGCGCACGCGCGCACTAGAGGCGTCTGAGTGGCGAGGGCAGGTATAGGCATGCATTGCTAGATACCGACACCGGACAAGCTGGCGGCCCCAGTAATATAAAGTTAAAAATTAAACAATATATATCCAAACGTGTTTATATAGGTCCTCGTAACACACCGCTCACTCATAGCCCGACGTATCCCTATTGCCAAGCCAGCGTCCAGCGCCATGCCGGATTATGGGCCCAGTGTGACGCTGTATACTGGCACGCTGGCGTGCCACGGGATACTGGGAGCCGCCGGTTACTGGCACGCAAAACTGTTTTAGCGCAAAGAAACGTGGTGCTTCACTGCCATGCATGCGAAAGAATATATAATTATAAAAAAGCGAGAGGACGCATTATAACAAAAAAAAAAATAAAGAAAGCATGAAAAAAACACTCTCTCCAACCGGGTTCGAACACGGCACCTAGCAAACAAACAGGAAAAAAATGAGTCTCATTGAAGGGGTGTTTTGTAAAATCCACGAATTATGTACTCCTGTTGCTTTATGTGATTTCCATTTGTCATCGTTCATAGTTCTAAGCAGTGCACACGTGGCGTCTAACGTTTTCAGGGTATATGTACGAGCGGGATCTGCGGAAAAATAAATCAGTTGTTGAAGGTTAGCGCTGTGGTGCGTCAGGAGTGTCTTCCTTCTGTCCGTGGCCAGCGTGCGCTACCATCAAACTCAAGATGCTCTACCAATTGTGCGCCAAGCCTCCAAGCGAGCTCCGAAACACGAAGCTACCAGGATCATAATCTCCGACGGCGTAGACGCCCTGGAACACTGTAAGCGACATTGTCGCAAGTTACCGCAGAAATGCGTGGAGGATTACTTATTACAACAGGGCTTGAGTGCACTTCCAGCTGATGAGGAAGGAGGATTCGCGTTTTTTTCACATGAAAAATTAAACGAGAAGGCTATAAATGCTATTGCTAAGGTGTTCGTTCGGAAGAACAGCATTTCAGCAACTAAGGTCAGAGCAAAATTGAAACGTATGTGCACAGAAATTAACTTGGAAGGTGTGTTGAGCAGCGTAAAGAAATGTAAAATTAACTGCCTGGAGGTATTATTCAGAGCGCAAAAACGCACAAGGAAGGTGTTCCTTTAAGGGTGATTGTATCCGAGAAATACAAATAGGAAAAATCTGTTGCCATGTACGTGCAAGATAAATAGAGATTGTTTTACATAGATGACCCTTTCCTGACAAAGAATTCGGAGCTCGTTTTAAAATTTGCGAGAGATCGTAAATATCAAGCGGTAACAGCGTTATCGGCAGATAATACTTATTTTTATTATTCTCTGTCACAATCAGAATTACTATCGTGTATTGACAAGTCTGTCGATCAGTATGGCGCTCTTAGGTTTACTACGGAAGCGGGTACGTCCGTAGACAATTTTTCAGAACTGCTTAGATTATACTTGTCGTCAACATTCATAAAACACAAATACCCAAGGCTGAATACCCAAGGTCTCGAATTGCTCAAAACCTTACAAACTGGTCAGGCTTCAATTCTGAGTAAGTTAGAGGCCATTGACACCAGATTAGGACGATAACAAAAGAAGTTAAACAGCTGCATGACAACAGCGTTGACTTGGAAAATAGAAGCCGGAGAAACAACCTCGTCTTTTATGGGCTCAGTGATTCTGAATTAGAAACGTGGGAACAGTCTGAACTACTGATCAAAAACATCTGTAAAGAACACTTGGGTTTAGAATTGCAGTCCGTAGAAAGAGTGCATCGTATAGGTCGTTATAATGCAACGAAAAACAGGCCTGCCATCGTCAACTCTGCCTCCTACAAAGAAAAGTCCAGTGTTCTTTCCAAAGCTAAGAAATTCAAGGGAACAGCGTACAGTGTCGAGCAAGATTATGGTACAGTGTCGAACAAGATTTATTCGGAAAAAACTTTGGGGATATGTCGCGCTAGGTTGAGCTTTGATAAGTTAATCATGGACGGTAAAACGTCGCGCTAGGTTGAGCTTTGTTAAGTTAATCATGGACGGTAAAACATATAGATGGGACAAAGAAAAACAAGACGTTCAAAGAGTAAAAAAATGACCCTCCCAGGAGAAAAGGGGGCGTCAACTACAACATCTGATTACATTGACAGTGAACTGCAGAAGCGTTGTCAATAAAGCTGATGAACTTGCGGCTCTTATCGACTCTGTAAAAGCTGACATAGTATTCGGAACTGAATCATGGCTGGATTCTTCTATTAGAGATAGCGACGTTTTTCCGGGTGACTTTGCTGTTTATCGAAAGGATAGATCCCGCGCGGGTGGGGGCGTTTTTCTTTTAGTTCGTCGCTCTTTAGATTCATTTGAATTAGATATAGGACAGGACGAAGTAGAATCCGTGTGGTGCAAAGTTACTATGCGAGACAATTCCTCGTTCGTGGCCGGTGCTTTCTATCGGTCTCCAAACTCGTCTGTAACCACGTTGAGGCTTTTGCATGACATTGTTTTGGAAGCTTCCTGCCACACGTTTATCTTGGCGGGGGACTTTAATTTGCCCGACTTATCTTGGCGCGACGGAACTTGTGAGATGACGGCGGGTGGAATCTTAAACCTGGAGATGAAACACATTGTAGATTCTTGTGGGCTAATGCAACATGTTACTACTCCAACACGTGGCACTAATGTATTGGACCTTGCTTTCTGCAACTCGCCAAATATGGTGAATTCAGTAAGTGTCGTTACAGGAATAAGTGACCACCACGCAGTCGTCGCCATTGCCCAAAGCAAAAATAGAAGACAAACAAAAAGGGAGACGAGAAGGGTGTACCTATACGACAGAGGTGATTACGCTAGCATATCAGGGAAGCTTCTAGATCATCTGCCGCTTTCTGAATGCTTCTCAAATGACTGTGACATAGAAGAATTATGGTATAAGTTTAAACAAAAAATTAAGGGGCTTACTGAAACCTACATTCCCAGTATTGAATGCGACAGACTTAGAAAACGAAACAAACCATGGATGACTGCGCGTATCTTGAGAATAGTAAGGAAAAGAAGGCGCATATATTTAAAATATAAAAGGAATAATAGCCGTCGTCACTTTGAAAACTTGAATGATGCGACTCGTGAGTTCAAGCACAGTATAAAGGATGCTAAGCGGCAGTACTTTGAAAAACTCGGACACAAAATCAAAACTAATTCAAAAGCATTTTGGCAATACATGAAAGGCTACGGAGCAGAACCATCGGGAATCACTAAAATAGTCTTCAATAATGAGAAGTTATTACACGATACTGAGAAGGCTACCTGATTAAATAACTATTTTCTTTCCGTATACTTGCCGAAATATAGCTGTAGTGCTTCGCAATGCACGAGTTCCGTGCCGAATATGCAACCAGTGGAGTTAAGTGTGAACGGAATCAGGACTTTATTAAACAAAATTCCCGATAATAAGGCAATTGGACCGGATGGAATTTCACCTCGAATCTTAAAACAGTGTTCTGAGTCGACTTCCCTTTATCTGCACGTAATTTACACTAAGTCTTTGTCTTCCGGTGCCCTCCCAGATGACTGGAAAATTGCACATACGGTTCCTATTCATAAAGGTGGGTCTAGAACAGACGTAACCAATTATAGGCCTATTTCACTTACGTCTATACCCTGCAAGTTATTAGAACATATTCTGTATAAAGAAATAATGACGCATTTATCAACACAAAACTTGCTGGTGTCTCAACAACATGGGTTTCGTAAGGGCTTATCCTGCACAACACAATTAATTGAATTTTACCATGACTTAGTTTCTGAAATAGACAATGGCGGACAAATCGATTGCCTTTTCCTGGACTTCCAAAAAGCTTTCGACACTGTTACGCACTCTTTTCTTCTAAGTAAACTTGCAGCGCTAAACATTGACCGTGAAGTTCTGGTGTGGATAGAAAATTACCTCTTAGGCCGCCGACAGTGTGTAGTATTAAATGGCAAAAAATCAACTTTTGTAAACATCACATCAGGTGTGCCACAGGGCTCAGTCCTAGGGCCTCTTTTATTTTTGGTATATATAAATGACATTTGCTCAGGAATTGATTCTAATATACGGTTGTTCGCAGACGACTGCGTCTTGTACAGGAAAATTAGAAATGTAGGTGATGTCGCCTTGCTACAAAGTGACCTATCGCGTGTTCAAGAATGGTGTTCAACATGGAAAATGTCATTAAATACCAAAAAATGCGTTCATGTTACTTTCACGCGTAAAAAAAGTAGAGTAGCCTCGGAGCACACAATTAGCAATAGTACAGTAACACAAAAACCACAGTACAAATACTTAGGTATAACTTTTTCAGCCGACTGCTCATGGAATACTCATGTTGATTTAATTGTTGCGAAGGCCGCCAAGACTTTAAACCTTATACAGCGAAACCTGAGACATGCGCCGGCATGCTTAAAATCAACGGCGTATTCTACATACATTCGCCCTATGCTTGAGTACGCCTGCGCCCTGTGGGACCTCTGGCAAAATAATTTAAGTGACAAAATTGAAAAAATAGAGAACAGAGCAGCACGGTTTGTACTAAGTGGATGCTCCATAAATGACAGTTGTACAAATATGAAAAATGAGCTACGATTGGAATTACTCTCATCCCGTCGAAGGAAACTACGGTTAAAGCTCCTGTATCAAATATACCATGATAAAACCGGCATCCGAAAAGAAATGTGCATTCACAGTCCTCATTATGTATCTTCGCGAAATGATCATTGTTTCAAGATTTTAGAATACCGTACTAAATCTAATTTGTATGCAAATTCGTTTTTTGTTCGTTCCATCAGGGAATGGAATCGCTTGACAAATGAACAAGTGTGCTGTATTAATGAAGATGTGTTCTTTTTGACATTGTAATGTCAATGAAGATGCTGTGCTAATGAAGTGTGCTGTGTTAATGAAGATGTGTTCTTTTTGACATCGTAACCCCCCTGCTGCAGCGCCTATGGGCTAAGCGGGGTAACCTTTCAATAAGGAATAAAGAATGAATAAAAGAAGGAGTATGCATTGGCTTCTGCCTAGCACCAGTGCTAAGTAATGTCTTCCTAGCCAAACTAGACAGAGACTTGTCAGAGCGCCTGCAGGGATTTAATGTTGTGAAAGTCTTTAGGTATGTCGACGACTTTTTAGTTTTTATGGGTTGTTAATCAAAATCATTTTGTAGTCAAAGCATTGCAGTTTTTAACGTCTTTCGTGAGTGTTAAAACCACAAGTGACATTTGAGATGCCATGTGACGGGAGGATCCGATTCCTCGACATCAATTTCACGCTGACAAAACATGCTGGCGTTACGAACCTAAGGCAAACAAGCCACTGTTGCAGTTTCACTCCGCGCATAAAAAGTTAGTGAATCGCGAAGATGTGCCCGAATGATGCGGGATAGTTTTGAAAATCAAGTGTCGCGTTTAAGTGATTCTGTTTATCCGAACCACGTCCTCACATCAGTTGCAGAGGGCCTGCTCAAAAAGGCACAACGGACAGGTTCCGTGCAAGTGCATGATGCTAACACAACCATAAAGAAAGGTCACCGTCATACCATTTATACATAAATTCTCCCATAGACTAAAGAAGATAGCTGAAAGGAGTGACGTTCGCATAGTTTTTTCAGCGCCTAATAAGTTGGTGAGCCTGTCTTGGAAGCACACACAGCGCACAGAGAGCACACACAGCGCACGCGAAACAGAGCACAAAGACGAGAATGAATTTGTTAAGTGTAGCATGTGCGTTGTCTATCGGATTCCTTTAACGTGTGGAAGGTATTACATTGGGCAGACCAGTAGATGTGTAAATGACAGGCTAAGGGAACAAGATGTGCAACCTTGCTCCTGTTGGTTTTCTCGCCGTTCATTGCCGAAGGTGTAGTACGTGTAAACCCAAGTTTAAGGAAACGGCTATCATGAGTAGAAAGCAGTGCGAGACAACACGTCCGATCGTCGAAGCCAAAAACACTCGAAATCTGGGACGCATGCGTAAGCAGGGCATCAGTTATGTTGTCTGAAAAGGAACTTGAATACATGTGCTCTCGCTAAAGTGCTTTTGGTTTTGGTTATCGCGGTTCAAGGTGGCAACGTGAGAAAACAAAAAGGAAAATAAATGAGTCTCCATGAAGGGGTGTTTTGTCAAGCCCACGAATTATGTACCCCTGTTGCTTTAGTTGATTTCCATTTGTCATCGTTCATAGTTCTAAGCAGTGGACACGTGGCGTCTAACGTTTTCAGGGTATATGTACGAGCGGGATCTGCGGAAAAATAAATTAGTTGCTGAAAGTTAGGGCTGTGGTGCGTCAGGAGTGCCTTCCATTTGTCTGTGTTAAGCGTGCGCTACCATCAAACTCAAGCCTTTTCTTGCACTTACGAATAGTCGACATGAATGTAGACGCGTTTTATGTAGGCTATAATGCCGCTCGATAATTGCATGTCTACTTCAAGAGGCACTTAGCAGTTTTCTCGCTCAAACGGCGATATTTTAGTACAGCGGCAGCGCCAATGTCTGACATACAAAGGTTCATCGAAGCTCACAACTGTTGATCGCTTCGCAAAAAGCAAGCGCAGTGCAGTGTGAAACGTCTCATCTTTGTTCAGTAAACCGTACTGATCGATAAATATCTTCAAAGAGCGTCGCTTCGATGCTCACCGCTTCATCTTCAAGCACCGCGCAGAAATAAAAATCATTTCTTCAGGTTAACCGATGCCAAGGCTGTACGGAGCAGTAATTTTGACTCGTCGTAGTAGCGTATTCTTAAGGCTTGGAGTGCCGTTTTCGTGTAGACGGACTCGGCCGGTGCAGTATGCATATGCTTCACTGGGAGCATACTGGGACAGACCGATCGGGACTCGGCTGTTTGCAAAAGCTTAAGCCATTGCCTCTTAGCTGCAGAAGCTTTCTCGCTTTTTGGGAAACGTAGAGTAATTGAAAGTGCAGCTATCGCCAGATGTGCATTCGGCGCGTGGTGATACCGATCGGTGTTTGTGTGTTTTTCTTTTCTGCATGCGTTTGGGCGCGTTGAGAGCGTCATTAAATGAACGTAATTTATAACTGCGCGGCGATGTAAAATTTTACTCTTGTTTGCACCGACTCCTCTAGACAATTAATCACTACAGCAGAACTATCACGGGAGTAGTTCATGAACGTGACGTTGCGCGTCGAAGCTAAGCGCGGGGAAAATGCCCAAATGCAAACATTCATAGCTGCTAGCGCTAAATGCGCGTATGCCGCGAATTGGTGCACACTGTGGCTCACAGCGATGAAGTGCGGCCAAGCCGTAAATGTTCCCAGAGTTCTCACACATGGCGAAATCAACTAATACTGGACGCAGTGCAGAGCGTGTGCCTGTGAAACCAGCGTCTCTTGTGCCGCTTCCAGTGTGCTCCGCACTCGTGCCAGTGCGCAGTGCTTTCCAGCGAGCCTCTCACTGGTACCAGTGACATTCCAGCTATGCCAGCTTGTCCGAGTACAATGCCAGCGTACACCAATGCAAACCAGCGCTGCCAGCGTCCCAGTGTGTACTCCCCAGTGAAATACCATCGTTCCGAGCGCGTTTCTAGTGCTCCCAGTACGATAAACGTACTGCAAATGCATTGGGTGCGCTGTTTTTTGCAATAGGGTATTAATTTAGTTGTTCGTCACCTCATCATCGCTGTCCTGCACTATCAGCCCACCAACCTGGTTCAAGTTTTCTCTCCCCAGTCCCTAGCACGTGAAACACTGGACAGCTTATGACATACCATTAAGCCTCTGTGCACAACAGCGTGCCTGTAACAATACTGTGGAACCAGATAACAGGTCGTTTAATTCTCTTCTATTCGCGGTCTGGGAGAACGACGAACCCCGAAATGCAGAGAACTGCAACAGCGTGGTCAATGAGAAATAATAATAATGAATATTCACAAAAGAGTCGCACGCCGCTGACAAAGTTTCAATGCAGTGTTGTACACGTTCCTCCATAACAGGAACGAAAACTCGTTCCTCGTTCCTTCACAATTTTGTAACGAGTTCCCGTTACAAGTTCCATTAATAGAAAAGGAACGCGTTCCAGTTACATTTCGAAAATTGGAACGTGTCGTTACATTAAAGTTCCATTGTATTTCTAAAATTTAAAATGAATCGTGAGGCAAGTTAAAGTGAGCATACAAAATCCCGCATCGACCTATGTATATTTCAGTAATTTCAACGTCATCGGCGGCATATTATCTGGAGACAAAGAAATATCGAAGGAAAGGCTCCTAGGCAAATATATTCAAGGAGCCCCGAACATACCACGGACAACGCCACTGCAAGTTCGGCTCTAGTATTTTACAAGTGCGACACACATGGCAGTTTCCGGTTCAGTCTTCAGATTTATAGCCGGGATAGTGCGTCTCCAATGAGCAAATATATGCGGTTACTCACATGCACAAACGTATGTAACAGCGGTGCGTTTGGCAGGCTAGTAACAGACCTTTTTGATTTAGGATAGTATAGAAAAGTTTGTGCCTGACCCATATGACATTGCGCGAAAATACTGGAACAAGGTCCCCCATGTCGTCAGCGTTCCCGATCCATAACGATTTTGCTCAAAGTTGGTGGCCCTTGTAGCATTTTAATAAACTACTTAGAAGCCCTAGATATTTTGATTTTGCTTAGTTCTCATCACTTTAAAGAAGATGCAATACTGTACTTTTTGTTGTTAAATATAGGTATGTCGGTGTCAGGAATTTTAATATTGCTATGCTTTACGTTCACCGCCGAACTAAATAACGCGGGACTGTTTTGTTCTTCCTTTCGTAGCATTAGGAACAAGCATTATTTGCCCCGTACATTCGTAGGCACACCGACATTAAGGCAAGGGTGAAATGCTGTTGTGGCGCAGGAAATAAATAACAAAAGAAATAGCCTCACATACGTAATTTGATGGGACGCTAACCAAAAATTACGCACACTACACAAGCATAATTAACAGGACATTGGTATACAGCAAAATAGGCTGTACGGTAAAGTGCACGGCGTGCGGTGCGTTAAAATGTTTGGTTATGCCTGTGTAGCTGTAAAGGATTATAAGAGGGACGTTCGTCACGAATTCTTGTGCGTGGTCAGACGAGAAAGGCACTGAGAGGACACGGGAGCGTAAGAGGGAACAAATAACACATATTTATATGACAGGACGATGGGGATGGGTACGTCATGCACACTGGTGTAGTAAATGAGAAACGTTACGGAATAGAAATAGGATTATGGTCCACGACATGCGGAGTTCAAGAAAACAAAAAAACGACACCTCACTAGTTGGGTCACGACGCAGTCGTTGCCTCGTCGGTGCATTGCCAAGTGTGCGGCTCTGTACCGACTTTACCCCACACCTACTGGCACTGCCCTAGAGCCAATACACCTCAACGACGTTCACTTCCCCCTGAAATACTTACATGGGAGGCCTGGGTTGCCAACCTGGGCGAAACAACCTCCTCATGGACAACCCTCCTTCACCACATACTCGCCATAACGGGGGAGGCCCCTGACGCCCCACTTTAATGCACGGACCCGGACAAGGGTTTGGGAAATAAATGTTTTCTCTCTCTCTCTCTCTCGTCGGTGGGCGTGTTGACACAGCAGCGTCCGGAGGCAAGTCGGCGTCGCGTCGACTGTCGGCGGAGGCGACGACTCCCCACGGTGGCGTCACAGCGTCAGCTACAGCGGGTGCCGGCCCACGGCTGCTCTACCGTGGCCAGCCGCACTTGTGGTTCACCTCGCGCGGGAGGCGTCCCGGCGCTGGTCCTCCAATTAGGCCTCTCCTGGATGAGGCCGCAAGCCGCTCCAGGAGCCCAGGTGAGCAGGCAATGCCTATGCCTGCTCCACGCGGCGTCACTGCAGGGACCCTCGCGCGTCTGCACTGACAGGCAGGCGCGTCGTCAGCAGGCAGGTCCGCCCAGGAACAGCCGCAGGAGCTCGGAACGCGGTCGTCTGCCGTATTCTTCTGCACCACGAGCTCTCTCTCTGCGCGCGCACCGCGCGAGCCTCTTCTTTTTTCCGTGCCGCCGCCGAGCACGCCATCTGCCCCTGGCTTTGGCTTCGTAGCGGTGCATGAATGTCTTCAAAGATGCACACCAATTTTCCCACACAAAGAAAGTTCCTAGTAAATTCAGACAGACCATTCACTACAATTACCCCCCACTCAAGAAAGTTGTTTAGGGGCAACACAAACTTTTTACAAGCACAAATAGTGTACACACTCACGACATTTGGGTGAAGGACAATCATTCGCTACAAGTGGCAATCCAGTTTTGAGAAAATGTCGCGTAAAAAGAAAATTTTCACACGTAACCTCATTGGCAAGTGGGAAAATAAAATGACATATCAGGGGGTCCAGTGTGGTTGAGGTACTTGGCACTTATGTGGTCGGTACCCTTAATGTTCTCGGCCACGTAGACATATTCGGGGAATTAGCGAGCCCAGCAGAGCAGCAGTGTACAAAGTCATGGCCGTCTGTCACGTGAAAGGAAGTTTGAAGTTGGCTCGCCGGGGTCCTACGTTTTTTCCGTCGGCGGTTTCTTTTTCGGCGTCGCCGATCAACAAACGGCATTTTCTGTTCCTCAACCCGCTGGCCAGCAACCGACGACACGTGCTTGCGCCATTCCCTACGGGGTGAAGTTCTGTTTTAAATTCCCTGGTGGGTGGCTTGATGGTTACTTCCAGGCCCTGATCGCTGTCCGACTTTGGTAGTATGACTTGCATGGGAACATTTTGCAATAATGTTGCCAAGCACAACCTCGTACAGTGGGTCCCCCATGCATACAGCTAGAATCTGTCCCTTGAACAGTGGGCAATCAATGTGCACCTTGGCTTCTGGCAAGCTTTTTTCCGACCGGTCCAATAAACAGATGGTGCGGGTGGTACCAGTCAAGTTGCAGTCAGGAACCAGAGACCGTTTCACGACTACGGTATTGCATCCGGTATCTCGTAATATTCGGACTGGCTTTCTTTCCAGATAGCCTTTCACTATCGGCATCTGATCAACCCCGAGATCGTAAGCCGCACTACTCTGCATGATGTTGCCAGCTGTGTTGCCTTGAGTCCCATCGTACATGTCATGACAGTGGTTTTGAACTTGCTTAGCCGGTCCACTTTCCACTGACTTGTCCAGATGGGCTTTCTCGGACACTAGAACAGAGCATGATGCCTCTCCACATTTCCGCGAGTTTGAGGGACAACTATCGAGCCTATGTCCCGTCTTCTCAGAAACCCAGCCGGACGTCGACTTTGGTGCTCGGGACTTGGTCCAGCAGTCGGAAGCTCGATGACCCGACTTGTTGCACAGAAAACAAAGCGGTTTTCCTTTGTTTTCGCTTGCCGTGTCACTTTTAGCTCCGGCCATTGGTTTCCCCTTATCTTCCTTCCCCCTAGCGAGATTCGCAATTCCTTGGGCCTCCAAATACTGGTCTGCCGTGGTTGCCAACGCGTCCAGGTTGTGACAACCTCGTTCCTTGAGGGAAACAGCCAACCTTTCGTCACATCGCCTCAGGAACTGCTCGGACACCATCTTGTCTCGTAGCGCGTCGTACGTTTTCGGGGTCTTCGCCAGCTCTTGCCAGTGGTCGAAGTATCCACAGAGACGTCCCGCGAACTGTCGACCTGTTTCCGCATTCTCGGGCCGGGCATCCCGAAACTTCGATCGGTATCCCTCCTCTGTATACCGGATCCTTTGGAGGAGCGTCTGTTTGAGCTTCGTGTAGTCCGTACAGTCTTCGACCGACATCCGTCCTACCACTGTCAAGGCTTCTCCCGTGAGACACAGGCTAAGTGACAGGGCCCACTTGTCAGTTGGCCAGCCTTGGCTCATAGCGACCCTCTCGAACCTCTGGATGTATGCATCCAGTTCGTCCGTATCCTCATTATAGGGAGGAATCATCTTGTGTGGGCTGCGGAAACCCTGACCAGCAACCATACTTTCGTCCGCAGAAACCGTGTTCGGACGCTCCGCCTCTGCAACTCGACGTCGCTCCTCAAGGAGGAGCCTCTCAGCCTCCATGCGAGCCATCTCTCGCTCATGATCAGCCTGTGCTGCTAAGCGCGCTTCTTCTCGTTGTTTCGCTCGCTGGTCTCTCATTTCCTTTTGCTCTGCGCTCACCCATGCCAGCAACGCCTCTCCACTCAGCCCCATCTCCTTCCCGAGCTGCACTAGTGTTCTCTTCTCGTCCATTCTCGTCCACCACACACAAGGAACGTGAGGCTCTCAGATGGAGAGGAGAGTTTAGTCCTGTCGCGGACGCCAGGTTGTAAAGGATTATAAGAGGGACGTTCGTCACGAATGCTTGTGCGTGGTCAGACGAGAAAGGCACTGAGAGGACACAGGAGCGTAAGAGGGAACAAATAAAACATATTTATATGACAGGACGATGGGGATGGGTACGTCATGCACACTGGTGTAGTAAATGAGAAACGTTACGGAATAGAAATAGGATTATGGTCCACGACATGCGGAGTCCAAGAAACCAAAGAACGACGCCTCACTATTTCGGTCATGACGCAGTCGTTGCCTCGTCGGTGGGCGTGTTGACACAGCAGCGTCCGGAGGCAAGTCGGCGTCGCGTCGACTGTAGGCGGAGGCGACGACTCCCCACGGTGGCGTCACAGCGTCAGCTACAGCGGGTGCCGGCCCACGGCTGCTCTACCGTGGCCAGCCGCACTTGTGGTTCACCTCGCGCGGGAGGCGTCCCGGCGCTGGTCCTCCAATTAGGCCTCTCCTGGATGAGGCCGCAAGCCGCTCCAGGAGCCCAGGTGAGCAGGCAATGCCTATGCCTGCTCCACGCGGCGTCACTGCAGGGACCCTCGCGCGTCTGCACTGACAGGCAGGCGCGTCGTCAGCAGGCAGGTCCTCCCAGGAACAGCCGCAGGAGCTCGGAACGCGGTCGTCTGCCGTATTCTTCTGCACCACGAGCTCTCTCTCTGCGCGCGCACCGCGCGAGCCTCTTCTTTTTTCCGTGCCGCCGCCGAGCACGCCATCTGCCCCTGGCTTTGGCTTCGTAGCAGTGCATGAATGTCTTCAAAGATGCACACCAATTTTCCCACACACAAAAAGTTCCTAGTAAATTCAGACCATTCACTACAGTAGCTAACCCTTTGGTCGCGTAGTAATTTACGCAATGAGATAGCAATGAAACTATAGTTTTCATTAGAAAAAAACTGGGCATCACCGAACATAATTAACCATGTCCAGGTTAGAGCGATGTTATCTTCGCTCAGCAATAGAAACACGCCCGCACGCACGTAAGCATGTTCAGCACACGTTCGCGTTAGAAGGCGCGTACATCCTTTCGAAAAGCCTTTCGTTCCTGCTTTTTGCCGAGGGCATAGGGCTGTTGACGCCAAATTAAGGCGCGGAGAGTTCAGCTAAAACGCCTCGAAGAGATTGACGCACAGTGTGTCTTACAAGTATTGAGAAGCATGTCCGTAACCGCCTTCTGAGAACCAATGCGCGGAGAGGCGATATAGTAAAGCACCATTGACAGTGTTTTAGTAGGGAGAGAGCCCTGGCGGCAGGATCATAAGGGACCAAAGGAACTTCGCTGTCGCACGCAGTTCATCCCGCGTTGCTGTACACTCATACAGGGCTGTCTGACAGCCGGAAACTACTTCTCCAGCGGCAATCGTCAAATCATTGAAACCGCAATAGAATGGCGTTTTCGTTCGTGATTTTCTATGAGAGAGCGATGGTGGCGGTGGGAAAACGGGGACTCCAGGAAGGGCTTGTTATAGCCCAGCCGATCCGCCCTGCATGATACGCTGCGTACGTGCGATCATCGTGGAGTGGAACGCGTATAGAAGGAACGCCGTTCCCATTGCCGTTCCTTGGTAAATGTAACGCGTTCCCGTTACAGTTCCACCAATTCTAAATGAAACGATGGCGTTCCTTCGTTCCTCCCAAAAGGACCTCTTTCCAGGAACGTCGTTCCTTGGAACGACGTTCCGTACAACATTGTTTAAATGTTACCGAGAACGCATAAACGACACTCATGCCCATCTGAATGCTGGGCTGCATCAAGTCCTTCCACCGCCACAGCACGTCATGATTGCCTGAGGCATTTCCGCTGACATCCCACAACAAAGAGAGCGCGATTGCTCAAGCATACACATAAATTTGACAACCTAGGACAGAAATCCTACGACTTCGATACCACAGTGAAAGAACGCGCGGCAACGGTTGCCCTACAACACGCGATGTCACGTGCATGTATTCATCAGTGTAATTAAGACACGAGTAAATTACTACCATCCCACACAGTTGTACAGCTGCTGTACTCAATACGCGTAACGACCAAATTACAGGATGGTGGGAACGAAGCCAATGCACTCCTTACTCACTAATCAGGCTAAACACGAACATACACCTAAGAAAGTTTCAGAGTGCATTCATACACGGTGACTTCAATAATAAAGCCACAGTTGCGTTGCTTTGTGTTTAATGCGTCAACTGTCTTAGAGCCTACATAGTATTAATGCTCATTGTATCTGTAACAGACCGATTTGCCATATCCGCGGAACACATGAGTGATCTCACAGGTATCGGGCTAAGCCATTCCAACGTGGTACTTACATTTATTTTCGGAGAGACGTAGTTATTGATGTTAGAGGATCCAGTCACAGAAGCGCCGGGATTGAACCAGGGTTAATGCAAGGAGGAAAGTAGAAAGAAAACATAATGCCACCATACGAACAGACGCGGCAGTTGCAGCACGGTAACACAATTTTCTCCAAAAACAAAGGAAGAGCCAGCTGCCAACACCTTGTCTACAGTGACTCCACCGCCAACAACCCAAACGAGCTTCGCTGCCTTTGCTTCGCGTCTCCGCGTGTCTGCGCCCTCTCGCCTCATCTCCCCGGCGACCAGCCAGAAGGAGCCAGACATTCTGGCGCCTCCCTCCCGGGGCCATGGCAGCTGGCGACATCTCGGCGCCGTGCATTGTGCCGACGACTGCCGACGCTTTAAGGCATACCCTGCGTTTTAGGGGCGAAGCTCCTCTTAGTCTAACCTTGTCACGCGTCAGGCGTCAGGCGTCAGGCGTAACCCGATTGCTGGGAGGCACGCGCTCGCCCTCAGCGTTCGCCTCGGCGCGTGCCTCTCTCTCTCTATCTCCCGGCGCTGCCTCCCGACGCGTGCCTCTGCTGTCTTGTGTGAGAGAGAGACAGAGAGAGAGCGAAAGGCGCGTGTTGGCTATGGGAACGCTCTTTCTTAGAGGAACGCTGTACCAGCTCGCAAAGGAGAACGCGCCTTCACCCGCGACATTCAACGTTGGCGCAAGCAGCGTCTCCTAGCGAGTTTCTTGATTGAGAAATACCGACTGCTCGCGTTGGAGAAGCGTTCACCGGCAACCCATATATATGTACATATATAGGCACTGGATCTTGACTTGCAATGAAGTGCCGGTGGGAGATTTCACTTGTGCATAGTTGAACCATGAGGATTCGTAGCGTGCGCGTTAACTAAATTAATCCAGAACTCGGCACGATCTACGATGAACCTCCCGAGCTTCGCCCACTCACCATCATTCACTCCGTGGATATGCTGTAATTTTTTTATCTCCGGTGGGGAGGGATGGGGGGGGGGTTTCCACGTTTGCTTTCCGTCTCGCGTAGACGTTTCGAAGATTCATCGTCCCTTTGATGCCGCTCCCGCTTAGTTCGCGTGGCTGACGTCTTTCAGACGTCAACCACGCGAACTAAGACGTTAATCCCCCAATAAGGCGTCTTTTTGGTCTTGTATGCTGGCTGGAACGTGACAGCGCCACTAATTCGGCGCAAAAAAAAAGCTATACATGCGCTTGTAGCTGCAGCGCTGTAGCAATCAAGCGCACAGTGCGAGTGGCGACAAAAGCGCGTTGTGCTCCGTAGTGACGTTGCATAAAGATGTTTTTATTAAATGTGGGAACATGCGAATGTAGGCTGCATAAAGATATTATTCTCTTCGATTCGTCGAATGAAGCCCGAGTGCGCACAAACACACCTGTAGTGGCCACCACAAACGCGAAGCATGTCTCGGACAGCGCTGCAGAGACAAACGTACGTTGTCCTCTGATCGGCTGTCTGGATGCGCTGAACTAGTGGCGCTATCGCACGGTTATTTTTGTATGTCGTGGGGTTTCTTTGACGGCACATACAAGCAGACCCATCATTGGTATTGAGTGGAAAATACTTCAGGTGGTCACTTTTAAAATTGATTACAAATTTCTCAGCGACAATTTCTTGCTGAAGCGAACAATTGAACAAGTTACCTGATTAGTTTAGGCCAAGTCATTGATTTTGGAAATTGAAAAAGAAATCGTAACACTAGCGCACTTGATCCTCAACATGTATGAGTTTGTTGCAAATCACTAAGACGCTCCGTCATTTCTGGAAACCTGGTTACACTTAGGTGGGACACCCTGTATGTAGCGGTGCAACCAAAAAGAGAAAGATCTATGGTGCTCAGCTCCTAAGACAGAACTATATCTTTCGTCCGTATGTCACACAACTACAACAAGGAGATTTAAAGCACGTATCCAAAACAACACACTGCAATCTAAAGTTTCGCAGCAATAGACGGGTTCGCTGTTTGTAAAAAACAGGAATGCGCCGAACGGTGTGCCCAAGAAGACTTCCGGTACGGCACTTCCGGTAATACATTTTCAATGGATTCGACGGTGTTTGCCTCTGGTGCATTTGAGTTTGTTGCTCTGATAATTCTGGCGCATTCGTTCAAATGTGTTTAGAGCGATTTCTAGCCACTACATGAAGGGGGTCGACGACGTCGCACGAGAGAGCTACAAGCATAAACTGCATAGGAGAGAAGAGTTGCCTGATCCGCTGGATAGGGAAGTTCTAGCCTGGAAGGCAGCTACGCGATGAATTGACAAACGATCTGTGTGACTGCGTGTCAGCCGATGTTGCTGAGCAAAGTTATGCTAACTGCAGAATTTTTGCGAAAGGTAAGCAAGATTGCCCAGTTTTATGACAAGCCTGTTCAACAGGAATAAAGCGATAATAAAAGGCAGCAAGCAGAGTGCAGGTCGTCGGTGATGGAGCACGCCTACTTTTCTTAAAATCACAGGTTAAACCGGTGGCTAACTTTACCATGACAACTTAAAAACTTTACTGTGACCATTTGAAAAGGTCGTAATAATGATCATCTGTTTTTTTTTTCACATAAGGGGTGGAGTTGTGTACGGAACGCCACATCGCATAAACGCGTAACCTGCGTTTTATCACACGTGTTCTAAGCTGCCGAAAACGGGCTAGTTGACAAACGCAAAGGTTTGCTCTTGGCACACATCATGATGTAACATTAAACATTATATTGGTGCGCTTGTGCCACACTGGGTACTTTTTTATCCGAGAGATCGGCGCCGACCGGAATCGATCGCGATCTAATGCGTTCGGTGCCTCTGAAATCATATGAAACGTACTCATTATATTGCGGCGGAGTCACGCAAAATACTATGGTTTGCTTACGAGTACACTAATTGCGAGCCAAACTTTCAAGTTAACCTGCCTACATTTATAGTCCAAGCTCACACCGAAAGCTAAATTAGCTAGGGTGCGACGATGTCCATAGACGGCAACACGACAGGCGATGAGTGACTTACTTGCACCGACGCCAAAGCACTCGCAGGCGTCGCTCTCATAAAAAAAAAAAGCAAACGCAGTGCGGCAACAAAACGTAGGCACCGTGACGTATACTGTGCGGCGATTCACGTTGAGCGCGGCTGCTTTGGTGTCCCGAGTGCTGCTTCGAACAGTACACATCACTGATAAGGATCCAACAAGAAACACCTTTACGATGGATTTTTGGCCTTAGGCAGCTTTCACGTTTTGCTATCCACTTCAGGCGTCAGCGGGATTGTCTGTCGTGGGCGGAATGCGACGGCGTCTGACGTGTACCTTGTAATTAGGGACCTTAGACTAACGTCTGCGCACCGCCTCTGTGCCATTAGAGTATGCATTCAGCTTTATCTGCCTTTGATGAAGTGGGCAGAAGAAATCTGCGCGCTCTTTGTGGGATTCCAGTTTTCTCGCCTGGTTGCTGGGCTCTTTCTGCTCATCTGTCGCGAAACATAACGTTTTGACTTGCGATAGCAAATTAGTTGCGGACCGCAGACTGCATCCTGACACCACACAACAGCGCCCGAGTCGCGAGCGCTTCATCACAATAATTCTATCAGCGGAAAGCATCGGAACACGAGCAACCGCGGCCACCGACGCACGCTGAAACCACGCGAAAGCAAGGTAAACAGGAAGTTTTCTAGGGCACGTTTCCGGTAAACGCACAATGTTGCCAGAGACAGGCAAGCGCTGGCGAAACCGTCTATAAAGGTATCACAGTACACCTTTCCTTTTGTTAGATTATTGCTAAATGTGTAAAGAAAGGGCAACTAGGGTCGTTATCGACCGCTACACGAGAAAACAACTTTGCACTGCTGGCAAGCAGCAGCTTCAGATTAGCTTATACCACGACATAAGCCGCCCTTGATTTGCTACATAACAAGCCGAAAGCGAAAATAGACATTTTCTTCTTACTTCGCACCCCCTGACTGTACAAGAAACATTCCTGAAACCTTATTACAAAGATTGAAGGGAGACTCATAACAAAGTAAACTACGTCCAAAAGCATTTAAACGGCGAATGTGTGATGTGTATTCCACGACAAAAGAACAAGTAATGAAGAACTTGTACTGTTCAGTCAGAGTCGCATATGCGTATCACAGTTCCTACAATGCGCGAAGCTTCCATAGAAAGTTTTCTTATCAGGACGACACAACAGCCATGTCCGCCTTGAAAATAAAAAATAAAAACTTCACAATTTAATACGAAAATATACTTAACAGTTGCCGTCTGCAACAAGCCGTATTCCCGGAACGCACGCGTAGGCCAACGATCGGGAGCCCGGTCGAAGCTTGCACTTGGGTAGAAGATGGGAGAAGGGAGTCCCAAATCAACTTCTCGATGCAAAATACGTCGGCGCGCTTGGTGGCAGTGAACTTTTCTTCTTTTTCTGTGCAGCGGCCCTCCTGTCGTGTCTTTCTGCTCCTCGGACATACACACAAAAAAGGGCACCGTATGATGAGAAAAAAAAGATAAATGGGGAGGACGGCAAATTCTTACAATATTCTTACGTACACCGATTGTTACCTATCGAGATGGCTGTAAACGAAAGAAAAAAAGACAGTTGAAAGGAGCAAAGATGAGAACTATTTACTAGGGCACTTAAACGGTCTGAATAAAGCATAATTACACACTTCGCACAGGCGCCGACGTCGCTCGCTCAGTCCGCACGCGCTCGCATGACGGACATCGCGCTCTCTCTCGCGGCCATTCAGGTGGCCTTCAGTCAGTTCGTCTTGCCTCGATTTTTTGCTGTTTTTCTTTTTATTTTTGAATGTGACGACTTCTCCGGTAGCTGTAGGCACTCGCGCTCATGGGCGCTATCACAACGCACAAACATCCGCGCGCACTAACACTGCTCAACGGGTTTTTCAGCGTGCCAGTGGTCCCCGGACCGACAAAGCTTCCTTCTAGGCCATCTAACATTCACGCAGCGGAAGATGGGGGGGAGAGGAGAGTGACAGGACAAGGAATAAATATAAAATAACTAAAAGGGTTTGCCAGAGGTCACGTAAACGGTTCCGAAAAATTTTCTGCAGTTTCCTGCAGTGTTTGTCCCCCTCCCAACAACGTCGTTATCCCCACCGCTTCTAAAAAGCGCGTGCGCGAGGAGCCAGGATGGAGGACAGGCCCTCAGCCAGGTTCAATCCATACCTCCGCGAGTTTCTTGGCCTCGCGAATTTCCTCAACCACTCCAGCCCAAACTACGCCGCTTTTTTCCGGCCGCTGACGGACATGCTCCAGGGAAACAAATGAAAAGCAGCTGGACCCAATTGATATCCAGACGCACTTACTGCTTTTTGATAACACCAAGACGGGGCCGTCCCAGCCAACCCTTCTCCTCCACCCAAGACCAGAAGCCCCACATTCCCTCACGACTGACGCATCTGATGCGGCTCTCGGAGCGGTATTGGAACAGTTCGAGGATAATGACTGACAGCTGCTCGCCTTCGTCTCTTGGAAGCTCTCGCCTACGCAGACACGCTACAGCATATTCGGCGGAGAACAAATTGGAAAGTGCATGGTTGTACGTTACTTCAGAAATTTCCTCGAAGGTCGACAGTTCCACAACAAGACTTACCACAAAACTTTGACCTTCGCCAGCAGGTCAAGCTCTACTAAATTTTTACGTCGTGAGACATACCATCTGGCTTTCATCGTAGAATTCACGACTGACGTACAAGTGCAGAGAAAAGAAAATGCCGCTGCGGACGAGCTCCCGCTGTTGTACATCGCTTCTGCCAGCAACCAAATTAATATCGAGTTCTCCGTACTGACCGCAGCGCAACAAGATGCGCAAAGTAATTGCGCTTCGTGACATGCCCGGAAACCTGCAGCTTCGTGAGGTGCACCTTCCTCCTTCCGCTGCCTGGTTCTCTGTGATGTTTCCACCGGAACTCCACGCCAGGTAGTCGCACTGAATTTCCGGCGCACCGGTTTCCATGCCTTACATAATTTACCACACCCAGCAATACGTGCCACGCAACTCCTGGTCACGCAGCGCTACGTATGGCCGGACATTAACAAAGACTCACGTGTCCGTGCGTGTTACTGTCTCTTATGGCAGCAGTCGAAAGTTCATCGCCACACCAGGGCACCTTCCGCATCGTTTGCGCCACTATCAGAACGTTTCGACTAGGTGCACATTGATATTGTGGGGCCATGGCCGCCATACCGAGCGAACACCGTCTTGCTAACCTGCGTCGAGTGATTTATCCTGACGCCAGAAGCGTTTCCCATTCCCGACACCCGCAGCTAAAGCATCGCCAATGCATTCATGGCAGGATGGGTCTCTCGCTACGGCATTAATTCCATCCACAATTCCAATGATGGGGGCCACCAGTTTGAATCGGCACTATTTAATAACCTGCTGACATTCCTGGGCTCTTCTCGCGTCTTCACCACAGTCTACAATCCCATTGCCAGTGGTCTGGTCGAGCGTTTTCGCCGCTTTCTTAAGAACTCGCTCAGGGCTGAGCCGGACGCCACCCACTGGTCAACATCACTGCCACTAGTCCTGCTGAGCCTTCGGACTACTTTGAAGTAGGATGTACGCTGTACGCCTGCCGAAATGGTCTTTTGAACGCCACTACGCCTTCCAGGGGAATTCTTCCATACCTCCGATCCATCGCCATGCCCTGATCCCAGCGAATACATCACCAGGCTGCGAGATCCACACCGAATGCTTCGTGCTCCTGAACCATGTCATCAGCAGTGTGCCACAGTATATATTCCGACAGAGCTGGCGACTTCACCTCACGTATTTGTCCACTGGGACTCAGTACGGAAACAAACGCAAGGCCCTTACAACGTTCATACTGCGTTATCCATGGCGCCGACAAGCATTTCACCGTCGGCTTAAATGGCAGACAAGACACCGTTTCTATCGCAGTGCAGCAAGATCGGCTAGTTGGTAAAGTGTCATCTTGGGAAGTTTTACTGTGCTAGAAACATGGACAGGAGAAGGGAACACAAAAGGATGCGTCCTTTTGTGTTCCTTTCTTCTGTCCATGTTCATGTGACCTAGCGCAGTAAAGCTTTCCAAGAAGACCGTCCCTATCAATCGCCTTGAACCTGCCCCGATCCAGGACCTACTCTGTCAGTCACGAGATAACCTCTTTTAGCAGCAGCACCGTGGATGAGAAAGGTGATCGTGGCCGCGTGTGAAAAACTGGCATGAAAAACATGTGCGTGGCGGCAGTCACGAGCAGCCGGTGGGACGCTCCTTACCGGAGTTTCTTTTCCGCCGAGGCAAATGAACCGTCAGCTGCCACCTTTCCGCTCAGTGAATTGCTCCTGTCTACTGTGGCTTGCCGTTCAGACTCGCTGTACACGCCACAATATCACATTAATAAAGATGTCGACATTAAAATGTGGATGTTGGTCTTCAAGCAGGCCGCGACATTGCTTTACAGACTGCTAGCAGGAAGGTAGATCTGGGTCCAGGTGAGCGCGCGCAAGAGCGTGGGTAATAACCACGGATTGTCGTCGTCTGCTGCATCCAGGCGTTTGGGCGCATGTCATACATCTTCAGTACAACTACTCCCCACGGAATAAGGAGCCATCCTGTTGACCTAGGGACCTAGGGGCAAAAAAACACTGGGGGATCGTAACACTGCTTTAGACGGGACACGTGAACAATTTCCTTGCAGCGACGACGATGGCCAGAAGATGGTTCTAATGGCTCGATCGCGTAGTTCACCGAAGATGTTTGGTCCAGAACACGATACGGGCCCCGGTATTTGGGTACCAACTTTGTCGAAAGGCCAGGCGTAGTGGACGGGATACGCAGCAACACGAGCGAGCCGGGAGCATACGACGTAACTGTAGCGCTCGCATCGTGCTTCTGCTTCTGGCGCGACTGGTCTTGTGACGTGAATGAACGTGCCAGTTGTCGGCATTCTTCGGCGTATGTAGCTGCTTGAGATATGGTCGTGGACTCCAAGGCGTCGGGGCGATATTTAAGGATAGCGTCCATGGTGCAAGAAGGTTCTCGTCCGTAGAGGAGAAAGACTGGCGAAAATCCAGTTGTGCTCTGAATGACAGTATTATACGCAAAGGTAACAAAAGCCAGTAGTCGGCCCCAGTTGGAGTGGTCTTACGAGAGGTACAAAGCGAGCATGTCTCCCAGAGTGCGGTTAAAGCGTTCTGTCATCCCGTTTGTTTGTGCATGGTATGCACTGGTTGTGCGGTGGACGACGCTGCACTCACTACGCAATGCTGTGATTACGTCGGAGGGGAATACTCGACCGCGGTCGCTCGACAACTCTCAAGGAGCGCCATGACGAAGGACGAGATTGCGAAGAATGAAAGTCGCAACGTCCTTGCTGCAGACGACGGAAAGGGGGAAGTTTCCGCATATCGTGTGAGGTGATCGACAGCAACGATTATCCAACGGTTACCGTCTACTGTGGCCGGTAATAGACCGTAGATGTCGCCGACGCGGTCGAAAGACCGGGCGGGGCATGGCTGGGGTAATAAGGTGCCAGCGGCGGGCTGAGGCGGCGTCTTTCGTCGCTGGCAGGTGGAACAGGACCGAACATATTGTCGAGCGAAGCGGTACGTGCCACGCCAGTAGAACCTAAGGCTAATCCGAGAGTACGTTTTCAGAAAACCTGCGTGGCCACATGTGGGTCGGCGTGAAAAGTGGAGCAGATTTCGGAGCGCAGATGACGGGGAATGTTAAGGAGCCACTGACGACCGCCAGGGCAGTAATTCCGGCGGTACAGCACGTCGTCCCGAATAGTGAAGTGGCTGGCTTGCCGACGAGAAATGGCAGCAGGGGTCTGACCAGAGAGAAAGTGTAGGATGGACGCAATTCACGAATCCTTGCGCTGCTCGGAAGGCATGTCGGAGATGGCAAGGGCTGTGGTATCGCATATGGCGTCGTTGGAGCATTCTGTGAGTGGAGGTGGGGGTGAGCGGGAGAGGGCGTCTGCGCCCGCATGTTTCTGACCAGAGCGATACACGACGCGTATGTCGTATTCTTGAAGGCGCATGGCCCATAGGGCGAGATGACCACTTGGATCTTTGAGCGACGACAACCAGCTCAGGGCATGGTGGTCCGTCACTACGTCAAATGGGCGTCCGTATACGTATGGTCGAAATTTGTCGATAGCCCAAATGATGGCGAGACATTCCTTTTTCCTGACCGAATGATTAGCTTCTGCTTAGCTAAGAGTTCGGCTTGCATAGGCAATGACGTACTCTTCAAAGACTTTATGTTGAGCAAGGACAGCACCTAGACCAACACCACTGGTGTCGGTGTGAATCTCAATGGGTGCAGAGGGGTCGAGGTGTCGTAGAATAGGAGGCGATGTTAGGTGCAGAGGGGTCGAAGTGTCGCAGAATAGGAGGCGAGCTTAGCAGATGGCGTAGTTCGTGGAAAGCGTCGTCACAAGCAGGAGACCATGCTGAAAGGCCATGACTCCCAGCGAGGAGCTTGGTCAAAGGAGCGATAATTCCAGCAAAATTGCGCACAAAGCATCGGAATTAAGAACACAGACCGATGAAGATGCGGAGCTCTTTCATGGTACTTGGTTTGGGGAACGCTGAAACGGCTGATAGTTTGGCAGGCTGGGGAAGAATACCATCCTTCGAAACAACATGCCCTAGAATGACAAGCTTTCCAGCTGCGAAGTGGCACTTCTTAAAGTTCAATTGAAGCCCCGTGGCAGTGAGACACATCAGGACTTGGTCAAATCGTATTAGATGAGACGCGAAATCGGTCGAAAAGACCATAATGTCGTCTAAATAACAGAGACAAATATTCCACTTGAGGCCCCGAAGGATAGTGTCCATCATGCGCTCGAAAGTAGCAGGTGCGTTGCAGAGGCCGAAAGGCACGACTTTACATTCGTAAAGGGCGTCTGGCGTGACAAAAGCCGTTTTTTCGCGATTGCTCCGCCATTGGTACCTGCCAGTATCCGGGGCGCAAATCTAAGGAGGAAATGAATTCTGCTCCCTGCAGGCTTTCGAGGGCATCGTCGACGCGTATCCTTGCGCGTTTTTCGGTTCAGACAACGGCTGGTTGGTTGGTTGGTCCTTGGGTATCTTGGCGCAACCCACTCTGGGGGATCGGCCATGAACCGGAAAAGAAATTTGTGTGGGAGAGAACTCCTAATAAAATACAAAAAAATTGTAATACGAATTTGATAATCAAATTTAGGTTAAAGGAATAGTTTTCTGCGAAGACTGAAGACATATAATTATAAAAGAGAAGCGAACGCTATGGAGATTGATTCTCACGTACTGAGATCATGATTGAAAAAAAAATAAAATAAAATAAAGAACTGAGCAGATCAACATTTAATTCTTTTTGTCTCACGAAGAAAATCGCATACGGCCTTGCACATGTTCCTGTGACTAAATCCGAGGATCGTCGCACCAAGAGAGAGCACTACTGGAAGAGACAAATTTAAACCAATGTTTCTCGAGGGTATTTCCAGAAACCTTTTCCGTGGGATGTTGAATCTTCGACATGATATGAAGAAGTGCTCCAGAGACTCATCCTCATCACAATGCAGACACAACGGTGATTGAGCCAAACCAGACCTATACATATAAAAGTTCAGTGGGGGGACTCGGCATCGTAATTTAGTGATTGAGACTTCTGCTCTTCTAGTTTCGCACCATCTATTTTTCCACGGATAAGCCAAGTGTCCGAAGTCAGTGCTGGCTAGTGCAGATTTCTTAAAATTATTGCAGGTAGTATATTTTGAGAAGCGCGCAGCTGTAACAAACGCCGAAGTCGGCAACACAGAAATTACCGGGCCATTTAGACCTGACACTGCGAGCGCGTCCGCATATTCATTGAGTCTTATACCTTTGTGCCCAGGCACCCATATCAACCGAATGAGCATAAATGTCTTGGCAGAAGAGAGTAAAATGCTTCTAGTGCACTTGATAAATTAGGCGCGCTGAGAGATGCACACACGGACAAACAGTCAGTTAGAATAGCGACTGATGAGAAGGACTGGGGCAATTTTCGTACAGCTAAGATGATTGCCAATAGTTCCGCTTGGAAAATGGGCGTGAAGTCCGGTAAACTAATTGAGAAGGACCAATTCAGAGATGAGGACACAATACCAACACCTGCCTTCTCTTCCCAGACTGACGCATCAGTCGCTATCACGATTATTTTGTCTATCTGAGCCAGGTGAGCTTCTAAGAGGCCATTGAGGTAAGAGTGAGACAGGTGTTTAGCGTTACTTAGGAATATATTATCAAATTCAATTGCAATTGCTTGCACCATGTCATTTAGCACGACAACTTCACTTAGGTGCGCTTGTAACGGATCCAAGAGTGACTGCGCAAAAATGACTTGGGGGCAACGTAATCTAGACCAATGATGGGTAAAAAATGTGGCCGATTGATTAATAAAAATATATTGAGACCTTCTCTGGGGAGATGCATAAATTTTTAGAAATGTTCACACTGTTAGGACATGGAACCTTTTATGAAGAGAAGGAAGGCGTGGTTCCTGATATAATACACTGATTGCGACAAATTTCGGGAGCCCAAGGCATAAACGTAATGCCTCGCGTTCTAGCAGTACCAATGGCCTGATTTTGTAAGCAGGTGCCCCAGAAAACAAGACGCAGCGAAACTCAAGTATCGGTCGGATATACATGCAGTAAACCATGATGAGGACGTCACGACGAAGCCCGGAACGAATGGAGCGGAACCGACGAAGAATCCCCAACGCACGAGCTCCCTTAGCTGCTATATTTTCGATGTGTTGACTCCAGTTCAGTTTTTCATTGTAAGTGACCCCTAAATACATTAGCGAGTCAACTTGCGGAATAATGTTTTGTTTATACGACAACGCGATATGCACCGGAACACTTTGGTGAAAACTATAAGCGCACTTTTCCCGATGTTTAAGGATAAGTTAATTCCTTCCAGCCACGTCTCAAGCCTGTCCATGTATGCCTGCAGAGTTTGATACAGTGTATGAATATCGTTTGCTGCCGCAAAAAATGCGATGTCGTCGGCATATACGTATACCTGTACATCCTCTTGGATAAGGATTGAGCGCAAGAGTATATTAAACAGTAATGGGGACAACACCGACCCTTGGGGGAGGCCTCTAGATTGTTCATATTTTAAAGACGACAAACCCTGCTGCCAGCAGTAAAATTCTCTGCCCTCTAAGATAGCGTATATCCATGATATAAAATACTGTGGTAGTCCTGCGTTATGAAGTGAACTGATTATATTAGAGTATTCAACACTGTCATAAGCTTTTGTGATATCAAGAGTCACAAGAGCGGCATATTGTTTGTGATATCGAGCAAGCTGTATTCGGCTTTCTAGGTCTACATGAGCACACCAGATGGAGCAGCCACGCCTAAAACCAATTTGGTATTTGCTCAAAATCGTGTTCTCAATTAACCAATTATCTATCCGGCTGTAAAGGATTCGTTCGATGAGTTTCACTAGATTAGATGTAAGAGCTATTGGTCTAATGTTATCTAATGTATATCCTGCACCCTGTTTTTTTAATAATGGAATTATTTTAGCAACTCTCCAGTCAGGGGGGATCCATGAATTCCTAATCGAGTGGTTAACAAGTGCAAGGAGGCCCTGGGGCAGTACTTTATGTATTGTTTTTAATAATGATGTGGTGATGCCATCAGGTCCTGGCGCAGAATTGGGCATCACTCTTATTAAACCAGCTAATTCCGAAGCTGTGACTTCATCAAAGTCATCACCGCGGGCAGGAAAGTGGGCCTGAGTGGTCAAAGTTGAAGCAAAACGGGTTTCAAGCCCTTTAGCTATTTCTTCGAGCATATTAGCCAACTCTCTTGGCGTAGGGACAACTGAATCGACATTGATCAAAGCCGGAATTGCTTTCTTAGTTCTAAGAAATTTAAAAAGCTTTTTTCTGTTGTCTGGCTTTGATAAGAATTCAAATCACTGACTATCATAGTTATCCTTCGCCTTGGCGACTGTACGCCTGAACGTTCCAGCCGCGTATTTATAATCATTCCAATTCCGAGGGCATTGGTTATAAGGTAATTTTCTCAAGGCTGCTTTTCTTAATCTGTAATCCCGTGAGCATTCAGGTGTCCACCAAGGATTAGCAGAGTCCACTTTCGAGACCTGAATGGAAAACGTGGATTCCTTTAAGGAATCTTTCACCACTGAATTGAGGTTTAATACGGTCTGCTCCTCATCGTCATCTAACTGATTAGTTAGAGCTCTGCATAAAAGCTTTTCAAAGACATTTATATTGACATGAGTGACGCTGCGTCTATTCAACGAGATCATGGGGCAAATTAGCTCGAAAATTATAGGAAGATGATCACTACTGGTGCCTGAATTGACAGCACTCCACGATGATATAGAAAGACCGGCACTGCAGAACGTAAGGTCAATCGCTGACATTGTCCGGTTCCCAATAAAAGTTGGTCTTCTTGAGTTAACACATGTTAGATCATTCTTCGCAGCCCAATCCCACAACCATTTCCCGCTCAGATCTGTTCTGTAGCCCCACGAAATATGGTGAGCGTTGAAATCTCCAGCCAGTAGCCTATCCTTCCTGCAATGCGAGACGACCGACTCTAGCGCTTTACTATTATGAACACCGGATGGGAAATACACGTTAATTAACGAGAACGGCTGAAATCCCGGGAGTGAAATGTCTACAGCTAGTATTTCACTGTCTGGAGTAGTTGTTTGATACAATCCACGCAGAACTTGATTGACTCGTCTTTTTCTTCACCAGCACAACTGGAGAGGCCCAAGGACCGCTGGATGGCTGGATTATTCCGCGGTTGAGCATGTCATCTACCTGTTGATCAATGACATGGCGCTCTGCGGTCGACACACGGTATGAGCGCTGGCGCAGTGGTGCTTGTTCACCAGTATCGATGCGGTGAACAACTGTTGACGTTCGACCCAAAGATGATTGGTTGTAGTCGAATGAGGATCGGAAACGTTGTAGAAGGCCGGCGATCTCTTTGTGCTGCCGAGGTGTGAGTTCGGTATCAAAAGCGCTGAAGAATATGTCACCAGAAGCTTCGGCGTCAGGGCTAAGTGCGACAGCACAAATGGGCAATGGTGTCCTGTCGCCAAGCACTGCATCCTCGAAGACGCAGTCAAATGTCTCGAAGCTCCCCAGACACTCGCCGCGCAGAAGAAAAGGACATGCGGAGACATTGCGCGCACAGATTGCCGTAGAACCAGTGCAGAAGGTAATTACAGCAAATGGGAGGAGAAAATTTCGGCGACTAGCAGAAGCTTCAGATGGTGAAAACACAACAGATGAGTCAGTGACGGCAGGCGAAAATACCGGCACAAGAACGGCAGACAACGGCGCAATGTGAACGTCAGCTGCGGCAAACACTTTGGGGTCACTGTGGCCATCTAGCTCGGGGCACGGCGTCTACAGTATAAGTTCCGCACGAGAGCAGTCTACGAGGGCTTGATACGCGGAAAGAAAATCCCATCCTAGGATGACGTCGTAGGAGGAGCGGGGGAAAGACGACAAATTTAACGGCATACATGGCATTTTGAGTAATTACACGGGCTGTGCGCTGGGCTGTAGGCTTGATGTGATGCGAGGTCGCTGTTCGCAGGTAAAGGTCGGAAATCGGCTTGGTCACTTTTCTGAAATCGCGGTAAAGTTTTTCACTCATTACAGAAACAACGGCTCCTGTAGCGACAAGCGCGCGCGCACGGCAACACCTTCTACTAACACATCAATTTCGTTGGGCGGGTAAAAATGAGGTCTTGGACAGTTCGACGAAGACGCAGTTTTTGCCTCTGGAACTGCGGCTGTCAGTCTTCCTCTCAAGCGGGGCTAGGACGACGAAGCATCGGTGAGATGGATCGACGACGTGAAGACGAGCGGTATGATTCAAGAGGGCGGCGAATGGAAGCAGAGTCGGCGACTGGAGGAGGAGCTCGTAGCGAATGGTGAGCTGCGTAGGTTGATAACGTAAGCGGCGTATTCATAACGCTGTATTGATAACGTAAGCGGCGACGATTACAGTACCGCCACACGCGAAGCATATGGGAAGGTTATCGCTGGTGCGCCATGGGCTAGACCTGGTTGGTCCGGGAGGCAGAGAGGAATATGGCACAGTGCGTGAGAGTGGCGGCGCCGTGTACAAGGCACCTGTGGTCTGGCAGGCGCCAGGGACAGGTGAGGCTTATCTGGCAACAACCGAAATGTAGGTCAGAGGTGAACCAACAGGCAAAGGCGTAGGGGCAGGTGGTAGTGCCTGGGTGACCTGCGTATCAATGACATGGCGAAGAGGCGGGTCCAAAGGCGAAGTCACCGGCTCAGGTGTCTGGGCGACAAGCGACAGTTGGCGTGCTACATCTTCACGAATGAACTGCTTGATGTGGGGTAGTAGAGCGGTATGATCAGCAGCGACGTCATTGGCAAGGGTAGAAATTTCTGTTTGATCTTGAACACCTCGGCACGTTGAGGGACGCTGCTTTCGCAGCTCGTCGTATGACTGACAGAGCTGTATCACGTCGGCTACTGTCTGTGGGTTTCTTGCGACGAGCATTTGAAATGCATCGTCATCGACTCCTTTTATTGTGTGGTTTATTTTTTCTGCTTCGGCGAAAGATGGGTCGACGCACTTGCAAATGGAGAGAACATCTTCGATGTAGCTTGTAAACGTCTCCTCTCTGCGCTGGACTCGACTACGCAAGCGCTCTGCCGCGCGAAGTCGACGCACTAAGGGACGACCGAATACCTCTGTGACGGCTGTCGTGAAGGTCGACCAGTCCATTATTTCGTTCTCAAGGGTTTTATACCAGAGAGCAGCTACATCAGTGATATAAAAGTGGACATTTGTGAGCTTGGCGCGGCCGTCCCATTTGTTACAGGAGCTTACCCGTTCGTATTCGGCAATCCAATCCTCGACTTCCTGGTCGTCGGCGCCGTTAAATACAGGCGGATCGCGTTGTCGGGTCCCGCCAGCACACATGATCGTCGTTGGTACGGGAGCCGCTTGCGATGGAGCTGGGTCAACCATGATCAAAGGTGATGGTAGCGTCCGGCTGCGAAGTTCCAGGATGAACAATGAGCAGTACCCAGCATTTCCACCACTTAAAATGTGGATGTTGGTCTTCAAGCAGGCCGCGACGTTGCCTTACAGACTGCTAGCAGGAAGGTAGATCTGGGTCCAGGCGAGCGCGCGCAAGACCGTGGGTAACAACCGCCGATCGTCGTCGTCTTCTGAATATAGGCGTTTGGGCGCATGTCATACATCTTCAGTACAACATCAGTATTTCAAGTTCGCTATACATTCCTCCCTTACCTTCCGAATTTCTTTCTGTTAAAGGCGAACGACACGACAAGGAGAGCCCCGATACATACGAGGCTAGATGGACAAATAAGTGCAAAGCGGATGGAGTTCGCGAGAGGATGCTTCACAATTGAAATAATGGCAGATACCACGTGCAGTGGGAATCAAGGAAATGCGAAGCACGCATCAGGAACGTAAAATGCATCTGCATTGTTCTCTCGCTATACCGATTTTGGTACGTACGAAGTTAACCAAACGGCCGCAAGAGCAGCAAGACTGTGGCATGTACGCCGTGCCGCTCATGAAACGCATATCATAATTTTCATGTTATGACCTGTCGTTTACGTTCGTCATGCAGTCATGTTGTGCCATACCGATTTTCGTATACATCCCATTAACGAAAAGGCCAGGGGAGCACCAAGACCGTGGCATATAAATCATGTCGCTCATGACATCCATGTCACGATTCGCATATAATGCCGTGCCATTTATGTTCATCCTGCAGTTATCTTGTGGCATACCCATTTTCGTGTAGATCCAATTAACGAAACGGACAGGAAAATCCCGAGACCATGACATGTAAATCATGTCGCTCATTACATGCATGTCACGATGTTCATGCTATGATCTGTCATTTATGTTCGTCAGGCAGTCATGTTGGGCCCTACTCACTTTCGTACACATCCCATTAACGAAACGGTCGCAAGAGCACCAAGACCGCGGCATGTAAATCATGCCGCTAATGACATGCATATCATGATTTCCATGTAATGCCTCGTCATTTATGTTCGTCATGAAGTCATGTTGCGGCATACCGATTTTCGTATACATCCCATTAACGAAACGGCCAGGATAGCACAATGTCGTAGAAGGCTAGATAGATAGATAGATAGATAGATAGATAGATAGATAGATAGATAGATAGATAGATAGATAGATAGATAGATAGATACGCGCAAAGTCGCCGAAGTTCGCTAAGAAATGCTTCGCATTTAACTACCGACTGTGTGTTAGCGAACGCCGTGTGCCTTCTTTGGATGCCTTGTACGCATCCGGCCCTTCATAACTGCGAAGCTCTTATTAGCGAACTAACGTCACTTTGAATCTATCTATCTATCTATCTATCTATCTATCTATCTATCTATCTATCTATCTATCTATCTATCTATCTATCTATCTATATTGGCTTACTCGAAGAGAGTGAACCAGACGATGTGCGGATGAGAGCAGTAGGCATACTATCGCGGATATGCAAGTCCGGCTGCCAGCAAGTTCTCTCAGGAGATAAGCAAAGTGCGGCCTGATCATGACGAGAAAACAAGAAGATTGCCGCCTTTCCTGCGGACAAGGGCAATGTGAGAGTGGGGCTTGATCGCTCAGCGTCGTATCATTCGATGACGGAGGAGATGGTGGGGGACTGCAAGACGTACACCAAAATTGACAGGGGTCCGACATTGAAAGTCTAAATGTGCCTGCAAACGACGCTTTCCGGTAAACGCTTCCTGCATCAGCAAACAGGCTGTACTACCATCTACTGTGCACCGTTGATGCTGCTCCAGCGATCTACGGTTTACCGAAGATCGACAACTGGACGCCTCTCAGGCCCATAGTAGATTTTAAAAGGTCAGCCCCTGCACAGCCTCTCAAGGTATCTGCATGGAATCGTGGCTCTCCTGGTAGGCGAGACTGCGACTCACCTCCCGAGCAGAAATGACTTCATAAACAAGATACGGAGTGTCACCATGCACAAAGACGAAGTACTGGTTCTCCTTTTTTTTGACGTCTGCTCCCTTTTCACAAGTGTACCCTTCGACATTGCGGTAGAAACTTCCAGAGAGTTGCTTCATAGGGACACGACGCTGGCGAATCGTACGTCATACGACGTCACTGAGCTCTGCACCTTGTTAGGATTTTGCCCCTACAACACTCCTCGTACAAGGGCAAATTCTACAGGGAAGTTTTCAGTACAGGTATGGGAGCATCCATCCCTGTCACGACTGCAAATATAACAATGGAAGAAATTCAAAACAATGCAGTTGAATCATTTGAGCAGAGACCCAAGCTTTTTCCGAGATTCGTGGATGACTGCTTCTGTGTCATAAAGAAGGACCTGCAACCTTTCGTTGACTGCATGGATAGCATCGAGCCTTCCATGAAACTGACGGTAGAAGAAGAGAAACACGGTTGCCTCCCATTCTTGGACGCAATTGTAAAGCGTGCTCCTCCCGATCTCGCCTTCGGCGTGTACCGAAAGCCAACACACTCCTGTAGATACCTTGACTACGAGTCATTTCATCCGGTAGCTCACAGACGCGCTGTGGTTCGTTCGTTGGTTCAACGCGCTATTCGCACCTGTGCCAATTCAAGCAGCCTGACGGCCCAGAGCTTGAGATCATTGAAAATGACCTGGTCAGGAATGGGTAACCCAAGCAGTTTATTAGGGGACCACCAAGTTCATCATGCGCAACCAGCAGCCAAAGAGTCAAGCCACGGATAATACAGCATCGACACACGAGCGTGCTGCGGTTCCGTATATTCGTGGTGTATGCGAAGCCCTAGCTCGCGTCTTCAGAAAACGTGGTGTTCAGATCGCGCATGTGCAGGCAAGCAAGTTAAGGGTGCCTTGCTAAAAGTGAAGGAACCTCCCCCTCGGCAACAATTCTCCGGTGTGCTCCCACGCACCGACTGGGAATATGTACATATTGGCTAAAGCGTAAATTTCTGCAGGCATTTGGAGCAACACAAGAATGACGTCGGCAAGGTCCACACAACGATAAGTGCACTCGTAGAGTGTGCCGAGGAGACAGGCCACAAGATAAACTGGGACAACGTGCGCATCGTGGCCAAAGAGAAGAATTTGAAATGAAGCTCAATCTCGAATCACTAATAATTCAGACAAGTACACAATCAATAGATCATCTGGGACCCTAAAGCACGCGTACTCCCGAACTTTGTTTCATACACCCAACGCTACTTGAGAGCCTGCTGCTTAGACGACATTCCATTGTGAACAAGGGATCCGTACGGATCTCGAAGCGTCATTTATTTTGCTTTGACATTGGTCAGTGATGTGCCTTTTTAACATGGCTCGTACCTTTATTGCTAGGCCCCTTGTTCCCGTGTACGTGCCACAGATATTTCACCGTACGCCTATGTGAAGCAAGGACCCACTGATATAAACAATTCATATATTGTGACAAAAGGATAGAATGGTGGGCTAGTTGGTGAAGCATCACTTTTCAAGTATCAGCGCCCACAGAACACAAACGAAGAAACGGACGTGTCTCGTCTCGTTCTTCTCTTCATCCTTGTTTTCTGTGCAAGTTACATTTTGATAAGATGCCCTTGAACATGTTATAGCATAGTGTGACATTAGAACACACTTAAAATCATGAAAAGCGTGATGTTTTTTATAGCTTACGACAGACAAGTACATTTAACAAAGAAACAAATACGAACGCACCGTGATCTCCGAAGGCAACCTACAAGCGGCTATGGGGAGGAGGAGAACTGAACGCACGAGGTGCCAAGTAAGCACGCTATCACTAGCCTACGGCGGCTCCTCCTACACGGTACGTATGTAATCCCATTGGACCAGAAGTTGAGATGATCGTGCTTGTTTAACGCGAATGGCACTTCTATTGCGTGTTAGCCTCTATCATAGCAATGTACTAAACAATAAATATTGTCTGCTATCACACGGCATGCCTTTCTGCAATTTTGCTTGGTGGCGCGGGAATATTTCGCTGAACGACAATTACGTTACGCAGGCCAGCACAGCACAGCTAGCATGCATTCACCACCGACAAAACACACATCTGTGCAGTTATGTGAGTGCCATAGAGTGCCATCTTTGTAATCCCCAACCGTTGACGACAGGGGGTACATCATTAATAATTGTAGGAACACTTCAACTCACACACCAAAGGCATTTTGGAAAGACACTATGCTATTCTGACTGATCAACTCACGCACAGCTGCGAACAGTTCAGCATGAGGGATACTATAAAACAAGTCCTCTATGTCAACTGAAAAGGCATAATTGGCTCCTGGGATTCCCTGGCGGAGTACCTCAACTGCAACTGATAAGTTTGCTACACTGTAAGGGTCCTGCACAACCAGAGGCTGCAAATGCCGCTGTAGATTCTGGCCCACGAGCTTCTGCCACGAGTCAGCCTCCATCACGATAACCCTAGACGGGCACTCAATCATATGACTTTTCGCTGCGAAAAAAGCTGTTCGTCATGCAGTCATGTTATCGCATACATATTTTCGCATACATCCCATTAACGAAAAGCCCAGGAGAGCACTAAGACTGTGGCATGCAAATCATGCCGCTCATGACAGGCATGTCATGATTTTTATGTTTCGAGCTGTCATTTATGTTCGTCATGCAGTCATGTTGTGGCATGCCAATTTCCTATGCATCCAATTAAGGAAACGGCTAGGGGAGCACCAAGACCGTGGCATGTAAATAATGCCGCTCATGACCAGCATGCTATGTTCTCTGCATGTTCATCCTTATGTTGATCCTGCAGTCATGTTGTGGCATACCAATTTTCGTAGACATCCCATTAACGAAACGGTCCGGAGAACACCAAGACCGTGGCATGTAAATTATGCCGCTCATGACATACTTGTCATGATTTTCATGTTATGACCTGTCATTTCTATTCGTCATACAGTCATCTTGTAGCACACCAATTTTCGTATACATTCCATTAACGAAACGGCCAATTTGTAGCACACCAATTTTCGTATACATCCCATTAATGAAACGGCCAGGAAAACGCAGAGGCATAGGCGTCTAGATAGATAGATAGATAGATAGATAGATAGATAGATAGATAGATAGATAGATAGATAGATAGATAGATAGATAGATAGATACGCTCAAAATCACCGATGTTCGCTAAGAAATGTTTGGCATTTAAAAAACAAAACACCTGTCAGGAGGCCACAGGCATCCAGCTGCTGCCTGAGCCGCTGAGAGGCACCTGTATCGGTAAACTGCAGAAACCGTGATGAAAGACAAAACGCGTGCAGTTCTCGATAGAGCCTGCGAGAGACGCTCGCTGTTCCGAGCTCGGACGGAGTAGACGCTGAATCAGACGATACGTTTATTGTTTCTCTTCAAAGCTCGACCCTGCTCACCCAATGTAACATTTTTGTTCTTTCCGCAAATGCATGCTGCGTATTTCCCCGTGGGAAACGTACAAGTTTCTTAGACTGATTAAAGAAAGGAATAATTATTTATTTTTTTTGTGGCGCCCCATATAGAGCAGAATCGTCCAACCATGCATGCCCTAGTGGCAAAATTTGTTTTTGCTTTCCTTAAACTACACAGGTATGCAAACCTCGAAGAGACAACAGCAAATATGCATTGCAAATATTAACACGAAATTGTTTTATGCAGGGATCGACCAAGAAATAAGTGACGTACTTCCTGTAACGATTATTGAAAAAATGAACTTGCATTCAATCTGAAAAAGTTCTACCCTGGCGGACTCGAACCCACCTTCAACCGGAATTGGACGAAAGGAGCTGGACGCCCTACTGATACACCACCGCAATTTTCTTCTTTATTCCATGGAAATGAAAACTGAGGTCACAGGGAGATAACGCCTACACACTCAAAACTCGGGCAAACACACACAGACGTCCAACAAGTGCATCCAGTCCGGAGGTACTTCCTGGGCAGCGTACACACTTCTGACATAGGCCACAGTTTCTCGGTAGATAGATCTTGTGGAACGCGGATTTTCTGCATGGCGATCACACAGTCTCGATCTCCATAGGCTGTACAAACCAAGTACTACAAACATATCGTAGGGTGGACCGGCAGTCGTTTTAAACGGTAGAAATCTAATTGTGAACGGATTGATGTCAATGTCCTTTTTAAGAGTCCGCTGGAGAATGTCCCAAAAAATATTGCGTCTGTACAATCAACAAAACAGTGATCAATTGTTTCCGCACGTGGACAGAGTCGGCAGTTCGTGGACCATGGCACGAAGCAGCCCTTCGAATTCAACCAGGTTTTGACAGGGAGAGTTTCCGAATGAAGTTTAAAGAAAAATGTTTTAACACCAGGAGGCACACACATTTTTGAAACCCTTCAGTTATGTTTTCTTTGTTCGTTTTCTCCTTGATGTGGATTGAAGTCCCGTCAAGAAGATGATCGACGTCGATGAAGCAGGAGGCAGGTTGGAGGTAATGAACTTGAAGGTATATTGCAGCGAAATATTTACAGTCATATGTACATCTTGCCGAAGCACACTGATGATAACATAGACATCAACAGCGTCTTACTCTTCTACTTAACTTTTCTTAAGTTAGAACCTAGAACACTGTTACTACATACAACGAACCTAGTCTCACTGTTCGACAGCCGAGTGGTTACGGCCCAGACAGAAGTTGCATCGTACGGAGTCTTACTGATCGATCAGTTAAGTGATTACAGCCTAGACTGAAGGGGAACGAATCCCGTCCAGTCTTTAGTACTTTGCGGTAACAAAGAAAAAGGGGAGGTGGCGACTGCTGGTCCGCCTCAACCTTCTGTTATCCAATCTGTTTACCCTCCGATTAAGCCGCTCCCTAGTGGGCTGTCCCTAATCTCGGCAGCAGTGTCTTTGCAGTTTAAAGAGACATTTTGGCATTCTTTCCCATCATGGCTCTCCCTCTCCTTATCCCACGCTCTCAGATATTCTCACAGTCGAAATATCGGTATCGTAGCAGACCTGCGGCATTCGCGCCATCTCCCACGCTCATCCAGTCGAACCCCCGGTGACTGTCGTAAAGTGGGTTCCGGGAAACAATACGTGTCCTCGCCTTTCCTGCATTCGGACCGTGCATTGTTGCGACTCAACCCTTCGGTCCAGTGGGCGCGCCGAAAGCGCATGCCGCTCTTCCCCGAACCGGCCACTGAGAAGACAAGCACGGTCGCGCAGCCGCAACCCCCCGAGCGACTGCGGAGGGCATGACATGTTTGCCCGCCTCATCTTCCCACGCGTTGGCCGATCTTCCTCAAGCCGGGTTCAGCGAAAGGGAAGGGTCTCATACCAGGAACCCCTGGGGGCCAGCGTGGGAGACCAGCCGCTCAATGGAAGCCGTTTGCTTTCCGTTGATAATTGCACAGTCACAGACCATGCAGAGAGAGAGCCGAGAAAGAAGCTTTGTATAGCGTACGGTGCTACGCCGTCCCTTCTGTGCGATCGCCTTATGAGCGGCAACATAACACGTCCCCCCTAAAGAGTACGCTGGGCTGTTCTACGCTCAGTGCTACGATAAATCACTGCCGCGATTAGGTCACTGGACTTTCTAACCATACAACAGTATACACAAACTTCAAACACAATTGCGAGACAACACGACAGGAGAATACAAGAAACGAAAACAAATACATGCTAAACGATCAAGCACACCATTGCTGCTTCAAGCAGTAAGATCACTAGTATCTGTTTCTTGGATTGTCAATCACACAGCCCACAATATACAGCAGCGAGTGGGCAGGAACATTCACGTCCCCCCCCCAGTTGGCATGGCACTGTTATTCTGATGGCTTCCACAAACTATTCTGGAGCCTCGATAATGCATCCGCATTCCCGTTACATATACCCTTCCGATGTTGTACCGAGACATGATATCGCTGTAAAGCCAGCGCCCATCTTGTCAATTTCGCCCCGTGCGGAGTAGAAGTTGTAAGGTACGACAGCGGATTGTGGTCGGAAACGACGTTTACTATGGCACCGAAAAGCCAGTAGTCAAACTTCTTTAAGGCCCATATTATTGCGAACGCTTCCCTCTCAATTGTCGACCAACGCATCTGGGTCGGTGAGAAGCGGTGGCTTGCAAAGGCGATAGGCTTCTCTTCTCCCTCAGCTGACATTTGCGCCAAACATGCTCCCGCCGCCGTAGCTGAGGCGTCTGTGAAAAGCCAGTAGGGCTGAGATGGCTCTGGGGTGTTTAGCGCCACGGCCTCGCACAAAGATTGTTTGAGCATCTCAAATGCTGCCTGAGCTTTCTCCGGCCAGGGTATCTTATTAGGTACCGCTTTCTTTGTTAACAGCGTGAGCGGGCTCGTCACCTCTGCATATCCTCGGACGTACTCGCGATAGTAACCGCACAGTCCTAACAGGCTGCGTAGTTCCTTTTTGGTGCGCGGTGGTACCAGGTTCTTAATCGCTGCTATTTTTTCAGGGTCTGGTGCGTGTGTCCCTGAACCGACAATATGCCCCAGGTAATGCATATGGGATCGCGCAATCTGACACTTCTCCGGACTGGCTTTCAGTCCCGCCTTCTCTAAGACCTTAAGAATAATGTCGAGATGCTTTAAGTGCTCCTCCCAAGTGCTAGAAAAAATAGCAATATCATCAAGGTATGCCGTGGCATACATTTGATGTTGCGACAAGAGTTTATTCACCATTCTTTGAAAGGTTGCCGCGGAATTTTTTAGCCCGAAAGGCATCACTTTCGATGCGTACTGACCCTCGTGCGTTACAAACGCGGTGAATTTCTGACTCTTCTCTTCCATCGGTACCTGCCAGTACCCGCGCCTAAGGTCCACTACCGTAATGAACTGCGCTCTGCCTACTCGGAAAATCAATTCCTGAGGATTCATCGTAGGGAACGCATCCGCTTTGGTGACAGCATTTAACGCCCTGTAGTCCACACACATGCGGATAGTCCCATCCTTTTTTCCGACGCATACTACCGGGTGTGCAAACTCACTCTCCGTGGTGTAGATCAACTTCCAAGTCAAAAGTTCGTCAACTTGCCGGCTGACTTCCTTCTTTAATAGTTCCGGCACCCGATAAGGAAACACCTTTTTTGGCTGGTGGCCCGGTTCTATTTCTATCCTATGTTCGTCTGCCTTCGCTATACCCGGGGTGCCGTCAAAGAGTGTGCAATGTCTTTGGAACACCGCCTGTATTTCCGCCTGCGCGTCAGCATCAAGATGAGCAACCTTCTCGCTCGTTAGCACTAGCTCTTCCCGCTTTATAGTGGTTGGTTGTGGAGCATATTCCACCTCCCCAAAATCATGGTCCTCATCGAAGACTACCCCAATATGACTGACCCTTGTATAGTAAGGTCGAATGTTGTTGGCATGGCCACTTTTCACCTTTCCCTCAGATGTTTCAACGCGGTAAGAGTGTTCGCGCTCACGTCCAACCACTGTGAATGGGCCTAGCCATTTAGGTGACATCTTACAATTCCGATCATTGTCGAAAACCACAACCAGGTCGCCAACGTTAAAAGCTTTGAGCCTGGTGCTGCGATTATAGGCACTGGCGTAACTCTCCTGATGAGTTGCACTAGTTAGCTCAGCAATATTAGCGGCCGTCTCGAGCTGCTCCTTAAGTTGCTGTAAATACTTAGCGGGGCTTTCTCTCAATGTTGCGGGCACCGGCATTTCTCCCGTCCACGTCCTCTGCAGTATTAGAAGCGGTCCCGTGGGATTCCCTCCATACAATAGACGAAACGGAGCTACTCCGGTTACCTCATGGGGAACTTCCCGATAAGCCCATAAAACCATTGGGATCAATTTGTCCCAATTCTTGGAGTCTCTCTGAATGACATGATACAACATGTTTTTCAGTACTCGGTTCCACCTCTCTACAACTCCATTACTCTCTGGGTGTTCTGGGGTTGAGAACCTCGGCGTGCAACCTAATTTCTCCATCATCGTTTGCGTGAGCTGAGATTTGAAATTAGTGCCCTGATCGGAGCAGATCCTCTCCGGAACGCCTGTGCGACTGAATATCTCAATCAGTGCATCACAAGTCGCCTTAGCGGTCAAAGAGCGCAGTAGAACCACCTCCGGCCACCTCGTGCAAAGGTCCATTAAGCAGAGCGCGTACTTATGCCCTCTCGCTGACGGTGTGTCGAGGGGTCCGATCACATCTACATTGACAAATTGGAAAGGGTGCTCGGGTCTAGTGAGCGGAGTTATAGGCACTTTATCTATGCGACGCCTGTCTGACCGAATTTGACATTCATGGCACGAACGACAATGCTCTAATATCTCCTTCGCCATACCTGGCCAAAGAAATTATACCTAATGGGAGCTCTTGTTTTCTTTGGCCCCAGGTGCCCCCCGCATAGCGACTCATGGGCTAAGTGCATCACCTCAGTGCGCTTATCTTTGGGGACAACTAGCTGACTCACTCGAGTGCCTGCTATTGAGTCGCAGTGATATAACAGTCCGTCTGAAATGAACATGCCGGATTTCCCACTACGCGCATCTTCCCAACATTTCTTTAGCGTAGTGTCACCCAACTGCACTTTGCGGAACTCTTCTCTCTGGCCTAATGATGCCTCCCTTTCTTCATCAATTTGCGCATCTTCGCCGGAAACGTCTTTCTTCTCCAAAGTAAGATTGCATGCCACGACCCTTGGTTTCTCTACTGCTTGTTCTGCCTCGGGAGTAGGCTCGGCCGGTGCTCGACAGGTTGCCAGAGGGCTGCTGGCCTTCGACAAAAGTTTCCAATCTTCCTCGGTCAACAAACAATATGTGCCCTCGACGAGCTCATCAGTTAACGCGCAGAGTAGGTCGACGCTCTGAGGCTCCGTAACCTCTCGCGGGCTATTTAATTCAACCGGCAACGTAGCTAGCCTTGCCTCGATAGTTTTACCAAAAGCAGACACCAATCTCACCTTGCCAGACGGCTCTACTAAACTTCTCGGAAGCAGACTCTCCCGAAAGACAGTTATTTCACTCCCTGTATCCAAAATTGCATCTGCGGATATACCTGCACATGATAGGGGAATTAACTGCACTTTATTTGTGCCTTCACCCTCGTGTTTTAGAGACTTCACCTTTGCGCTAAGTACTCCATCAGGTATTTCAGTTTCCGTCTCGTGGGATAACGTTACCTTTTGGACCTTCCGCTTTGGCTCGGTAGCCTTCTTCGGGTTGCTCTCCTTATCACTAGACTTCGGGCACTCTTTAGCGAAATGGCCTGAGCCGTGACATAAGTGCCACTTCAGAGCCCCTTTCTCTACTCGTGTCACCGGCTTCTGCCCCATTTCTATAGTTGGTTGCTTTGAAGCACGCCCTTTCCCTTTCGCTTGTTCGAAAGTTTGCAGCACTTTAGCGATCTCAGTTCGCCTAAGCCATCCCTCGCCTTCTCTTAGTCTCACATACTCAAGACCCTCCGTGCTAAGGCCCGATTTTATGCGATCAGCAACCATGAGTTCTGCCATCACTTCTACCGTGTCGGCCTCTCTCACTTGGAGGTAGTAGGAGAAATAAGTTTTCACGCGGAACGCGAACTGCGCCCACGTCTCTTCCTTCCGCTTTACCGCTCTTTCGAACCTCTGCAGATACTCTGCCGGAGAAAGCTTCAGTTCCGTCAGTACTGCTGCTTTAACTGCCTCGTAATCTGCACTCTTTTCAGAGTTGAGGTTACGCAGTAGGTAACGAACTCGTTCAGTTAGTGCTGGTATAACCAAATGCACGCGACTCTCATACGGTACTTGGTAAGTAGCAAATAGTTTTTCTACTTCCTCAAACCATAATGGCACATCCGCGTCACTCGGCAGGCGGAACCCTTTAAGCACTTTTGCACATTGCTGGACAGAATCGAAACACCGTCGCCCCCGATCACCCGTCTCCGACCCAGAGTTGGACAACGTGCCATTCAGACGTTCCGCGTTCATTCTAGTTCGCAATAGCTTTTCGTACTCAATCTGGAGATTGAGCCTTTGAATTTCAAGTTCGAGCGTTCTCGTTTCACTTGAATTCGGCAAAACCTGAGATGCCTGCTGCATCGTTTCTTGCCTCTGAGTAGGCACTCTCACCTCATTTGACTGATCAGAATTTAGAATACCATGATTTGATGGCTCTCGACTCCGATCCATTGCTACTGCACTCGCACCTTCATCTCCATTAGACTCCATTGTTTCAGCCCCCCCGCGTGTTCTCACCATGTGCTCTACACATAAACTGCCATGCCAACTAGAGAAAAACGCAAGAAATCCTGCTCACCCCTTCCTGTATGCACTGTCGTTCCTGGATCTCTTCCACGGTGCCGGAGTTGGCTGCTGTGGGATCGTCTCGACGTTGCCGCTGGTGGCTGACGGATGCCTTGCCCCTCTGTCTCCTCGGCACTGGTCCAGTGTATGGTGCTGTAGAGCTCGCCGATCCTGTCGACTGCGCCAGTTATGTTTTCTTTGTTCGTTTTCTCCTTGATGTGGATTGAAGTCCCGTCAAGAAGATGATCGACGTCGATGAAGCAGGAGGCAGGTTGGAGGTAATGAACTTGAAGGTATATTGCAGCGAAATATTTACAGTCATATGTATATCTTGCCGAAGCACACTGATGATAACATAGACATCAACAGCGTCTTACTCTTCTACTTAACTTTTCTTAAGTTAGGGCCTAGAACACTGTTACTACATACAACGAACCTAGTCTCACTGTTCGACAACCGAGTGGTTACGGCCCAGACAGAAGTTGCATCGTACGGAGTCTTACTGATCGATCAGTTAAGTGATTACAGCCTAGACTGAAGGGGAACGAATCCCGTCCAGTCTTTAGTACTTTGCGGTAACAAAGAAAAAGGGGAGGTGGCGACTGCTGGTCCGCCTCAACCTTCTGTTATCCAATCTGTTTACCCTCCGATTAAGCCGCTCCCTAGTGGGCTGTCCCTAATCTCGACAGCAGCGTCTTTGCAGTTTAAACAGGCATTTCGGCATTCTTTCCCATCATGGCTCTCCCTCTCCTTATCCCACGCTCTCAGATATTCTCACAGTCGAAATATCGGTATCGTAGCAGCCCCGCGGCATTAGCGCCATCTCCCACGCTCATCCAGTCGAACCCCCGGTGACTGTCGTAAAGTGGGTTCCGGGAAACGATACGTGTCCTCGCCTTTCCTGCATTCGGACCGTGCATTGTTGCGACTCAACCCTTCGGTCCAGTCGGCGCGCCGAAAGCCCATGCCGCTCTTCCCCGAACCGGCCACTGAGAAGACAAGCACGGTCGCGAAGCCGCAACCCCCCGAGCGACTGCGGAGGGCATGACATGTTTACCCGCCTCATCTTCCCACGCGTTGGCCGATCTTCCTCAAGCCGGGTTCAGCGAAAGGGAAGGGTCTCATACCAGGAACCCCTGGGGGCCAGCGTGGGAGACCAGCCGCTCAATGGAAGCCGTTTGCTTTCCGTTGATAATTGCACAGTCACAGACCATGCAGAGAGAGAGCCGAGAAAGAAGCTTTGTATAGCGTACGGTGCTACGCTGTCCCTTCTGTGCAATTGCCTTATGAGCGGCAACATAACACCTTCTAAGTACATCCTGATAAGGCCGACTTAAATAAGGTGTCCGATACAAAGGATCTGGGAAAATCGAGTCCACCAGTGCAACAGAAATCGCTTTTCGGCTCGCGGTGAAAATATACTCTAGGCTAAATCTAACTTTCAGGAAAAGGAATGAATTTACAACTTCCTTGAGGAAGCCCCAAGGAGCCTGTGAAATACCTATGACATCGGATGAAACTACTATATTGGGAAGATGCTGAACTAATCGGACCCGTAGCATTTCACGCAAAAACGGATGGTCGCTTTCTCGAAAGAAAAACAGTCGAGAAACAATTTGCCTAACAAAGAGATGGACCAATCCGAGGCCACCCCGATCAAGTGGGACGAACAGATTGTCACGTCTCATGGATTCATAACTGGAGCTCGAAATATATGTTGCAAATACACGATGCAATGCCTGAATTCGGAGTCGTGCGCAGTGCAGTACATGCAGCACGTATATGAGACGGGTAACTAAAAACACGTTGTATACTTTAGCGCGGCTGAACATCGACAAATTGCGCCCTTACCAAGAGCTCACTTTACTTTGTAGCTTTTTAACTTCCCCCGACCAATGACTGTTGCTATTCCTGTATTGTGAGAGAAGAACACCTAAGTAGCATAGATCTTTTTTCCACTGAATGCCGGCATAGTGTGACGGCATTGTGGCCCATAGGCCACACCAAAAACCTGAGCTTTTTTCATAGTTAACACTAGCTCCAGAAACCGCACCAAACTCTTCTGTAATTGCAAGGGCAGTTCTTACACTCAGTTTATCCGCACAGAAAAAGGTCACGTCATCTGCATACGCGAGAACCCGAATCTCATTTGATGGGGATTTAAACCCTAGAAAATTTTGTTCTTTCAGAATGCTCCGACAAAGAGGTTCTAAATACAGGCAAAACAGAAGAGGTGACAAGGGACATCCTTGTCTTACTGATGACAAAAGCCTGATCGGATCAGAGAGCGAGCCATTCACTATGAGCCTCGTTGAGCCATTAGCATAACATGTTCTGATACCCTTCAGGAGCTCGGATCCGATATTTATATGCTCTAGTACAGTGAACAGGAACGAATGATTCACCTTGTCGAACGCTTTAGCCAGATCTACCTGTACCATCGAAACCTGCCCATTCCCCTCAGCTACACACTCAAGCACCGATCTCGCAACATGGATGTTCGTCTGAATGGATCGACCTCTAATGCCACATGTTTGGTGTTCACCAACCACTGACCTTATCTCGTATTGTAAACGGTTCGCTAGCATCTTTGCAAAAATTTTATAATCTACATTGCATAAGGAAATAGGCCGGTAGCCATCGACCTTTTGCAATTTAGTTCGTCGTTGCAATGTCTAACAGTACAAACACAAAAAAAAAATCGCAGCATATCCACGGGGTGAATGATGATGAGTGGGCGAAGCTCCGGAGGGAATCATCGGTAAACCGTGAATCTTCCGTGCAATTTGCCCAGTCGATCATCGTGTAAAGACGTCTCACGCAGCCCCATACAAAGGCCGGAACGCGCACCGCATTTGCCGACGCCATCACATGACTGCTGAGAGAGTAAAAGGCGGAGAGGCCTCAGCGTCTTACACCAGCTTCTTACACGAGAGAGAGAGAGAGAGAGAGAGAGCTTCTTACACGGGTCGTAACGCGCTAGCACAAACGCATTAAAAACGCGCAGTCTTTCGTTAATATTGGGTGTTTACTGTCATCGTCGTGCATGTGCCCATGTGCGCTTCGTGGCGTAGTGGCCAGCGCCGCGCGTTCGGAAGCGAGGGGTCCCTGGTTCGATTCCGCGCTTCAGACACGATGTTCGGAATTTTTTTCTCTTCGTCCATGGTCCATGAAGCGTGATCCGACGCGTACGGCGACGATCCAGGAGAATGAGAGGAGCGCTCCCGGCACAGCCCCGCGCAGCAGCTAATCGGAGAGCAGCGGCACCTCCGGCGATGGATGGATGGATATTAGGAGCGTCCCCTTTATAACGGGGCGGTGGCCGGGCCACCAAGCTCTAGCTTTATTTCTTTTTTTCGTTTACAACCATTTCTTTTCCCGAATCACACATACTTTCACAACTAATTTTTTTCCTCGTCTATTTTTTTATCTATTATCGTTCTGCTGTGATGTAACAATCTTACCCGAGCTACCTTGCGCTTTTGTTTGCTCCATACTTTTGCGCCACCAATGCTCTAAGCGCCTTTTACTTATATCTATCGCCGGCATGTTCAGCGCTCATATACAAGTACCGCCATCTAGCGGACATTCCAAGAACTAAACGAGAGGTGGCTACCTGCAACAACTACATACATCGGGGACGCACAACCCACGCCTTAAGGAGCTTCGCCCCTAAAATAACACTTATAACCCGCCAGCGTCTATGAGGCTGGTTGTATATGCTTGTGAACTTTCAGACGTTATAATTTATCTACTATACGAACAAGTTCCTTATCAGCTTCTAGGTACTTGAGCACTTCACCGAGTTTCGTGACGTTTTCTACAAAATGAGCATTGACAAATCGTGCATGAGGATCAGCGTTCCTTACATCCATGCGTGACCTCCATATGCTATAAAGTTCTAAATGAATAAACAGGTCATAGGGGACACTATTTCCTTGTACAGGCAAGGACCGTATACCGTAATGATCGATTGGAAGTTCCTCCTTTAGTGTTCTTTGCAGTACATCCCAGTAAAAGACTGCATCTCAAGAGTCAATAAAGACAAGCTCAATAGTTTACGGTTTGCAACATAAAAGACAGCTTACTCCCCAAGGCACCAAGGCACGAACATACTTAGTTGTTGAAGCCATGTTCAAAAAGAACGTTTTTACCTTGCCAGACACTAACATTTTCTTGACACGTTTAAAAACATTACTTCCTGGTCCCTTCCGATAAATAGGTCTAAATATAGGGAGGGGAAGCACTACATCTATGAGATCTTTTAACAGTCTCTTCCTGGGGACATTGCTTAAGTATTCAATAGAGAATTTGCGTATGAGGAACTCAAAGGAAGATACTACCTCGCATAAGTAACGGGACACCCTATATTGGGCATTTTCCACCGTGGAGACAACAAATTCTGGTATTGCGCCCAGTAACATCACTTGAATTATTGTGCGGATAAAAGGGACACACCACCGCAACATCGCTCGTACAGGGAACAGATTGACCTTATGTTTTCACTATAGACTTTAGAAGTTACATTTAATTGTCGTCTGGTTAAAGCAGTGGTGTTGATACAGTGAACTATGGTGTTTAACAAGCAAAATTACTCTTAAGTTAACATCGCCTCCCCTATATAGCGCTCTTGGTTCGCTTAGGTTCACTGCGGTGGTACCGCAATCTAGGGACGATAGATAGAGCGGAGCACATTGCCGTGCTGATTCGCGCCGGCAGTCAACGCCTCGGTAGTGTACGCGACTCGACCGCCGAGGAAGCTGGGGCCGTGGCGGCGTCATGATGGCGCGTTCCAGGGGCCAAGTACGAACGCGGCCGCTACAGAATTTGTGTTGCGTGGCCAGGCGTATTGAGTTTGGACGCGCACTGCTCCAGGATCGCAAAGACGGCTGCAGACAAACAAGTTATTGGCCTTTCGTTGCAGTGGACCGTGGTTTCGCAAAACAATCCGCTGACAACCCATTCGGTTTCTCTTTGAAGGCGTCACCATTTGCGGACGATCGTCGTGTATATCAGGCTTGCGCAAGGCTCTGGCGCATGCAATTAAGTTTTTCCAGAGCAATGTGAGTCTCTCGAAAACTTTCTCTCGTTGTACAACTGTCGAGTATCCCTGTGCCATGCAGAGGTGCCGCTGATGTCTAGATTTAACGTGTTCACAAGCCATCTACCGCCCCTCGATTCGCCAGATTGCCACTTATGCCTTCCACAACATTCGCGAAGATAGGTTTCACTTTCGTGTTATACAGATTCCTATGACGGAGGTATCAACCACATCTTTTTCCTTTTCATTTTGGTTAAAGCTCAGAAAATAGTCGTGGTGAGTCTCAAGAACGAAATCCATCCGAAGCAGATTCGCAGCCTGTACTTCCCGTAATTTCCATGGAGGTTGTAGCGCCGATGAACGAATGATGAACGATGAACGATGAACGAACGATGAAATCGCCATAGACACTACCGCCAGCTCGCTCTCTAGTGTGTAACAGTAAAAGACTGTATCATGAATGCCAACGTTGAGTCGTATCGTGAGCTATAACGTTCTCTGGCCTTGGCACTGTCCGCGTTCCTTGTTAGGCCACGCTAAGGGCTTCATGTTCAGAGCAACGCAGTTTTTGTGTTGCTCTTCGCCAATCAAAAGTAGCGCGTGATATTTAGGCCACTTGTTCACCCCAAGTGTCACATTTTAATGGCATTAGGCGGGATCTGCACAATGTGTGGTTCACAACATTTGTATGGTTAATGGTACCTCTCTCCGTAGGTCGAACTGGTGCGTACCATTCGGGGACACGGTGAAGATATGTACATGCTGCCCGACGGCCACTTCGATGCAGTAGTGATCACTTACGTGCTGTGCACCGCCATGGACGGGAAGAAGCTCATCGGCGAATGCAGGCGTGTACTGAGAAAGGTAAAGGGTTCTGCCACACAGACTCTTACTTGAATGCACTTCAAGGGACTAACTGAAGGTACTTTTAGTATTTAATAAAACACTGGATGGGATACCGAGAAATGCATTATAACCTCAAGGGTAATTCCTGAAGCAGCGCCAACGAGCATATCCAAACGCAAAAAATTTTACGCAGGACGTTCTTTCATGCTTTCTTTGTGTTTCACTGTCTAATTTTTTCAAGAACGCTTCATACACTAGGTCGTCAATGAATGCTATTCAATAGGGCTTCGACGGGGGCCAGTCACTAGGGCATCCTTTAGTTTTCTGCGGCGCTATACTAATGCGTACTCAGACATAATGCAAAGAAAGGACGTGCACGACACAGCCACACGGGAACAGGACTGGACAGCACGATCGCCTACTATCATCTGAAGAAGAGAACTGAGGCGAAAAAAAGGAAGATACACAACTTATTTGTGCATGCTTAAGAATGATAGCGGCATCTCTTAGACGGGTTCGCGTACCGGTTTTGATGTATGGTAGACAAGTGTCAAGACATTTTCTACCTCTTCTCTGTGAAAGCGAATCGACGGCTCACTTGCGTACGCGCTTCCACTATTATTGACAGGTCAAGCCTCGACCATTAAACGTGTTTCTTCACTTGTGTTCCTTATAGGATTGCGCAGTTATCGAAATTGGACATGCAGTTACAATCCTGGCACTGCAACGAAAGGTCGGAAGGAATTACATCGGATTACGACACTTTATGAGCGGTTATCTCTAACAAATGCAACGCACTGTTTGCCCAGTCTAGAATGGCACAAAATAGTGCCCACTTCGTTCAAGCACCCGGTACGAAGTTAGAAACGGAACACAGAAAACCAAGAAAGGAAGAAAAACGGCGCACTCAGCAAGATTCAACGCGCCCAAGGTCCAAACAAACCCAGATTACAAATAAATAGACACAAAAACGAAGAAATAAAATTGGTCAAGAATTTAGCACAAGTATGCACATTGTAGCATTAATAGCCCGCGCCGCTTATTGTGCTCGGGGTGCTGGAAACAGTGTACGTCAGAGAGCTATTAATAAGTTCGGAAGAGCAAGTGATCGGCGGCGTCAAATTAGATTTGACGACGATCGGACCACAAGAAGCGGCCACCGGTGTAGTGCCGGCAAAAAGAAAGCAAATTCGTCGCTCTAGCCCACAAGAGACAGCATGCTAGGAGACAGCGCACTAGCTCGTGTGGCACATGCCTTTCAGTGCGCAGTCGTGGCTCTCAGGGACCTACAATACGATACGAACACACGGACGCGCGTGGTCTTGTTTTTGCGATCAGCTCTTTCCTGCATGTATAGAACACACCGCTTGACATCACCACTTTTCATGCACACCGCTGTTTTTCAATCAATTCGAGCAGCAGAACTAAACTTCAACGGTCCTCGATGTTTCGATATATCCAGCTTGATTGTACTTCAACCATTCGACGTTGCGCTTAAAGAGTACGCGGATATCGTAGTTGGAGGCAGCACACCAGGTGATTACATCCACCATCGTGAAGCGAAGTGAACTTTATTGCCACATGGATACAAAACGTATCCATGCGATATATCCGGGTTGGTGCGGTCACCAGGCGTCCTATATACTGCCTAGCGTCCTATATACATAGTTTAACAATTTGTCACACAAAAAAAGCAGCCGTCACGAAGTTCGCGGTGTGCACGCTTAGACAACGCAAAGTGGTGATGATGAGGATGATTGTGGCTAGGTTAGGAAAGGACGCTAATTTCTGCAGACCATGTAGGTACAGGGAGCACGGCTGCGATCACTCCAATCATGAAGTAATTGTGCGAGACTCGAAGCGCGCGAAGCCTCGCCGTCTCACGCTCGCGAGGCTAGTTCGTGTCACGTGACTGGAACGTGGTGTGCAGTGTGGACAGCGCTCGCTCGGCGGCCATCTCAGGCACACGGAGGCCGGTGCACCGTTACGGCGAGTTTGCCTGTAGTGTGGGCGCCCCTTGAGTCAGTGAGAATAAGAAGCTGCTCCGCGAACGAACCGACGAGCCCGCCCTGTGCAAGCTTCACGTTAACATTGGGAGTGACACTGGTGAATAGGACTCTTTTAACACAAAAGTGTCGGGGTCAACCAAGAAACCATCGACGTACTTCCGTAATGCAAGTGGATCGCTGAAAAGAAATGAATGTATATTTGCAATACAAAAGTTGCATTCACGCGAGATCCAGCGAGAGGAGCTGGAAGCTTTACCGATACACCACCGCAACATTCCGTATATAAGGAACAGACGGGCCTTATATCTTCGCTGCAGCACTTTACAAGTTGCATCTAATGCATCTTCCGGTTAAAGTGTTTAGTACAGTGAACTAAAGTGTTTAGCAAGCAAAATTGCTCCTCAAATAACATTGCCTCCCTTACACTGCACTCTTGGTTCGCTGCAGTGGTGCCACCACCTATAGTAACAAAAGACAGAGCGAAGCATATTGTCGTGCTAACCCGGGCCGGCGCTTCGGTAGGCTTTGCGCCTGGACCGCCGTGGTAGTTAGGGGCGTGGCGGCGTCATGACGGTGCGTTCTTCGGGCAAAGTACGAACGCGGCAAAATTTGTTTTGCGTGGCCAGGCGTGTTGAGTTGCGTCGCGCACTGCGGCAGAAACGCAAGGATGGCCGTTAACAAGCGAATGATGAGCTTTTCGCTCAATGGGCTGTGTGTTCACAAAACGATCCGCTCACAACTCGTTCGGTTTGACTTGCAAGATCTCACCGTTTGCGCACGCTTCCGGTTTATGGCAGATTTGCGCAGGGCTCTAGCGCGTGCAATGCTGTGTCTCTGGAGTCGTTCGAAAAGTTTTCATTGTTTACAACTGTCGAAGTTTCCTGTGTCCTGCCGAGGTGCCGCTGATGTCTACATGTAACATGTTCACATAATCAGAGTACCCTACCCCTCGATTCGCCACACTGCCGTTTATGCATTCCACAGCTTCGCGAAGACAGGTTTGACTCTCGTGTTACACCGATTCCTATGACAGGGGATCAACCACATATTTGTGTGGTTTATTCTCTATCGTAGTACATGCGCTCGTACATTTGCTGTTGGTGTCTTGTAGCGCATCTGTGTTTGTATTTTGAAGAGCGGCGTTTTTGCACGATTTTTGTCTAGCAGCCTGTTCAATGGGAATACATTTATTTTGCTTGATCACCCTTGGCTCTGACTCGGTCTTTAAACCACTGCTGACGTTTTGCTAGCGCACCGAAGAGACGTAAAACTGATACGGCTGTCCTTGGAATCATTTCCGGCGATTGCATCCCGTCCTTCACAGCTCTGGATCAGTGACAGAACCTTGGGCAGCGAAATTAAATCTTCCCTTACAAAAATGACACGTATGGCGATATCAGTAATTGGGCACATCTGGCTATACATGACACGCGTCCATATGCGGCTGTATTAGGTCAAATCGTGATAAACACAGATGTTCCAATAAAGACGTACACGAGGAATGTCTTGTATGACTGACACGTATCGAGTAAACAAAGTCACACAAAAGTAGTCCCCATATATACCCAGATATGTGAATATGGCCATATAAGCATACATGACTATATATGGCACATGTCTGTATGTGCCCCTATTGGCTCAATACGTGTTAAAATCATACATGACATTCGTCCGGTAGCTCTTTTGTTGCCGCATATGCCTCTATCACGATTCGAGGGAATACTGCAACATAGGAACACAGGCCGTACTTAGGCAGATATGCCCAATTCCTGATATCGCCATATAGTTCATTTTTGTTAGGGTTTTTCTTAGATTTTTTAGAACTGCGCGAGAAGACGGGAGGAAGAAACAGACAAGACACAATGAGGGATCATTGTGTCTTGTGTGTTTCATCCTACTGTCCCTGTCTTCTCGCGCAGTTTTAAAAAACCTAGAAAGCCGCGAACCAACTAGCCCGCCAGAACGTTCTGTTGTAAGGGTTCTGCGCTTCACCTATGCGAGTCGGTAAAATTATTTTAGGCAGTGTGGGAAATGTGTGTTTGCTTTTTACCTTGCAGCTGTGCAATTTTCCTCTGCTTCGAAGTGCATATCTTCTTGGGAGCAATGAACGTTACGTCAGGACCATATCTTCTTACTCTTGTAGGTCTGTGTGAAACAACAGGTATACGCAATACTCTTTTCTGATTGTTATTGCTGTCTCGTAGAGCGCGCGTCGGCGCCGTGCTCTACGGCGTGACCTTACCGGTCAGCCCGAGCAAGCGCTGTTTCCCCTCCTCAAGAATTCTTGCTCCGTGCCCAGCCGTTTACTCATTCGTCATGTGAAAGTTTATCTGTTACAGTATAGCTGGCCTTGCTATGTAATCCGCGAATCCTATCTGAAATCATCAACTTGTCTAATGCTACGGCATACAAATAGCCCACCGGTGGGATATTTGTAGGCGTAATTTGTCGCATAAACTAGCAAACATGTGGGTTTGCATATTATGTTATAACGAAAGGGAAAGGGTCAAGGGCTCGTTGAAGAACGAGCCCTTGACCCCTTTACTTTTGTTATTTCATAGCTTGGGTCTCGTTGCCGCAGACTTGGTGCCTTAGGTAGCATGCGAGGGCCTATTGGGCAACAGCCATCTCATCTAAGTTCACGTTCCACGTGACGCCTCCTGGCAAGAAAGCGTGTTCGACACACGCCGCCTTGGCGATGAGTGGCGCTGCCTGACACTCCCAGGATAATACGTACATAAATACACAATAAAATGGACGAGGGGACGACCGCTTTCGTAGCTCAGTTGGTAGAGCATCGGACGCGACATCCGAAGGTCGTGGGTTCGGTTCCCACCGAAGGCAGGTTTGTCTTTTCGTCCACTTTAATTCCTTTCTACTTTCTCCACAATTACAATACCACAATTAACTTCCCCTATGCTTTCCTAGGCTGTATTGTCTGTTTGCTGATTAAGTTGTTTCTAGCATATTATGTTGACATATATATGTACCTCTCGTGAAAATTACCACCTTTGATGCACTACAAATAGTTCTATTAACTTTATATACCAGTACTCCTATTGCCTTTAATGGCAGTAAAACATGAAAAGGGCTAAGAGGTCGTTTCACTTCTCCAAGAAGCTCCAAGAGACTTCTCCAAGAAGCTTCGAGAGATAAGGCAGAAGCTATGGAAGAGTGCGGGAGAAGAGAAGGCAAATGGCGCCAAAGTAAAATTAATTTTCAGCTATGTTGTTGTTTGGTATCGTTGTCAGCTATGTTGTTCAAACGTATAGCTTCACTGGCTTTACTCAACAATAAAACAATAACAAAGCATAGACGTTTCGCCACCTATGCGGGTGGCATCGTCAGTACACAAATGGCGTCCCATGACAGAGTACATCAGCTTATATCTTGCCGTAAACATCCGGCAAAGGACCACGATTACTGTTGCACGCATTTTGATTATGACGGATGAACCATCCCAGGAAGCACGCCAACACAGGACCTATGTAGGCGTGAAGTCGGCCAAAGTCGGCAGTGATATCGGGCCTAAGCCGGCAAATCGCGCTACTTTCACCCACATCTGCCCGATGATGACCAGCCAGAATGGCGCCACTGTGGCGAAGCCACCATAGATCGAACTTGGCCAGGCAGAGTGGGCGCAATTTGGCCAGCCAGAGTGGCCGAAATTTGGCCAGCCAGCGTGGGCGAAATTTGGTCAGCCAGAATGGGTCAAATTTGGCCAGCCAGAATGGGTCGGAGTTGGCTAGGTAGCATTGGCCGATGTTGCGGGCATTCAGGCTTTCTTGGCGTGTTGTCGGCCGCGCCGACATCGGGAAACCCCTTGCGCGACCGTTCACAGCCACTATGGTGTTTGTAGTTTACCCCACGCGTGTCGCGCCGTTTGGATTGCGATAATTTTATTTTTGCTTTCACATTTTCGAAGAGCTATGAAGGCATTTTCGAAGGACCAACAGTAGTTTGCGTAAATGTGCCTCTCATACATACGCGAAACCTTTATTAACACAGTAATAAGGGGGGCTAACTGGATCCTCTGTACTTTCTATTAATGCGTTCTAAACAAAACAAATAACACAACAAAAGAGGTTTATATGGAAAAGCACTATTTCATTTATTTTGTGAACTCTGCATTGATAATATGCTATTCTCGTGTTGCACCGTCGTAATGGAAAAGCTTCGGCAAGGGTGGAACGAGCGGGAAAAGGCGTGAAAAGTTAGCACAGCTGTGGAGCACATCAGCACTATACTATAATTGCATGCAACTTATGTGCGACTCATGAACAAGCGCGGAAATTCAAGAAATGTCAGAAACATTCATAATCGGGCGCTACTTTAGAAAATAAAAAGACAAAGTTGTCCTTTTAAATATAATGAATCTATGTTCAATATTCAACCCCCCGATATTGGTGTCGTATCGCTTTAGATACCCAAGGGGAAAAAAACGCGAGTAAAGGTTCTGTTGCAAAGCAACTTTAAAACCGGCAAATTACTTGAAATAGGTGCATTTTGCATTATAATAAATTTAATATTTTTGGCATACATCGGAAAGGAAAACATGTAGACGTGAGCTAACACGACACCCGCCAGGGATGGGGTCGTTAGGCAAAAAATGTCCTTAAATGATAGGTGCAAGGTGCATTATAAGCAGATATTAGAGAAGGAACATCTTTTCAAGGCTACTTTAAAAATGCTATCGCGTGCCGAACTGCCGCACGTGTCCTGCACCAAGGAGCGCGTGTTCGGTATCACGTTACCTTTAAAAATACGGGCAAGAAAAGATAATGTTACGAGAACTGCAAGTCACCACACAAAGGGTGTTTGATACAAGCACAGGATTAACTACATGAAGTAAAACTGCTTTGGGACAATGTACGTAGGCTCTTTATTCGAAAATAAAGAGCCTGCGCGCCTCACGACACATATGATATATAAAGCGGAACCGGTGCTTCAACATCACAACAAAATGTGCCTCGTCCCATTTTGAAAACTGGCCAGCAACTTACCGAATTTCGGCATCCGCTCTGCACTCTACAGCTGTGAGTCCGCAATACAAATTCGGCGACGACACTGTAGTCTCACCAAATGGCGCAGGCTTGTGTTCATATACAACCGATGTCACAGTTGGGATGGGCATGGTCTTAAAAGGTGCACTCGCGAAGGAATTGCGCAATCAACTTGAATTATCGATAAATGCGGTACATGATAAAGATAAACGCGTAGACAGACTGCGTGCAGCCGTTGAAACTCGTTCGTACTCCTTGCACGTTGGTAGCATTGCAGCCGCTACGAGAGAGCGCGGAGAGAGTTCCTCGTGGTTTCCCCCTCCGAAGGCAAGGAACGCCAGCAAAAGCAGGTTCAGAACCACATTCTTTGCAAACTGCAGATGAGCACAATGGATGTTCATGGAGGGGGCCGTGACAATGGTGGTCACTTCGGAAGGGGAGGCGCGCCCCCTTCCCCACACACTTTTTTTTATGTTTAGTTGCTGCTGGCTTAGCACGTGCTAGGTTGCTTCTCGGCACAGCACGCTCGTTTTTCTAGCTTTCTTTTTTTTTTGTAGTTGTCTCAAAACGTGGAAGTCAGCATTTCTGCTGGGCAAACATTTTTGCACAATGGCGGGGACACCCACCGGGACTGCATTTGTTAAGTGCAGCTCGGTGCAGCCTGTGGCGTATGCTGGTACGCATGTGTTCTCTTGCCAGCTACTTGTAACACAGGATTTCGCAGAGGCTGAACCACCCACTCTAGCTAAAAACGCGAGCGAAATGCTGCACTGCACGCAACAAACGTAGCGAGGACGCACGGCGCCGCCATTCTGCTTGAATTTCTGCCATTTACTTCAGCGCACGAAAGACATGAACGTGCTGCCTTTCCGCACGACTAGAAATACTGCGATGAGTCAGTCTCTACGCGCCCTTCTTTTGCCCTTATTAGTTATAAATAAATTAGTTGTTAAATATCAGAATACGCACATGTTTGCTTATATCAATGCCATAGTCTCATACGAACGTCAGTGATAAATCCGACACACTGCACAGAGCATGCACTCAAGCTCGATATATTCTGCTCATCTAAATAGTACAACGTAACCGACGGCCGATGTGTAAACGAATTCGATATGTATGGAAAGAACGCACAAACGGACGTTACACAAAAAAGGAAAAAAAACATGAATTATACGCAATGGCGTGGACATATTAAGGAATTATTAGCCTATTGTATCTGCGTGGTAGTAGAGAGCATGGAGGTGCAAAAGGGAGGTATAAGTTTACCCGACCAGTAGACAATTATTTTTCTTTTGCTGAGCTTATGCGAGCTCCGGTACATGCGTTGCGCTGTACTGGAGCTGTTTTTGAAAGGAATGCACTAGTTTCGCGAACGCACTGATGAAGTAGTGGAGGGGCACGTGGTCAACAACAGCTTGACTTAGGACGGTTGGTTTATGCTGTAACCGTGCTCAAACGTATGAAGAAACTAGGAAACAGAAGAGAGCTTTGATTTTCAACTGATTTTTTTTCAGTGCATGCTTGCTGTTTTTATATAACATAAGATACGCAGATCGCCTGCACAAGAACACTTTGTGATCACATACACTCTAGTAGAACCCACCAGAAAAGCCTCTCTATATCAATTATAGGTGTGTGCATTTGTTTGCCACCTTTGAGATGAAAAATGCTTGCCATATGACTGTTTGGTATTTTTCGTTTTTGCTTTTTTCGCAAATGTCGTGGTCTTGACAAGAGCACTTCATTTGAATTTGCAATACAACGGGATCTATGTATTTCATGGTCCTCTCAATATAGAGTTAGCACCTCGCTGTGGCGCTGTTAGCTCCGTATACCGTTCTTTTGCATAGGTTGCTAAATGTCAGTAGTATGACGCCGGTGGCGAGTTTATCTCCGCTTCAGCGTGCACCATAAAGTCTGCGCTAGACCTTTTTTTTGTCCACTCGCTATTGCGCTGTTACCTCCATATGGCTTTTCCTTCAATAGGTTGCTAAATGTCAGTAGTATAGCGCAGCTTGCAATTGTTTATTTTTGTTTGAACGTATGAGTGCTGGTTATGCCCATGGATGTATGCACGAACTAGTTCAATTTCTATGAATTTAAATTTTCTGACATGCGCTGTCAGATAATTTTCCATCATGCTTGACGATCCTTCTGGCTAATGTTAACTGTTGCGCCAGCCTGTTTCGCAAAGTTCCCGCAATACAGCCTATAGATGTATATATCAATAGATTATATGCATGTTTTTTGTGTGCCCTGTTTATGAAAAACAACGCGCGCGAAAAGAATGTCATATATGTTGCTCAAAACGCACGTGCGCTATGTTCCGGCACTGAAACGCGTATACATGAATATATTGTAGCGACCTTGGTGACTACAGGTTAACAAAATAAGAAGTTTATTAAGGGCGAACCTGTGCCCACAACTTGCAATACACGAGACGCGTTCTAATGGCAGCGTCGCACAGTTCTACCTCGTCTCTAGCTCGTGGCGCATGCGAGCCGCGGGCCCAGCCGGTCGCTCGTGCCGAGATGAACGCCACCTGCAGTCACTGCACCGCACTTAGGTATATTGCGCAAACTGTCCAAGAAGAAGGGTGATTGGCGGGATACTTGAATACACTAGTCGTCACGGCATTATCCGCCTCCTGAGACGCATCGTCCCGATGCTTGGTCCCTTGGACTGTTTAGCTGTGTTTTCATCACCTATCATAGTAGGGCTTCATGCGGACGACGTGCGCAACCTCCGTAGAGTTGCGGCGCCTTGGGCTTTGGTGACCGGCGGATTTCACTTCGTAACTGACGTCACTGATACGGCGGAGTACCTCGTAAGGTCCAAAGTATCGGCAAAGAAGCTTTTCAGAAAGCCCACGATGCCGAACTGGGGTCCATATCCAGACTTTGTCGCCGGGCAGGTAATCCACTTCACTACGTCGCTGGTTGTACCGGGTGGAGTCGACGCGTTGTTGGCGGCATATTCGGTACCGGGCCATCTGTCGTGCTTCCTCAGCTTTTTGCAGGAGATCGTCCAAGTCGGATGGATGGTTGTTTTCTGCGTCCAGAGGCAACATAGCACCCAATGTAGGGGTTACTCTGCGGCTGAAGACAAGTTCAAATGGTGGGACTCGTGTCGTTTCTTGAACGGCGGTGTTATATGCATAGGTGATGTAGGGCAAAATTTCATCCCACCGCCGATGTTCGACGTCCACATACATTAGACCATTCGTCTGAGGGTGGTACGCCGTTGTTTTCCTGTGATCAGTGTGCGTCATTCGCATCAACCATTGCATTAAGTCCGCTGTGAACGCTGTGCCCCGATCAGTAATAACCACGGTGGGCGCGCCGTGCCGGAGTACAATGTTATTAACAAAAAATCTTGCTACTTCGGCAGCCGTTGCACTATGGACGGAATCGGTTTCGGCGTAACGGGTTAGGTAGTCTGTGGCTACCACTATCCACTTTTTGCCTGAGCATGATGTTGGGAATGGCCCAAGGAGGTCCATGCCGACTTGTTGGAAAGGGGCATCTTGGGGATCTATTGGTTGGAGAAGGCCTGCCGGTTTTACAGATGGAGCCTTCCGTCTTTGACACTCGCGACACGTCTTCACGTAGTGCTGGACTGACGCTTGTAACTTAGGCCAGTAGTACTTCAGGCGAATTCTGGAGAATGTACGGCTCACGCCCATATGTCCTGATGTTGGCTCATCGTGGCACGCATGCAAAATTTCTTCGCGCATACTGGTAGGTACTACAAGTAGAAACTTTTCTTCGTTGTGCTCGAAGTTTCTCTTGTATAGTGTATTTCCGCGGAGACAAAATGAGGAGAACGTTCTGGCGACAATACGTGGGACTTGAACGTCGCGTCCCTCCAGTCGCTGTATAAGTGGCAGCAGCTCCGGGTCATTGCGCTGTGCTTGGGCTAGTTCTGAAGCGTCAACAATGCCAAGGAACGGGAAGTCTTCTTCTTGCGACACAGCTGGCTCTACTGGTGCACGTGACAAGCAGTCGGCATCACTGTGTTTTCGTCCGGACTTGTATACGATGGTAATATCGTATTCTTGGAGCCGAAGACTCCATCTCGCTAGTCGTCCTGATGGGTCCTTGAGATTTGCCAGCCAGCAGAGTGAATGGTGATCACTCACTGCCTTGAACGGCCGACCATTGAGATAGGGACGAAATTTGCTTATGGCCCAGATGACCGCGAGACATTCTTTCTCGGTTGCCGAGTAGTTCGCCTCTGCTCTAGAGAGCTTCCGGCTGGCATAAGCAATTACTTTTTCTTGACCCTTTTGCCACTGGACTAGTATGGCGCCGAGGCCGACGTTGCTCGCATCGGTGTGAACTTCGGTGTCGGCGGTCTCATCAAAGTGGGCAAGGATTGGAGAAGTTTGAAGGCGTTTCCTTAACTCGTCAAATGTGTTTTGTTGTTCTGTTTTCCACTCGAAGGGCACGTCTTCTCTTGTCAGTTTTGTCAGAGGCTCAGCAATATTTGAAAAGTTCTCCACGAATCTTCTGTAGTATGCACATAAGCCCAAGAAGCGTCGCAATGACTTTTTGTCTGTGGGTACCGAGAATCTCGCAACAGCAGCTGTCTTCTCAGGATCTGGCCGAACACCTTCAGCACTGATTACGTGTCCGAGGAATCGAAGTTCCTCGAAGGCAAACTGACATTTCTCTGGCTTAATGGTCAAGTCCGCTGAGCGAATAGCCTCCAACACTAGCCGTAGGCGCTCTAGATGTTGATCGAATGTCGTGGAAAATATGACTACATCATCCAAATATACTAAGCACGACTGCCATTTCAATCCAGCGAGCACAGTGTCCATCATTCGCTGGAACGTGGCTGGTGCGGAACAGAGGCCGAAGGGAAGTGCTTTAAATTCGTAGAGGCCGTCTGGAGTTACGAATGCTGTCTTTTCATGGTCTCGCTCATCCACCTCTATTTGCCAATATCGGCTCTTGAGATCTAGAGAGGAGAAAAACGTTTGCACATCGCAGCCGATCTAACGTATCGTCGATACGTGGAAGGGGGTACACATCCCGCTTAGTTACGCCGTTTAATTTCCGACAGTAGACACAGAATCGAAGTGTGTTATCTTTTTTCTTAACGAGCACTACGAGGGACGCCCACGGACTGTTCGAAGGCTGGATGACATCATCTGCAAGCATCTCATCTACTTGTTTCTTGATTACCTCTCTTTCCTTAGGGGACACTCGATACGGGTGCTGGCATACCGGCCTCGTGGCTTCTTCCGTTATTATTCTGTGCTTTGTAATAGACGTACGACGCACCTTCGAGGATGTGGAGAAGCAATCAGAGAAATCGCTGATGAGGGCAATTATCTGTTCTTTTTGTATGTCTTGGAGGTTAGGGTTGATGCTTATTGATGTGTCGACACTGCGAGTTCCCCGAATGGCGGTTGGCGTTGTGGTGAGACTGCATAGTTCCGTCGCCGCACGGAACTCGTGAAAATAGGCAGTAGCTGTTCCCTGAGCGATGTGCTCGAATCCATTTCCGAAATTTGTAAGCATGACATCTGCACGGCCGTTGATTAGGCGAACAAGACCTCGAGCCACACAAATACCTTTGTTCAAAAATAGCCCTACGTTTCCATCCGCTATACCTTCGCGGTCGTGAAATCGCTCATTCTCCACGAGAACCATGATACTGCAGTGGGGCGGCACAGTTACATCATCTTCGACGACGCGCAGTGCTGTAAGACGTCGTTCCTCAGAATCCTCTACAGGTAGAGCTTGTTCGGTTGAGAATGACACACTCGACCTACGGAGGTTAATGACGGCCCCGTTTGCTTGGAAAAAATCCATCCCTAGTATTAGGTCTCTTGAACATTCTGGCAGTACAATGAAGTCCGACACGTAAGTAAATCCTCTTATCGTTAGCCTTGCCGTGCATCTGCCAATGGGCGTAATAACATGACCCCCCGCTGTGCGTATCTGTGGTCCTGTCCACTGCGTCACAACTTTTTTCAGTTTACTCGCCATGTCGTAGCTTATTGCAGAATGATCAGCGCCCGTATCGACCAATGCATTCAGCTCAATTCCGTCTACTGTCAGCGTCAAGTCTGATGCGACCTTTTCGTTACTACACCCGTGTACCCGAAATATCTCGTTATCGTACTGAAACCGTGATGGAGGATCTTCATTACTGTGGTTATCAGCGGCCTCACCTCCACAGGTCGCTTGCTTCAGTTTTCCTGCTGTGGGCTTGGTGAACGACGCCTCGGCAGTCGCGAAGCTGCGCCTGGACTGGGCGATCGGTAGCGCATGGGTGATGGCGACCGTGGTTGATGCTCACGGGGACTAACGGGGCTTTGGCGCGCCGACAGGTACTCCTCAATCTCCGCTGGTCGTTCTCCGTTTCGGGGGCAGGGTGCATTCATGGGAAAACCCCTTAATCCAGCTTTACGGTACGGACAGAACCTACACAGATGACCAGCTTCCCCGCAGTGGAAGCAAAGAGGCCTGCTTTCATGGTCGCGCCAAACATCGAATTTCCTGGGCCTTTGCTCCACAAAACGAGGTGTGCTACGTGCTGGAGGCCTGTAGGAAACCGTTGGTTCGAATACGCGAGGGGCGCTACGTGCTGTCGGTGAGTAGGCAACGGTGGTAGCCACTGGTGCATTGCTCTGTACCGCGGGTTGTCTCATCACATCAGCGTACGACGGCATGCGCCGAATCGGCTGTGGCTCCGGCTCTGGATCCTGTATAACCTGCCTCAGTTCATCACGAACAACATCGACGACAGATAAGGCAGGGGGAGCCTGAGGTACGTGCAGCTTGCTTAGCTCTTCCCTGTTGACTGATCTGATGAGCTCTCGCAGTACTTGATAGTCGTTCCGTGAGCCTCCAGAAAAGACTTGTGCGGACGCGCAGCTTACGTCGCGTTTGTACTGGCGAGCCCGCTGTTCCAGCATCGTCTCGATGGCCGTTCCCTCGGACCTGAACTCGGTGACCGTACGCGGTGTATTACGGACGAGAACCGCGAAAAGCTCTTGCTTCACGCCCCTCATGAGATGGCGCAGCTTTTTGTCTTCGCTCATGTTGGGGTCAGCACGCCGAAACAGACGGGACATGTCCTCTACATACATGGCCACACTCTCGTTTGTGAGCTGGTTCCTTCCTTGAAGTGCCATTTCCGCCTTTTCTTTACGATCCGTGATGGCAAACGTTTCTATTGCTTGCCTTCGGAATTCTTCCCAAGATATCAAAGAAGATTCGTGATTTTCGTACCACGTCTTCGCAGTCTTCCAGAGCGAAATAGACATGTCGCAGCTTCTGTCTCTCGTCCCATCCATTGACACTTGCCACTCTCTCAAAAAGTTCCAGCCAGTCTTCGACGTCTTCAAACGAGTCTCCGTGAAACGTCGGTGGCTTGCGAGGTTGGCTTACGACCATTTCTGGCTGTGGTACCTGGGTTGTCATCGTGGCGGCGTCCATAGTTTGACGCTCCCTTGGTGCGAAGAGAAGCGGGCCGAATTCCGGTGAGGCACCCAGAAGACGGCGGCTGGAACGATGGTGCACAGGTGTGAGTTCCACTGGGTTGGCTCGCTGGTGGTCGGGACTACGCTGACTGGCGTTGATAGGGCTTAGGTTCATTACCCAGCACTTCCACCAGTAATGTAGCGACCTTGGTGACTACAGGTTAACAAAATAAGAAATTTATTAAGGGCGAGCTTGTGCCCACAACTTGCAATACAAGAGAGACGCGTTCTAATGGCAGCGTCGCACAGTTCTACCTCAGTCTCTAGCGCGTGGCGCATGCGAGCCGCGGGCCCAGCGGGTCGCTCGTGCCGAGATGAACGCCACCTGCAGTCACTGCACCGCCCTTAGGTATATTGCGCAAACTGTCCAAGAAGAAGGGTGATTGGCGGGATACTTGAATACACTAGTCGTCACGGCAATACGAAGCTCAACATATGATTCTTACGTCGAATCTCTCAAGTGAAATTCGGTCATGCTTGTCTCGACCGGATCTCAATTGTTATATACAGCAGGCTTCCAAAGAGGCCTGGCCGATATCAACCATGAAAGGCTGCGGCGTAGTCCTGTGTTGGCGTGCTGCCTGGGTAGTTTCGCGAACGCACCGATGAAATGTAGTGGAGGGCCACGTGGTGAACAACAGCTTGACTTAGGATGGCTGGTTTATGCTGTAACCCTGCTCAAATGTATGAAGAAACTAGGGAACAGGAGAGAGATTTGATTGTGAACTGATTCTTTTTCAGTGCTGTTTTTTATACCATAAAATACGCAGATCGCCTGCACAAGAACACTGTGTGATCACATATACTCTAGTAGAACACACCAGAAAAGGTGCGTGCATTTATTTGCCACCTTTGCGATGAAAAATGCTTGCCATGTGACTGCTCCGTATTTTCCGTTTTTGATTTTTTCGCAAATGTCGTGGTCTTGACAAGAGCACTTCATTTGAATTTGCAATATAAAGGGATCTATGTATTTCATGGTCCTCTCAATATAGAGTTGGCACTAGATCAGTATATTGTCTCCTCGCTGTCGCGCTTTTAGCTCCGTATACCGTTCTTTTGCATAGGTTGCTAAATTTCAGTAGTATGACGCCGGTGGCGAGTTTATCTTCGCTTCAGCGTGCACCATAAAGTCTGCGCTAGACCTTTTGTTGTCTACTCGCTGTTGCGTTGTTACCTCCATATGCATTTTCCTTCAATAGGTTGCTAAATGTCAGTAGTATAGCGCAGCTTGCAATTGTTTATCTTTGTTTGAACGTATGAGTGCTGGTTATGCCCATGGATGTATGCACGAACTAGTTCAATTTCTATGAATTTAAATTTTCTGACATGCGCTGTCAGATAATTTTCCATCATGCTTGTCGATCCTTCTGGCTAATGTTAACTGTTGCGCCAGCCTGTTTCGCAAAGTTCCCGCAAAACAGCCTATAGATGTATATATCAATAGATTATATGCATGTTTTTTGTGTGCCCTGTTTATGAAAAACAAAGCGCGCGAAAAGAATGTCATATATGCTGCTCAAAACGCACGTGCGCTATGTTCCGGCACTGAAACGCGTATACATGAATATATGAAGCTCAACATATGATTCGTACGTCGAATCTCTCAAGTGAGTTTCGGTCATTCTTGTCTCGGTCGGATCTCAATTGTTACGTACAGCAGGCTTCCAAAGAGGCCCGGCCGATATCAACCATGAAAGGCTGCGGCGTAGTCGACGTTGCCTCCAGGACGCCAGAAATGACTCAATGTTTCCTGTGAAATAATCTTTCTAGGCAAATATCGCGCCAAATTCGCCATTCCTCAGGCGATGCTGATGAGCGGCAAAGTCGGCGCCATATTTGCCGGAGAAAGTTATCGGCTCAGCCGACGGAGGCTCTAAGGTGGCATACTTGGCACAGTGTTGCCGACAAATGGCGCCGGCCAATCCATATTGTCTGTAGAAAGGCAAAATCGGTGCCATAGTTGCCGTTGAAAGCCATCGCCTCAGCCGATGTCGGCAGTAACGCGGCATATGCGGCCCCATGTTGCCGATTACAGTCGACGGCCTGCCGATATCGGCGGGGCAGCGGCTATAGTAGCCCGACGTTGCCAGTCATTGACGGCGGCCTAGCCGATACTGGCTTGCTGTTGGCAACGTTAGGCCGTGGATGGGCCGAACTTTGCCGCCATAAAACCAATATCGGCCCTATGTTGCCTGCTGCCTGGGATGATTCGATGAATTTCCTTGGGCCCCATCGTTTTAGGGGCGAAGCTCCTTAAAGCGTGGGTCGTGCGTCCCCGATGTATGTAGTAGTAGTAGTAGTAGGTAGCCACCGGCGCGTGCCTGCCGGGAGGCACGCACGCGCCGAGGGCGAGCGCGGGGAGCCACGCGCTCCCCGGCAAACTCGACACTGCCCCGGCAAACGCGAGAGACAACATTGGCGCAGGCAGCGTCTCCTAGCGAGTTTCTTGATTGAGAAATACCGACTGCTCGCGTTGGAGAAGCGTTCACCGGCAACCCATATATATATATATATATATATATATATATGAGCGAATGAAAATCGATGGATCCGGTGAAATATGTGTTTGAGGAAGAGGGTGACAAGCGTTCGAAACACAAATTCTTTACTAACGTTTCGGCAGGTGGGCCTGCCTTCGTCAGAGTAACAGGGGACTGTGACGAAGGCAGGCCCACCTACCGAAACGTTAGTAAAGAATTTGTGTTTCGAACGTTTGTCACCCTCTTCCTCAAACACACACACACCACACACACACACACACACACACACACACATATATATATATATATATATATATATATATATATATATATATATATATATATATATATATATATAGGCACTGGATCTTGACTTGCAATGAAGTGCCAGTGGGAGATTTCACTTGTGCATTGTGCATAGTTGAACCGTGAGGATTCGTAGCATGCGCGTTAACTAAATTAATCCGGAACTCGGCACGATCTACGATGAACATCCCGAGCTTCGCCCACTCATCATCATTCACTCCGTGAATATGCTGTAATTTTTTTCCCGTGTCAGCGTCGTCACATTATCGAAATCGAACACGTATCCTTTCGTCAGGCAGTGGTCGACTAATTCCGTCTTGGCACGTGTTGAATGTGTGGCTTTGGTGACGTCCCTGGCGTGTTCCTTGATGCGAGTACGACGTCGTCGCCCGGTCTCACCGACGTAGCAGGCATCACAGTCCGTACAGTTCACTTTGTACACAACGCCGCTTTGTTCGTCAGAAGGGGTGCGGTCCTTTGGTTTTGGGAACACCTTTGCCAGTGTGCGCATGGGTTTAAACACAGTCCTAACGCCCAAACGTCGCAAGTCCCTACGCACAGCTTCTGACACGCCGCAGACATACGGGATGCACACAACAGAATTTTGATTATTAGCCCTGCTCTCGCGAGGTCTTTGCATGCGGCGCCGCGTGTCATCGACAAACCGCTGAGGGTAGCTCCGTTTATTCAAGACAGTGGCAACATTAGTTTCTTCATGCTTCCTCAGGGTCTGTGTCGACGACAGCACGTCGCAACAGTGACAGAAGTGTACGGGCAACAGCGTATTTGTGCTCCGCAGGGTATTGCGAGTCAAAACTCAGCACGTTGCCACTGTCGCAAGGTTTGCGGTATACGGATGTCGCCAATGAATCGCCCTCGTTCCGACGCACCAGCACATCTAGAAACGTCAAAGTGTCACCAGCTTCCATTTCACAAGTGAATTGAATGGCAGGATGAACACTATTGAGTGCATCATGCATAGCCTGCAGATTGTGCTTTTCTACAATGACGAAAGTGTAATCTACATAACGGCAGTACATTTTCATAGGGAAGGGCAAGGTGGACAGGCATATAGTTTCCACGTGTTCCATCAAAAGATCTGCCACGATTACCGACACAGGGCTGCCCATCGGGACACCTTCTATTTGGTGGTAGACAGTTCCGCCAAAAGTGAAATATGTTTGCTTTAAGCAAAACCTCAGTAAAATCATGATATCATCTACAGTCAGCGAAGTTCGACTCGTCAAAGTACAATCATCTTGTAGGCGTTTCTCGATGACATCGGTAGCCAGTTTTATTGGCACATTGGTGAATAAAGACGTGACATCAAAAGGCGCCATAACATCCGCGTCACCACGCTGCTGCTGACGTTTCGCGGTAACAAATTCTTTGGAATTCTTAACCGTGAACGTGTTTCCCTCCGCAAGAGGATTTAAAATTTCAACTAAGAACTTTGACAAGTTGTATGTAGGAGATGCAACAAAAGATACAATAGGTCTCAGGGGACAGCCATCTTTGTGAACTTTTGGCAGTCCGTACGTTCTCGGCTTTGCCCCGTCAGACGAGAAGAGACGGCGGTATAACGACTGGTCGACCATTCCTTTCGTTTTTAGCCTGCGCAAGTAGTCCACCAATTGTCTTTCAGTACTTAAAGTAGGATCGTGCTGCATCTTTTCGAAGTGCAAAGGATCATCCAAAATTTCTTGCATTTTTCCTTCATAGTCCTTTCGGTCTATTACAGCAATGCCTTTACCCTTATCGGCTTCCAGTACCACGACAGAAGGGTCGGACCTCAGATCCTCAAGTGCACCACGTTCACTACTAGTAAAGTAAGATTCGACCGAGGCGTTTTGGAATTAGCCAATATGTTCACAATGCGGCTACGAGCAAGGGCTACAGCTGCAGTATCTTTCATGTGACGGAAGCATTGCTCCGTTTCTATAATAATGTCACGTTTTGAAATCACGCGCGGTGCTACAGCAAAGTTCATCCCTCTTGAAAGAACACTCACATGGTCCCGAGACAGCTGTTTCCGAGACAGGTTCTGTATGCTGGTGTCCTCAGTGTGTCGTTGCGGAAGACTGGGTAGCAAAACGGACAGTTTCTTGTCATGGACATGCGTGCATTTCTCTCATTCAAGAGTTTCCGCCCTTGCTCCTGCTTCGAGAACCTCACTGAAGTCGGCAGCGCGTAGTTTCATGCGGAGATATGCCTCGGATGCATAAACTTTACGTCTGGCCTGGATGATTAGCTGCTTCTTCTCCTGAATGCGGGCCTTTAAGGAACCCCTGCTGAAGTCTCTTGCGAGCTTGCGTCCGTAGGGTATGTCGACCAGTGGCCGGCAGTGCAGGCTTTTGGGAACCACGTTGCTATTGGGGCACTTGTAGTTGAAACGCAGGTGGCAGTCTTGACGCACAATTTTCGTCGCGTAGCCGATGTATTCGCTCAAGGGGCCAAGTAGAGCACATCCGCAACAATATCGGATACGTGAAAAAATGTTCCAGAAGCCAGGGGAATTCATATTCAAACGTATAGCTTCACTGGCTTTACTCAACAATAAAACAATAACAAAGCATAGACGTTTCGCCACCTATGCGTGTGGTATCGTCAGTACACAAATAGCGTCCCATGACAGAGTACATCAACTTACATCGGTGAGACCGGGCGACGACGTCGTACTCGCATCAAGGAACACGCCAGGGACGTCACCAAAGCCACACATTCAACACGTGCCAAGACGGAATTAGTCGACCACTGCCTGACGAAAGGACAAGTGTTCGATTTCGATAATGTGATGACGCTGGCACGGGAACAACGATGGTGCCCAAGGAAATTCATCGAATCATGGTTCATCCGTCATAATCAAAATGCATGCAACAGTAATCGTGGTCCTTTGCCGGATGTTTACGGCAAGATATAAGTTGATGTACTCTGTTATGGGACGCCATTTGTGTACTGACGATGCCACCCGCATAGGTGGCGAAACGTCTAGGCTTTGTTATTGTTTAATTGTTGAGTAAAGCCAGTGAAGCTATACGTTTGAATATGAATTCCCCTGGCTTCTGCAGCATTTTTTCAGCTATGTTGTTGTTGGGTGTCGTTGCGCATTCACTGGACGAACACAGGAAAGAACAGGCAGAGTAAACGGAAACAGCGCAAACTATCAACTGGTTTTATTGATCCGGTCATTGCATATATATGCATGCCCCAAACAACACGAGAGAGGGAAGAGAGGAGAAGGGAAAAGAGGAGGAATCACAATATATACAACCTGACGTCCAAAAGCTGCGCAGAAAACCGCTTTCTGCTCTATGTAAGGCTACGGATGTGTCACTGACGCAGTAATCGCCAGCATCCTTAATATGAAAGGCTTCCAGCAGCTCGCGCGCTACTCTCTACCTGCTTCTGCCTAGAATTTTTACTTGTTTGAATAAGGGCTCACACCCCCTACAAGAGCTACAATGCGCGGGAAAATTCGCTCCTTCTCTCCTCGTGATCGAAGCAGCATGCTCCGCTATGCGTTCGTTTACGCAGCGCCCTGTTTGGCCCACGTAGGAACGTCCGCACGTGAGCGGGATTTGGTACACCACTCCTGTGGCGCATTTTCGGAATGATTCCGCATGCTTTTTTCCGCAGCCGCTTCGCCGTTGTCCTTTCCTGCAAACCCTTGGGCATAAGCCGGCGAGGTTTTTTGGCGCGGAAAAAACAATTGGTACACCATGCCTGTCTGCCACTTTCTTTATGTTATGAGCCACTTTGTGCATATATGGCACAACTGTGACCTTCTTCTTATCTATGCGCTCTGTGTTGCTTCCACGCTCTTCTTTTCTTACCGAGAAGTTTCTCAGCCACAGCAGTGACGATCGTAGTTGGGAAACCTGCAGAAAGCGACCTCTTGACTTGATTATTGAAGCTATCATGCATGGCATGCGGGCATGATTTGTTAAGAGCTGAGTCCAGACACGAGCTTGCAATTGCCCTCTTAACCATCTTCGAATGCGCCGACTCAAAAGGCAACAGCTCTTTCTGCGCTCTTGGAGCATATCGCCAACAGACGTGGCGCGAACTAAAAGACAGGTTAATATCTAAAAACTGCAGTGATCCGTTGGACGGGATTTCGTGCGTGAACACTAAACCATTCCCACATTGTCTAAAGCTGGTTCAAATTCTGCTCACCAAATCAGCGTGTGTCATGGTTATGTGCTTAGAAATAACAGTTATAAAATCATCTACATATCGGAAGGCCTTAAGAACCCCGTGATCAGCAAGCTCACGACTAAGGGAGCGGTCTACGGCGGCTAAAAATATATTACAGTAAAATTTACTTCTAAAGATGAAAAAACCCGACGTTTCGGGTCCCACTCGGACCCTTCTTCAGGGGTGACTGGAGGGCACCAGACAGCCGAAGTGCTTATAAGGCTTTCTTTTTCTTGTTTCTTTCTTTTTTCTTCTCTCTTCCTTCCTTTTTCACTTTCTCGTTTTCCGGTTCTTCAAGCCGAGGGGGGTCCGGAAAACAAGAACCGGAAAAGAAGAACCGGAAAACGAGAAAGTGAGAAAGGAAGGAAGAGAGAAGAAAAAAGAAAGAAATCTTATAAGCACTGCTGCTGTCTGGTGCCCTCCAGTCACCCCTGAAGAAGGGTCCGAGTGGGACCCGAAACGTCGGGCTTTTTTTATCTTTCGAGTAAACAGTATTTTATGTTTGATGATTATAATTTGGTTGGTGTCTCTCTTTCTTTCACCTTTAATTTCGTCCCAACCAGACAGATCTCTGTCAAATGTACACCTTTAAATTGTATATTACACAGCACGGGAGCAACGCATGATCCTATACATATGCCCGGCCCCTGAATGTAAAACTAACTCATCATTAAAGGATATAAACGTGGCTTGTAAATAAAATACTAACAATGACATGAAACTGTCGACCGCCACTCCGGCAGAGTTCTGAAAGCTAGTCTCGCCATTTTCCTCAATGCACTCCCTAACTGCCACGAACAAATGATCATGAGGCACTGAATAAAACAACTCATCTATATCTAGAGAAAAGGCATAGCCTACATGAACATTGGCCTTGAAAAAATTAACAACTTCCCCAGAGTTTCTTGTGGCGAAAGGGTCTTCAACATGTAGAGCACTCAAATGCTTCAGGAGAAATCTGCTGATAAGTGATTGCCACGTTCCCTTTTCACTCACAATGGTTCGAAAACTAATTCACATCATTGTTCAAAGCACTGTTCTGTAGTGCTCCGAGAGCAATTCATGAATGAGAAGTTGTTTATCACCAAAAGGTGTGCTTTTAACTGCATGATGACTACTATTACTTGCAAAACCCTAACCAAGCACTCTTTTAGGTTGTTTTGACAGCCATTCAAGGAGAGGTTAGTGATTAAGAAAAGGTGTGTTTGTAACATTGAGGTTCTACAAAAACGAGGTGCTACAAAAACGGGTAGGTGCCATTTTTCCCTTTCATCGTCAGCTATGTACATTAGGCTTTTTTGTTGACTGCTCGAAAGCCATCTGCTATCTTTCCTCCTCATTGCATGTCCTGCCCAGGCCCAGATAACAGATGGACAGTAAGAGCGACGGAATGGATACCAAGAGAGGGAAAACGCAACAGAGGCAGGCAAAGGGTTAGATGGAGCGATGAAATTAAAAAAGTTTGCGGGCATAAAATGGAACGAAGTCGCTCAGGATCGGGTGGATTGGAAATCATTTGGAGAGGCCTTCGTCCTGCAGTGGACCTAAACAGGTTGATGATGATGATTATGATGATGATGATGATTCGAAGGCATTCGACTGCATAAATCATACCACCTTACAAGAAAAACTTAAGCATTATGGCGCTCACGGCATTTTTCTGAAACTAATAGAATCATATCTTGGGCACCGCATGCAACAAGTGTTCATAAACAACCATGCATCTGATTTGAAACCACTTATTGCAGGAGTACCACAGGAAAGTATTTTGGGACCTTTCTTTTTTGCATATTATAAAGGAGATTTATTGAGACTGATTAAGCGGCTGCCGGTTGAAGGATCTGCCAAGCGCGGCCTCTGAGCTCGAGCTCCCTGCTGCACCTCACGATGCTGCTGCCTCTGCGCCGGTGCTCGTCTTCTTCATTACAATGGCCCCGCGGAAATAAAGGAGCCATCCTGGCGACTTAGGTTTCAGGAGAGACGGTGGAATCGTGGTACGGCTTGAGCCGCTGAACGTGGACGACTTCACGGTTGCGACGTCGCATGTCAGACGGCGGAGTAAGCGGCTCAACCAGGTAATTTACCGGTGAAGTTTGCTCAAGAACGCGGTATGGTCCGTCGTATTTCGGAAGTAGTTTTGTGGCGAGTCCTGGGGCGCGGTGCGGCACTGACAGCCAGACGAGAGCGCCCGGTACAAAAGCAGGAGTGGAGTTCTGGGCGTCATGAACTGCTTTTTGGCGGTTCTGGTCGTCCGAGGTGAAACGGCGGGCCAGCTGGCGACATTCTTCAGCGTGTCTGGCGGCTTCAGATATTGGCAGGCATTCTGATGAATCTGGTCTGTACGGCAGAATGGTGTCGATTGTGTGTGAGGGATGACGGCCGTAAAGAAGGTAGAAGGGCGAGAAACCAGTGGTTGCCTGCGTCGCGGTGTTCTAGGCGTAGGTAATGAACGGAAGAACGAGGTCCCAGTTAGAGTGATCAGGCGTGACGTACATGGCGAGCATGTTACCCAGAGTTCAATTAAAGTGCTCCGTAGTGCCATTTGTCTGTGGATGATAAGCAGTGCACGTGCGATGAACAATAGCGCATTGGGCAAGCAGTTGTTCGGTGACCTCTGATAGGAAAGTGCGGCCACGGTCACTCAGAAGTTCTCGCGGGCCTCCATGACGCAGCACAAAACGGCGTAGTACGAACGTGGCGACCTCTTGCGCTGTAGCGTTTGGTAGAGCAGCAGTCTCAGCGTAACGGGTCAAGTGGTCTACTGCAACAATTATCCACCAGTTCATAAACAACCATGCATCTGATTTGAAACCACTTATTGCAGGAGTACCACAGGAAATTATTTTGGGACCTTTCTTTTTTGCATATTATAAAGGAGATTTATTGAGACTGATCAAGCGGCTGCCGGTTGAAGGATCTGCCAAGCGCGGTCTCTGAGCTCGAGCTCCCTGCTGCACCTCACGATGCTGCTGCCTCTGCGCCGGTGCTCGTCTTCTTCATTACAATATACATAAATGATTTAGTTACCATTGATAATTACGCAAATATCATTACGCACGTAGACTATACAACGATCCTTCTAACCGCAAAAGATGCTGAGAATGTCATCCGAAGCAAATGAGGTGCTGGCGAAATTATCATCCTGGAGTACTGCAAATTCATTAACAATAGATGTCAATAAAACAACGGCTGTACTTTTCAGGCCAAGAAATCACAATGTAGATACTCATACCATTTTACAGTTTAACAAGTCCTATAGTACCTATAGTGCCTTATAAGTGTCCTGGCATTGTACTTGAGCAATATTTGTCTTGGAATACTCACGTGGAGTTGGTGAGGGGAAAGCTCTCTCCAGTGACTGGTATCCTATGCAAGCTGTGGCTTTTTCTTCCGAAAGGTGTTAAAATATTCTTGTACAAATCCTTTAACGTATGTGAACTACTGTCATCTTGTTTGGGGCACCACAACTCTTTCAAACAACCACTCTGCATAGATTACAAAAAAAAAATGGCTGTACGTTGTATTCTGGATGTTCCCTACTTTACGCAAACACGTCCCCTTTTCAAAAAATTGAACTCGGAACCCATGCCCAACATTTATGAAAATATATTGAAAAGAAGTTATAAGACCAGTATTAAAAAGGACAATGTCACCCTAAAACGTATTTCGAACCTGACACCAAAACGAATATCTGTATACACGAGGAGTTCTGAAGTATGGGAGCTCCGAAGATCTAGAACGAATTACAGGTTTCAAGTGCTATGTTTCTGACTACCTTATCATTTAAACACAGAAAATATATTATGACGTTTCAATTCCTTTTCTGTGATAAACATGTACCCAACCGAAAATGTATATGTAATCATTCTAAGGTTCTTTGATGTGGTGTACTTCTTTTTTATTTTATTTCCTTCATTGAGTTCACATTTGTTTCTGTGACATCTACTTGTGCTTATTGACAGTTTATTGAAAGTTTATTGAAATATGCAAGGTATATACATGTACATTCTCATTTTGATGGAACAATCAGAGGTCCCAAAGTAAAAACTGTCAGGGGGACCTCCTAAGAAAAAGTGAACAGAGTAACCGTACATATTTAAGCAAACAGTGGCGACAAAAAAAGCAGCAAAGTATAGAAAAAGGCGTGCAAAAAAAGTAGGAAAACATAAGTAATAAAGACAATTGGCTTGAGACAAAGCAAAAAATTATATCAAAACAAATAATTAAGTCATAAATCATTAAACGATTGAATTTTAAGACGTTTGCGAAATGAGTGCATTGTGCATGTTTTTAAATCGAAAGGTAGCTGGTTCCACAGTGTTACACATGAAAATCTTGCCGTCATTCGACCATAGTTTGTACGTACTTTAGGTAAAAGTAGATTACAGTTAGTTGCAAACCTTGTGTTGTTGGTATTTACAAGAGTGACATGAGAAAAACTAGCAATGGATAGTTCGTTATTTACAACACGAAACATGATTATTAGCATTTTCTGGCTAACAAGTTTTTGCAAGGGCAAAATATTCAGGTTACGAAAAATGGGGGTTGATGGTGATGAAAATGGGTTGAAAGTGATAAGTCTTAATGCTTGCTTTTGCAAGCGTTCAAGATGACGTAGATGCGACCGATATGTATTTCCCCATGATGATAGGCGTACGATAGATGACTGTGGATAAATGCGTAATATAAGGAAAGAAGGATTTCGGTTGTAAAGTAATGGCGTGTTTTGATAATCACATGAATACCGAAAGACACTTTTTGAATTACAGACTGAGCATGCTTGTTAAATTTCAAATGTTCATCAATATTACGCCAAGAAATTTAGTGGATGCAGATGCATGAACGAGGTGTCCGTCCAGTGTCACCGCTAATGAAGAAATGTTCGGCAATAACTGTGGTGAATAAAACACCATGAAATTAGTCTTCGATGGATTGATACGTAATGCATTTTATTCGCACCATGAATGAACGTTATTTAAGTCTATGTTTAGTGAGCGCTGTAGCATGAGTGTATCCTTATGTGTGGTAAAAATTGTAGTGTCATCAGCATAAAGAATAGCGTTAGTGTGTTGCAAACAAAGTGGTAGATCATTTATGAATAATAAAAATAAGAGGGGTCCCAGGATTGATCCCTGGGGAACGCCAACGTTAGTGATTTTTGGAGATGAGAAAGAATTATTTATTTGAACAACCTGCGTCCGATCAGTAAGATAGCTTTTAATCAGCTCTAAAGGCGGTCCTGATATGCCATAACAGTCAAGTTTATGAAAGAGGATGTTGTGGTTAATTGAATCAAAAGCTTTAATAAAATCAATGAACACAGCTCCGAAAAGTACACCTTCATCAATTGCCGTTTTAACTCTATCAGAGAAAGTAATTAGTGCAATTTCAGTAGAAAAACCTGGACGGAAGCCAAATTGGTCATTAGATAATATGTGAAATTTGGATAAGTATTTCATTAAGCGGTTGTAGATTATTTTCTCGATTACTTTACTAAAGAAGGGTAATATGCAAATTGGGCAATAGTTGTTAGGGCATTCGCGGTCACCTTTTTTAAAAATGGGGATAATTTTACCTGCTTTCAGGCTATGAGGAAACCCAGCAGCCGAGAAAAGCTTGTTGATTAAATAGGGATTGGTGAAAGTTCCTTTGACGCAAGTTTAATTTTGGAAGCGCAGATTTGGTCAAGCCCAGGGCCAGTATTCTTTAATGATAAGATAATATTGTTCACTTCATCTGGTACCGTAGGGTACAAAAAGAAAGATTGAGGAGCACGTGGAAGACTTGGCAGAGGGAGTTCAAACTGAGTGGTTTTATTAGTATCTGCAGGGGCGCTGAAATGTGAGCTAAAAACCTCAGCTATGGAATCGGAATCTGCGTATCTGTCTTTGCTAACAGCTATGGCAGCTGGGTGTGATTTAGGCTTATTCCTGTTAAGAAATTCTTTTATTACTTGCCACTTCTGTCTTGTATTGCCACTATTATTTCTGATCGTATTTTGATATAATTCCCGTTTAGCGTGCTTCAGAGCAGCTTCCAGAATATTGGAATAAGAGAATGATTGAACGGTTCTGACTTGACCCTCCTGCGAAGATTATCTTTCTCCATTATAGAATGCATAAGTGCCTTAGTGATCCAAGGGTTCCTAGGCGTACGAAACCATTGCTTAATCGTGGTTTCTGGAGAAGACTGACTGATACACTCTCTTATCTTAGTTGAAAAAGAGTTGAAGGCTGTTTCGGCGTTATTTTCGCGATATAAATCGCTCCAATTAGTCTTTCGAATGGTGTGTAAAAATTTTTTTGAATCAAAAGTAGTGCGCACGTGATTTCTAATATGGTGAATCTCTTTAGACCCGAAACACAAAAATATGGGATAGTGATCCGTAATAGCATAGTCCAACACTCCTGCTGTAATATCGTCGGTAGACAGACTGACTAAAATATGATCGATCAATGTATTCGAATCATATCTAGTTGGAGTACGTATTACTGACGTAAAGCCGCAACTAAGAAAACAGCGCACGTATTCAGAACAGGACAGGCTGTGTTGATCAGCAATATTAATGTTTATGTCACCACAGATTACTACATTCTTGTTCTCTTCAATTAATTTGTTCAATATGAGTTCAAGCTCTGCGTAAAACGCTGCATATGATGAAGAGGGTGATCGGTAAAGTGATAGAATGACGGTGTTACGGTTAGTCATTGGCACATAATTATGGGCAATCTCAATGCATACGGAATCACAAAATGGTGTGCTTAATGACACATCAAGTCGCCGCCGATAAGGTACAGAAGAATCAACAAAAATAGCTGAACCACCACCACGACTACCCTCACGATGACAATATTCTGCTGTGTATCCAGGGATTCCGTACAGGGCGCCGTCATGCGAGGTCAACCAAGTTTCAGATAAGCATATGAATGAAAACGCATTATCGATGACTGAAAAGAAAGCACATAGGTCATCGTAGTGTTTGCGAAGGCTCCGGATGTTAAAATGAATTAAAGTGAATGCAGACGAATTGTCCTTGAGAAGCGCTTTCGTGGGTTTGAGTGAAAATATGGACGAATCCATTCTGAATTGTGACTGAAGTCGAAAACAGATGCCCACAGTGACGAGTTATTTAAATACGGCAAGATCACCGACGCCAGAGATGCGGTGCACTCGACTATCTTCCGATTTCCTGGCCTTGATAATGCAATTATCTGTCCAGAGAAATGGACATTGCTGTGTGCAATGTCGTAAAGTACCGCATACGGAGTTTTATCAAATACTCGGTGTATTTTGTCACATCAGGCTTATTATCTGTAGAGCGCCATCTGTACGTTATAACTATATTCATAAAAATTGCTCTTTATGTGTTCCTTCCTTCTTTATTACTATCCTAGCAATTTTCTTCACAATTATTGTTGTGGTCATTCTACTTTTTTATATTCTTAGTGTTTTTTCCCGTTTTGTTGTTATGTTGCTGCCTGGAAAACGGGGCCGTGGACCAGGCCAAGCCTCGCTGGCGTTTTGTCCATGGTCCTCAACACCGCATGTATAAAGGTTGATTGATTGATTGGCTTCAAAATTGGAAAGCCTATCTCCACTCGTTTCGTGCACAAGTAAACGCAGACACAAGCGCAGCGGTAGTCTTCAGCACCATGTTTTCACTCGGCAGCGATCGCACTCACGCCAGCGGAAGGTCAGCCGGCAGGATGGATTATTCGGCGCCGCTGAAGCTGTGGGCAAAATCATGGTGGGCGCGATATCACGTCACTATGCGACACTCGCGGTCCTTCATCGTATCGCTGTGGGCTACAGTTGACGACGCGTTAATTCCGAAACGCTTGCGTGCTTCCCCAGAACTCGGTCGTGTCTTCGCAGCGGCGCGGCGGCGGCCGCCATGCAAGGCCTAGCTGTGTGGGACGTTCTGCGACCTCTGCGAATTTGTTGCTTTCTGCGAATTAGTTGATGGGTAGGCGGGCGCGCCGACGCGAGCCGTGCGCGACGCGAAAATATCTGACATTGCTAGATCGCCTCGCGTCGGCGTGTCAACCCCTCCGAGAGCGACGCCTTTGACGCTTTGGCACGTGCCTGTGGTTGGGCCTTAAGGGAAGGAATGCTCTCGATGCTGCTGAAAGCCTACTCCTCGCGTTGACAGACTTCGCCGACGTCGTAGCGGCACCAGCTCGTTTTTTCGCGTCAAAAATAAGACGGGCTGCATATAAACGTTGCATACGTTCAGAGCCGCATACATTATTTGTCACGCTTAGCGGAGTTAAAAAACTCCTCGTATAAGCGGTACTCTCCTAATGAGTGAAAATGTGCCGTTTATGTGCAGTACGTTATAGGGGACTTCACTAAGTCTGCATAGGCGGTTGCCCGAAAAGAGGGAATATGGCGTTGGGTTCCTAATTCACGAAGATATAAAGGACAACGTGGACGAATTGTACAGCATTAATGAAAGGGTAGCACGCGCCGTAATTAAACTAAATAAGCAATATAAACTTAAGATTCCAGGGATATGCTCCGACATCAGCTACGACGACGAACAAGTAGGAAAGTTTTACGAGGATTTCGAATTAGCAATAAAAATAATACGGGCACAATACACAATAGTCAGGGGGGAGTTTAACGCAAAACTAGTAACAAAACAAACAAGAGAACAAGCGATCGGCGAGAAGGATCTGGCTCCTTCTCGCCGGTCGCCGGGGAGATGAGGCGAGAGGGCGCAGGCTGGCGCAGACGCGCAGACACGCGGAGACGCGATGCAAAGGCAGCGAACCACGTTTGCGTGGTTGGCGGTGGAGTCAGTGTAGTCAAGTTGTTGGCGGCTGGCTCTTCCTTCGTTTCTGGAGAAAATTCCGTTACCGTGCTGCGACTGCTGCGTGTGTTTGTGTGGTGGCATGATGCTTTTTCTACTTTCCTCCTTACGTTAACCCTGGTTCAATCCCGGCTCTTCTGTGACTGGATCCCGTAACAACAATAACTATGTCTCGCCGAAAATAAATGTAAGTACCACATTCTAATGCATTAGCATGATGCCTGTGAGATCACTCATGTCTTCCGCGGATAGGGCAAATCGGTCTGTGGCAGATACAAGGTCCATTAATGCTATGTAGGCTCTAAGATAGTTGACGCATTAAACACAAAGCAACGCAACTGTGGTTTTATTATTCAGATCACCGTGTATGAATGCATTCTGAAACTTTCTTAGGTCTATTTTTCATTTCAATTCATTTTATATCCTTAAAGACCCCTTTTGGGGGTGTTACATAAGGGGTGGATATATATGAATCATACAAAGAACCACATATGTTACCTACGCGAAAGGTGAAGCGTTACGCTTTCTACGGATGAAGTCGGGCAGGTAGTGGCTGCAATGCTGTGAGAAAGGTCGTTCCATTCAGATGATGCACGTGGAAAGAAGGAGGCAGAAAATGTCATGGTGCGGCTGCGTGGTCTGGTGACTTGCAAGACATTACCGGTGCGATGAGATATGCAGGCTGAAGGGGTGATAAAGTCTGGACGGTCACGTGAGCTGTAATAGAACTTGTGAAACAGAGCTAATGTGGCAATGCGGCGACGAAGTGCGAGGTTTAATAGGGATGACTCTTCTTAATAGGGATGAATAGGGATGACACACTGACATGATACGAATATGAAGAATGAATAAATCGTACCACGCGGTTCTGTAATGCCTCAAGTGAATTAATTAGATAAGCCTGGGACGGGCTCCAAATGGCAGCGGCATACTCAAGCTTTGGTCTGATGATGGATTTGTAGGCTAGGAGCTTTAAATGTTTGGGAGCGTGACGTAAGTGTCCTTCTTAGAAAGCCGAGCGATTTGTTAGCACTCGTGATTATGTTTGTGACATGCGCAACCCATGTTAGATCATGCGACAATGTTACGCTTAGGTACTTGTAAGAGTCCACTCTGTCCAAAGCAACGTTACCGATTGTGTAAGGGAAAGTTAAGGGGTTTTGACGACGTGAGAAAGATAATGATTTGCATTTTGTTGGGTTAAGTGTCATGAGCCACTGATCACACCATGCTTGAATAGAGTTAAGGTCATCTTGAAGTGCTTGCTGCTCAGATGAGTTAGTAATGGTACGATAAATGACGCAATCATCGGCGAACATACGAATGTGACATGAAACGTGCAAGGGTAAGTCATTAATGTAGATCAAGAACAATAGAGGACCCTATACAGAACCCTGAGGGGCACCGGACGTTAGTGGAAGGGGGTTAGAAATGTGCTGATTAACAAATACCGCTTGTGAGCGATCGCTTAGAAAGGCTTCAATCCAGTTAAGAACGCTAGGGTTAATGTTTAAGCCAGAAAGTTTAAAAAGAAGAAGCTTATGAGACACTTTATCAAATGCTTTCGCGAAATCTAAAAAGATGGAATCAGTTTGTTGATTACAATCTGTATTTAAGTGTAAATCATGAAGGAAGTTAGCTAGCTGAGTTTCACAGGAGTAACCTATAGGGAAACCGTGCTGCGAACAATGAAAAAAATCGTTTTAATCTAGAAAGGCCATGATTTGTGAATAAATGACATTCTCGATGATTTTGCATGGTATGCTTGTTAATGATATTGGACGATAATTCAATATTGACTGCTTACTGCCAAATTTATGGATGGGAATGACCTTTCCCACTTTCGAGTCACCGGGTAAGTCACCTGCTGAAAGGGACTGGGAATACAAAAGACACAAGTAAGCAGCAATAATGTACTTAGTCTTCAGTAAAAACTATGAATTAATTTCGTCAAAACCAGCTGATGATGTGATCTTCAGATGTTCTGTACGAGATATTATGCCATCAATGGAAAATACAATGTCAGGCATCGGAAATTCGCTCGAAATATACATAGATTTTAATATGGCTGGAGGTCTGGCATGATCATTGGTAAACACACTTGCGAAGGCGGTGTTAAATACGTCCGCACATTCAGCAACACTTATAACATCATTATTTTCATTGGCTAGCGTTACCGTGTGCTTGTGTTCTGGATTAATTACACGCCAAAATTGTTTTGGGTCTCGTGTTAACATACCAGGCAGGTCGTTATGAAAAAAGTTGCACTTAGCGTTCTGTATTGCTTTGAGGTATTCGCTTTCCGCTGAGTAGTATATATCCCACATAGATGGGTTGTTTCTCTCTTTGGCAGCTATAAAGTATCTTTTTTTCTTATTTTCTAGCCACTTTAGTGATTTGTTGAACCATGGTTTGTTTTTGTTAGCGCGGAAGCTACATAGCTTATCTCATATGTATCATAGCTACATAGGTATATGCTTATCAATTAGTTCTCGTACTTTGTTCTTGAAAAGCAGCCAGTTTTCATGCAATGAACGATTTCAAATGTCCGTCTCAAATACAGGGAAAAAATGGGCTAGTTCACTGTTAGTAGCCTCATAATTGGCCTTATCATAAAGTCGAATTTTTTTCTTGTAAGCTTCATGCACTAGCGGGGCAAAGGTGAAGGTTGCATGAATAACCTGGTGGTCGCTCATTTCCCTCAGATGCGTGATAGATGTCATACAGTCGGGGCTGTTGGTTAATATCAAATCTAGGATGTTCGGCGAGTTCTGGGCGACACGTGTTGGTTCAGTTATCAACTGCGAGAGGTTAAGACATAAATCAAGAAATTTCGTTGCTTCTGGGCTACTATTTAAAGTTGTGTAGTTTTGCCAGTCAATGTGGGGCTAATTAAAATCCCCCAAAAAACGATGTCTGCATTTGGATCTACTTTTTCAAGGGTGCTTAGAATGAAGTCGATAGTTTGACGAAGCATCGTCTGGTCGGGAATAAGCATGAACAAACAAAAACAAAGAGCGCCGACCAAAATGAAAAACCTAAAAGCTTAAAAAGTTAAAAAGTTTAAAATGACGTTTCGGCTACCATACGGTAGCCTTGTTCACAGTAAAATGGCCCAGCGAAGCGGGCTCATGTCCGTTTTAGAACGCTGCCGAGACACCTGGCGTACGCTGGTGGCAGATTGCCATCATTTCTATTCAGCGTTTTTTTTTCGTGGTTTGGATAAAGAGAGATTCCAGGTATTGACGCGAACACCAGTTTCTTTCCTTGGCGATTACGATTGCCTTGGTACAGTCAATATCGTGATTAGATTTGAAAGACGACTGAAAGACCACATGAATGACGTCAGGAAGAAAAACGTGGTATCGAACGCACTTGCGGAACATGTGGCCACATCTAATCACGATATTGACTGGACCAAGGCAACCGTAATCGCCAAGGAAAGAAACTGGTGTTCGCGTCAATACCTGGAATCTCTCTTTATCCAAACCACGAAAAAAACGCTGAATAGAAATGATGGCAATCTGCCACCAGCGTACGCCAGGTGTCTCGGCAGCGTTCTAAAACGGACATGAGCCCGCTTCGCTGGGCCATTTTACTGTGAACAAGGCTACCGTATGGTAGCCGAAACGTCATTTTAAACTTTTTTAACTTTTTAAGCTTTTAGGTTTTTCATTTTGGTCGGCGCTGTTTGTTTTTGTTTGTTCGGTGCTTAGAATGCTGTAGAGTTTGCAGGGGAAGTCGGGGTCGCTTTGGGGCGGCCGATAGCAAACGCCTAAAAGTACGGTTCGTGGTACCGCGCGGCAGATAACTCATAACATTTCAATTTCTGTATCAGTGTTGAATGCTGAAGATGATAGCTGCAGATTCACCGCCACAAGGACACCGCCCCCACGTCCATCTAGGTGATCCTTGCGATAAAGATTAAAGTTAGGCATATCGGCTAGAACTTCAGCATCACTAATATTGCTATGTAGCCATGTTTCCGTTAATATAAGGACATTGCTGGTAGATGACAATACAACATTTGAAACGAGTTGACGCTTCGGCAAAGAAGTGCGAATATTAGTAAAGATTACAGAGAACGTAAGGTTAGCCCGAGGGATTTTGCTATGATAAGTTTTCGCTTTTTTACAGTGTGTTGATTGCTACTGGCATTCTTCGACAGTTTGCGAGTGTTCATCATAAATATATTTCTGTGAGCCAATAGAGAGGGTCTTGTAAGGCAGGGAAAAGCGGGCAGATTTCGTTTTGGCAAAAGCCACCAAATGCTTACGGGCATTTCTTACAGAGCGGGAGAAGTCCTGTGCAATGCTGTAATTCATACTTGCGGAATAGAGCGTTGAAAATTTAGGAAGGATAGGTGTGGACAGGAAAGACGCTCACTTGCAACTAAGTTTATTCATACGAAGAACAGCCACCCACGAGAAAATCTGAACTGCGCACGTGCAGATGTCTCAAAACGCCGTCCAACCACACCCAAAGGCCGAAAGCGGAAGCGAATGACGCAACAAGGTGTGAAGCTAGCCTAGAGCCAAGCATGCGTCGCTACTTCGTAGCAAAAGGTGCGAGATTTTTGTTGATCACTAGCACGTGCGGAAACTACACAATCAAATAACACAAGAAGATGAAAGGTGGAAAGGGGCACTAGTCAGTTCGAACATATGTCAAAGAGCATCAGCTCTTTGTCCTTCAGGTGCACAGACGGAGCGCTAATACAGCGATCACCGTGCTCGTTAATCTGATAAGCCTCAAGGATTTCCCTATCCAGTCTACCCTTAGCCCTCCCAGTGACCTTGGTGTTGTATAGAAGCACAGTGCATCCACATCTCCTAGTGTGCGCTGGTAGGTGCGCGGCGTTGTTGACGACCCCCAAAGAATACGCATGCTCCTTTAACCTCTCGTTGAGGCACCGCCCCGTCTGCCCTAGGTCAATTGGGACATGTTTGCCGCTAAAGTTCAGGAATTAACTGAAAGGTACATCCCATCTCGCATCATTACCTCCAATTCTGACGCTCCATGGTTCAATGCGCATCTAAAACGTCTACATAACCGCAAACAACGCCTATATCGTTCTACAAAAAACTCTCCAACTGACACACGCTTGTCTGCTTATAAATCCGCATTCGACACGTACGTAACAGCACTAAACAACGCTAAATCTAATTTTCTATCTAACGTGCTTCCATCTATGTTAATGACTAACGTTAAAAAGTTTTGGAGTGCAATCAAGCCCTTGCGCAATGATTACGTAACTCTGGAAGACCCATTGGGCAACCATATACCTAATGAACAGTGTGCTGCCACCCTTAACGACGCATTTGTACAAAATTTTTCCATTTCCTGTCATGACTGCCTACCTCCTACTCGCCAGTATGACTACGTAGCTATGGATCCAGTGATAGTTGAAACTGCTGGCGTGGCGAAGCTAATCGATTCCCTGAATCAAAACTCATCGCCTGGTTACGACTCTATTAACGCGAAATTTCTAAAAAATACAAACGCCATTAGTTCTATTATCTTAACCAAACTTTTTCAGCAATCACTGGATACGTCTGCTCAACCAAAGAAAATGGAAAATCGGGAAGGTGGTTCCACTGCATAAATCAGGTAACAAAAATCTACCAACGATTATCGCCCCATCTCACTCTCGAGTACTTGCTGTAAGTTGCTCGAACATATAATTTTGAAACATCTTGTTAACTTCCTTGAATCAAATGCATTTTTCACACCAGCTCAGCATGGCTTTAGAAAAACATTTTCATGTGAAACTCAGCTTGCAATCTTTACGCATAAATTACATCGTATTCTCGATCGTTCATCATTTGCAGATTGTATTTTTTTAGACTTCGCTAAAGCTTTTGATAAGGTCTGTCATAAACTTTTACTTTATAAACTAAGACAGCTGAACCTTGACACTAACATCCTAAAGTGGACTGAATGCTTCCTATCTAATCGCACTCAATTTGTTACCGCAAACGGCCATAACTCACCACTTCGAAGCGTAACTTCCGGTGTACCGCAAGGTTCAGTGCTCGGGCCTCTTTTATATTAATGACCTCCCTTCCTCTCTATCATCCCACGTTCACTTATTTGCTGATGATTGTGTTATCTTTCGTGAAATGACTAATGCACAAGATCATAACCACCTTCAGTCGGATCTAACCACTGTAGCTAATTGGTGTAAAAATTGGTTAATGGAACTAAACGTTAGCAAATGTAAAGTGATGCATGTATCCCGAATAACTAACAGCATGCATACATATTATTTAAACAATGTTCCCTTGGAAGTGGTTAACTCTTACAAATACCTAGGTGTGCATATCTCTGCTAACTTATCTTGGAATGTTCATACCGGCTATATAATTAATAATGCTAACCGCATGGTTGGTTACCTGCGCCGTAACTTTTCAACTGCCCCTTCATCCCTAAAAATGCTTCTTTATACTACCCTTATACGTCCAAAACTAGAATATGCATGTGCTGTTTGGGATCCTGCCACTGATAAACTCATTAATTCATTAGAACTTGTTCAAAATAATTCAGTTCGTTTCATCTTACGTAATTATAATAGAACTGCAAGTGTGTCTGCCATGAAAACTAACCTTTCGCTTAATTCACTTTCTTCTCGTCGCAAAATCTCACGTTTAGTTCTTTTTCACAAGCTATACCATCATTCAACACTCCGCAATGATTTCATTTTTCACCCACAGTACGTATCGCCTTGTATCGACCATCGTTATAAGGTTGGTCTCGAATCATATCACACTAAAACGTTTTTGCAGTCATTCTTCCTTCGGTCATCCACGGAATGGAACCACCTTCCTGATGAAATCGCATCCATTCACGATAACCAAAGGTTTCGAGCGTGTTTAGCTAACAATGTATAATCGAAGCAATTTTCGTACTATATGTTTGTAACCTAGGTGCATTTTGTATTTTGTAGTTGCCATTTTACTGTCATTCTTTTGTACCAATTTCTTACGACGAGCTAAAACTGTATAATTGAGAAGCCTTTGTACTTGACCGTTCTGCTTATTTTATTGTTTTCATTTGCTGTAACCCACTCCCCTCTTTAATGCCTTTGGCCCTGGGGTGATAATAAATAAATAAAAATAAATATAAACTTTGCCGCAACTAAGCGGAATCGTGTACACCACCTCAGTGGTACAGGGCACGTAGTGCGGCGTGTGGCTTTTGTCATACAACTTTCGCTTGGTCGCGCTGCTTGTGAGTGCGCACAGCCGGGATAGTTTCATAGGAGCAGTGAAAACGAGGTCAACGCCGTGTTTCTTTCAGATCCTCTTGAGGTTGTGAGAAATCGAGTGGATGTAAGGCATTACAACGTACTTCTTTGGTTTCTGGCGCAACGCTGCACTGGGTGGGGCTTGAAGCTTCTTTATTAGAGCTGATCCTACCGCCCCATGATGTTCCCCATTATGAACTTTTCGTCAGTATTCGTGAAGCTATAGACTCATACGGTGTTCTTCGTTTTCAGAATGAGTGTGTCATCACTGTAGAATCCTTTATTGAGCTTTTAGCTTGCTACCTGGCTTCCACTTTTGTCAACTTTAAGGGTAACACTTACATACCAAAAAGATGTGTCTGTATCGGTTCATGCGTGGCACCCAGTCTGTGCGAAGTTTTCCTAGCCAAATTTGACCGCTTGCTACAGCTGAATTCGAACCTGGACTACATTTTGAAGCTACACATGTATGTTGATGATTTCCTCATCATTTTATCTGTTCCTCGCGACGTGCCTGGCCCTGCGGTAGCGGAGCAGGTTGTGAATAGGTTCAAGGCATGCACGCAATCCCTATCTTTTACAATGGAACTTCCTGACAATGATACGCTGCAGTTTTTAGATTTTTCGTTGTATTTTAATCATGACGATCACCTTTGCTGGGAATACATGGCGCGTTCAAAGAAATCCATTTTACCCCATGACTCATCTCACACTAAGTTAGTGAAAAGGGCTATCGCCTCATCGTGTCTCAAGTCTGCTTTGACTAAGTCATGTGAACACCGGCTGAGCCACAGCTTTGACCTTCAGGTGTCTCGACTAAAAGCGTCGGGTTTCCCTTCTAGTCTGCTGGTGGTAGGATCAGCTCTAATAAAGAAGCTTCAAGCCCCACCCAGTGGAACGTTACGCCAGAAACCAAAGAAGTATCAAGAAGCGCGCGACTCCAGGGCACAAACTATAAGATTACAGCAGATTTCTCGCCAGCTACTCGCCTTGCCCGTAAAAAACTAGTGGAATTCGGTAAAACTCAACGCAAACCTTTCAAGCTCCGTTATGATAAACTTATACTCGATAACACTACTTAACTTTTTGATTCGATTGAGCAGAAGATCATTCAACAGCCACGGTAGCAATCACATGACTCTTCTCAGCGAGAATTTTCACGCTCAGCTGTGTCCTTCGTATATACGAACATAAGAAGTATCTTGCCAAAACGCGACTCACTTTCACACATAATAGATACCACTGACTGTAATTTTGTAGTTCTAACCGAAACTTGGCTAAATTCATCTGTTTCCAACACCGAACTACAGTGCTGTTTCCCTGATTTTGTAATTTTTCGCCGCGACCGAGAAAACAAACGTGGTGGTGTTGTCTTGGTAGCCGCCCATCAAAGCGTCCAGTGCTCCATAGTTGATGTGCCCTCTCCCTTAGAGATGTTTTTTGTGCACTGCCAAGCGTCTAATCCACCTGTTATAATCGGAGTGTGTTACCGCCCACCTGAAGCCGATACGTCTTTCACAAATCATTTCCATAATGCCATTTATTCTGTCACAACTGCATTTCCAAACGCCCCACTTATTTTATTTGGTGATTTCAATTTCCTGGGAATAACATGGTCAAATGTAGCACTAACTCCATCAAAACACAATGCGGAAAGTGACTTCTTAAACTCTTGTTGAACATCGGCCTATCACAACTTATCTCTAAACCGACGCGACAAACAGAACACTCATCCAACATTCTAGACCTATTGCTGACGTCTCACCCTGATAATTTTAGTACAGTGTCATGTTTATCTGCCATTAGCGATCACTCTGTTCTTCACACAACCCTTCAGTGCTACTTACCTAATCCCAAGAAAAAAAAAACAATAACATTATATGATAAGGGCAACTACGCTGCTATAAACGACGAACTAACAGCTTTCTTTGAATCCTTTCTAACCGATTTTTTCTTGCGCACTGTCAAAACAAACTGGCACCTATTTAAAACCAAACTACAGCAGCTGATAAAATTTTACGTTCCCACTGTCACCTTAACCATAAGGTCAACATCCCTATGGTTCAACGCCTCACTAAAACATCTTAAAAATAAAAAGAAGCGCCAGTTCAGCTCTGCTAAGCATTCAGACACCCAGTACGCATGGAACAAATACAAGGCAACCGAAAGGCTTTTTGATTCTCTCGCAGCTAAAGCCAAGCGTTCTTTCTATTCTTCTACCTTACCTGATATGCTCCGAAAAAATCATAAGCAATTTTGGAAAGCAATTAACCCATCATCTACTAGCCCTTCATCGAACATTACACTACGAGACGAACAAAATGTTCCGATTCCTGAACACTATGCAGCGCATGTAATAAATGAAACCTTCTGCTCGTATTCACCATAGAACCTGACGGTGACCTTCCCAATGCCCTTTCTGTATGCCACCCGATCATGTCGAAAATCGTATTTCATGCCAATGGTATTTCCAAAATAATCGACTCGTTAACTTCTATAAAAATTGTAGCGCAAAGGAACACACGGACAGACAAAGAGCACAGGACGGGCGCTACTTGTCTGTCCGTGTGTTACTTTGCGCTACAATTTTTATAGAAGTCATGAACCAACTAGCCCAAGAAAACGTTTTGCTAAGACTCGTTAAAGCTGACTTCGTCAATGGGTAGAGATGGCATTAACACAAAAATATTGAAGAACACTGAAATTGTAACAAGTGTGATTTTATCCAACATTTTTCAGCAATCACTCTCATCTGGAGTGGTGCCCAAGACTGGAAGGTAGGCAAGGTCATTCCAATCCCAAAGAAAGGTACCTCGTATTCACCCAAAAACTATCGTCCCATTTCGCTCACAAGTGTATGCTCTAAAATAATGGAACACGTAATCAACTTTCTCGCACCTCTTCATTTCTTTCATAAAAACCAACATGGCTTTCAGAAAGGCGTTTCGTGTGACACTCAACTAGCTCTGTTTAGTAACGACGTTAGCTCTAGCATTGATGTAAATATACCAGTAGACGCACTTTTTTTAGACTTCGAAAAAGCTTTTGACAAAGTTCCTCATAAACGCTTGTTCTTAAAACTTTCCTGTCTTAATCTTGATGCGTTGGTTTTCGATTGGATTTGCGACTTTTTAACAAACCGCCTAGCAGTTCGTGTACGGTAAGAATCCTTCTTCGTCGTTACGCCCCGTTATTTCAGGCGTGCCTCAAGGCACGGTTCTAGGACCTTTGCTTTTCCTTATATATATCAAAGACTTGCCGAATAATATTTCCTCTAACATCACACTTTTCGCAGATGATTGTGTCATTTATCGCCCAATTAACAGCACATCAGATGTTCATGAACTTCAATCTGACCTTCATAAAATTGAAATCTGGTGTAAAACATGGTTAATGTCCCTTAACGCAAGCAAAACGTCACTAGTCTCTTTTCGTCGCCGACAGTACTACCCATCTCCAACATACTTCATTAACAACACTCAAATTTCATGCCTATTACATACAAGTCTCTAGGTGTCCATTTATCTTCTGATTTAACATGGTCTCTTCACATAACGCACATTACTAACGAAGCAAACCGTGCTCTGGGCTGTCTACGCCGAAACCTTCATCTAGCTCCTACCCCTGTTAAACTACTCGCCTATCAGACACTAATCAGACCAAAACTTGAATACACATGCGCTGTTTGGGACCCTCATCAGAGTAACAATACTAAAACACTTGAAACTGTGCAAAACCGGGCAGCAAGATTCACCTTTTCAGATTATTCATATCAATCAAGCGTAACCGATCTTAAATCTCGTGCTAACCTCGCTACACTTTCGTCACGCCGCTGTATAGCTCGTCTGTGCCTGTTTTTCAAGCTCTATCATGGACCACCTCGTACTCCCGCCATGAAGCCAGCCCATCGTCATTCAGACCGCATCAATCACGGGAAAGCTGTGTGCCCGCCAAGTGCTCACACTGCGCACCGTTCATCCTTTTTTGTCAAGACCGCACAAGATTGGAATGGCCTTCCTCCTGACGTTGTGCACCACTCCAGTATCATCAACTTCAAAGCAGCGATCGAGAATCTACCCCTTTAAACCATCGAAATAGCCCACCCCTCATGTAAAACCCCATCATGGGACCTTTGAGTTATTGTAAATAAATAAATAAATAAATAAATAAATAAACTTACATCCACTCGATTTCCCACAACCTCAAGAGTATCGGAAAGAAACACGGCGTTGACCTCGTTTTCACTGCTCCTATGAAACTCTCCCGGCTATGCGCACTCGCAAGCTGCGCGACCAAGAGAAGTTGTGTGACAAAAGCCACACGCCGCCCTACGTGCCCTGTACCACACGATTCCGCTTAGTTGCGGCAAAGTTTATATAGGGCAGACGGGGCGGTGCCTCAATGAGAGGTTAAAGGAGCATGCGTATTCTTTGGGGGTCGTCAGCAACGCCGCGCACCTACCAGCGCACACTAGGAGATGTGGATGCACTGTGCTTCTATACAACACCAAGGTCACTGGGAGGGCTAAGGGTCGTCTGGATAGGGAAATCCTTGAGGCTTATCAGATTAACGAGCACGGTGATCGCTGTATGAGCGCTCCGTCTGTACACCTGAAGGACAAAGAGCTGATGCTCTTTGACATATGTTCGAACTGACTAGTGCCCCTTTCCATCCTTCATCTTCTTATGTTATTTGCTTGTGTAGTTTCCGCACGTGCTAATGAGCAACAAAAATCTCGCATCTTTTGCTCCTAAGTAGCGACGCATGCGTGGCGCCAGGCTAGCTTCACACCATGTTGCGTCATGCGCTTCCTCTTTCGGCTTCTGGGTGTGGTTGGACGGCGTTTTGAGACATCTGCACATGCGCAGTTCAGATTTTCTCGTGGGTGGCTGTTCTTCGTATGAATAAACTTAGTTGCAAGTGAGCGCCTTTCCTGTCCACACCTATCCTTCCTAAATTTTCAACGCTCTATTCCGCAAGTATGACTATTTACCAACCAGCCCAACACTTCACTGTACCGGAACCAATGCTGTATTTACTTCCTTTTCATTTGCATGCAGTAGAAAGAACAGCTTCTTTCCTCTTGTAGGAGCTAAGTTAACGATGATAGGGCGACCGCGCTCGGTAAAATGACGGCCAAAACGATGGACCCTTTCAATTTCTTTTGGATCTAATGTAAGGCCGAGATGGTCACGACAGTGCACTATGACCAATTCTTCTGTTTGGGCGCAACTTTCTGAATTACTAGGCTGGGGAAGGCCATAAAATACCAAGTTGTTTCGCGGGGATCGATTTTCGACATCGTCAAGGCGTGCCTCTAGTTCTAAAACTTGGCGAGTAGTCTCTGCAGTGTCTGCCTTTATGTTGATTTCCGCGCGCTGCGCGACAAGGCTCTCGGATTGTTTTTCAACGTCATTCATCCGCTGGCTCAAGTGGCCGATAGTTTGATTTGTCGTTAGAAGTTGATTCTTCAGGTCATTTACGTCTGAAATCAGTTTCGACTGACCGAATAATATTTTATGTAATTCGTCGACTATAGCAGCCTAGTTGGGACCTGGATTTGACTAAACGTCACCTGATTGCATGAGTAAGGATCGAATGACGTCAATGCACTCAACAACAATGAAAAAGCAGCACTCTGGGCTCGGCAGCTGCAGCAAAATGTAGTTGCTCGATTTCTTCGATAACAGAGCACATGAATTACTAACCTGCATGGCAAAGGTAAGCGGGTTACTGGTCTGCGCAGTGGCACAGCTGTCGAGCCCACAAGGTGCCGCGGTTGACCGCAGCTCTTTTATGGGCAATGGGCAGGTTGATGTTCCAGGCGATGCGGCCTCCCACGGTGAAGTGAAAACCGAGTTTTCCAGGGATAGCGCCATCCGGTCGGGTGAAGCGCTGATTTCCTGTCGGGCATGGGGTGTTGTTTCGTAGGAGGCCTGTGCTTCACAACGATTGCCTTTGGACGGGCTTGCTGACGTAATCTCGGTGGCAGCTGTCGATAAGACAGGCAACAGCACGCGCGAGATCGAAAGCACGAGTACTTGCGGGGCAAAGGTAAGCGGGTTACTGGTCTGCGCAGTGGCACAGCTGTCGAGCCCACAAGGTGCCGCGGTTGACCGCAGCTCTTTTATAGGCAATGGGCAGGTTGATGATCCAGGCGACGCAGCCTCCCACGGTGTAGTGAGAAGCGAGTTTTCCAGGGATAGCACCATCCGGTCGGGTGAAGCGCTGATTTCCTGTCGGGCATGGGGTGTTGTTTCGTAGGAGGCCTGTGCTTCACAACCATTTCCTAGGGACGGGCTTGCTGACGTAATCTGGGTGGCAGCTGTCGATAAGACAGGCAACAGCACGCGCGAGATCGCAAGCACGAGTACTTGCGGGGCAAAGGTAAGCGGGTTACTGGTCTGCGCAGTGGCACAGATGTCGAGCCCACAAGGTGCCGCGGTTGACCGCAGCTCTTTTATAGGCAATGGGCAGGTTGATGTTCCAGGCGACGCGGCCTGCCACGGTGAAGTGACAACCGAGTTTTCCAGGGATAGCGCCATCCGGTCGGGTGATGTGCTGATTTCCTGTCGGGCATGGGGCGTTGTTTGGTAGGAGGCCTGCGCTTCACAACCATTTCCTAGGGACGGGCTTGCTGACGTAATCTGGGTGGCAGCTGTCGATAAGACAGGCAACAGCACGCGCGAGATCGCAAGCACGAGTACTTGCGGGGCAAAGGTAAGCGGGGTACTGCTCTGTGCTGTGGCACCGCTGTCGAGCCCACAAGGTGCCGCGGTTGTCCGTAGCTCTTTTATAGGCAATGGGCCGGTTGATGTTCCAGGCGACGCGGCCTCCCACGGTGAAGTGAGAACCGAGTTTTCCAGGGATAGCACCATCCGGTCGGGTGAAGTGCTGATTTCCAGTCGGGCAAAGGGCGTTGTTTGGTTGGAGGCCTGCGCTTCATAACCATTTCCTAGGGACGGGCTTGCTGACGTAATCTGGGTGGCAGCTGTTGATAAGACAGGCAACAGCACGCGCGAGATCGCAAGCACGAATACCTGCGGGGCAAAGGTAACCGGGTTACTGCTCTGTGCTGTGGCACCGCTGACGAGCCCACAAGGTCCGCGGTTGACCGCAGCTCTTTTATAGGCAATGGGCCGGTTGATGTTCCAGGCGACGCGGCCTCTCACGGTGAAGTGAGAACCGAGTTTTCCAGGGATAGCACCATCCGGTCGGGTGAAGTGCTGATTTCCAGTCGGGCAAAGGGCGTTGTTTGGTTGGAGGCCTGCGCTTCATAACCATTTCCTAGGGACGGGCTTGCTGACGTAATCTGGGTGGCAGCTGTCGATAAGACAGGCAACAGCACGCGCGAGATCGAAAGCACGAATACCTGCGGGGCAAAGGTAACCGGGTTACTGCTCTGTGCTGTGGCACCGCTGACGAGCCCACAAGGTGCCGCGGTTGACCGCAGCTCTTTTATAGGCAATGGGCCGGTTGATGTTCCAGGCGACGCGGCCTCCCACGGTGAAGTGAGAACCGAGTTTTCCAGGGATAGCACCATCCGGTCGGGTGAAGTGCTGATTTCCAGTCGGGCAAAGGGCGTTGTTTGGTAGGAGGCCTGCGCTTCATAACCATTTCCTAGGGACGGGCTTGCTGACGTAATCTGGGTGGCAGCTGTTGATAAGACAGGCAACAGCACGCGCGAGATCGCAAGCACGAATACCTGCGGGGCAAAGGTAACCGGGTTACTGCTCTGTGCTGTGGCACCGCTGACGAGCCCACAAGGTGCCGCGGTTGTACCGTAGCTCTTTTATAGGCAATGGGCCGGTTGATGTTCCAGGCGACGCGGCCTCCCACGGTGAAGTGAGAACCGAGTTTTCCAGGGATAGCGCCATCCGGTCGGGTGATGTGCTGATTTCCAGTCGGGCAAAGGGCGTTGTTTGGTTGGAGGCCTGCGCTTCATAACCATTTCCTAGGGACGGGCTTGCTGACGTAATCTGGGTGGCAGCTGTTGATAAGACAGGCAACAGTACGCGCGAGATCGAAAGCACGAATACCTGCGGGGCAAAGGTAAGCGGGGTACTGCTCTGTGCTGTGGCACCGCTGACGAGCCCACAAGGTGCCGCGGTTGTCCGTAGCTCTTTTATAGGCAATGGGCCGGTTGATGTTCCAGGCGACGCGGCCTCCCACGGTGAAGTGAGAACCGAGTTTTCCAGGGATAGCGCCATCCGGTCGGGTGATGTGCTGATTTCCAGTCGGGCAAAGGGCGTTGTTTGGTTGGAGGCCTGCGCTTCATAACCATTTCCTTGGGATGGGCTTGCTGACGTAATCTGGGTGGCAGAATGCGGTGATGCGCCGGCTCATTTAGCGAAACCCTTTAAAATTGCTTCTGAGAAAACATACATGCACTATGGTCCCTAGAAGTGTATGTATTCTAGGGACCATACACACACTGTCTGTCCAAGATCGGCCCACACTTTCTGTCGACATGGAAATTTAACAAAATTATATTTCTTCATGAGTATCGATTATTCCTCTATTTCAAAAAGTTCAGACCATATGCTGAGCCGGTTTTGACCAATAACAACGCTTGAGCATAGTTTGACGGCTTGCCGTGACGCGAGAAAGGGGCCCGAGCGGTGCTTCTCACCATAAAACAAAGATTCGTACGAAATGACAAAACCACAAGGTTGCCGAAGCTAGCATGGTGCTAAGCGTGATGCAGTGAGCTTAAATATACAAAATCGCACCTTTCGAACCTGTGTGTTCTGTTTAATCGCAGGGTGGTCGTCTGCTGTTCGCTGAGCATGTTGGGCACAAGCGAGGCACATTCGCAAGGTTTATGATGTTCCAGGCGACGCGGCCTCCCACGGTGAAGTGAGAACCGAGTTTTCCAGGGATAGCGCCATCCGGTCGGGTGAAGTGCTGATTTCCAGTCGGGCAAAGGGCGTTGTTTGGTTGGAGGCCTGCGCTTCATAACCATTTCCTAGGGACGGGCTTGCTGACGTAATCTGGGTGGCAGCTGTTGATAAGACAGGCAACAGCACGCGCGAGATCGCAAGCACGAATACCTGCGGGGCAAAGGTAACCGGGTTACTGCTCTGTGCTGTGGCACCGCTGACGAGCCCACAAGGTGCCGCGGTTGTCCGTAGCTCTTTTATAGGCAATGGGCCGGTTGATGTTCCAGGCGACGCGGCCTCCCACGGTGAAGTGAGAACCGAGTTTTCCAGGGATAGCGCCATCCGGTCGGGTGATGTGCTGATTTCCAGTCGGGCAAAGGGCGTTGTTTGGTTGGAGGCCTGCGCTTCATAACCATTTCCTAGGGACCGGCTTGCTGACGTAATCTGGGTGGCAGCTGTTGATAAGACAGGCAACAGCACGCGCGAGATCGCAAGCACGAATACTTGCGGGGCAAAGGTAAAGCGAGTTACTGGTCTGCACAGTTGCACAGCTGTCGAGCCCACAAGGTGCCGCGGTTGACCGCAGCTCTTTTATAGGCAATGGGCAGGTTGATGTAATTTTGCTTGTAATTTTGCTTGTTAAACACCATATTTCACTGTAATAAACATCTTTGCTTTAACCAGAGGACAATTAAATGCAACTTCTAAAGGCTATATTCAAGGTATGAGGCCAATGTGTTCCCTGTTTAATCGATGTTGCGGTGTTGTAACAGAAGTACGTCAGTGATTTCCTGGTGGACCCCGGCATAGAACACTTTCGTGTCAAAAAAAGGAGAACAATTCATGGCATCTCCACTAACGTGAAATCTGGCGACGTGCGAAACATGCGGTGATGCGCCGGCTCATTTAGCGAAACCCTTTAAAATTGCTTCTGAGAAAACATACATGCACTATGGTCCCTAGAAGTGTATGTATTCTAGGGACCATACACACACTGTCTGTCCAAGATCGGCCCACACTTTCTGTCGACATGGAAATTTAACAAAATTATATTTCTTCATGAGTATCGATTATTCCTCTATTTCAAAAAGTTCAGACCATATGCTGAGCCGGTTTTGACCAATAACAACGCTTGAGCATAGTTTGACGGCTTGCCGTGACGCGAGAAAGGGGCCCGAGCGGTGCTTCTCACCATAAAACAAAGATTCGTACGAAATGACAAAACCACAAGGTTGCCGAAGCTAGCATGGTGCTAAGCGTGATGCAGTGAGCTTAAATATACAAAATCGCACCTTTCGAACCTGTGTGTTCTGTTTAATCGCAGGGTGGTCGTCTGCTGTTCGCTGAGCATGTTGGGCACAAGCGAGGCACATTCGCAAGGTTTATGCAAGACCTCCTGGCACCACTCACGCAGTATATGACGGGTGGCTGCTACATGAACAGAGACAGCGGCCGCGTATTCATGGAGGCTGGATTCGACCAAGTCCAAATGGAGGAAGTCAATTTGGACCTTCCTTTCGAGTACAGTTATCATGTCTACGGTGTGGCCACTGCATAATTTGTTTACCCAAATAAAGAAAATATACAACGCAGTGAGGCAGTGTGTGTACGCTACGCCACGTTGGTAGTCTTCTCCACCTGCAAGAACTAAATCAACGAAATAAATAGTGGCCTCAGTGTAATTTTTCGTAAGCTTGTAGATGCCCCCTGCTATTTGCTCACAATGTTTACTGTCTAGTTGAAGAGTTCCATAATTAGGTGCAGTACTACAATGGCACTTTCCGCCGCCTATAGCTTTTCGAAATGGCGTAGCTACAGGTGAGAGGGCAGATGACAAAGCGCGCACATCTCGACAAGCAACCTTATTACACCCCCCCCAATATCTCTCACCTCTCTAAAGAAAAGCAGAGATGTGTTTTCCAAGGAAACTCGTCGTTTAACTCTAACCACGTCATATACATGCTGTGAAATACGGGAGACGACCAGGTCCGCAGTCCACATCGTGTTCCTCGGCTGCAAAAGAAGCGCCGTGAAAGGTTCGCCCGAAATTGTAAATGTTCGAGTCTGCATGGCAATCGACGCCGTAAAGGTCAGTATTTCTGCTCGCGTTTCCTAATGCTAACGCGACATGCTAGTGTTGACTCCGTATAGCAGTATCGTTCCGATGTAAACAAAGCGTGCTCCAGGAGATGCCATTGCCAAAGATAAACACTTTCTGAATGTACGACAATATCTACTGCTTTCTGTGTCGGCTTAGTTGTTAAAGTTTTCGAGTTACGCTTTATTGTAGTTCTGTGGGGCCTGCTTAAAATATAAGTGGGACGACGTTAGCTACAAAAACAATGCGACCTGTACTGAAAGCAGGAACTGCTAATTATGTGCGCTGTAGTGTCGTGTAGAGCTTCGTGAATGGCGTAAGCAGCTTTTGTTATTGTCATACAATGTTGGAAGAGCTTTACCAGCCGCTATGCTGATACTTTCTGACGAAGTTGAGCCAAACCCTGGCCCTATGTCCACGGGAGAAGCTGATACATTTGTCTAGGCTCTAGACGCCATTCATAAGGTGGGAGATACTGAGGCTGCTTCACTGGTAGAACTCGGGGATACGAACGAAAAGCAGGGAGCCGCATAAAGTGACGTTGCTGAACACGGAGGTTATGTCATTAGAATGAACCAATGCTACGAACCGCATAGCTGCTAACGGGGCAGGTGCTGTGCGCGACTGGCGTATCTTGGAGATGTAACGATGCTGAAAACGTCGTTCCTTTTGCAACAGATGATGATGTTCCAGAAGAAGGGGCGGTGTCCGATCAAAAGTTTATCAAAAGAGGGAGAGAGGTTCGTTGGCTCACTTACAGAAATGCAGAGAGGTCGGCCTGAGCTGTAATTCTCTCTGGCCTGCTACTCTAGGCTGGGGAAGAGGGGCCAATGATGATAGCGAGGTAAGGAGGTCAGTCCGTCAGTCAGTTTATTTTCCTTAAAGACCGCCCAGTGGGGGTATTACATAAGGGGTGGGATTCATATGTTCCCATAACAATAAAGTAATCTTTACATGGGTTACAATTCAGTACATTTCTTCATGTTATAACCAAACATATAAATTAACGCACGTAAACATTATTGAAGAGAAAAATGTACTCAGAAATGTACAAAAATATACTCAGAGGCCATTGGGTTGAAGATGGTCGGTTACATGTTGTGCAAATAATGATGGACATGTTATGTCGACGATGGCCGGAGGGTGGTCGTTCCAGTCTTTCGCCGTGCGGAGAAAAAATGACGCTGAAAATGTTGATGTTCGAGCACGCATTAGCGCAACCTGCAGAGGGTGGCTTGTCCTGAGCGATATGCGCGTTGCGGGTTTGATGTAACGTGGATCACGCAAATAGGAACTGTGAAAGAATTTATGGTCAAGACAAAGTGAAGAAATGCGCCGAAGCTGAGCGAGCGATGGAAGATTAGATAATGATTTTAATGACGTGAAGCTGATGCCGCATGAATACGAAGAATGAATGAAGTCAGCTGCACGGTTCTGAACCGATTCTATTGCGTTGATGAGATATGCTTGATGCGGATCCCAGATGGCGGACGCATATTCTAACTTAGGTCGTACAAGTGATGTGTAGGCAAGTAATCTTACGTGCTTCGGACCGCCCTTGAGGTGACGTTTTAAGAAGCCTAAGGTTTTGTTAGATGATGAAATGATGTTTTGAATATGCGTACGCCAGATCAAGACGCTGGAAACAGTGACACCGAGGTATGTATAAGTGTTGGTCGGATTCTAGACGCAGGCTGTCAATTGTGTATGGGAACTGGAGCGGATTAGTGCTGCGTGTGAAAGACATTGTTTTGGATTTAGTTACGTTTAGTGTCATTAACCAGGTACTGCACCATTGGCAAATGTTAGCAAGATAATTTTGTAAAGTTAACTGGTCAGAACTGGTTAGTACGGTTCAGTAGATAACGCAATCATCTGCAAACATACGTATATGTTACTAGTTACATGCAAAGGTAAGTCGATTATATATATTAAAAATAGTAGCGGGCCCAAAACGGACCCTTGTGGTACGCCTGATGTTACTGGAACAGGAGTAGATAGGTGGTTATTTATAACGACATCTTGTGATGGATTAGTAAGGAACTCGGTTATCCATTTTAGGTCGGTGGGATGTAAGTGTAGTCGGGCAAGTTTAGCAAGCAATCGTTGGTGGGGCACCTTATCGAACGCTTTAGCGTAATCAAGAAAAATAGTGTCAATCTGCACGTTAGCATTGAGGTTGGTGTGAATGTCATGTAAAAAAGCTGCCAGCTGCGTTTCACACGACAACCCCTTACGGAAGCCGTGTTGTGAAGGACGAAAGAAGTGATTGCTGTCAAGAAAATTTATTACTTGGGAGTAGATGATATGCTCCATGATTTTGCAGGGGACGCCTGTTAGTGAGATGGGGCGGTAGTTTAGTGGAGAGTTTCTATCACCTGATTTGTAGACCGGAACGACCTTCCCCATCCTCCAGCCACATGGAACGTCTCCTGATTGATTGATTTGTGGGGTTTAACGTCCCAAAACCAGCTCTGATTATGAGAGACGCCGTAGTGGAGGTCTCCGGAAATTTCGACCACCTGGGGTTCTTTAACGTGCACTGACTTCGCACAGCACACGGGCCTCAACATTTCGCCTCCATCGAAATGCAGCCGCCGCGGCCGGGATTCGATCCCGCGACCTTCGGATCTGCAGCCGAGGACCATAACCACTAGACCACCGTGGCGGGGCGGAACGTCTCCTGAAGAAAGTGACTGTGAAAATATTAAGGCAAGAAAAAGTGAGGCGCTGTCTTTCACGTTTTTTAGGATTTTGGAAATAATTCCATCTATGCCAGCAGAAGGCGACAGTTTCATTTTTTATATTATGGTCATGATTCCATTCGTACAAAAATTGATTGCTGGCATCTCATGAATATGATTAAAGCGAAGCAAAGGCAGGCGGGAATGTATTTTTGATTATTCAGTAAAAACAGTAGCGAATGTAGTATTGAACAGGTTCGCACAATCCTCGTCAGCAACCTCACCAAAATCATTGGTTAGTACATGTCCACGCGGTTCGTCAGCCCTAAGTGTTTTCGAAAACTGTCAGGGGTTAGTTTGCAATAGCTTAGGCAAGTCTGTACTATAAAATGAGCTTTTCGCTTGACGCAGGGCCAAAAGAAAACCGCGGTCAGCCTCACAATACCTGTCCCATGCATCTGGTTGTCCTGTACGTTTGGCAGATTGGAATAGGCGTTTCTTTTTATTTTCAAGGCGTTTTAACTTTTTCGTAAACCATGGTTTATGGCAAGTGGTTGTGAAGCTAACTTTGGGTATAAACTTATCGGTTAGCTCTTTCATCTTACCGTTAAAGCGTGCCCAATTCATATCAACTGTATGTTGATGCAAAGTTTCCTGAAAAGTGGGGAAGAATTCGCTGAGACCTTCATTTATTGCCTCATAATCACCTCTGTCATACAGATTAATTGTTTTCTTGCAGGTTTCTCGTTTTAGTGGTTGAAAAGAAAAAGTGGCATGAATTGTCTTGTGGTCGCTGATTTCATGTAAGTAGTGAATGTGTGACAGGCTTACAGGATTGTAGGTTAGTATCAGATCCAGGACATTGGCGGTATCTTGCGAAACACGTGTTGGTTCCGTGACAAGTTGGGTCATATTGAAGTTTAGGCAGATATAAAGGGAAGCATTAGCTTCGCCTACACCCGCCGATGAATGCGAATTGTTAGCACGCCAGTCTATTTGTGGGAAATTGAAATCGCCGAATAAAAGCATGTGAGCGTTTGGATGAGCAGACGTAAGTTGGCACATGACCTGGTTAAGTTGGCTGCTGAACTCGGAAGTAGCGCGGGGTGGTCGGTAACAAACGCCTAGTAATACGGATTGAGGACGTGCCTGAATAAGCACCCATAGCATTTCTAGTTGTGCATTAGCATTTATGACTGAGCAAGATAATCGCTCGTGAATAGCAATGAGTACACCGCCACCGCGAGTGGATACGCGGTCATTTCGGTACAAGTGGAAGTTCGGTAATTCTGGCAGAACTTCATCATCGCTGATATCATCAGTCAGCCACGTCTCGTTAGTATTAGCACATTACTTTCAGAGGATAATACAGTACTCGATATTGGTTCCCGCTTGGGAAGAAAACTACGAATATTAGTGTAAATAGTAAAAAGTAAAAGAGTGTTGATAGAAATAACAACAGGTGTCACAATTTTCTGCCACCGCCTCGATTGCTACGAGAGTTCTTTGATAGTGTTTGATTCATCATCGAAGATGTAGCGTTTCTGATTTATGCGCACCGTTTTAAAGTGGACAGAAAATGGCTTGTTCTTGCTTCTCGCAAACGCAATTAGTTGTTTTCGGGCACATTGGACTGAGCGTGAGAAGTCTTCCTCTGTGCCGTAACCTGTCCCCTTGAGTTTGCGACCATTTGATAGTATTGTACTTTTCGTTTTATGCAGAGCAATCTTCGCGATAATAGGCCGGCAGCGGCCAACTGAATGCCGACCGAGGCGATGCGCGCGTTCAATATCTCTTGGTTCCAGGTGCACCTGTAAGTTATCGCGGCAAAGATAACCAGGTGCTCCGTCTAGGTGAATGTTTCAGATGCGGAAGAGTCCGGGATGCCGTAAAAAATTAAGTTATTTCGCCTCGAACGATTTTCAGCTTCCTCAATACGGCCTTCTCACGCAGCGATTCTGCGGGCCGTCTGTTCCGTGCTAGTGCGCATGACTTCTACTTCCTTTCGAAGTGGTACAAGAGGTTGGTAATGAGTTTTGAGATCTGATAGTCTTTTGTTGAGTTCGCCAACTGTTTTATCAGTGTTACCGAGCTGAGCCTTCGGGTCCCGGACTTCTGCAATTAGTTGTGTTTGACCGGCTGTCAGTTTACGTAATTCAGCAAGAAGGTTCTCAGAAATATTTGAAGGACCATGGTTAGTTTCAATATCTCCAGCCAGAATTAGCAATGCACGGATTACATGGACACACTCTGCAATAATAACCACACAGCAGTGCGGGCTTGGCAGCTGTACAAGAAAGTAATTACTAGATCTTTTCGAAAACATAGCGTCTCACCAACCTGCATAGCGAGAGCGAACTGATTAGTGATCCGTGCAGTGGCACAGTCACGAAGCCCACAGCGCTCTTTTATAGATGCCGGGCTAGTTGCTGTCGACGATGATGCGACCGTGCTGGCTTGGTTGAGCTCAGCTGTCCTGGGTCCCTCTTCTGGTTGATCCAGGCACTTGTCGGTGTATAGGAGCTGAGCGCTGCCTTCGTTCCCTCCGGGACAGCTGAAGCCGCATTCTGTTGGTGTTGCCGATGCCAGATACGCAAGCGCAGGCAGCAGCAGATGAACGATGACGTAACGGACCATCTGCATAGCGAGAGCGAACTGATTAGTGATCCGTGCAGTGGCACAGTCACAAAGCCCACAGCGCTCTTTTATAGATGCCGGGCTAGTTGCTGTCGACGATGATGCGACCGTGCTGGCTTGGTTGAGCTCAGTTGTCCTTGGTCCCTCTTCTGGTTGATCCAGGCACTTGTCGGTGTATAGGAGCTGAGCGCTGCCTTCGTTCCCTCCGGGACAGCTGAAGCCGCATTCTGTTGGTGTTGCCGATGCCACATGCGCAAGCGCAGGCAGCAGCAGATGAACGATGACGTAACGGACCATCTGCATAGCGAGAGCGAACTGATTAGTGATCCGTGCAGTGGCACAGTCACGAAGCCCACAGCGCTCTTTTATAGATGCCGGGCTAGTTGCTGTCGACGATGATACGACCGTGCTGGCTTGGTTGAGCTCAGCTGTCCTGGGTCCCTCTTCTGGTTGATCCAGGCACTTGTCGGTGATAGAAGCTGAGCGCTGCCTTCGTTTCCCTCCGGGACAGCTGAAGCCGCATTCTGTTGGTGTTGCCGATGCCACATGCGCAAGCGCAGGCAGCAACCTCTGTCATACAGATTAATTGTTTTCTTGCAGGTTTCTCGTTTTAGTGGTTGAAAAGAAAAAGTGGCATGAATTGTCTTGTGGTCGCTGATTTCATGTAAGTAGTGAATGTGTGACAGGCTTACAGGATTGTAGGTTAGTATCAGATCCAGGACATTGGCGGTATCTTGCGAAACACGTGTTGGTTCCGTGACAAGTTGGGTCATATTGAAGTTTAGGCAGATATAAAGGGAAGCATTAGCTTCGCCTACACCCGCCGATGAATGCAAATTGTTAGCACGCCAGTCTATTTGTGGGAAATTGAAATCGCCGAATAAAAGCATGTGAGCGTTTGGATGAGCAGACGTAAGTTGGCACATGACCTGATTAAGTTGGCTGCTGAACTCGGAAGTAGCGCGGGGTGGTCGGTAACAAACGCCTAGTAATACGGATTGAGGACGTGCCTGAATAAGCACCCATAGCATTTCTAGTTGTGCATTAGCATTTATGACTGAGCAAGATAATCGCTCGTGAATAGCAATGAGTACACCGCCACCGCGAGTGGATACGCGGTCATTTCGGTACAAGTGGAAGTCGGTAATTCTGGCAGAACTTCATCATCGCTGATATCATCAGTCAGCCACGTCTCGTTAGTATTAGCACATTACTTTCAGAGGATAATACAGTACTCGATATTGGTTCCCGCTTGGGAAGAAAACTACGAATATTAGTGTAAATAGTAAAAAGTAAAAGAGTGTTGATAGAAATAACAACAGGTGTCACAATTTTCTGCCACCGCCTCGATTGCTACGAGAGTTCTTTGATAGTGTTTGATTCATCATCGAAGATGTAGCGTTTCTGATTTATGCGCACCGTTTTAAAGTGGACAGAAAATGGCTTGTTCTTGCTTCTCGCAAACGCAATTAGTTGTTTTCGGGCACATTGGACTGAGCGTGAGAAGTCTTCCTCTGTGCCGTAACCTGTCCCCTTGAGTTTGCGACCATTGATAGTATTGTACTTTTCGTTTTATGCAGAGCAATCTCGCGATAATAGGCCGGCAGCGGCCAACTGAATGCCGACCGAGGCGATGCGCGCGTTCAATATCTCTTGGTTCCAGGTGCACCTGTAAGTTATCGCGGCAAAGATAACCAGGTGCTCCGTACTAGGTGAATGTTTCAGATGCGGAAGAGTCCGGGATGCCGTAAAAATTAAGTTATTTCGCCTCGAACGATTTTCAGCTTCCTCAATACGGCCTTCTCACGCAGCGATTCTGCGGGCCGTCTGTTCCGTGCTAGTGCGCATGACTTCTACTTCCTTTCGAAGTGGTACAAGAGGTTGGTAATGAGTTTTGAGATCTGATAGTCTTTTGTTGAGTTCGCCAACTGTTTTATCAGTGTTACCGAGCTGAGCCTTCGGGTCCCGGACTTCTGCAATTAGTTGTGTTTGACCGGCTGTCAGTTTACGTAATTCAGCAAGAAGGTTCTCAGAAATATTTGAAGGACCATGGTTAGTTTCAATAGCGAGAGCGAACTGATTAGTGATCCGTGCAGTGGCGCAGTCATGAAGCCCACAGCGCTCTTTTATAGATGCCGGGCTAGTTGCTGTCGACGATGATGCGACCGTGCAGGCTTGGTTGAGCTCAGCTGTCCTGGGTCCCTCTTCTGGTTGATCCAGGCACTTGTCGGTGGATAGGAGCTGAGCGCTGCCTTCGTTCCCTCCGGGACAGCTGAAGCCGCATTCTGTTGGTGTTGCCGATGCCACATGCGCAAGCGCAGGCAGCAGCAGATAAACGATGACGTAACGGACCATCTGCATAGCGAGAGCGAACTGATTAGTGATGCGTGCAGTGGCACAGTCACGAAGCCCACAGCGCTCTTTTATAGATGCCGGGCTAGTTGCTGTCGACGATGATGCGACCGTGCAGGCTTGGTTGAGCTCAGCTGTCCTGGGTCCCTCTTCTGGTTGATCCAGGCACTTGTCGGTGGATAGGAGCTGAGCGCTGCCTTCGTTCCCTCCGGGACAGCTGAAGCCGCATTCTGTTGGTGTTGCCGATGCCACATGCGCAAGCGCAGGCAGCAGCAGATGAACGATGACGTAACGGACCATCTGCATAGCGAGAGCGAACTGATTAGTGATCCGTGCAGTGGCACAGTCACCAAGCCCACCTTATGTACAGGTTCACCAAGCCTTATGTGCTTATGTACAGGATCACGCGATAGGGCAGGGCCACTCTACAGTCGTCCGTCAAGTGCAGTCGCACGAAGGAAGGCTACCGTAGCTCCAGTGACCACGGATGGGCTGTCAGTCCAAGGACCTAACACAGGCACGCCTTTTGTCAATTGATGAAATAACGGTCTGTCGTTCCTACTCGTACGCTGGTCATGTGCAAAAAGATTAGCATGTTTTGCTCAGAGAAACTGAGCACCTCAGCACCAGGTGAATACGCACACGAAAAGAGGAACTTGCTCTTTTATTTTTTTCGAATAAAGAGCGCATCTTTTATTTAGCATATAAGCTGAGGGCATCGACGTTTGCCATCGGTGACGACTTCTGGCCTGCAGCAGTTGACAAGAGAGACGGAAGTGATTACTTTTGATAACACACACACAAAAAAAGGGGAATGCCCCGACGCATGCACTCATGATGGATACATAGTTGAGAAGTGCGCAAAGTCGCCACAAAGCGATTGCAAGGATCACCTCACCATCATTGTCGTTATCGTTTGAGAACATCTGTACTATAATGTCAAAGAGCGATCTTGTTTCATCGTCTTTTGATGATAGAAATTCCGATTCTGGGGTTTTCACTGAAACCTGATTACACACTAATCGCCTAATCGCCCTCATTTGGGTACCTGCCCACAGCGGACACCCAGGCAACACAGCTGCTCACACCCAGGTCCGAGCACTCGTCAACCGGGCTCAGAGCGACCTGCGTTCGTCCTGCAGTGCAAGGGATCGACTCCTCGGCTACCACGATCTCACTATGTTTTACGGAAACTCTCGCCTAACGTACCCTCCACCGCATAAATCTCTTTCCAGGAGTGACCACATTCTGTGGCCAAACTTGAAACTGCCACAGACACGTACCCCTTTCCTCATCTCCATTATCACACATGGTGAATCCTCTCCGCACTGCAACTTGTGTCTTAGCACAAGAGGCCACTTCACTCACATCTTCCTAAATTGCCCTAGCAAGCCTGTAAAGAATAAGAGCGGACTGTTCGTCGCGCTTGTCGTGCGTATCATGCGAAGAGAAAAAGGCCACGGGGGAAGCGTAGCACTTAGATTTATCGGACAAGAAAAAAGGGGCACAACACACAAGACATTACAAGAAAAAAAATTACAGCATATCCACGGAGTGAATAATGATGAGTGGGCGAAGCTCGGGAGGTTCATCGTAGATCGTGCCGAGTTCCAGATTAATTTAGTTAACGTGCACGCTACGAATCCTTATGGTTCAACTATGTACAAGTGAAATCTCCCACCAGCAGTTATTGCAAGTCAGGATCCAGTGCCTATATAGTATATATTAGCGAAATGGAATATTAGCGAAATGGAAAAAATTCAAAAGAGAGCTGTTAGATTTATTTATAACAGTTTTGGCCGTACCTCAATAACACGTTTATTATCAAAAGCCAATCTTCCAACACCTACACAAAGGAATAAAGTATTAAGAGTGAAATTTTTCTTTCAGTTAAAGGTTATTATAAATTAGACTTATCATATATACTTCATTTCTCCACGGGATATGCCACAAGACAGAGGCATACCCTTACAATAACCTCATTCTCCACCCGTAATAACACATTCAAATATTCGTTTTTGCCAAGGACAATCACCGAATGGAATAACCTTACTAACGAAGTTGTTTCCCAGTCTTCCTTGAATCTTTTTGCTGCGCAGCTCCAGCAGTGAGCGTCTGAATTGTACTACATGTGATCCTGCTTTGTATTTCTATCACTGTAGCGATTCCCCACTCGTGACCAACTTGAATGTAGCGCTGATTTCATTATATGCCCTCATGCCTGTTCATTGCAAACCATTGTCTTTTTGTGTACATACCTTACCCGTTTTATATTTACTTGTTTGCCGGTTTGTAATCTTAGCAAATGTGTATCCACCCTGCTAAGACCTTATGTTAGGGTTGCAGTATTCATAAATAAATAAATAAATAAAATATATGGGTGGCAGGTGAACAGTTCTCCAACGCGAGCAGTCGGTATTTCTCAATCAAGAAACTCGCTAGGAGACGCTGCCTGCGCCAACGCTGTCTCTCGCGGGTGAGGGCGCGTTCTCCTTCTTTGCGAGCTAGTAGAGCGTTCACCTGGATTAAGGCGCGCGTTTCCATAGTCAACGCGTGCCTTTCGCTCTCTCTCTCTCTCACAAGGCAGCACGCGCCGAGGGCGAGCGCGTGCCTCCCGGGAGATACTGCCGGTTACGCCTGACACGGGACAAGCCACCCAAAACACGCGGGTTCGATCCCGGCCGCGGCGGTCGCATTTTCGATGGAGGCGAAAATGCCAGAGGCCCGTGTACTGTGCGTTGTCAGTGCACGTTAAAGAACCCCAGGTGGTCTAAATTCCTGGAGCCCTCCACTACGGCCTTTCTCTCCGCTCAATCTCTTTCACTCCCTTTCCCCCACCCCCACGGACGCTTAGCCGTGCTCCCTACATGGGCTGCAGAAATTAGCGTCCTTTCCTAACCGAACCACGATCATCATCATCATCACGGGACAAGGTTAGACTAAGAGGAGCTTCGCCCCTAAATGTAGCGGACGGTCGACAGTTAACATAGAGTTCAAATACCTCACAGTGCACAGTACGGACGGGACACCGAACCATCCGATGTGCAGGGGTTCGTAGCGGGTGACCGTGATGACAAGGAGCAGACCGGCGTTCGATGTTGGTCGCAGAGGTGGCGACGGTTCTTGGTGGCAATGTCGGGACGCCAAAGCTCTGCATCGGAGACGCGATGGTAGATGCAGGATTGGTGAGCCTGCCCAGCGACAGACAGCTTGCGCTCGAGCCGCGATGCTCGGCGCAACGGTGACCATTAACCAGGGCATGAACGCTGCTGCACTGACAGCTGACCATGGAGACGCTTCAGCCGCGGTCCGCAATGCCCGCGGCAAGGAACAGCACAGTAGGCCAGGCCACGCGCCGAGCTGCAGTACTCGACGCGCTGACTGGAACGCCGCCTCGGCTGGTGGTCGGGTGGCAGCACGACGGACGGCCGCGTTCCCTGGCTGGAGCCTGGACACGGAGTGGGCCTGGATCGTGGGCATCCGATGCTTCAGCCTGCTGCGTTCCGTCTGCCGGCGCCTAGGCTCCCCTCCGGCCACCAGGCATTTCGCCACGTAGTGTTCATAGATGGCCCAATCAGGGCGCACCACATCATTGGACACCCACACATGGCAACAGCTGATTCGCTGAGCTGAGATGGGCACAGGTGACGCCAATGAAACTTCGTTTCGCGCCACATTGTCGTCGTCGTCCACTTCACTCATCACAAAGCCCCGGTGGCAAGTGTCACAACATCAGGAGCGATGGGAGGCTGCTCTGCGCAGCTCGCAACCGGAGCTACAGCTTCGGGCAGTGGGCTGGGCCAGAAGGGTCGCCGAAGCACAAAAGTGCCCGGCCATCTAGATTGGCCAGAGGGCTCATCACCGTACTGCTCCCTTTTCGCTCTCCCCCGTCGCACGATTTTCTCGGTAATCAATAAAGTTGGGTACCTACCTGGCCCGTCACGGTGGTCTAGTGGCTATGGCACTTGGCTGCAGATCCGCGGGTCGCGGGATCGAATCCCTGCCGAGGCGGCTGTATTAAGACGGCGAGGCTGTACGATCGGCGTAGGCCCGCACTAAGTGTTGTGGAGGGAGCCTGCAAATAGAAGTCGTCGGCGCCACTTTCCTGCGAAAAAAAAGCGCGGTGAGCGAGTACTCACCGCTTGCTCACGTATGGACCTCGCTGCGCAGTCGCCTTGGAAGAGACAATTGCATTGTTTACGAAACTCCCACGATGGCTTGGTTCCCGGTTTTTCTTGGAGCCTGAAGGCAGCCACAATCACACACTGGTGCACTGTAAACAAAATTACCCGAGATGGGAGTAAATGACCTCTCCTCTAGCGCATTCCGCGATAATACTTTAATATACTCCAGTCATGCGGAGGAAAAGGTTTACTCCGCTTGACCGGAGCTTCTGGGTGGATCTGTTCGGAGTAATATTTACATCCATCGAGGAGCTTTTGCGGCTAGCTATGGGAGTTTATGTTTACATCCATGTAGGAGATTTTGCTGAAGCCAGCTGATGCCTAGAGGTGATCCGGGACAATTCCTTGTATAATTTTATTAATATTTGGTCTACCTGGGTAGATTTGGCATCCTTTTGGTCCTTTCTCCTTCCGGTCGATAGTCTTGAGGTTTGCTTTCCGATAATCCTGGTTTGTCCTCATAAAATCTTGATAATCTCGGAAGCCTAAAACCACGTCGACCCTCGTTGGGTGGTGGTGCCCCAGCCACTTCATAACAAAATATTTCCAGTTCGTGCATCACTGTGGTCGTCTGGACGATGTGCCGCATTCGGCTTCGGGCTGGAGGAGCAGAGCGGTCACCACTGGAAAGAGCCTTGACACGTTTACACACAACACTGATCGGCCGTTGCAAACTCACTGCGCACTCATGACTCGTTTCAGAAAACGAAGTGGCGCTTCACTCCGACGCACTAAACACACGTGCCAGCAACCACAAATACAACTCCCACCGACGATTCGTCGAAACAACGAATGCTCTGGAACATCACATGGAAGCACTAAAGAGACGAGCGAGCGCCATCGCGCATACACACATCACACCGCCTCAAGTGCGTCGCTGCCGAAGACGGTTGTTAAAAACTCCCATGCGGAAGTTCTGACCACGCGACCCTAAACTCCGTGGGTGGTATAATAAGGGCATGTTGTTTTATACTCCGTCACTTAGCAATGGTGGTGGAGACACCATTGCACCATTGGGGTGGAAGAGGAGGGAAGCAAGAAGCTGTGCACTCTACAATAATGTGGAATGTTGTAGGGATGGCGCCACATCCTGGGCAGGTGTCGGCATAGCAAGCGGGTATAATTCATGCATGAAGTGCATATTACGGAAACATTCGGTTTTGAACTGGCGAAATGCGACAGCCCCCTCTCGTGTGAAGTTCACTGGTGGGGGCTGGTAACGTCTCCGCAGGCGCGTGTAATGCTGTGTGACGTCGTGGTATGTAAGAAGCGGGACGCCTAGCTCTGTGTTGACCGTCTCACTGCGCGGGGCTGCTCGGAGGGTGAGTTCTCTAGCTGCCGCATGAGCGGGTTCATTACACCGCTGTCACACGGGCGTTTCGAAGGCCTTCGAACCAACTGTCCATCGACTCAAAGGTCAAGTTGGAGCTGCTACACGGGCGGTTTCGATGGCCGTCGAGTCGATAGTCTATCGAGCCAACGGAGCACCCCACAACTCCTTCGAGACTTCAAAGGCCGTTGAACGACGGAAGCGGAAGCGGCGCGAACTCCGAGACTTGGTGCACCGGCCACTCCCGCGCGCGTTAGTTTCTGAGGCCATGGCCCTATTTATGTTGTTGTGCCAATAAGTAGAATCCTACACATGTGAAAAATATTGTAAACGTGCCGAGAGGCCAACGCTCTCACTTTAGTGCCTTAGTTCTAGAATGAATACGCCGTCCCTGGTATAAAAAACAAACGCCGTGCAGTTGGTGGACAACACCGCATGTCGCGCCATCTGGTGTCTACAAATCAAACCAATTTTTGGGGCTCACGCTAGGCACTTAGGCTTAGCAGTGTCAAATTCGGCAAGTTTTCAGAATAACGACCGCAAACAGTCGGGCATACTTTGTCCCTTTTGGTACATGAGGTTAAGAGAAGGCACAATTTAAAGTTTGTTTCTTGCCGTCGGTGCTGATAGCAAGCAACTAGTGCGAATTAGAATTGAAGCGGCCCCGCCACTGTGGTCTAGTGGCTAAGGTACTCAGCTGCTGATCCGAGGGTCGCGGGATCGAATCCCGGCCGCGGCGGCTGCATTTCGATGGAGGCGAAATGTTGAGGCCCGTGTGCTGTGCGATGTCAGTGCACGTTAAAGAACCCCAGGTGGTCGAAATTTCCGGAGACCTCCACTACGGCGTCTCTCATAATCAGAACTGGTTTTGGGACGTAAAACCCCACAAAACAACAACAGAATTGAAGCGGGTAACTTGGTTGCCGCCATGTTGTTGCGAAATCATTCGGCGACTCAACGGCCGTTGAAAACTGCCGTGTAGCTGCTCCAGAATGTATTCTGAGTCGATAGAGTTGTGGGCTTTTCGAAGGTCATCGACTCGAAGGCCTTGCAATGTGCCCGTGTGACACAGGTATTACCCGACAGTGAGGCATGGACAGGTGTCCAGAGCAGGTGTATGGTGTGGTTGACGTGTGAAGAAACTTTTGACGCAGAATAGAATATGACGTTTTCGGAATACCACTACCTGTCAGGAATGCCCGACATGCCGCTTGCGAATCGGTGATTATGTAGTATGTTTCCGCGGGGAGGCTCAAGATGTTGTCATGATAGAGGCGCGCAATACAATCAGTGTTCGCCGTGCGGGGGCGAGAACGAAGAAGTGTGCGCGTGTGGTGCGTGGTGCGTGCAGTGGTTCGTGCTGCGCCGCGTTGAAGCCAGCTCATTCTCGCTGGACGTCCGGTCCAGAGAATCTACGAGCGACCGCCACGGCGTATTGCGACGCCAAAGACCTGCGTTCCTGCTGGACAACGGGTTCAGGGAGCCAGGCGAGCTGAACAACCGCTGAAGAAGACCTCAAGGGCCTGTGTTCCGTGCTGGGCGTCGGGTCCAGGAAGCCAGACGAGGCGGCGGTGCTCTCGGCTACTGCGGCGACAGGCAGGCTACTGGGGCGGTCATTTCCAGCCACCGGTGCCGTCGAATCCAGTAGCTGGAGATTCGAGTTAACTACCGCGGCCTACCGGTTGCCGTGGCTGCCGAAACAGGCGCTGCGGTGTAAGGGCCGCTGCTGCGGCCAACAGTCCCGTGGCTGGTCCCACATCGCCAGCATCCTACCGGCCACTTCTTCGGCGCAACCAGCATCCTACCGGCCACTTCGTCGTCGCAACCGACACCCGCTTGGGAGCCTGGAAGTATTCAACGACAAGGCGTGGGAAAATACGGCGGGACTATTATCCTTTTCGTTTCCCGGGGACATAATGTAGTAGCAGCCGTAGAACTGAGTAGATACAGACACCGTAACAACCAGGTGCATGCCTTGTACATAGAGGTTTTGTAATATAAAGGGTGTTTTTTTTTAGCTGCAACACATTTTTTAAAATTAGAAAAACATAAATCGCGGCAATGTCTTGTATACCATTCGAGTGTACGGGTTGGCGGCCTCTAGATACACAACGATTACCGCACTTGTATGCATAATTAGCGAAATACTGTAATTAACTTTTTAATTATCAGCAATTGGCGGCTATAGTGAATGAGCACTTTGGAGCCCGTCCTCGACACTACCTATCCCAACGATCAAATTTTGAAGAGCGGAGTGCATGTCGGAGCTACGCGAACAATTAATTCCCCGTGGCAGGCTCCTTGATACCGAAACTAGACGGAAAGAGAGCTTCTGTGACGTTCGATGTCGCCGCCCCCACGGCTTTCGTCACTCGCCACTCGCCCGTGCTTACCGCCGCTCCGACCGCGCAAAGCAGCTTGCGTTATCTCCTTCTTATCTGCTGCGTTGGTCGCCGCGGGCGAGTGACGAAAGCCGTTGGGGCGGTGACATCGACGTCACAGACGCTCTTTTCCCGGCCGATTTCGGTTTCAAGGAGCCTGCCACTGGGAACTAATTGTTGGCGTAGCTCCGAAATGCACTTCGCTACTCAAATTTGATCGTTGGGATAGGTAGTGTCGAGCACGGGCTCCAATGTACTCATTTACTTTAACCACCAATTGCCGATAATTAAAGAATTAATTAGCGTAATTTCGTTAATTATGCATACAAGTGCGGTAATTGTTCTGTATCTAGAGGACGCGAACCCGTACACTCGAATGGTACACAAGACATTCCCGCTATTTATGTTTTTCTAATTTTAAAAATGTGTTGCAGCTAAAAAAAACACCCTGTAGTTTGTGTGTGCGTGTGTTCTCGAAAGCGGTGCGTTCCTTAGTAAGTGGTCCTGGGCCCAAACCTGGAGCAATTCCATCACAGATGTATTGGATGGCCAGGGTAGCTGCCAGGATTTCGCCCGAAGCTGTGGGTGAAGATGGAGAGGAGACTGAGGCAGCGCTCACTATCTCATGAGCGCCACTAACCACCACAGCCGTGTATCCGTTTGTAGTGCAGGCCGCGGCCGTGTTCGCTGAGAGTACGGTTTAGGTATCTCACCCTTGCCCGCCGACGACCGGTGTCGCGCTCAGGGTGCATGTTGCGCGGTAGGGGAAGCACGCGAAGGACTTGAGCGATCTGGACTGGCACGGAAGTATTCTGCATTTCTCAAGGTGCGGGGGGCACTGGCTGACCAAGGCGGGTGAGAACCTGTCTACCCGTTGGAGTCAGAAGGAGGCGTTGGCGCTGACTAATCCACTGTGCGTCAAGCACTTCACTGAGGGTGTTGTACACTCCTAGCGACAAGAGGCATTGCGTAGAAGTATAGTGCGGAACGCCCAAAGCGACCTTGATGGCCTTACGAATGAGCGTGTCCACCCGTGCACATTGCCCTTGCGTTAACCGGTGAAAGGTAAAGTGGTAACTAAAGCGGCTTAGAAAGCATGCCTCGACTAGTCGAAGCATGTCCCACTCTCCAAGCCCCGAGCGTCGATTGGTTACGCGTCGGAATATAGCGATGATCTGCTCTGTCTGACGTGAAAGTAAAGAGATGGTGTGTCCAGCCCTTCCATCTGCTCGAACGTAAAGTCCGAGGATTCGTGCTCGCTCTACCTGAGGGATAAGTATCCCTTCGTCGAGTGCTGTGATGTCAGGTGGGGGATTCTTGCTACGGTGGCGGAAGGGATCTACGACTTGTGCGGAGCACAAGCGAGGCCACCCCGTCGAGCGTAGTCTCATACGATCTCAACCGCTTGTTGAAGCCGTTCTTGAATGGCTCCGTCAGAACCACGAAACGTCCACAACGTGATGTCGTCGGCATAGATGGCATGGTGCAGATCCTCAACTTGTTCGAGTAGTTTGGGCAGGCCTGATATAGCAATGTTAAACAGTGCTGGCGAGACCACCGCTCCTTGAGGAGTGCCTCTGCCCGGTAGGTGGATGGTACTCGAGCGATGAGAGCCTACACCAATTTTTGCGTTATGGTCGCGAAGAAAGGCGTGGACGTAGTTATAAGCGCGAAAGCAGCACCGCGATTCCACGAGATTGCTTAGAATCAGGTTGTGTTCCACATTGTCGAAGGCCGACTTAAGGTCCAACGCAAGCAAAGCTCGGGTTTGGGTCCACCCTTCGCGGTGGACCCAGTACCTGCTCCTTCAACTGGAGTAACACGTCCTGCGTGGACAAGTGCGTACGAAAGCCGAGCTGCGTGGGCGAGAAAAGACTGCCCCTCGAGAAACGGCTGCAAGCGACACAGGACAACGTGTTCCATAAGCTTGCCTATGCAGGATGTAAGTGAGACCGGTCTTAGATTTTCGATGTGAAATGGGCTTTCCTCGTTTCGGGATGAGGGACATATCCGCGTGTCGCCATGCCTGGGGTAGCGTGCCGCTAAACGTGTTCACGAAGCGCTTAAAAGGACCGACAACTGACCAGAACCTGCGATTAGATTCTGGCGGAAATTTAAAAAAAAAACATGAATTATGGTGACAGATTTGGTGAAACGTCTCACGCTGAACACCTGACTGCTGTTTTGATCGCACTGAGCGAAGCTAAACTGAAAGTAAATTTTAAGAAGAGTGAGTTCTTCAAGACAAAAATTACATTTCTTGGGCGCGTCCTGGATGGATTTACTAAAAGCACTAAGGAAGAATCCGTGGAGCGCGTAAGGCACATGAAGAAGCCAGATAGTGTACACGCGCTCAGAGTTTTCCTTGGGCTTGCCGGACACTTCAGAAACGTCATAAAAAAATTTTGCGGCCCGAGCAAAACCATTGAACAATTTGCTTCACAAGAACACCGATTTTATTTGGACTGATGAATGTGAAAAGGCTTACGACGACTTAGTATCAGCCATATCATCAGATCCGATCCTTACGCTACCCGATTTCAGTCTTCCCTTTGAACTGACGACAGATGCTTCCAACTTCGGTGCAGGTGCTGTTCTGTATCAGCGAAAACATGAAAGAGGAGCCCAAGTTATTGGCTACTATTCGTATACGTTTACGAAGGCAGAGCCGAACTACAGCACAACAGAGAAGGAGGCATTGGCTGTTGTTCTCGCAATGAGGTATTTTCGCTCTTACATCGAAGGTGCAAAATTCAAACTATTCACTGATCATCAGGCACTTACCCATTTGCTGAATGTTTCACAACCAAAAGGGAGAATAGCCCGATGGATCAGTGAAATCCAGCAGTTTGACTTCGAAGTCGCACACAGAAGCGGGCAAGAATTATCAGGTGCTGATGCACTTTCTCGGCTTCCAGTAATCAGTGAATGTGGGAACAAGGAAAGTGTGAACCTACTCAAACTATTGATCCCCATAGGAAGAAAGTTACAGGTTCCAGCCACGTTGGTACGAAAGGTTCTTGAGCTATATCATGACAGCCCACATTTAGGAGGACACGATGGGTTTTGGCGAACCTATTACAAATTGAGAAGGCGATTTACATGGCCAGGAATGAAGAATGATGTCGCCGATTACATTAGATCCTGCCACAATTGTCAAATCAACAAGGCTAAATACAAACAGAAAACAGACACTATGATATTCTCACCTCACGCAAGTGTGCCGTTTGAGACCATTCATGTTGACTTCGCTGAGCTAAAAAAAAAAAGCGAAGGCGTGAGGAGAACTCAGTCTTTCTTAGTATGCATTGACGAATGCTCAAGGATTGTTGCGGTCAAGCCAGGAAGAGAGAATGCGCAAACCGTCATAGCACTACTGAGCAGAGACATGTTTAAGGGACTGAAATGCATAGTATCTGACAATGGATCGGCATTTAGGAGCCAGGAACTTGCAAAGTGGGCACAAGAAAAAAACATCACTCTGAAGTTCACAGCCCCATACCATCCGTCAGCCAACGGGCTCGCAGAACGGGTCATACGAGACATAAAGCAATACATAAGCATGTACCCGGAATTCCCAGGAGGGTGGAAATGTTGCCTAAAAGCAGCAGTGTCGCATCATAATAGATCCCATACAAGTGCTTTGGGATGCAGTCCCGAATATGCGGCCTTCGGTGAACCGGCGTATCTGCCTGCAGACGACACGCTGGAAATAGACAAAACTACACCTTGAGGAGACCAAGAAGACTGCAGAGAGCCAAAGAAAACACAGGGAGTCGCTTAAAGGAGCGTTTGACAAGCGGCATAACAACAAGATCCCCAATATTACTCTAGGTGATCTAGTTTTGATACGGAAAGGCTATGACAGTCATAGTACAAAACTGTTGGGACCATTTAAGGTGACCAAAACGGCTACAAAAGACGGAATACTTAAGACCATCGGCTACGTAACGGAAGATGGTGTCATGGAAATAGCTGCAATCAGCAATGTGACTCCCTATATCCAGCGGAGGGACAAAACAAAGCCAGGGAGAGTGTAGCGACTAAAAGACGACGAAGAACTGCTTTGGCGGGGGAACGGGGGAAGAGGAAGAAGAAGAATAAAATCTTCTGTCTCTGTCAGTGCTGGAATGTTACAAGATTCAAGCATACTTAATGGGGTTTGAGAAGATATTATATTTTTAAATTGAGTTTGAAAATCACAAAAAACGGGTATGTCGCGCAGCGTAGCCGCAGAGACTTCGTACTGCTATATGGAGTCTTCGGTTTGGTGTGCATAGTCAGATGCCTTTATACGCACCATAACTAGTGTTAAAAGTTAGAGCACGCATATTATTAAGCATTCCCGCTCTCTTCTTCTGTGCTACCCACGAGATACGAAACAAATAAGTTGACACTGCATGAGAAGCGGCGCTGCCTTCGCGGCACAGCCGTGGAACGGTCGCTGAAGGCTGCGACGCATATGCACGCCGTTTTCCTCTCGTGTCTGCGAAACCGGTACCGGAGTGTACAGCGCGAATTCGCGAGTGAGATCACAAGTCATAGCAACATTCATTTCTTTATATTTAGGGCTTCACTAGTTTCCTTTTCCCATTGCGGCCTTATAATCGCTATCGGCCTCACCTCCCACTGTTTGCAACTCTGTGGCCTGTAAAGACTCCATAGTCGCCGCAGATGAAAAATTCGGATTTTATATGTTTCGCGGCGTTTTCGGCGTTACTACTGGGTGATTAGGCACTCTGACCGGATAAGTTTTCAGTTGCACTGATAAAAGCAGGTACCACAAAAATTGGTTGTCGGTCCCTTTAAGATCTGCGCATATTGAGATTCCGAAGTGCTGCGTATCAGATGTGGTCAACAGGCGGCGCTGAATTCTTGTGGATATCCTCTAACACAAAGCGGACCTCTTGAATCGTGATTTTTGCGTCTAGAGCATTGGGCGAATCTGTGGCGTGCGGGTACGGATGGTACACTCTTAGCACGGTAACCTTCAGTTTATTTTATAGGTACGCAAAAATGTGAAAATATGATCCTTTATAAAGGTTAAAGTGCTTTAACCTTTAGTAAAGGAGCATATTTTCACATTTTTGTGTACCTATAAAATAAACTAAAGGTTACCGTGCTAAGAGTGTACTGGAGACTCGCTCTCGTAGAGATATAGCGTGCCTTCAGTTCCTGCAGGAGGCGGTCAGGAGAGTCCCGAAACGAGCGGGTAAGGACGGGCAACCGCTTTTATGTCTGCGTCTTGGTTCCTGAGGGGTCTATAAGTGCTCGGAGAATGCTCTATGTCTTCGCAGTACTCAGGGTATCGGACGAACTGTTACAGAATCCCTTCCAGTTCTTTCTTGTGAGAATTTGGGCGTATTCCTGAGGTTCTCGCATGATTCGCGCAATCCAAACATTTAATCTGCGATTCAGGCGCTCCCGCTCCCAACGCTTCGTCAGTTCCCTTCTAGCGTCCCACAAGTGGAGAACGTGCGGGTCGACGTCGGGCTTGGTACGCGTAGTGCTGATCGATGGCGTGGTGGCTTCGAGGTCAGCAGAAAGGCCCGCGAGGCAGTTGTCATAGCCAATCGCTTCTGGACTGGCAGTTCTAAGCTCTCGAAATTCATCCCAGTCCGTTATACGAATTCTACGCTCAGGACGGCGGGAGCTGGTGAGAGCAAGGGCAGTCGCCACGATGTAGTAGTCACTACCTAGAGTCTCGTCTAAGGGCCCCCTAGATATGACGGCTCCAGCACCGCGAGCCATTGTGAGATCGGGACAAGTGTCCCGCAAGACGCTGTTCCCGATGCGGGTGGATTGCACGGGGTCGGTAAGTAACGTGAAGCGCATATTACATATGTTGTACTTGGACTGGTATAGCGCATTATGGAAAACGGGAAACGGTCAAGCAGACCGAAACAAAAGGACAGAGCGCTATCTTTCAACTGAGCTTTATTTGCAAATTGCATCGAATATGTACACTCGCGCAAGCATACAGAAAGCACCCGGACGAATCGCTAAGATCACACAAATCATCGCAAAGTCATAGAGCAAAGATTCATATAAGGTTCACCTGATTAAGAAAAGACACTTCAAGATCGGATAACGCCCGCGAAGGGGCGCTGATACATGTGTTTCCAGCTCTTGCTAAGCAGTGCGCTTCAATTATCTCACGAGTTATTTGTAAAGGATGCTTCTTCACTACTTCGCATTGATAAAAGCCAGGGGAACATCCACAATCGCGGCAGTGAATGCCAATGTGTCCCTGAATTGATTTGTGCGCATTGTAATGGTGCTCTTTTAGCCTTTCATTGTGGCAGCGCCCCGTCTGGCCAATGTACCTCTTGCCACATGGGAGTGGTATCGAGTACACAACCCCCGCTTCACATGTCCGAAACCGCGTTTTGTGCTTGGTTGGGCAAAGAGTAGCGCGTGATATAAGGGGATTGATAGCTTTGCACAACCGCTGCAATTTATCCGGCGCCGAGAACACCACTCTCACGCCGCCTTTCTCGCCTATCTTTTTTAGTCGGTGGGAAATACCATGCACGTAGGGTAAAACTGCGGGTATTTTACGATCATTTAATTTCGGCTGAGCCTCTGAGTTGCCTTCTTTCTTTATCTGTCTTAACAGTTATTCGGCTATAGATGATAGCAGAAGAGCTGGGTACCCAGCACTCAAAAGCCTTTCAGTTTGAGCAACAAAGCTGCGCTGCATGACATGATGACATGATTTCCTAAGGGAGTTGATGAAACAAAGATTAGTAATGCTTCGCTTTACTAACCTCCCTGGCGGAAGAAACTAGCGCCGTCCAATCGTTCAAAATAAAACAAGACGTTTCGGCTCCACTACGCGAGCCTTGTTCACAATGAAATGAATTTTTGAAAGGAATGAAGACGGGTTAAGTATGTTCCATGATGTGACGTAAGCACCGGGTGTAAATCGGGGGCAGATTGCCTGAGTTGCGGTTGAGCGTGTGCGCCGTTGTCTGGATATGGAGGGATTCCAGATAGAGTCTTGTCATCTTGTTTCTTTCCTTTCCAATTATCTTCGCGCTATCCCAGCTGACGTCATGGCCAGTTGAAACCGCGTGCTCAGCCAGCGCATTTGTTGCCACGTGCTTCTTGTTTACGTCGTACTTGTGCTGTTTTAGTCTTTTCTGGAAATCGCCCGTTTCACCTATGTATACGTGTCCACAATCAGCGCAAGGTATCCTGTATACGACACCGGGAAATTTGTCCTTCGCAAGCTTGTCCTTCACTGTCACCAACGAGTGTCTGAGCTTGCGCGTCGGGACATGTGCGACGTCGACGTCATACGACCGAAGGATACGGGACAGGCTTTCGCTGACACCGGGCACGTATGGTACAGCAATGCGTCTCTTGTCGCTGTGGCTGTTGTGGTACAGGGTGAGCAAGGCGATTCTCAACGGCACGTACAAACGAACTGGGGTAGCCCGAAGACGAGAGGTCACGACGTGTGGTAGCCAAATCAGCCGCGCGATCCTGCTCTGCACAACCCCGGAGGATCGCGCGGCTGATTTCAGTGTTCAGTGAATTCAGTGTTTCAGTGATTTCAGTGTTCAGCCAGGTCCACCTGGCTGAACACTGAAAAAGGTGCGGGTGCATCCCAGAATTCGCGCGTACCACTTTCCTCAAGCGCTCAGGAGACCGTTACGAAAGAGAAATAATTGAAGCGTACCACATTCATAAGTTTGCGGACAAGTGTGTCAGCGCGCCCTCTGTCGCGCTAACTGAGAAGGAATTAGCTTTTTTGGAAGGTTATGTGTAGTGTTCTTTTACTATCTTAATGTTTTGAGTATTTTCTAGCTTTTAATTTTTAATGGTTTTATCTTTCTTGACGAGGCTTTTCGCTATCCTTCCATTATTTCACATTGTTGCTCATCTTTGTTTTCACACTTCGTTTGTTTCTTGTTTTTGACGCTGCGCTTTGCTGTTTAAGCTTTGTTATTGCTTTTATTGTTTGGTTTTACCTTTGTTTTTGACGCAGCTTCTTTGTTGTTTAAGAAATCTTAGTGGTTTATTTGTTTATTTTTTTCCGGCAATTTATGATTGTTCGCACGTGAAAGTTTTATTACCCTTTACAAACATGAGATTGTGAAATGTGGTGCGCAAGGTTCCGGCTGTATCCCTCGCCTTCTGTGGGAGGGCCTGACGCGGTGTTTATGGTGGTGATATGGCGGGTTGTTGTCTGAAGGTTCTATCTTGGCAGAGATTACGTTTTGGCGGCTGTGTGCATAAATTCGATGTTGCTTCAATAAATGTCAGTTGAAAGTTGAGCGCCAGTCCTGTGTGTAGCCTCCTTCTTTTTGTGTGTTGTTTTGTTAGCGCTCCGTTTTTTCCCGGTTTGAAGCATGAACCAACTCGCCCAAGGACAAATTCTACTATGTTAAAGGGTGTACTGGCACCAATGCCGAACCAAGAGGCACTTGTGCCAATGTGGTTCGAGGATATAGAGGCAACGCTCGATTCATATGACGTTCCGGCTGAGTGGTGGGCCGGGCTTGTTTTGCCACAGTTGAGCGAAAGGGCACGAGGACTGCTGTGCAGGGTAAAGGTTGAGGAGCGGAAAGTTTACTCTAAGCTTAACTCGAGCATTTTGGATGGTCTCAGGCTTACGGCAGCGGAGTACGAGAGGCTGTTTATGGGGTCACTAAAGGGAGAAAAGGAATCCTGGGATCAGTTCGCCGTGCGTCTGGAAAATTATTTTGACTATTATGCCCAGAGCTCGAAGGTACACACGTTCGAGGAACTCAAGCAGCTAGCTGTGACGGATCGCTTGAAAGAATGTTTGAGCCCGGAGGCGAGAGCGCATGTCGTTCTTATGAACAGGAGGCGTTTTTGTCACCCAGCGCCGTGGTTAAGCTGGCGGAGAGCTTTGAGGAGAGCGAAAAGTGCAGGCCTGCGCAAAAGAGGGCGAGTGCTGAGGACAGGCAAAATAAATCGGAAACATCGGGAGGTGCCTACGCGGATGTAAGGTGGAACAAACGATGTTTTGAATGCAAGGGAACTGATCACCTAGCCAGGGAGTGTCCCAATAAACGCCCAGTTGTAAAGCAAGGCACTAAGCCAGTGGCGCGTCAAGAAGACAAAACAGTGGTTGCGAAAGTGACGGCATCCGCATTCGAGTCAGACGTGGCAGTGACAAATGGGTTGGGGCTATATAAGCAGAAGCAACCTATACTGGCAACGGTAATGCTTAAAAGCTTAGGTCAATCTTTCGATGCAGTGATAGATTCGGGAGCGGAAGTAAGCGTTATTAGAAAGGCGGTAGTGCCGAAGTACGATGGTACGGGCTCACAGATAAAGCTGACGGGAGCGTTCGGGCAACAAGTAACGGCAGAGTTAGCTTACGTGCCGCTGATAGCTACCGAAGGAAAAGGAAGGCCCTACGGGGTGGCCGAGGCGGTTCAGTCGGCTGTGCTTTGCGCACTCACGGATAAGCTACTCGAGGGGACCGATGCACTGATCACACCTAACGATTACGCACAACTGCTAAAGGAAAAGATAAAAATCGATGGTGTGTCCGATCAGAGGTCCATCGTTAAAGAGACCGAAGCTGTAGATGAGCTGTCAGATGAGACAAGCGAGGAGCAAGGGGCGACCGCATGCGTTGTAATAACGGAGAACAACAGCGAGGGCTCCGAGCCGGTTAAAAGCAGACAACAGGAGTTTTGCGAGGCTCGGGAAGCAGGTTCGACCTTGAGCGATGTTTGGGGGCAACCAAAGGCAGGAGCGCATGGCATGCTTGTTCAAGACGAGTTATTGTATCACCCGGAACTCATCGCTGGTCGCATTAACAGGAAGCTAGTGCCACCGTCGGATAGGCAAAAGGAGGTGCCGGAAATGGCTCACGATGAGATACAAGGGGAAACCGAGGCAAAAGGGCCCTTTGTCAATGCGTGCGCGCGGCGGGGTCAATGGGGTACAAGCCACAGGCAGTGCTCCGCTTGTCAAGCCTGTGGACAGCTGTGATTGTGTGTGTTGCATGACCGAAATGCAGTGCAACACAGTTGGAGGGGAGGTGTTGGGCGCGCAGCACCCACGGGAAGGCTCCTCGCGGTCACCATCTTGCACGGTTAGTGTTCCGCACCCCCTGCGGCGGCCTGCTCCCCTGTACCCCCCTGCGGCGGCCAGGACTGAACACTGGCGGCGTGACGGCCAATTTCCTCTGCGGAGAGCCGTGGCCGGGGCACAAAGGAACACGGTCTGGGAAACAAAGCACGTGCAGCATCGCGGGGAATCCCCAGCGCGTGTTCCGTCAACTGACGGGCACGTGATGTTGACCTGTCAGCTCGGCCCTGGGATCCCGGCTCCGAGCACGCTCCCACGACTGGCCGGCGCCAGGCTTTGAGAGAGAGGTGCATCGGCGATCGACGGGGGAGAGGATGGTGCAGAGGAAGGCATTGGATGGAGGGACGTAAGGACGTGCATCCCAACGGCAGCCAATCAGGTGTTGAGGGGGAAGGACATTTTTCGATTCTGATTGGACTGCGAGAGTGCTTTATTTGAGAAGTGTATAAAACCCGGTGAATTATGTGAGAGGAGGTTGTTCATTAAACGTTGGTTTTAACAAGATGTCAAAGCGGTCGTTCCCTCAAGGTGCCAGCAGGTGAAGGAGCCCGCCTTCAATCCCCTGGTCGGCAGCTTTTCAACCGTTTCTCTGACAGCGGGATGAGCGGGCGAAGAACAACAACGGAGGAAGGAAGTTAACTGGTACCTACTCATCAGTACCAGGAATCTCGACAGAGCCGTAGTGACGAATCCGTAGCTCATGGTACGACGTAATGTTGGCACTAGCGTTGGTCCAAAGCACAGACGTCTGGTTTGTTGGAGAAAAATGCTCTATACGGTACGTTGATGGTATTTCATGAGTGTCATTCGCCAAAGTATTCCTACAGAATCAAGCAGAGTTGCACAAAAGCACACAAAATGATAGCAGAACATATGAATCGTCATCGTGGTACCTGTCACAGACTAGAAGCGCGATTCACGTTACGCAATCACCATCATTGCCACTGCAGGTGTAAGAGGTTTACTCTACTCTTTATATCGCGTAGGAGGAGCGGGCATAGCCTTGTGGTACAGTGCGTGCTTTGCACGTCGAGGGCCCAAAGTGTATACCCCCAGCGCTTGATAAGTCGCATGTGTGTCTGTGTGCTTGTTATGTCTACATTTCAACCGCCAGCGCTAAGAAACGGTGCTACTTTCATTTTTTTAAGCAATACCATCTCTCTAAGCCGACTTGTGGGCATATCCTGCGTGCAGTGCGCTGCGTGAGGTCCCAAAAACTACGTGTGATTGCAGTATCGTTATTCGCGACGCACATACCGAGTATATCATGTAACAATGCAGAAATCAACCGATTCATACAAGGCGACTGCATATGTTTATTGCTACATTGTAATCTGAATCCTCGTCGTCGTCCTCATCCCTCCTATTCTCCGACCACTAGCGGTGTGGATCGCTACATGACGTAAACATGAGTCGTTCATGACGGTCATATACCCTGCCTGCCAAATATTTTGGTCTACCATGCGAAGGAGGCGACCAGCAGACTGGGTGGAAAGGTAGGTAGACCGCGTGTCAGTGACTTAAGTTCGCCAAGAAGCACTTCACATTTGAAAACCATAGCATTTATTGTGGCTTCGGACTGGAATGGAGGAAAAAGTGGACATGCATGGACGAACGCTCTGTAAATTCAGAAGGCAACCTACATCAAGTGGGAGATATCGAACTCGGGCTCCAGCGGTGTCAAGCGCGCAGACCACCAGACTATGGTGACGCACACCACATGGTTCATATAGTGAAGAAACCTCGCATTAACAGTTGCGATGATTGTGCTTTAGTATAACAGTTGCCATTTTAACGAAAGGGAAGGGGTCAAGGGCTCGTTCTTTATTTGTTAGAAACAACTTAATGAGCAAACAGACAATGAAGCCTAGGAAAGCATAGGGGAAGTTACTTGTGGTATTGTAATTGTGGAGAAAATAGAAAGGAATTAAAGTGGACGAAAAAAGCAAAGGTAGAGCATCGGACGCGACATCCGAAGGTCGTGGGTTCGGGTCCCACCGAAGGCAGGTTTGTCTTTTCGTCCACTTTAATTCCTTTCTACTTTCTCCACAATTACAATACCACAAGTAACTTCCCCTATGCTTTCCTAGGCTTCATTGTCTGTTTGCTCATTAAGTAGTTGCCATTTTAGTGTGTTTTAGAGATATCATGGCAATGCAATAAACAGCATTCACTTGGGATGTCCAAATTTGCTACACTCCGTAAAACTACTTCAACGAATAATGCTTATGTCACGCACATCATCTCATCAATTTCTCTTTGACAAAACAGACGTTTGTGCACTAACGTGACTGCAACTTTACGTCGTACCTTGTGCTACGTCGTACCTTTACGTCGTACCTGGTGCTATGTGGTAGGAGGCTGCTTAGGCGACTAGAACGAGCCGAAAAAAGGACAGCAAAACATCAGCCGGAACGGGTCCGTGCCGTTCCTGCTGTGACTGAGCTGGTTGGGCGTGAGGTCGCGGTGCTGCGCCTGCTGACAGCGTGAGGCTGTCGTGCAGCTGTGCGAGCAGTATATGATCTGCTGACGCACGCTGCAACTGGGTGGTGCAGACGACGCTACAAACCTACAAGAACAACGACTTCGAGGTCTCCAAGAACTGTGGGTACACTTACGACGAACTTCGTACCGAGGGGACATCAGTCCAGCGCTTTCCATTGGGCGAGCAGGAGCAAGGGAAAGGAGCAGCACACGGGGGCAGCGGGGACGTGTGCCCTCGTCTCCCGAATGGAACAATCACGCTGCTCCGAGAGCAGAGCAAATATAGCGCGCGTGATGTTAGGCGTCACGTGACCAAACTTTTCCCGCGTTCGCGCGCCCGCTTCGCGGACATGTTCTGACATCCCGCGCGCTCGCACTGCGTCGCGTCGCTGTGTCACTGTCTTCATCCTGTGTCGCGGTCTTCATCCAAAAGCAGCCTCGTTCAGCCGGCGGCGCTTACCTACGGCCGTCATCACTGGGCGAGCATCACTGCTACCTTCAGAAATTTTGTCACCGCCTCCCCGGGCATGAAACCAGAAGTGACGTGAGAAAGGTCATGTGACTTCCTCCGCGCTCTCTTTACTCCGCCGCTGGCGGCGGAACACCAAGAACTGCTCCCGGCTGCCCTCGGCGACTCCTCGACCAATGAAACACAACGCCCCCGCTCCTGCCCGACCACTGGAAGGCGCCGCAACTCGCGAGAGCACTTTGAGCGCAGTTAGAAGTGCTCCTGCTCGCCCAATGGAAAGCGCTATTAGCGTAAGAACCGTTCAGCATAGCGTCCAACCGTCGTTACCCATCGTATGTGTTAGTCCTCGTGACCTTGCTTTCCGTATACTGAGTCCGGGCCCACGAACCACAACATGCTTTCAGCCTTCTCAGTTTGCCCATTTTAAAGGGGGATCCGACAATCATTAATTGTGCATTCACTTGAAAGAAATTTTCGGTATGTGTTCTCCTTGGTAGTGCAATAATGCAGGCGAAGCCAGGCATCTATCTACAGGTTATTCATTTTCACTGAAAATTAATTTTAAAATTTGTAGCATATTCATACGCGGCCTATTTCTTTTTATTTTTGATGTGGTTACCTATAAAGCTGCAGCCCGGGGCAGGCGGGCGGTCAAAAGCAAAACGGTGACATTTCAGGGCTCCAATCGTTGCTTTCAAGCTCGGAAAAACTGCCGTAACTCAGTGCATCATTGGATGACCGCGCCCCTTTTATTCTTCTTGCACCAGACCCACATTTCTGACGGCCGGGTGTTGTGAAGGCATCGCATGCAATGCACTGAGCACCTCCAATTTCGGTGTGCATATATGCTTCATTCAATCTGGAAAGTTATTAATGCGTTTCTCAGCAACCCTAGCAGGTTCAGGACTACCAGTACTTTTCCAACAGCAGTGACATCCGAATATGACGAAAAAAAGTCGAATTTCCCCTTAGGGTATGCACCCAGTTGACACAGACGTTGCTCTCATTAACAACACCTTGCTTAATACCAAGCAAATCACCATAGGCAATTTTCTTGCCGACTGCTTCGCATGAGACCGATTCCCACTAATTGTGAGACCCACAAGGTATTACAGCGGAAGATGGAAGCTTGAATCGGTGAACAGATCGCTAAAAACTATTTAAAACAGGGAATGTCGCCGTATCCAACGTTTCGACAAATGTACTTTTCTTCCTGACGTCCTGACGACCTGACGAAAACAAGTCCACTTGTCGAAACGTTGGTTCCTGCGACATTCCCTGTTTTAAATCGCTTGTAGCGATCTGTTCATCGATTCCTCCAGCTAAAGAAATTTTCATCGCGTGGTCAGTAGAAAACTCCTATCAAGCCAGCATAGCTCGGTGGAGAGGAGGAAAGGCGCACGGCCAGGGGAGCGCTACGCATGTGCATAAGTCATCCGGTGCGGCGTATGTACATACACAGGTGGGTTACGGCATCCCTGTCGATAAAAAAATCGCCAATGACTCAGCTCGGCTATGCCAGGATAAACGTAGCGTGGGCAAATGTTCGGTTGATGTTTTCGTCGAGCATTATATTCACGCCATTATTCTGGCATCTTTGCTTTCCGTGGTCTGCCTATGGTAGCGTGCAATGAGCTGAGTGAGCGCGCGCCCGCGTTCTCCGACGGCGCCCGGGCGGCCCGGGTGTCGTCTGCTACATCTTGCACTGGCCACTTGCGCTACGTTGCCATGTGCCGCCAAAAAAACAAAAAAAAAGCTTTTGGTTAGAAATTTTCGCGCTAGGAAGGTAAAGCCCGAGTAAAGCATCTTATTGCCGATCTTCGTTATTTTTTTTATTCATATTTTGTATAGAATGATTTTGTATCGAATGGAAGGAACAAACTGGCACACTTCAGATAGCAGACGATCTGATGGTGCGGCGGTGCGGCTTCGCATTTCGTAAGTTTTTCGGTATAACAAAAGACGAGATTTTGTTCTAGGTTATTAATATACGCCATAAAAAATGCTGATCAGAGCATGCCATACACAACTGGTGTGCGGGATAGAAAATTTAATCACATTTTTGCCTCATATTTGGACAGACGTGAACAGACGGAGCAACGTATGTGTTGGCTTCGAGAATCAACACGTCGTAAGTTCGGCAGTTCCTGCGCTGCTGATTCGCGATGTATGTTGACGGTGTAAGAGGTCGCCGATAGTCGACATGGGGCGCCGATGCTTTGTCCCGAACTGCAACAGTGGATATAAGTCTTGCGCTGAAAAAGTTCGCACCTTCAAAGCTCCAGCTGACCCTGAACGCTTGCAGGAATGGGCGAGAGCTATACGCCGGGTGGATGGCGATCTCACAACATGCGACTACGTCTGCGAAAAGCATTTCCCCAGCGAAATGGTGAGCAGGCGCAAATACTACGCTGAGCTCGGAGGCGCGGTCATCCTTGACCAACCGAAGACATCTTCTGGGCCACAATCGACCATGTTTTGAATAACTTGAAACTCACGTTTCCCTGTGATCAACACAAGAATGACGCGCTTGCAAGAATCCTTTTTTACTACGTCGGCATGCGAATGCGACAACACTGTGTGAAAGAAGCGCGTGATAAGGACCACACGGCAGCATCACAGAAAAAATTCTCCAGGCTTTGCAAAGACTAGGTCTCTCGGAAAGCGCCGCGTATCCGCACTTTCTTCGAAGAAACGAAGGAACTTATAGGGGAACGAATACACGGTCCTCACGGGCCTTTCAGAATAAATCCTGGTGTAACTGTGGTGTTATATAAGTTTTTCGTCTTTGTTTGTAGCAGCTCTACATTTAACAACGACAATCACGAAGTCCCAAAACAAAACACATGTCAGAAAAGCGTAGACAGATCAGAATAACTTTTTTTCTGCAATATGCATGAACCCCCGTTATTCCCGCTTGCAGGCAGGCTACATGACACGACATTTGTTTCGTAATGAGAGGATATAGCACGCCAATTTACCACAAATAAAGCCTTTACCCTATAGCATGCGAAGGTGAATAGATTGAAGAAAAATAAGAGCGTACGGAAAGCAGATGAATGGTGAGTAAATTAAAGCGAACCGCTCTAGGGATTGCTGACAGTTCCATGATATACAAGAGTGGCACTCAAGCACCGAGCAGAAGCGCGTAAGCAGACGACAAGAGCGGGCTCGACGCTGCCCGCGCCTGCCGCTCCGGCGCGGCAGTTCGGCCGCGGTTCTGTAGGTGGCGCTGTCACGACGTCCGCCGCCGCTTTCCGGGGTGACATTATCGCGGCGCGGAAAGGCGCCGAGTTTCCCCTCCTGTCTTTCTTGCTCCGTGGTACAGGCGCAACTGATGACGATTATTGCGGTTCGGTAAAGGAAAGGACGCTAATTTCTGCAGCCCATGACGGGAGCACGGCTAAGCGTCCGTGGGGGAAAGGGAGTGAAAGAGATAGAAAGGAGCGAAAAGCCGTACTGGAGGTCTCCGGAAATTTAGACCACCTGGGGTTCTTTAACGTGCACTGACAACGCACGGTACACGGGCCTCTGGCATTTTCGCCTCCATCGAAAATGCGACCGCCGCGGCCGGGATCGAACCAGCGTTTTTTGGGTGGCAGCCGAGTGCCATAACCACTACATCACCGTGGGCCATACCATGCTGAATACGCCGGTTCTCGTACAGGCCAGGGATGGCGCAACATCACCTGTGCACATGAGCCGTGCTCCTCTCCGCCATGCGCAGACAGGCGAGGCGCGCACGGCGGTGGCTTAGGGATGGTCGATAAATTTTTTTATCGAATAATCGTTAATCGTTCGCCGATTTAGCCTTTCGTCGATTAATTGCTTCGAATGCATCGATTAATTGCATCGATGAATTGTGACGTTTTAATCAATTAATCGATTATTCGACATTTTTTGTAAGTGTTTGAAAAATGATACCTTGTTGCTTGAGAAGCGTTGCTTGTGTTTGATATCGACACAAGTTTGATAAGTATGTACCTAGACCAAACCAATAAATCTGCAAGCCTGTGTATTCATGTCACGTAGATAACATAATCATCTTTCACGCGCGTATACGGCAAAACTCACGACTTCAACTCATCTGCTCTTCCGCGTGCTATCCGCATGTGCAACGACTTCCCGATAACACAATACACGAAGTGAATAAGGATAAGTTTCATTATCAACGGCAGCCCAGTTTTCTAAACTAACGACCATTTACCTTGATGTTCTCATGTTTTTTGTGGAGGATTATTTGGAGCATTCCCTGACTATACAAATATTCATTGTGTAAGCGTTATTTCGGTTTTTTAACGTTTTATACTGCCCGAGAATGCGTACGATCTTGTTTTATTATTTGTATAACTTCGTAGCGTTAATGCTTACGTAGTTTTTTAGGTAGTATCACACTTAAAGGGACTGTCTACGGCTCGGGAAATTTTTTAAGATTGTGGTAAAAGTGGGCAGATCCCGCGTCACATTTACGGAAACGAGCCCGCTTTCACCGCACAGAAAAGAGGAATTATGTTTTTAATTTTGCTCTGAAATTGGTGCAAAAGAAGAACGCCGCTAGAGAGACCCATCAGCATGCTTGTCAATTTTCAAGTGTACGAGAACCAGCCCACGCAGGCATACATACTCTGCTGAAAAACAATTATGTCTTAAAAGCGTACTTCACCCTATGAGACACCTTTTTTGTACAGTGCAAGAGCGATTCGTTCTTTCTTTCGGGGTGGCGCCGGTGGCACTGTCTTCAAATTCGTCTGCGTGTAAAGGCGCGTATACTACTGTGCATGCATGTGGCGCTGCATGCCCGAGGCGCACCACGGCGCGTCTCCTTCTCGTCACCTCTGGAATGACGACCTCGGAACCGGTTTCTGTGGATAAGAAGCCTCCCGCTCCCGAAATGGTGGCCACGGAGACGACGACGCATCATGTGCGGTACCATTGTGTCCTGCGTCTGTACACGTAGAAAAGGCGCGACTTCGTAGATGAAAAAAATATGTTTTAATAATTTCTACTCAGTTTCTGGAGAAACCACTGCGTGTTAGGCTACTGTGAAAGGCGCGGTTTCCATTGAGCCAAAAAAAAAGGGAGAGCGACGAAGGACGGTCGACAGTCCCTTTAACGATGCGTCCTTGTTATTGATAATCGATGTTTTTCTAGTCTATGCTTTTGTGTTTGTTTGTTGCATAGCCCTCTTAATCAAATCCGACTTGTAAAAAGTAACAAGTAATAAAAAGTAACAATTTAAATTTTCCGAGTTTATTTACAGGGCTTGGAGTAAAAAAATTTTTGTATTAAGTGCTTTGCCTCCTTCTTTTATTGTATCTTTCAAATAAACGTGACAAAAAACATCGAACACACTCGTTCCACGTTGATTTAGCGACATCAATGGGGGACGTCCTGTTATTTATATAGGGCTCTATACGGTTGTCCGGCCGCCCTTGTCCACAGGGCCAGTCTAGCATCAATCTTCATGAGATCTGCATCAAAGCCATGCAAGTAGAACACAGGTCCACCTCATCGTGAAGTGCGTGTCGTTTGCCATTTTCAGTCTTTGCATGATGTACTTGGTTTTCAAATGATGCTGCATCAAAGGGATATTCAAGATCGCACTTCTACGTTGATTTAGCGACCGGAAAACTGAATTGTGATGAGTGCTCCGCTCTCGTCCTCTTGAGGTCGCTTGAAGGACTTCCGGCCCATTAGGACGTCCTTGAGCATTTTCTTTATCATGTCGTATCCCGATGACCCCGTGTTCAAGCCGTGGTATGGCAATGCTAGAGCAACATTCGATGCGTCCTTCTTTGCACTCTCCTGCTGTCTAAGGACGCTGGGAGCAGCTGTTGATGCGCTATAAACAGAGCTCGCCGGAAGGACGGAGAGTGCAGCGCTAGAGCCCTGGACACTGAGTTTCGGACGACCCCTGGCGGCGTACATCTCGATCAGCTCTCCCGGTCTGAGCCGACAGCGACCGTAGGTCTCGCTGCATGTTCGAGCACTTCGTGATGCATGTCCAATGAACGCGGCGTACTGGAAAGGGAAGCTCGCGAGCCGAGACTGCGATGCCTCAGGGAGATTGGGTTGGTGCCTGCGAAAACCGAAAGCACTTGTTGATTCCTAATGTGCATAACTGGAGAATCCACAACAACAACAACAACAACAAACTTCTTCCTTCCAATCATACGACAATGACCTCTGCGCCCAACATGTACCTTGGTGTGCCCAACTGTACTACCAAGGAGACATGTCTTAGTGGGTAATATCTCGAAATCTTTAGGTTTGCTTGCATCGCGTGATTCCCAGTGTTGTATTCTTTTCCTTCGACGATCAGCCAACATCGAATACGCGAATTTGTGTGGAAAGCAAAAAATGAAATGCCCCTCACCCAAACAATCCCACAAAGAATTGCTCCAGGTCACTGAGGCTCCGCTGGTGTTTGGCCGCTTCGAGCTGACATATGGCTCGCTTGAAACAGTCACTTGGATCGTTCGCTTCCAGAACCTCGAACAGCTGCTCGATGCGGGCGTCTGCTTCGTCGTGACGAAGGGTCACCGTGCGAGGCCTCGCTGTTGGGGCAGACAGGTCTCGTTTTCTGCGGAACAGGCTCGTCAAGAACGCCAGCTGCGCAGGTTGGGAAGCAAGAGTGTGACAGCAGCCAGCAGGTCGCAAAAATCACTGCTCCTAATTGAGGATACTGAATCATTGGCAGTTATTATGAACGTGACCATTAAATACCCGGCAGATCACCCTCGGCCTTCCGGTGCCTGGCGTAGGCTATTAAGGGGACACTGTATACGGCAGCATCGCATACTGTTAAGCTTATCGACAAGCGACGCATGGCCGGCAGCCAGGACGGCCGTTTGATGAAAAAAGGCAGGAATGTGTCCTTCACTTTTTTTAGGACTAAGCTTGGTGCTCTCGAATCTAGAAAAAAACATGGTTGCAAGGCTGAGGTCATTATGATCGATTGCACGCATTACAGCAGCGCACTGTTTTTCGCACGACCATAAGGAAGGAACAGTGATGTTGCGTCGTTCATTTTGGCACATTTTAAATGCAAAGCATTTCTTAGCGAACAACGATGACTTTGAATGCATCTATCTATCTATCTATCTATCTATCTATCTATCTATCTATCTATCTATCTATCTATCTATCTATCTATCTATCTATCTATCTATCTATCTATCCGCCTACGACTTTTCGCTCCCCGGGCCATTTCATTAATCGGATGCATACGAAAATTTGTACGCCATAACATGACTGAATGACGAACATAAATGACAGGTGATAACATGAAAATCTTGACGTGCATGTCATGAGCAGCATGATTTACATGCCAGGGTTATGGTGCTCTCCTGGCTGCTTCGTTAATGGGATGTATAGGAAAATTTGTATGTCACATCACTGCACGGCGAACATAAATGACAGGTCATAACATGAAAGTCAGGACATGCATGTCATGACCGAGCCGCATGACTGACATGCCACGGTCTTGGGGCTCTCCTGGCCGTTTCGTTTATGGTATGCATACGAAAATTGGTATGCCACAACGTGAGTGCATGCCGTAGGTAAAGGAGAGGTCATAACATGGCATTTGCGACACGCATGTCATGAGCGGCATGATTTACGTGCCACAGTATTTGTGATATTGCGGCCGTGTCGATAACTTTATATATATATATATATATATATATTAAAAGTGGTATGGCGAGACAACAATGTATGTCGACCATGGGTGACATGTTCTAATAACATGAAAATCCTGAGATGAATGTCATGAGCGACGTGATTTACGTGCCACGCGTTTCGTTAATTGGATGTATACCGAAATTGGTATGCCATAACATGACTGCATGAAGACCGTAAATGACAGTTCACAACATTTACGTCATGATATGCGTGCGATGAGCGGCATGGTTTACATGTCATTCTTGGTGCACTTGCGGCAGTTTCGTACCAAAACTGGTATAGCGAGACGACAATGCAGATCCATTTTACGTTCCAGACGCATGCTTCGCATTTCCTTGATTCCCACTGCACGCGGGATCTGCCAATTTTTTTTCTCTTTGCGCTATTTCATACTGCGACATATATGTGCCTACAGAGGAAGATTTTTCAACACCAGTGAGTGCTCTGCAAGTCAATACAGAGACGTTTATGATATGAGTGTTGTACAAGGAACGTTCACCTCCCAGAGGCTGCAGAACTAATCACTGATGTGACGCGTCCTTTTGCAATTATTTCTGCTCACAACAGACATTTGATTAACTTGCGAGAAATGTAACCGGGAAACTATATTGGCGTGAGAGTGCAGCCAAACTAGCGTGATCAGGAGATCAGACAAAAGCCGTTACTCTGACCCGTTGATACGAAGGAAGGGGCAGATCTGTAATACTGGGGAGATAGTGTGTCAGTTTATATACAAACTTGATGTGATAGCGAAAGACGAATATATTCCATAGCTAAAATGAATATTATTTTGCCGCGGATAGCGTGGGCAAATATTGCGAACGCACTGGGCCCAGCGCGACTGTCACAGTTCGCCACGCCTCATTTTTGGTGCTGCCTGCTCGAGCGCAGGTGTACTGCGAGGCACCGTACAGAAGTTCCAAAGCGTTAAAAGGAACTTCTTTCCTGTCAAGCATACACGCACACGTGAAACGTCATAATGGATGCAATGACACAATAAACTGCATAAATATCACTAATGAACACATCTCAAATACGATTTAGAACAGGGAATGTCGCAGCAGCCAACGTTTCGACAAGCGGACTTGTATTCGTCAGGACGGCGACTGCCTTTGTCAGTCGTGGTCCTGACGAAGACAAGTCCACTTGTCGAAACGTTGGCTGCTGGGACGTTCCCTGTTTTCAATTCTTTTTTTTTTTTTGGAATCTGTTCATCGATTCAAGCGTCCATCTTCCCCTCAACTTCTCCTCTGGATAAATATCATCGGGCAGTGAGGGTCTAAACTTGCCACCTACTTACCTCTAGCACAGCTCTCTAATACTGCGGTTTCCGGAACATGTATTATAGGGTCGTTCAAGTTGACCGAATATGAACATGCACTTGCATTGATGTGGATATGTACGCCCAAAGTATATGAGCTTTTTCTGGACACACGAAACTTGCGTCTTTCCTATACGCAAGGTAAAACATGCTCTGAGTAGCGATTGCTGTGCGGCATATTCCAAGTCACAAAATGTTATGTGGGGTTTAACGTCCCAAAAGCAGCTCTGATTGTGAGAGACGCCGTAGTGGAGGGCTCCGGAAATTTTGACCACCTGGGGTTCTTTAACGTGCACTGTATCACACAGCACACGGGCCTTAACATTTCACCTCCATCGAAATCCCGCAGCCGCGGCCGGGATTCGATCCCGCGACCCGCGGATCAGCAGCCGAGTACCATAGCCACTAGACCACCGTAGCAGGGTGCCAAGTCACAAAATGCGAGGCACTCACTTTATTTTGCAATTTGTATCATAACTACTAAGATACATCAAATAAACCAAGAACCAAAGACTAGTTTTACTGACAAGATCAATAGCCATTTAAAGCATCAACCGCATTATATCTTGACAGGCAAATGTACCGCATACTGCGAACATTTTATACCCTGACAATACGAGAGTATAGATATTGCTGTTATTGCTAGAATCGCCCTGTACAGGACATCCCTCATTGTGGAGGGACTTACCTAATTACCGGCAAATAATTGGTTCCATATCTTAGGCGTAATGATGTGTCCGGGTAATAATGAACACCTGTGCCAAATACCGCGAACTGAAATCCCGGTGTCTGTTCTCTTTAGGCAGTTTGCATATAAAAAATAATCACTTTCACGAAAAGCCTTAGGAGCATCTGTTTCACACGGGAGTTCCGCCAAGACCCGGGAGATCCGCCACAATGTGAGCTGTCTTCGCTGCTACTGCTACTGGTGAAGGCGTTCTAGACCCAGGTCACGATCAGCAAATGGCACTACCTAACGACGGGTCTCTTGAAACACACCGCACACCTACGTAGCAATGCCAACGCTAACTGCGACTCAGCACCCGAGCAGTTCAGCTTAAATATGTCACCCAGACATCCGGTCTAGCTGGGAGACAAGGTAGGGGCTGAGGTGAACTGTAGTCCGAGGTGTGTCTGGCTCCGGCAGTTTGGTAGCCTTCTTTGGAGGCCGCTTACACCAAGCAGTTGGTTGAACATTTGGTAAACGGGTTAACAGGAGCCGATCCACCAAAAATAGAAGAGGACAGGAGCCTGCTGAGGTGACAGTGGCTCCACACAGAAGGACAGCCATATTTCATCTGATATTCCTGCTGCAGTCAAATACGTTTTGCACCACCGTTTGGCTGGGGGAACCCAGGCTAGTAGTGCAACGGGCACGTTGACGCGGAGTGCGCGAACTCTGTCAACGAAAACTGCGGCCGGCTGTCGGTGTGAAGAAATCGGGGCACACGAGAGGAGCCATGGTGCCCTCAATGCTATAATGTCCGATTTTGTGGCGGTTCCGCACCGTGCAAGCACTTCTGTAAAATGTCAGACGCTAAATAAATACTAATATGACGCCCTGAGCTTTAAAAGGCAAGTTCCCTTTTTCGAATTACTGCCGCTGTCGCCGTCGGTACCATCGGTCGTGCCCTGTGTTATCTCACTGTGGCATCATGTGCGTAGTTTTCGACCATTTCCTTGATCCCGTAGCTTCTTGCCTCCACAAGTGGGCCGCCGCCTATGAGAGAGCCAGCCTCAGATGACCTTCGTGAAGCGAACCTTCACCATGAACTGGGTCGGCAACAGGAAGTTCGCCGCGATCCCTCCAATATGCTGGCAAATTTATCCGTGTTCTTGCGTTAGACGATGTAGTAGGTAGCGCAGACTGCATCCCTCGCTTGACGCCTTCTCATCATGTCCGAGTCAACCGGCACGCTCTCCCCGACGGCTTCCACAGCCACTTCCTTGCAGCTTGCCGTTAAAGCAAGTGTTGCGTGCGACGACAGCATCAGAACCCTTAAGGATGTGTCGACGCTACTAGCCGCTCTCCTCGGACGTATTAGTTGCATGACGCAACATTACGAAAGCGTAATGCTGCTCCGCGTCTAAGGACTGATAGACGAAGCGAGAGGTCTGGTGCCCAAGTCCTCTGTCGGCGGTGGTGAGGTGCCTCGTGTTTCCCTGTACCAGTAAGCACTTCTCATTATATTGTAACGGATGCTCTCCTATGTATATCGCTGGAAGGGCTCACGGTGTCGTGCTGTAACCATCTCTATAGATTGATGCTGTGAATAGGAATGTTTGCGCGACTGCCAATTTTATTCAGCATGCATTTGTTTTTCTTTCTGTATTTTTCGCTCATAGTCCGTCTTTCTTGCTTTAGGGGTGTCGAAGATCGCGCCTTTCCTTATATTTATTTCGGTTTGATAATCCTTGGCGCCTACACCACAGCTAGCGTTTTTGATAGTGTCCTAGAGGAAACTGCAGACTAGGCTTACGTGGGCTGTTTCCTGGGATCTGATACGTCTGTTCTTGGCGCTTTCTCGGGAATTGCCTCTCAATTAAGGACAAATCCGGAGTGGTGCCAGATAGATAGATAGATAGATAGATAGATAGATAGATAGATAGATAGATAGATAGATAGATAGATAGATAGATAGATAGATAACGTGGAAGCCTGCCCAAGCTGGTAGAAATTCATTATGAAAGATTTCCGGCGCGCATGCAATAACAGGAACAAAGGACACACGGAGGCAAAGGGAGGTGTTTCAAATGAAAGTTTATTGGTGGTACAGGTGAATGTACACAAAAAAAGAGAGGCCATCAACAGAGTGAAGTTGTGGGCCAGTTGCCAATGCGTGCTTGTAGGGTGAAGAGCAAGACATAGGACAGGAAAGCGAGACGAACGACGCGGGCACTAACTAGCATCTAGAAAATTTACTGATCGTCGCAGCAAGACAACATGGACATGCGCACATAATCCTGAAACAACACCTGTGATGCAACGGAGGCGATATTGTTACTGTGTTGTTTCAGGATTATGCGCGCAGGTCCATGTTGTCTTGCTGCGACGATTAATCTTCAATAAACCTCAGGGGTGCTAGTTAGCGCCCGTGTCGCTCGTCTCACTCTCCTGTCCCGTGTCTTGCGCTTCACCCTCCAAAAGGTTATCAAGGCACATGGCACACAATTAACACGTATATCAACTTGCTACTCGATATGTCATTTTTCACGTATCATCATTACAACCGCGGCTGCCCTAAAAAGCGGCGAGACAATCTGCTCCTTGATTTGACAGCGCAGTCGAAGACGCGCTGATGCACAGATCTCCGAACTGCACTATCAAATGCACGGTCTCGAACTGAAAAACGATGCGGTTGAACCCTCTGTCATAGGAACCTGCATAACACGAAAGTGAAACCTATCTTCGCGAAGTTGTGGGATGCATAAGCAGCAATCTGGCGAATCGAGGGGCGGGAGATGGCTTGCGTACTGTGAACATGTGAACACGTTATACCAGCGGCATCCTCGACACGGCACAGGGGTTCTCGACAGTGGTAGACGAGAGAAAGATTTCGAGCGACTCACATTGCTCTGGAAACACGAGCCCTGCGCAAGCCAGCCATAGACGAGGATTGTCCGCAACGGTGACAGCTTGCAAGTGAAACGGGTATTCAGCGGATTGTTTTGTGAATGTACAGTTTGCGTTTGAAAGGCCAATCATTTGCTTGTCTACGGATGTCTTTACGATCTTGGGGCAGTGCGCGTCGCAACTGGCCACGCCAGAGAACACCTATATACGCGTTTTAGAGAACGGAAACTGTACCTTCCACTGTAGAACACAAATAAGAGTAGCGGCGGCGTAGTGAAGTGCATTAGGGCGAACGGAGATGGCGCTGCAAGTACTATCATCATCATCGGGGAAAGCCGCGTTTTTGCTGGTTCGCGCCCTGCTGTACCCCCCCCCCCCCCTTCCCTCCCTCCCATATTTAGCCCCGCTGTAGTATTTTGCTTATTCCTCTCGCTAAACCGCAGCTCGCGTGTGTACTTTTCGTACACAGGTACTGTAGCTTATCGCCAGGTGACCATACAGGCCTCGACTGGCAAAAACAACGCCAATCAAGTAAGGTTTGCATCGTTTATTGCGGCACCACAGCTGGTACAAACAACGTACAGTACAGTGCACACATGGGCCAACACTTTGCAGTCGCGTCCAAACAAAACACACACATACTGAGTGCGCTCCAACTTGTGCATAACCACGCTAAACGCTGACAAAATATGCATGCATAGACGGGATACCAGAGTGATCGAACGAATGTTGCTCTCTCATTGCGTTGCGCCGTCCCATTCTGTTAGCGTTGATTTTCAGACAGCGAGCGCGGGTAAATCCACGATGCAGAATCAGAAACGTGCGCAACGTTGGCAGATGTCACAGTAACACCGATTTAGCTTCGCTTAGTTAACGTTACCTGAACGATCGCGGATGCACCGTCTCTGTATAAAGATAAATGAATGAGTTACAAACAAGCAGCGTCGCGCTGTGCCCAATAGGATAGGCACGAATTTCAACTATCAGCTGTGAACCCATACCGTAGGTGTGTAGGTAATGGGCGAAAAAAACATTCACTTTTGTTTCAAGCGCCAACTGCGATAAAGCGTCTATGAATGCACCAAATCATCACACAAAATTTTCGCAGCACTGCACATTCAATAGCAAGAAAGAAAACTCGGTTATGTGTTGAACTGTTTGTTACCCAGTAAATAAATGTAATTACAGCATAATTCAATGTAAGTTTCTTCTAAGGCCAGTCAGCTTTTATCTTTGTCATAAAATTAATCAGAAGCAGACTTGAAACGCGAGTGCAGTTTGTTATTGGCTAAGTTCATTATGAGCCAACGAAAATCATATTTTTGATGTCGCTCCCTGAACATCCCACGTCAAACCCCTCTTAAAATATCGTAATGCCTTCACAAACTTGTCTGCAGGAATACACAGCACACTGTAGCAAATTGATGACACACTGAATACATCAATTCATCCAAAGCTGCCTTTCTTGTACTTTCTTAGCCGCTTGTCCACTGAACTGCCAAAGAACAAGTTGCCGAAAACAAGTGCACAATTGTGTACGCTGTCGTTAAATGGGTTATTATGGTTCAGTTATGCAGTTCGTGTAGAGCAAGAACGCTATGGCACCAATAACTGCACCAATAAGCTCAAGTGTGCTCTGAAGGCGGTATAATTGACAGCAAATATTCTACAATGCATGAACAAAATATGAATACTATAGAAAGACAGAGATGCTAGGATAATGCAGGCTGATTATAGAGGCACAATTATGGGCAGATTAGCTTTAGGAATACATTACACATCTAGGTTGGTGTATGCGGCAAAGAATCGCTCAGCCATGAGCATGTCGGCGTTGCATGGACATGCCAACAGAAATTATGCACTCTCGTACAAACACACATATGCACACAAATTGAACTGGAGGAACATTACTTGAATGGTGACAGTGCCGGAAGAAATAAAGGTCATGCTTATTGTACATGTGCTTGTTGTTGTTGGATTATTCACTTTTTAAACTTGTGCTTCGAAAATAAACCGTATTCTTGCTAATTGTAGGACCTCGACATCAAAGTATCGATAATGCTGCACTGTAGCTGTACATGTGTTGTACGTACACTCAACAGCAAAAGTTTGCGGGATGAAAAACTTCGTAAACGCCTATATTACCGCTTAGCCTCTGATCATAGCCTCGAATTAAATGTTTCAATGGGTAGAGGTTGTTGCGATGTACAGACAAACAAATTAGAGGCTATGTTATGAGGCTAAGCCATAATGTACATTTCTTGCGACTTTTGCATCGAGCAAAGTTTTGCTGTTGATTGTGCCCCTTTAATATCTTCAATTTCCTAGGCTTTGTTCGTGGCAACATTGTGAAGTCTTTTCATAGGCAGTGCAGTATGACAGTGCAAAGCACACCAAAAAGAAAGAAAGAAAAGGGGTGGCATGTTAATGGGCGTCACAGCCACCTGAAGTAGGCATGCTCAGCCACAAATTATGGATATTTCTGTGCTATATAAAAAGAAAATGAGCAAATCCCTTGAACACAATTTGGCCTATAACATAAATATCCTTTACGCTCATATGCTGCAACTAGTGCTTGCAAAACTTAATATCTGTTGTTTTTTAGCTGTTTACAACTTAATAAAATGTGTTGTATATATATTCAAAGGCTAATTGAACTGGCTAGCTTGTCGAAGCTACGGCATTCTTTGTTTTTTGTAGACTGTTACAATTCAATGCATTAAGAAAAAAGAAGGTTTCGGACAGACTTTGTAAACCATCTCATAAAGTATGACTAAATGCCGGAACAATATCCGTTCACTGCCCTGATGTTTGTTTGGCTGTAATATGACTAATAATACCTGGAACTTTAGGTGCCCAAACTTTTTGGATTGATGTTGATAATTTGGGACACAACTAAGTAGCGTAGGAACCACTCATGCATTCCCTTGTGTTGCCTGTGGTTTCTTTGTGCTAATTAGTTGTGCCTCAAATCAGTATGCATCTACTAGCCAAACTATCATCCTTAATGGTGCAATCTGGGGCCTTTTGAGACGTACGTAAACCTAAATACATGGGGTGATGTTGCATTTAGCCGCCATAGAAATGCGACCACCATGGCCTTGAATCAAATGCATATTGTCAGACTTAGAAGTCGGACGTGATGCAACTATTGTATAGAGCTTGTGTTAAATTTCATCATTATTGTACTGTAGATTATATAACACAATGGACACCTGACACCTATGGACAACAACTATCGGTAACATATTTCCATGGCATGCCTACCAAGTACAAATTACAGCATCACAAAGATGAAGTTTGAGGTGACCTGCTGTAGTAGATGTTCAGTTGTTCCACTGTGCTTGCAGGTTGCATTTTCGAGGGCAGGTAACCTGATGTTGCACGGCAGCCCTGAAAAAAGAAGAACAAAAAGAGCAAGTTATGAAATCATCATGCATTCAGAAACATAATTTATGAAGACAAAATGTTGTAGCAGTACACAAAGTGAGCGAGTGAACTGCAGCATGTTATGCATGTATGAACATATACCTTGTAAGGCTTGTGCTCTAACGTAGCATGCGCCTTGCCCATGGTGTAGAGGTGCATCCACAAGGAATGTTGACTGCAGGCGTCAGCCAGGAGGCTGTGACAGAAAAAGAACATATCCGTGATTAAAATGCCAGTTTCTGTGTGACACTAAATGAAAGTAAGCCTATAAGTGAAACTGCTGTCACAAGGTAAACAACAAGGCAACAAGGAGATCCACAGATTTGCTGTTTACTCAGATTTGACAACATGGAACTAGCTTTAGTTTTTTTTTCTCTCTCTCTCTCAGGCACTTTTTCTTTAATTTTTTAATGTGAATGTAGCAAATTTGATAACACACTTTGTACTAATACATGGTGAGTTACGGACGTGCGTGCGGGGGCGATAGAAGTGTATTCGAACACGTCCAGGCTGCATTATAAACTTCAGAAATGCATTTCTATTGACTCGGCAGCTCGCTCCTGCGTGAAGCCACGTCGCTCAAGAGAACGCGGATTCCGTCGGTGGAGGGATGTGAGACGTTGAAAATTTTCGAGTTGCTGTGTGTCGCTTGACTGTCGCAAAAACAAAACCAACCGTAATAAACAAAAGCAATGGGTTTGTACTTACCGGTCCATGCACGCTGGGGCTTGAAACGAACTTCGTTGCTTTGAAGGACGAGGCGCAGGGGAAAGCGCTCTGTGGAAGCATTTCAACGTGCTTTGGACGAACAAGAACAGCAAGCCGAGATCACCGACTGCAAGAGCAATCCTTAGTTTCACGAAATATTTACAGCAAAACGAAACACCGCGAGCTTGCGTCGCTGCCCGAACGCGTTGCAAACGGTTAACGTGACTCCTGCCGCCGCGTAGTTTGAATTAAAAAAAAACGAGCATGACTTAGTATCGATGTCGGTAGACTGCTGAATCAGCCGAAGCAAAAAATATTTAGTGAAATGAGGATGGCGTAGTATCTCAAAGGTACGCTCACTATAAGCAGCAATTTGTTGTATGCAAGTGTAATATCAGGCAAAGAAAAAGTCTTCGCCTTGTTCAAAATATTCTGCATCGAAATTAGGCACCGATGCGGGCGCCCCTACATAAAAGTGCAATAGGGCGAATGGCGGCCTCCATAGCGCGAGCTAAGAGAGGGGTCAGTAAATCCACTCCCCGCCGTTGAAGCTGGAACGCACCGCGGTTGATTTTTTCGCCATCTGTGGCGATTTCTGGCATATCGAGCTTTCACCCCCCTGGCCACGCGAGGCAAATTTTCCTCGGCGGTCTTTCCTCGGCGGTCGAGTCGCGTACACTACCGAAGCGCTGACTGACGGAGCGAATCAGCAAGACAATCTGCTTCGCTCTATCTATCGTTCCTAGATGGCGGTACCACCGCAGCGAACCAAGAGGGCAGTATAAGAAAGGCGACGTTAATTTAAGAGTAATTTTGCTTGGTAAACATTATAGTTTACTGTACTAAACACCTTCGCTTTAATCGAACGACAATTGAATGTAACTTCCAAGGCGCTATAGTGAACATATAAAGCCCATCTGTTCCCTGTATAAGCGATATTGCGTAGGTGTATCGGTAGAGCCTCCAGGTCCTTTTGTCAAATGCCGGTTGAAGGTGGGTTCCAGTCCGCCTGAGTGGAAGTTTTTCAGTGTGAATGCAAGTTCATTTTTTCAAGGATCCGCTTCCGTTAACGGAAGTAAATCACTCATTTCTTGTTGGACCCCGGGGCAAAACAATTTCGTGTTAAAACAAATAAGCGTTCGTGTTACGGTTTGGGTTAAACGGACACCGTTTCGCTCCGCTTCAGTTCTTGTTCGGAAAACTGCACCTTTGAACCGTTTCGTTAGACTCAGCCGGTCTGCGATACGGTTAGGCGCAGTAAGCTTGACTTTGACAGCGCTGTTATATGCTGGCCTGAAACACTTGAAGAAGCACCGATCAAGTGGAGGCATTCAGGATTTCATCAGGGGTGAAATTGAAACGCATTTTAGAGCGTGAACCAGAACTTATCATAATTACGAAGTTGCACGATGGTGTATCTGATGCAGAAATAACACCTACGGCGTATTACATAGTTGGAAAAGAGCGATCCGCCAGATGCGCAGGCGTCGCTATCTTCATCGAAGAAGACATCACTTTCACTACAATATCATCCCCTAGTGACATAGAGAATGTTTGGGTTAAGATAACCTTCAGTAATCGGGGTCGTTTCATATGTGGCATGTGTAGATCTCCAAATGAAACAGCAGAGCACATTTAAACAGACAGATAACGTTTTAATTTTGGGTGACTTTAACTTGCCGGATATTGAATAGAATTCAATTTACCTGCTGGCGCAAAGCGAACATTTGCTAGAAATAATGTTCTGTTATAATCCAATACAACTTGTTGGTGACTACACGGGCGTATGTGCAACACATTCTTCCAGTCTAGATCCTCGTGCCTGATGCCTCAATGAACGCGAGAAAAGAGTGCTACGTTGCCAAAAATAGGAGACGAAAAATGGCTGTGCTTTCTCTCAACCTGTATCCACTCTCTGTGGATATGAAATTGCCAGAACGGATTCTCGATTTCCATGCTGCGAATGATGTAAGCACACTATATGTTATATTGAACACTCTTTTGACAGGTTCCCTGCTATGCACAAATGCAGTGGGTAGTACATTTCGGGAACATTTCGTGTTCTTATGCGCAGTTTTTTATCCGTACCTCAAGAAAAAGAAAAATAAATCCCTGAAATCAATGGGTCAAGAAAGAAATATTCAATTTAAAATGAGGAATTGAGAATAAGTTCAAGTCCTGTTACAAAAGCCCTAGTGCCGATATTACAAGCACTCTGCACCATATGACAGAAGAGCTTAATCATCTTGTACGGGAATCATAAAGTTCTATAACATAACATTTTTTAAATTTTTTTTTCTCAGAATCAATTTTAAAGTCTTGGCGTTATGTTAACCCACCCGCTAAAGAAAACTCTTCACAGACCATAATATAGCGGAGCAGCGCATGAAAACTTTTAACTAAATTTCTCATGAGTGTTCACCTAATGTGTTCTCACAGTTGGCGACGTGTAATTGATGAAGCAGGTCTCCAAAATCTTCTCTTAAAAAACATTGCTAAAAATGTCGGGGTGCCGACGATATTCCAAATCAGCTTTTATACCGCTACTCCGAGTCGGTATCCAAATACTTAACAATTACCTTCGAATTGTGAATTAGCCAAAATGCATTCCCCTGAGCTTAGAAGCAGGCTGAGATAGTGCCTCTTCACAACAGTGTCATCTCAGCAGACAAGTTTGAACTGATCGACGAAGACACCACAGAAAAGTAGAAACACACACGCACGTGCTCACTGCGCTCAGTGTATGCGTGCGTGTTACTACGTGTTTCTGAAACTTTTTTCTAAAACTTGTTTGCTCAAATGAACCAACTAGCCCAAGAACGTGGCTTAGATCAACAGACGAGAGCATATTTTCAGTAAACACCTATGAAATTACCTTGAATGCCATAATTTATGGCCCCTAATAAAACACGGATTCCTCAAGGGCTTGTCTGTCACAACACAGCTTGTCGAACCGGTTCGTAACCTTTCAGAAATAATGAATTTCGGCGGACACACTGATCTCTTTTTCTTTATTTTTCTGAGGCGTTCGACAAGGTTTCTCACCCAACACTACTGTCGAAAATTTATAAGCCTGTGGCGAAACAATCTGCGCCTATTTCCGCGCAGCCGTGTAAACCAGCCCAACGAAACCAGGCTATACGCAGCACCGCGTGTCCGATGAAATGCTGTGCTGTCGCAGCGTCTGAAGTGCTATCGAAGCAATCTGAAATACAGCGAGATCTCGGTGTATTTCAGATTGCTTCGCCGGCATCAAGCATTCGAACGATCTCGTTAAGGCCTCTGACCCTATCCGACCGGTTGTAAATTACTGTGTGGAACATAAGCTTGGACCTGTTTTATGTGATAAGGAAGGTTGTTTTTTAATAATGCCGAATAGCACTTTTTCAGATAAAGCCTCAGCAGCTATTGAAAAGAAGTTTAGACCTGTGAAACTGAAACCTTCTGTAGCAAAACAACGAGCTGTCGATCTCCTGTTGAAACATAATCTAGATAAGGTAGCTTCCAGTGTTAAAAAGGCAAAACTGCTCATTTTAGAATTATTTTTCTCGGCGAAAACCCATAAGCCAGAAATTCCGTTTCGCTCGATTGTATCAGAGTCAGGGACTTGGCAAGCTTGTGTAGCTAGCTATTTGGAGAAGTGCATAACATGTTTCGAAATATGATGGGGTCATGCTGAGTTACAACAAGATCTGGTAAACTATTCCATTCTGCAATGGCTAATGGCAAGAAAGAGTTGTTGAAGGAATTAGTAGAGCTGTGGATTCTTTGAATACTGAGGGAGTTTGGCAGGCGGCATGAAGTGCGGTTTGGCGGAGAGAGAAGCAGGTCACGTAGGTGTGGGAAGTTGTAATAGAGCTTGTGACACAGGCATAAGGGAGAGATTTTTCTGCGAAGTGCTAACGATTTGATGTGCAGGGATGATTTGATGTTTGTGACACTTAGCCGATGGTCATACTGGGATGTAATAAACCGGGCTGCGCGGTTTTGGACGGCTTCAAGTAGGTCAACAAGGTACGCTTGATGTGGATGCCATATTGCCGATGCGAATTCCAGTTTGGTACGAATAAATGTATCGTATGCTAGTTTGCGGATCACAGGTGGTGATGATGATAGTGATCGTCTAACGAATCCCAGGGATTTGTTAGTGGCGGCTACCAGATTATGAATATGTTCCGACCATGTAAGCTTGCTTGTGATGGTAACCCCGAGGTACCTGTATGAGTGAACCAGCTCAATAGGAAGAGAATGCAAAGAGTAGGAGTATGATATGAGAGAGCGTTTCCGCGATACGTGCATGGACTTACATTTTTTAACGTTTAGTTGCATGAGCCACTGAGTGCACCACTTTTCAATCGTAGCGAAGTCACGTTGTAAGAGCATCTGATCGTTGTGTGAGCTTACACGGCGGTACAGGACGCAATCATCGGCAAAGAGCCGGATCGATGATGAAATACCGGTGGGCAGGTCATTAATGCAAATTAAAAACAAAAGGGGTCCGAGGACTGAACCTTGCGGTACCCCTGACAATACTTCAGTGACTGTAGAGTGACGGTTCCCGATCACTGTGATCTATCATCTACCAATTAGAAAACAACGGATCCATGACGTAATTAGTGGATGGATGCACAGGATAGCTACTTTGAGCATTAGCCGTTGATGAGGTGCCGGATAACAGAGCACTGGGCAGCCTGAAGCGAAACTTACGCGGTGGTGCGCCTAACATAAAGAATTTGGTACAAAAGACCTGAATAAGACCCATTATAGAGCATGCGAAAATATTTTGGGATCCTCACACACCTCTATATTTTGAAAAACTGGATCGAATCCAGGGCATAGCAGATAGACTTATTTTAATAAATATCAACACATTTATTCCGCTAGTGAACCCTGCCAGAATGCGAATCTTTCCACCTTAGAAAATAGAACAAAAGTAGGTGGTTGGTTAAAATGTATTTTTCTTGTAAGCGTAAAACTGACGCTATAAATTTCTTTAAATTATCGCGTTATGCACGGTTTCGCCATCGACGTGGTATGTATATTCAGCCACCACTAGGTCGTAATGACATTTTAAATAGAGCTATTTCGATGAGGGAACGGAAAAATTACGAGAGTGATTGGTTTCCGCCTCTTCGATACATTCTCACGCAACTGGATGTTCTTGTTCGTTCAGGTCAACGATAGCACTGACCTAAGCTTTTTTTTTTCTTTCCAACCGTTAGTAAAGTTTAAATGAAAAGCATTTCTCGCCTAACTTGAGCCACTTCGACCGTATCTATCTATCTATCTATCTATCTATCTATCTATCTATCTATCTATCTATCTATCTATCTATCTATCTATCTATCTATCTATCTATCTATCTATCTATCTATCTATCTCGCTAAAGCCGTCACCTGTGACACGATTGACGACACTGCAATCATGTGTGGCTCATACAAGTTCTGTTTGGCCCACGGTATGCGCCACAGGCGTCTGCGTCTTATAGAACCTATGTCAACCGTGCACCAACTAGAATAGACATAAACGCCGGAACAGCGGTAAATAGACATAAGAAAAGTGGTGATGCGGCAACCAATCCCATAACCTTGAGGGGCTCGGTTACTGTAACGTGGCATGGCGAACCTTCAGCAGCAACGGCTCGAACCAGGTTGACCATCGAGGACTGGCAGCAGGGAAGACGAGGCGACGTAAAGAGCAAACAAGGAACGTTTAATGCATCGCTACGGGTGAGCGAGACGTTCGAACGAAAACGTGCGCACAGCAACGCAGTCGAGCGAAATTGACTACCGACTGCTGGGCGGCGCTTCCGTTCTCCACTTTTATACCCCTTTCGTGAAGCGTTTCCCGTGTTCCTCACGATCGGCGCATGTTAATGCATGTGCTCTGTTGAGCAGACGCACCGGCGACTTGCGGGTCGTCGGCAGCGAGGAGGCAGTAAGTTGAAGGAGAGACACAACACACACGGCGTAAGTTTTGACACGCTGGCTTCAAGGATGGCCTTCACGGTCCAGCGAACTCCAAACACCTTTTTTCGAGTTCGTTTAGAAGTGCCGTTGCGCCGTTTAAATTGTAACAGGTATCAATGTTTGTGCACCTTACCCCAGTGAAGATACAGGATCGGCCCTCGGTTCAGCTTTGACACAGAACGGCTGGCACAAAGGGCTCCGCACTTAGGACAAGGAGGGAACAAACGGTTGTCGTGGGTGGCGACTGCAGTGTAGAAACAACAAGCACATGCCACCTACCACACTTCAGGGTGGTATCGAACATGGGCCATCGAGGTGCCAAGCAAGCACGCGACCACTAGGCTTCTCCCGCTCGGTATGCATTAAAATAAGCCTACTGCACTAGCTCTTGCAATGGTGCTTGTTGAACGTGAATTCTGCCTGTAATCTGGGATAAGCGCTACGATAGCAGTACACATGTTCGCCTACCATTCAGTTTCTTCTCGTGCTACTTTGCTCGATACTGTAGAAATACTTCAACGAGAGAGGCTATAAGATAGCACGGCGACGCGCCGCATAGTGGATTTTTTTTTTTCGAAGAAGTAGATATCTGTGCTTTCGAATAACATGAGTTCCAATGTTGCAGCGTACCATGAGGTCGCCACGGTGCTGTCGACGTCGTTCATGGTTAATCCAAGTCAAGAATACTTTGGCAGCAGCGGTGGTTCTGAGCACCGAAGTCACTATCTGGCTCCGGGAATCTACGCACAGTTGCACGGAACTAAACGCACAACGCATATTTTTCAGGTTAGTCTTGCATACCTGTTTACACGCTTCGCTTATCTGCCACCGCTGCTGCCATAGAGTGTTTTTTTTTTTTGCTTTCTGTTCAAACAGTGCGCGAAAATAACTATGTCCCGGGACGTCTGTCTATCATGCTCTAAGCCAGTATCCAATGATTGTAATAAAATTATTTGTTGCCAGTGTCAATACCCCTACCACACCGGCAAATGTTCAGGCACAAATGAATCTTCTTTCAAGGGTAAACATGACTCGGCGCGTAAATCATGGAGGTGTCCGACTTGCTACTCCTCAAAACTGAGGGGCGGTTGCTCAGGTGTGGGAAACCCAGCAGAACAGCCCATAACACAGGACCCTAAGGCGTTTTCCGTGATTGTTACAAGGCTTGATAAAATAACCATTCAACTGGATGGCCTTAGTGAAGTCCCAGGTCAGGTTAAATCATTGGAAGAAAGTATGCAGTTCATGAACACCAAATTTGAAACGTTACTGGCTAAATATGAAGAAATTACCAAACAAAACAAAGCTGTTAAAGAAGACAACCAAAGTCTCTTGGTTCAGAATCAAGAACTCACAAACCGTGTGAATTCACTAGAGCAATACTCAAGGGCAAATAACGTCGAAATTAAAGGAATTCCTGTCACTCAGAACGAAAACTGCGTCGCAATCATTCAAAAAATAGGTGAAGAAGTTGGGTGCACTGTAGAAGCAAGTGATATCGACGCTTGTCACCGTGTGTCGACTCTTCGCAATGCAAGTGAGAAGAATTTGATTGTTCCTTTTGTCTCTCGAATTCTACGTAATGACTTTGTAGTGAACGTCTGTCTTCGGCGCACAAGAAGGAAGCGACAACGACGAAGTGCGCGCGCTTGAGCACGCGGAACGTGAAGCGCGTGGTTTCGGTGCTTCGGAACGCCGACGTGGATCGAGCGTTAGAAGCGACCGAGAGCGGAACGTCGACTCGGCAAGCAGACGCATCAGCTCAGCACCAGCCAGGAAGTACTGGGTGTTCCTGCGGAGAACGGGTGACCTGGACCGTGCTGACTGTTCCTGCGGTGGATGAGCGAGCGGGCCAGTACGAGCGGCTGGAGCAGTGGTGAGGCCGGGACCATCTACCGACTCGTGGTCACGGTGCCACGCAGGTTCGAGTCCGGCACAACCATCTGCTGAGGGCGTGGTCACGGTGCCGCGCAAGATCCCTGCCCGGCACAACCGCCTGATGAACGCGTGGCCCCGGTGCCGCGCAAGTTCCCGTCTAGCCGCCTACTGAGAGCGTGGCCACGGTGCCACGAATGCTGCAGTTCGACGCAACCGTTCTCTGAGGGAGTGGCCTCGGTGCCACGTAAGAGGCATCGCACCTCGACGCTTTCGTGAGCGAGCAGCTCAAGATCTGCACGTGCCGGGACACGACCCATCGTGCCTCGTCTACTGAGATCAACGTGCGCCGCATCTAAGAACGTCGGTACTGTGAGTGGTGCTACGTGCTTCGGACATAGTTAGGACGCGCCGTTGGTCTCCGTAGCGTAGCGTTCAGATTGTGTTCTTTGCCGTCTGTTGTTTGTGCATTGTTCGTCTGTCGAAAGTGTATGTGCTGTTTCGTCCTATCGATAAATGTTTCCTTGTCTGTGATTTAGCTGTCTGTGTCTGAGTCCTGGGCCCACGAACCAGCACAATTGGCGAGCCTACTGCCAGGATGGCTTAGTAAGATCTAAAGCCATTGCTCAGACACAGCCTGAGTCATGGAGAGGGAGAGACTTATCGAACTTGGCCGAGAGCTAGGTTTGGAAAATGATGCGCTCAAAGAGTGGGTTGAACGAGAGTGCGCTCAAGCTCGCGAGGAAGAGGATAAAGAACGCGAATTCGCGAAAGAAAATGCAGAGTGGCAGCGGCAGCTACTGGAACAACGTCTGAAGATTCTAGAGCTGAAGCTTCAGCTTCAGGAGAGTGGAAGCAGGCAACAGTCAAGTGCGACTGATGAAAAACGATTGTATAGAGGGAGTGCATGGGAATCACGGCATGTTTTAGAAAAGTTGGCAAGGCGCATTGGTCTTCAGGGTGAAGAACTGAAGGATTGGGTCGAAGAACGCTTGGCGGCAGAACTAGAGAAGCAACAAGAACAGATGGAATATGAAAGGCCGATGAAAGAGAGAGAAAATCAAACGATAAAGAAAGATAAGGAACTAGAGCAACTGAATAAGAGAACGCTTGATCTAAATCTTCAGGTGGTCGAGGCTCAAAATACAAACTTCGAAATACAGAGACGCGAACCGTCGTCGGGAGGGAGCTCCAATGAGCCGGTGCTGGAGGATGTCTCCAGGAGCATTCCATATGTGAGTGAACATTTCTTGAGTGGCGACCACGTAGATCGCCGTGGCATTTCGCCAGTGTTAGAGTTAAGTGCTAGAACAGATGATGTTGGGCTGGTAGGCAGCCGAGGAACTAACCGTAGTTCGCATGTGCCCAATGGAGCAGATTGTACCTCCGAGAGTAAGGAACATGTAAGTTCTATGGAGGGTCAGCTTTCTTGCAGAGCCTCTGGAAGACCAAACCCTTTCGAGCAGGTTGAACAACGTTTAGATCATGACTGCCAATGTCAATGCCATGCAGAAAACTTCGAGCCGTCTGTCGCCCACTGTTCAGATGTGCCGCTGGACGCAGTTAGACATGTCATAGGCACGGTCCATGACCATGTGCAGGACTCTCTCATAAATGGAGGGACGCGGAGTACTCAGGACAGCACAGCTGTGATATATTCCCGAGTACCTGAAGTGAATGTGAATGAGCAAGAGCTGATCCAGGCGGGGACAATAAAGTCCCAAGTTGAGCCAACAGCACGAAATGGCCTGAGCTGGCAGGGTGATCTTAATGGAAAGATCAGCAGGATAGGAGAATCCACTACTACATCTGTGCAGTGTGATCTGGAACAGTGTAGCGTTCCAGATAAAGAGGAGAAGGCGACCCTGCAAGCACTCGTTAAAGAGGGTCAGCATCCAGGTGCTAAGATGCCTGAGCCGAGCCAGTTGAAAGACACTTCCAACAGTAGCGCAACGTTTCTGCAGGTCTTGATAAGTAATATCAGTGATGCGCCTTCTCTAGCATTTGTGAGGCTAGAAAGTAATTCTGCTGATGTGTCGGGGGCGTTACCAGCTGACCGACGTATGATGTGTGTTGACATAGCAGGAGGGAGCCTCCGAATACCTGTCGCCCTGCGTGCGAGTGATCTCCTGCTGATTAACAGTCGCGACGCATATGTGCGGAGGAACCTTGAAGCGTTCCTTATGCTCATCGCTAAGGGTAGGAAAAGTGTCGTGCGCCTTGTGTGGGACGCCATCACTTAAAAAGCGCTTTAATAATTGGACGCAATTTCGGTTTTGACTTTCGGACTGTTTCATGGATCTCCTTTGTGAATAGTGTTGTAAATGTGAATGTTCTTTAACACTCTTTAGATGGACAACGTTTCTGCTGACTGTATGTTTCGTGTAGCTCTTACTGAGCAGAGTCTTAGCGTCGTTGTACACACTTCTTGTTGGGTTTTATTCATGGTGCATTGTTCGTTTTGCATTTGTGGACCTTTGTTTTGAACCTTTGTGGACCTTCCTTCGAACTGGTGTGTTGTCTTGGGGACCTTAATGTTTCGTGTGTACAACTTACTGAAGGTGGGGGAAGTGTAGTGAACGTTTGTCTTCGGCGCACAAGAAGGAAGCGACAACGACGAAGTGCGCGCGCTTGAGCACGCGGAACGTGAAGCGCGTTGTTTCGGTGCTTCGGAACGCCGACGTGGATCGAGCGTTAGAAGCGACCGAGAGCGGAACGTCGACTCGGCAAGCAGACGCATCAGCTCAGCACCAGCCAGGAAGTACTGGGTGTTCCTGCGGAGAACGGGTGACCTGGACCGTGCTGACTGTTCCTGCGGTGGATGAGCGAGCGGGCCAGAACGAGCGGCTGGAGCAGTGGTGAGGCCGGGACCATCTAGCGACTCGTGGTCACGGTGCCACGCAGGTTCGAGTCCGGCACAACCATCTGCTGAGGGCGTGGTCACGGTGCCGCGCAAGATCCCTGCCCGGCACAACCGCCTGATGAACGCGTGGCCCCGGTGCCGCGCAAGTTCCCGTCTAGCCGCCTACTGAGAGCGTAGCCACGGTGCCACGAATGCTGCAGTTCGACGCAACCGTTCTCTGAGGGAGTGGCCTCGGTGCCACGTAAGAGGCATCGCACCTCGACGCTTTCGTGAGCGAGCAGCTCAAGATCTGCACGCTACTGCACTAGCTCTTGCAATGGTGCTTGTTGAACGTGAATTCTGCCTGTAATCTGGGATAAGCGCTACGATAGCAGTACACATGTTCGCCTACCATTCAGTTTCTTCTCGTGCTACTTTGCTCGATACTGTAGAAATACTTCAACGAGAGAGGCTATAAGATAGCACGGCGACGCGCCGCATAGTGGATTTTTTTTTTTCGAAGAAGTAGATATCTGTGCTATCGAATAACATGAGTTCCAATGTTGCAGCGTACCATGAGGTCGCCACGGTGCTGTCGACGTCCTTCATGGTTAATCCAAGTCCAGAATACTTTGGCAGCAGCGGTGGTTCTGAGCACCGAAGTCACTATCTGGCTCCGGGAATCTACGCACAGTTGCACGGAACTAAACGCACAACGCATATTTTTCAGGTTAGTCTTGCATACCTGTTTACACGCTTCGCTTATCTGCCACCGCTGCTGCCATAGAGTGTTTTTTTTTTTTTGCTTTCTGTTCAAACAGTGCGCGAAAATAACTATGTCCCGGGACGTCTGTCTATCATGCTCTAAGCCAGTATCCAATGATTGTAATAGAATTATTTGTTGCCAGTGTCAATACCCCTACCACACCGGCAAATGTTCAGGCACAAATGAATCTTCTTTCAAGGGTAAACATGACTCGGCGCGTAAATCATGGAGGTGTCCGACTTGCTACTCCTCAAAACTGAGGGGCGGTTGCTCAGGTGTGGGAAACCCAGCAGAACAGCCCATAACACAGGACCCTAAGGCGTTTTCCGTGATTGTTACAAGGCTTGATAAGATAACCATTCAACTGGATGGCCTTAGTGAAGTCCCAGGTCAGGTTAAATCATTGGAAGAAAGTATGCAGTTCATGAACACCAAATTTGAAACGTTACTGGCTAAATATGAAGAAATTACCAAACAAAACAAAGCTGTTAAAGAAGACAACCAAAGTCTCTTGGTTCAGAATCAAGAACTCACAAACCGTGTGAATTCACTAGAGCAATACTCAAGGGCAAATAACGTCGAAATTAAAGGAATTCCTGTCACTCAGAACGAAAACTGCGTCGCAATCATTCAAAAAATAGGTGAAGAAGTTGGGTGCACTGTAGAAACAAGTGATATCGACGCTTGTCACCGTGTGTCGACTCTTCGCAATGCAAGTGAGAAGAATTTGATTGTTCCTTTTGTCTCTCGAATTCTACGTAATGACTTCCAACGAAGATCAAAAAAGGCGCGCCTTTCAACGGAATCACTAGGCTTTTCCTCCGTTAACAAAAGACCAGTGTACGTGAATGACCACTTAACGCGTGACAACAAGAAAATTCTGGCCGAAGCTCTGAAGCTGAAAAAAGAAAAAAAGTGGTTGTTCGTATGGACGGACCAAGGTCATGTCAAAGCAAGAAAAAGCACTGATAGCCCAGTCGTGCGCCTCACTTGTGAGGCTGATCTTGGGCTTATCACTTAGCTAGCATTACAGCACATTTCATGGCTTGCTCACTTGATGATTTGAATGGGGCTCTAGCTTCATAAGATAAACTTTTTGGTGTACATATTAATGCTTGCAGTTTAAGAAAAAATTCCGATGAAATTCGCAATTTAGCGGCCCTGTTTAAGCGTAAATGTTCATTCATTGGTATAGCTGAAACGTGGTTATCTTACAATGAAGTGCACTCCTATAAAATACCGGGTTATAGCATTGAAGCCCAGTGCCGCTCAGAAAACTTCTTCGGCACTGCTCATGGTGGAACAGCATTGTACATAGACGACAGCGTCACTTACAAGCGGCGTTGTGACGTTAAATTTAGTACTCTGTGTTGTGAATCCGTCTGGATAGAAGTCGACAAAAAACAGATGAAAATGCCACAGAATCTTATCGTCGGTGTTGTTTATAGATCACCATCAGCATCTTATGAACACTTCTGCGAGGATCTGGATAAAATTTTTCAGTCCTTTTTAAATGATAAAGCTGCTGTGATCATAATGGGGGATTTTAATATTGATCTCTGATATAACCTCTCCCACTTGCTACGAAAATGTAACATGTTTCACAAGCTATGGTTTTTCTTCTCTTGTTCATACTCCGACACGAGTCACTAGCCATAGCAGCACGATTATTGATCATGTCTTATCCAATACTTGACTCTGTACGTCTTCTTTTGTATTAGATGCAGCTATTACAGATCATTACCCTGTTGCTTTTGTTCTTTCGAACTGCTTTAAAGCAATTCAGAAGTGTTTCATTAAGACTTCATTTGACTCGGATCTATTTGTTAAAACTATACGTGCCATAGATTGGACACCTGTGCTAGAGCTGCGATCCTCAAAAAGCTATGACAGGTTTGTTGAACTGTACTCCCAGGCAGTAGATACCGCTTCTACAACTTTATATGTGACGTCAAGCATAAAGTGCCTAGAGACCCATGGATATCATACTCGATTTTGCGCTCTATAAAGAAAAAATATAATATGTATACAAAACTAAAGAAACAACCATTTAACGCTTCACTGAGGAAACGGTACACGACATACTCATACATAGTGAATCGAACCCTTTACGCCGCAAAGAAAGAGTATTTTAGCAACCAAATTTCTCGCAATGGAAATGACTGCAGAAAGAACTGGAACCTTCTGAATAAATATCTCGGTAGGGAAAAAAAGGTTGTGTTACCTGAAAAGATCATTTTTAACAACGTTTCATATGCTTCACTATATGATATTAGCGAAGCATTTAGCAGTTATTTTTCTTCACACTTAAAACCAACGGAAACAAAATTTGATGCGTCGTACATACCACGTTCTGACGCCACATTTTTTCTTCATCCCACAGATCAAATGGAAGTAGCTTCTGTTATTTCTGCACTGCGCAACACCGCTTGTGGTATCGACAACATATCAGCCTACTCTGCCAAACTTGTTAAAGACAGTATTTCACCAGTGCTAGCGCACATAATAAATACCATATTTACAACTGGCGTTTTCCCCACTAAGATGAAAATTGCTAAACTTACTCCGCTATACAAATCCAAAGAAAGAGACAGGGTAGAAAATTATAGACCGATCTCGGTACTTCCATTCTTTCATTAGGTTGACGAGTTACTTGGAAAAATTCAAAATTCTTTCACCTCACCAGTTTAGCTTCAGAAAAAACTGCTCGACGACAACAGCAATTTCAACGTTTGTTGACACTATTAGGAAAGCGATAGATTCCGGTTTATTGGTAGCAGGATTTTTTAATGACCTTGCGAAAGCATTTGACTCCTTAAATCATAATATCCTCAAAAATGAACTTGATAGATATGGCATTACCGGAACGCCTCAAGCACTCATCAGTAGTTACCTAAAATACAGAACACAAATCGTCCATATGGGCACGTCACAATCGTCTGCTAAATTAGTTAATATTGGGGTGCCACAGGGCTCCATACTGGGACCACTACTTTTCCTCTTGTTCGTAAATGATCTACCCTCAGAGCTAGTCAATGCTACTGCTCTGCTTTATGCGGATGACACAAACCTGCTACTTTCTGATAAGAACGAAACTTCGTTAATTACCAAAGTTAATGCTGAACTTTGTAATCTTCACCACTGGTGCACGACCAATGCCGTCACACTTAATCCTACAAAAACTGTATTCATTATTTTTCACTCCGAAAGACGACAAGTCTTAGCACACAATGACATAATCTACAACTGTCTAATACAGCATGCCAATCACACAAAATTCCTGGGAGTATACATAGATTCTCACCTAAAATTTCAGTTACATGCTCGAAACGTTGTTTAGAAAGCTTCATACGGATTGCATGTTCTTTGTAAATGTCGGCACTTTTTTTCAAGAGAAATACTAATTAATCTTCATTATGCATTCATTCATTCACACATCAATTACTGCATTGCTATATGGGGTTGCACGTACAAATCTCACCTTAAACCCGTTACAATTATCCAAAAAAGAGCTCTACGCATAATACTGTATAATAGTATGAATGTAAGAGGTGACAATTTGTTTCAAGATTTCAGTGTGTTGAGTGTACACAATCTGGTTACTTATAATATAGCATCCATAATATACAAAATACTTCACGGTAGTCTGAACTTACTGTCCGTGTCCCTTCGTCCGTCACCTCGAGCTCACGGGTGTTTTTCAGGCATCCGACTTTTACTACCAAAAATAAATACTAATTATGGTCGTCAAACTGTGGAATTCCGAGGAACTACCATTTGGAATAGCCTCACTACTAACCTAAAGAGAGCCCCGTCACTCCCTCTTTCCTAGCACAACTGAAAAATATGCTCCATAACAATTTGTCCCGATTTCTTTTGTTGATTTTCATATGTATTCAACTTCGCACTTATACATATCACGTATTTAGAACTTTTTCTGCTCATTACATCAAATTACCGCGTCATTTATGTTTTGATCAATTGTTGTATAGCTATATTATGTGTTAGCTTATTTCTTATGTTTTTGATATTAATTCCTATTTAGTGTTTCGCCAATGACAATTGCCGTTTAGTGTTTTTTATGCTATAATGCCGTTAGGGACCCTATAACAAATTTGTTGGGTCCCTAAAAGTGTAAATACATGTAACAAGGAAAAGAACAAATAAACTTCAACTTCAACTCATGAGTGTGTACATTCGCTTGGCACAAAAAACCTGATCCTACTTACATAAGTTGGCTATGTGCCAAACAATGCGTCATTGGTAATTCCATTTACTGACTTCTTCGCATGACACTGCTTGCCATAATGCGTGGAATCTGCACAATTTTTTCAGGCGTGTATAATTAAGATAGTTTTGATTTTGCGTATTTGTTCAGCAGCAGTGCCTCGAGGGACGCCGAAATTTAACATTTCACTTTATCTTACAGCCATCGGAGGCAGCCGTCGTGTTTCTGCGACATCGTGCATCGGAAGGAGGGCTTCTCATGGCCATAATCGGACAATCGCCACGATACCAGCCTGCGCACCTAGCAGACCTGCGTGACAGATCAGGTAGGCCACCAGGTAACCGTCAGCAGCAAACACCTGCAGCAGCTCGTCCGTTGCTCAGTTCGGCAGCAGCGCTTCGAGGGACGAATAGTTTAAGATTTCATTTCCTTTTACAGGTGAGCCTGTTCGTTTCACAAACCTTGTAACGTAATCTGCTTGCGCACTGCTGCCGAACTCAGAGAAAGGTGTTTTGGTGACGCCAAAGAGAATCCTCAAATACGCCAGCGGTGACTCTGGTGCATTGGATATAAGAGACCTCCGAGAGCTAGTTAAAGCATCTGACACTTTTCAGCGACACTAAAAATAGGACATGCGAGAGCTTAAAGACAGCGTATCGTTTTGTACGGATGTTTGCGGCGACGTAAACAGACAGAAAACAGTTTAGTGGTCACACTAAAGAAATGGTCAAGCTTTGTTGAAACAATAAAAGAAGCCGACCTTGACATGTGCCACTGAGTGCACAGTTCGAAGCAAGGTGTGCAAAACATCATTGCTCGTTTTGTAAGCAGGAGCAAACGAAAAGCATTCTTGTCAAAATGCAGAAAACGAAACGTAGATAGCTCAGTGCTTGGAACTAAGGTGCAGATGTTGATTTATGTAAATGAAAATCTCACGCAAGCTATTAAGGCGCTGGCTTCAGCGGCTATTCAAAAAACAAGAAAGCTGCTAACCGGACTTTGTCTGGACGAACAACAGAAAAATTTTATCAAGGAAAGATCCAAGCCCGCCTGTAATCCATGTCGCCACGCAAGCTGATTTGGTTCAGATAAATGCCAGTACTACTGAACACGCGTAGCTGCGTACTATTGAGCGAAACTTCATGTGAAGAATATTTTGCCTTATTTGGTCATGTTCGAGCTAGAACGTGGGATAAAATATTAGGCGGCTGATGTTTTAAAATCTAAATTCACACTCCTGCAGACATCTGCTGAAGTTTGCAGGCGCCACGCATGCAGACGCAGAAGCCAAGCCTGGGTGAGCATATGCGCCTCCATCAACCGCTCACACGATGGCACCCGTGCCTGGCGACTCCTGTCATGCCTGCTGCAAGTGCCCCGCGCATCCAACCAGGTGCTGTCCGTGGCCATCTACCTCGGTATCCCGGTAGCGGCCCTAACTGAGCTCCTGGCCGACTCTTTCGCTGCCAGGAACACCACTCAAGTGGCAGCTACACCATCGTCTGCTGCCCTTCGTACCCAGACTTCTGCCACCATCCAGGGTGGGTGGTTGCGAAAATCCAGGAATTGTGCAACGAGGCCATCAGGATGCATGAATCGGAAGCAGCCCTCAAGGGTTCGAAGCGACACCAGGAGCTGATGCAAACACCTTCCAGATGCTCCGCAAGTTGGAGGAAGAAGGCTGTCAACAACTGCTGGAGCTCTACAACGATGTCTGGAGCACCAGCGAGCTGCCGGAGACCTGGCGTACAGCAGTGGTTGCTCCGCTGCTGAAACTTCGGAAGCCCTCCGCGGCCCTTTCCTCGTACAGGCCGGTCTCCCTCACGTCTTCTGCCTGCAAAGTGCTGGAGAAGGTGGCCCTGACAAGGCTTGAATGGGTGGCCGACGAGCTGCACTACTTCCCGGAACAGCAAACGGGCTTCCGACGGCATCGTTGCACGACGGACTCCATTGCCCACGTCGTTGCCATCCTGGAGGACGCCAGGAGCTGTGGGGACAGCTGCTGGTGCTGGACGTTGAGAGCGCCTTCGATGGACTGCCTGACGCGACCATCCAGGCGGCCTTGGGTCGTCTCGGCATCAGCGGTTGCCTCCGAGGCTTTGTGACCGCCTTCCTGTCCGGTAGAACCTGCGTCCGTGTTGGAGCGGAGACGAGTCAATCAAGGATCATCACCGCTGGTGTTCCACAGGGCTCTGTGCTCAGCCCCTTCCTTTTCAACATGGTACTCGCGGGACTTCCTGCTTCCCTCCCGGAAAATACCAGGTTCCCCGCCCACTGCTCCGTCTATGCCGATGACGTGGCACATTGGGTTCGAGGACCCAGGCTGTCCGTTTTAGGCGTCAGGAGATCTCTGCAAGCTGCCTTGGACGCAGCGATCTCCTACCTCGGACGCATCGGCCTCAAGGTCTCTGCCACCAGTACTGAGGCCCTGCTGATCCGCCCCGCTGCCTTGACCCGGCTCTATGACAAGCGACTGAGGGTTGACAACAGCCTGCCATGGAAGCTGGTGGTGAAGTACCTGGGTTTCACCATCGACCACCGGCTCACCTGGAACCCGACCGCTAAGGCCGCTGCAGCCAAGGTGTGACGAGTCCAGGGGACCATCGGAAAACTGCAGAAAACTTGGCTGCGGCTGCTCTACCAAATGGGCGCTGCGGCTGAACCAGGCCACTGCATCATCCATCCTGCTCTACGCCTGCCCAATGGCCAACCTGACGCCAGCTAAGAGGTGTCTAGTGGAAGGGCTATCTATACAGGGGTGTGTTGCGTTCCATCCTCGGGCTCCCCAAGAACTTCCCTGTACCAGCGACCCTTGAAGAGGCCTGCGAGTGGCCTCTGTCGCTACGCATGCTCCAGCGGGCACTCGCGCACATCGACCGGCTCCATCATGCCACCGATGGAAGGGCCCTGCTGGAATGCCTTCGATGCCAGCCACACTCTAGGATGGGTGGACTCTGACAGCTGTACCACCAGGTGGTCCCGCATCCACCCGTGTCTGTTGCTCCTCCACCGCCACACGACCGGCCACCTGAGGCCCATATCTCAATCGTTAGGGCAACGAAGCGACGCACTCCTGCGGCCGCTCTGCAGCAGGAAGCCTCCTGTAAGCTACAGGAACAACTCAAGGGGTGGCTCCAGACGTTCACAGATAGATCCGTGCCGCCAGACGGGACCGCAGCAGCAGCATGCGTCATCCATGCCAGGGCCAGCAGCAGGCAGTGCCGGCTGCCTTTCCCGGCAAGCTCCACGGCCGCGGAGCTGGTGGGACTCCATCTGGCTGCAAATATACTGGCGGAGGACATCCCTGAAGAACCGGTTGCCATCCTCTGCGACAGCAAGGCGGCGCTGCAGACCTTGGCCAACCACCGACGTGCTGGGCTGACCGAAAGCCTCCTGGTGACGAAATTTGAGGCCCTTGCCGCTACCGGAGTGTCCGTCTCCTTCCACTGGCTGCCCTCGCACGTGGGCATAACTGGCAACGAGGAGGCGGATACACTTGTCAAAGCTGCCCACCTCCCTAGTGTCCCGCTGACCCAGCCAGTGGCGGTGAGGGACTACTCCCAGGCCCGCCTCCTCGTGTCGATTCACCCTGACCCAAGGGTGGCAAGCGGGCGAGGCCCTAAGCCACTTCCCGAGGAGGGCCTCACCAGGAGGGCCACGCTCCTGCGACTGCGGACTGGCTGCATATGGACAGCAGACCGCCGACACGCCAAGGGCCTCTGCGCCTCTCCAGCCTGCAGCCGCTGCGGGATCCTAGGACTCTCGAACACCTCCTTTGTGCCTGTCCCGGACGTCCACCATGTATGAGGCGTCGGTGTGGACGACGTTTATTCTCCTCAGTAGCTCGGCAGATCACCCGATGATGCCAACGCAATGGGCCCAAACCCGATGATGATGATCACACACCAGCGATGAAGAAGACACGCCGAACACGTGGTGATGATGTTAAAATACGGATGATGAAGACGTGCTTAATGAACGCTCACAACAGCAACGTTCGAGGGTCATCACAGCCTACCGGAGGCAGGCACATCTGGCCACTACGCTCCACCACTTGTTGTTGCCGTCTTGCCCCCATCTACCAGCGCGGCAGTCTGGTGCACTTCCTAGATGAGACGGGCATCGCAGCCTACCGCTGCGATGCCCGTCTCACCATTCTTTGTTGTTTTTTTTCCAATATCAACATCATGATTTTAGGACAGCTGGCTGTAATGTTTCCTTCCTTCGCAGGTTTTCGTACTGAAATAAGAAAGCAAACTGGAAGAATGCTTCAGCTGGGAGGAGGCAAATGAGAGGACGATGCCGAACACTCAACGCACTTCAGATGATAACAAAGCGTTTAACCACGTACCGAAAGGAGAATATTTGTCAAAGCTTATTTTCACTTCTGCAATAATCACTCATTTTAACGAAATTCTCACTTTAATTTGCAAGGCTAGTGACTTCGCATTTTTTTCTTCCTGCCGTAACAGGTGGGGAGTTCATATTCGCCACCAGGGCAACGTAGCACAGGAAAACATCTACTCGCATTTTACTAGCCTGGTTGCAATACTCCCGCACCAATTCATTTATGCACTGACCTGCTTGCCTGATGTCACATATTTCCAGCAGAACGGGATTTGACAGACGCCCTAATAAGAACTTTTTCTTGCGCTATATTTAAGGGGTCACTTTATTATTATTATTATTACGAAGACTTCTGAGAGAAATAGTCACTACATTGTCTCAAGCGGACTCTTTATTTAGACCATGTGAAACCTAGCCAATGCATAGAATGACAGCTTTATTTATATTGTGGCGGCAGCCAAGCCAAGCCAAGCCGCCAGGCAGCGGACACAAGCGTCAGTAGAACTCGCCCGTTCGTGCCTGCAGCCTCCGTCGCCATGTGTTCGAGTCCTTGCATAGACTGTCTCATCCGGGGATTAGAGCCACCCAAAGACTGGTGACGGCAAGATTTGTCTGGCCAGGCGTAAATCGGGACGTCCGATGCTGGGCACGTGAATGTGTAGCTTTCCAGCGTTCTAAGATACAACGTCATACCTCGACAGCACTGGGAACACTCCCCACTCCGGATTCTCACTTTGACCATGTCCACCTGGACATCGTCGGCCCACTGTCACCCTGCCACGGAAAGGTTTACCTGCTGACCTGCGTCGACAGGTTCACCCGCTGGGCGGAGGCCATCCCTATCGCGGACATCACTGCCGAGACGGTTGCGAGTGCTTTCCTGTACCACTGGGTAGCCCGTTTCGGGGTGCCCTCCACGATAACAACAGACCGCGGCCGACAGTTCGAATCAGCCCTTTTCACTGCCATCAGTCAGCTCATGGGCACCTCACGCATACGTACGACGGCGTACCACCCCATGAGCAATGGCATGGTGGAGCGCTTTCACCGCCAGCTGAAGGCTGCACTCACGGCAACCGAGGAACACAACTGGGTGGAGGCCCTCCCATTCGTTCTTTTGGGTATAAGATCCACCTTGAAAGAGGACAATGGCTGCAGTGCCGCTGAGTTGGTCTACGGCACGACACTCAGGCTGCCGGGAGAGTTCTTTGCGCGCTGCTCAGAGGAGGCATCCATAGCTTGCAGTGACTATGCACTTCGCCTACGCAACGTCATGAGCAAACTGCGCGCGGTACCTCCACGGCCCCCAGGGTCGCGTGTAGTGCACGTCGACCCGCAGCTCACATCGTGCCCATATGTGTTTGTACGACACGACGCAGTTCGGCGACCTGTTCAGCCACCCTACGATGGGCCGTTTAAAGTCCTCCGCCGTGGCAACAAACAATTCACCATCAAAAGAAGCGGTCGTGAGGAGGTTGTGTCGCTGGACCGCATCAAGCCAGCACACATGCACCGTGACGACGCCGTGTGGCCTCCGCTAAGGGAATCATCGCCAGGACCCCCAGCTTCAATACCAGCCCAAGCCCACGAGGTGCCCTCCCGGCTGACGCACAGAGGACGGCTATCAAGAGCACCCACTCGCCTGGACCTTTAACTCCGTTCGGCAACTCACTAAGGGGGGAGTGCTGTGGCGGCAGCCAAGCCAAGCCAAGCCGCCAGGCAGCGCCACCCTCCGCTGCTCTCCGGAACCACCAGAGAGAACCTGAATAAAGTCAGTTGACATTTGGGATTCACGCCGCGCGGTTGTGTCCGCTTCTACCGCGCCTACACGCGTCTCAACAATATTATCCATCTCACAGGCGTACAAGAGTAGCTTTGGATGCGCCAGGCACAGTTGTAGTAGCCAGTGTTTCCGTATGTGTGTGATGAATTTCCACTGATCATAGGCGAATCTCCCCTTTCGTTCTGATTGTCGAAATACCTACATATGAATCTATTAAGCTCCTGAAGATTCAATGTGCGCTGACTCATTACCTCACGTGTTGGTGTTGTTCAGCCAGGACTAAGGACACACTTACCACCTTTCGTTTCAGCCCTTCCAAACTGGTAAAACGTGATCTTGCTAAGGCAGGTGTTTATTAATAGAGAGCCTACAAGTCCGGTCACACATATTGCAAGCTTGTTTCGGTGAGCAAGCTTCATGGTTTTTAAAAGCCGGTGTATGGTGTGTCCAACTCTAACGCCAATCCTATGTATTCTGAGAAACATATTGTAGTGTTATTCCCTACAGCTACCACGTTTTCCTTAATGCGAGAAGATTAGCCACTTGAGAAAAGGCGCAGTTTATATTAGCAGCGCTACAGCAAACAGGGGGATCTGTGAAAAAAAAAGGAAGAAGAAGCACTGATCTCACAAAAAAGGCAAAGCGTGGTTGTAAAAAAAAGCACAAGGAAAAAAATCTGAGTGCAATTCTGGTGTTACAGCTCGGATCCCGTTGTCCTCCGCACGTTACATCGGGGAAACAGGAAGGTGCACAAATGAGCGGCTATTCGAGAGCGTTGCAACGTGTCCGTTAAAATGCCATAAGATGGCTTTCTCGCAATACACAGCCAAGATTGCAGATATGAATGTATTCGATATAGCAGTTATCTTTAGGAAAACAATCGTGAAGTGAGGTCGCGTTATGACTGAGAGGGAGCAGATTACTTGTGTCATTATTGTTTCTATCAGGGAAACCTTATCGTTGTCTGACAAGGAATAGAATTTAACGCGCATGCAGTAACGCACGATATGAAGTCTTGGTGCTCTATATAGACCTTTCCAATAGAGCCCTCCTGGGCGCCGCCATGTAAAGCCGCAAGCGACGTCTAGCGGCGGCGCCATGTTGGGCTGTTTGCTCGCCGGGCTCTCTGTGCGGGCGCGTGCATTCGTTGTGTGTGTTTCAGCAAGATCTTGCTTTCGCTCTTTGTAAACATCGCGGAATCGTTAGGTAGGTTCATTTGTCAGTGTGTGGGATCTGATTGATTAGCAGGACAGTTGCCATCGGCATTGTTTTGCGTGTTATTGCGCGGGCAGAGGCGGGATCAGCAGGGCCGGTTGGTAGCAGTAAAACTGGGAAACAGGGAACCGTGTCTCCTTTTTTTTTTGTTTGAGCTACTGTTTTAAGATGCCCCGCCTCATAATAGGAATACTGTTGCTTTTGCTAACAATAGTGCCACTCACTAAGGCGAGAAATGTCTCAATGAGAGTAACCTCAATGTTTCAGTGAGAGTGTCCTGAAAAGAGGGTGGTTCCAAAATTATGGAAACTTATCAGAAGAAACGATACCATGAGAAATAAATGACTTATCACGTAACAATATATCAAACGAACCCTTAATTTAACGCGGGCATGACTCAGGCATAATCAGCATAATAGCCAGGCATGTTCATGACTGCAACTATGCAAATGAGCGTGTCCAAGAATATATGATTAAAAATCGCTAACTAATGTTTGTAAGTCACACAAGTTACGTTGTGGTCACGATAAAGTGTACCGTGACAATTGCCAAATCACATTTAAAGAATGACCTTATTTTCGAAAGCACGTAATTAATGACACATAATACAAGGAAAAGATTGACACTTTAAGAAGGCGGTCGAGATGGGTGTCAAACGAAAGGCGCATCTCGAAAGATGTGATATCGGTCAGTCAATTTTATTTGTTTTATCACGTACAAAAAAACGGGTTACATAATACGAACAGCATCAGGAGGTCCCAAAGTAAGAAACTGTCAGGGGTACCTCCTATAATAAGTGGGGTACATGAAAAGTAAATAACAGCAGCAAGAAACTAAAGAGTGCGAGAAAAAAATAGTAGCAGTTATTATATAAAAATATATAGTAAAAATAGAAAAGTTACATATTCATCATAACAGCGTTACACAATACTAAAACGAAATAATGCACATAAGGGATACAAAGGAATCAAGTGATGAAAAAAATATTACTAAAGAACAAAAGGTTCGTCTAAGAGCATGTTCTTAATTTTGGATTTAAAGGATGGCAATGAACGGGATGACTTAGCATGAAAAGGTACATGATTCCAGAGATGAACACCATAGAAACGCGCTGTGAATCTGAATAGTCGCGTGAATCTTAATAGTCGCGTTCATGATATGATATGATGTTCTCATGTCATGCTATGACATGAGCATGACTCTGGAAACATACTTGGATGGAGATCGATATAGGTGTCAAACAAAAGGTGCATGTCGAGGAATGTAATATTGGTCGTAGCTACGTTCATGACATGACATGATGTGGTCAGGTCATGCTATGACATGAGCATGACTTTGGAAACATGACCACTGGAAGGGGATCGACATGGGTGTCAAACAAAAGGTGCATATCGAAGAATGTAATATTGCTCCTAATCACGTTCATGACATGACATGATGTACTTATGTCATGAGCATGACTCTGCAAAAACAAATGTAAAGGAAGGAGGTCAAGATGGGTGTCACGTTAAACCCCACAAATCATCATCAAGATGGGTGTCAAACGGAAGATATAGGTCGAGAGACGCGAGTTAATCACGTTCATGACATGAAATGCATTATATGACATGAGGATGCCGAAATAAAAATTAACGGAAAGGGGTCAAGATCGGTGCCAAACGAAAGATAAAGATCGAGAGAGGCGATACGATTCAGTCATGATTATGACATGAAATACATGATATGACATGAGCATGACTGACCGAAAGTTAACGGAAGCGGATGAAGAGGGGTGTCAAAGGAAAAGCAAAGCTCGAGGGATGTGATATAAGATATAATCATGTTGATGACATCACTTGCATGATTTGACATGAGCACGATTATGCAAAAAGCTATGAAAGGGGGTCGATACTCGTTATAAAACGAAAGTCACAGGTGGAGATGTGATATGAGTTATAGTCTTTTTCATGGCATGATAGGGTCTCCGATAATAGCAAATCATAAGAAACGGAGAAGATAGATAGATAGATAGATAGATAGATAGATAGATAGATAGATAGATAGATAGATTCATGGCGAAATTAACATCGCAAGCGCAATAAGGAATATAAAATACTCCTTGATTACTCCATGCCTTATGACAAGCCGTACACTACTAACCTTTACACAAATCTTTTAGCTGGCCGATGAAAATCGGATGACGAATTTAATACTCTGAACCCACTTCCTATAAGAATGTACGCGATAATATGCGTGTTTTTCCTGGGGTGTATATTTGCGTGTGTGTGCCGCTGTATGTGTGTATGTATCTGTATGCCTGCTACCGTCCTGATGCTATATATTTCCATCTTGCCTTCGCACGTCCATTCCGGCATAGGAAATTATAGACTTCATTACCCATTGCACATCACGTAACCGGGACTTACATCCAGCGATTTGTTTGTATTTTTTTTCAGTCACGTACGTCGCAAAAGAAAAAAACATTCTGTTTACGGGACCACGAGGAAGGTTTTCAATAATTTCTTTTACCCTAACTTCTACTGCAACGTTCGGATACACGCGGAATCTGGCTCGCGAAAACATGTCTGATTAGCGACAACCGACAACTTAAAAGGATTCGCTAAACACGATTTTCCACGCGCGTCGAGCTACCTGTCAGAGAAAGTTTAAAAACCATGACGTCCTGGTTTCCAGCAGATAGCTTCCTTGCACCCGCAGGCAGGGAAGTGGAGTGGAGGTGAGTGCGAGTGAGTGGCAGTAAGTGTGAGTGGAGGTTAGTGCTAGTGCGAGTGAGTGTCAGTGAGTGTAAGCGAGTGCGAGTGCCAGTGAGTGTGAGTGGAGGTGAGTGCGAGTGAGTGCCAGTGAGCGTGAGTGGAAGCGAGTGGGAGTGCCACTGAGTGTGAGTGAAAGTGAGTGCGAGTGCTAGTGCCACTGAGTGCGAGTGCGAGTGAGTGCCATTGGAGTCTAGAGTTTGACGGAATCCCGTATGGTCGGGGAATAACATGAAGAACACGGAGCAGCACCGACCAAAGTAAATATAATAAATAAATATATTCTTAAAAGTTTGTTTCGGCTCCCGCACGGGAGTCTTGTTCACAATGAAGCAAGAATGACAATATCACTTATTTATAAGGTCGTCCTATGACATCCTTTAGGCAGCGAGCATATAGAGGAGGGAGATTGCTGCTGTTCTTGTTCAGAGTCTGCGCCGTAGTCTGGATGAACAGAGATTCAAGATGAAGTCGCGGAAACAGCCTCTTTTCCGTGGCGATGACGCAAGCGTCCTCCCAGTTGATTGTATGGCCCGATGACACAACATTTTCTGCCAGGGCATTAGATGTCACCTTCTTATTCCAGACGTCATTGCAGTGCTCGCGTAATCTTCTCCTAAAATTTCCGCTTTCGCCTATGTAAACTCGGTCGCAATCCGCGCAGGCCACTTTGTAGACGACGCCAGGAAAATTCTCGCGGCCAAGCTTGTTTTTCACATTCGTGAGGCGGCTTCCAAGTTTTCTTGGAGGGACGTGTGACACCTGGCGTCGTCTACAAAGTGCCCTGCGCGGATGTCTGTTGTCCTCTTGTGTCGGTCTGCTTGACCGTTTCTCTTCTTCCGTAATGCGCTATACCACTCGAAGTACGATTTACACACATGAGTACAGGACAAACGCGAGCACATAAAAAGTGCTAGCATTTGTCCTGTAGTCTTTTGTGTACATCGTCCTGTTTTTGCTCGCTATGAAAAAGTATGGCGTCAACTTGTCATAGATAATGGTAAGGGGATTGTTCTTGCAGCCCGAATGTTAGGTGTTGACCACCTACAGTGCTTGACGCATGCACAGAAGCTCACAGTCCAGAAGGGGCTAAAAACAGTTAAGAACTTGCCACCGTGGTCCGGCTGCAAGCTCTTCACTGTAAGTTCTTGGCCTCGCTGCTGCTAAGCTCCGAGAAGAGCAACATCGTATCGGTAAGGTTCGGCATCTAAAACTCAAACAGGATACATGGACACCGTGCAACAGCATATTTTACATGCTGAAAAGGAGGTTGGAGAGGTGCTTACCTTACCGCTATCACGGTTATCCCGCGCACCAAGACCCTTAGCAGCAGAGAATAAAACGCTCATTGATGATGTACTGGAACGATTCGGGAAGGCCACGAGACTAGTGGCAGGAGTTTCCTTGGTGGTTCCTGTTATCATCGGCATCACACGAGAGCTGGAATGGCGCATCGAGCCCAGTCGGCAAAGAAGTGCTCTAAGACTACATCTCCCCTTTGCATAAAAGACTCAGCATTTACGAAGAAAGGAAATTATAGCGCCAGAGCTTGTTTTATGGATGAACTAAACCAGCGATTGTCCGAAATACCGACTGGTCCGGCAGTTGAGCAGCCTAGACAGCAGGCGCTCACGAACGAAGCTGCGGCGGGAAGCCAAATTTTACGGTTCATTGAGAGGCAGCACGAGGAGGCCTCACCGGCACCTTGAACGGAGAGCCAACGGTTCGCCAGTACCTGGAGGTGCATCCACAAGAAATGATTTTGAACTCTGGAACTCTTGGCAAAGTTCCACAACGCTGCTCTCCCAAGTGGCTAGGAAGGCAAGTCCACATGTCGAACGTTGGCTTCAGCGACGCTGCCTGTTCTGCATCGTTTTTAGCAATCTTCAAGCCTTCACCTTCTCCTGAGCTTCACTTCTAGTTAGGAAGCACTCGGTGGTACGAAATAAATGTTCGGGGAGCAGGCCCAAGGAGACGCCTCCGAGGGCAGACGCAAGATGCTAACTGGCACAGCACACGGACATATATTTCAGCACGAAGACGCAGAGGGAAACGCAATGAAACAGAAGCACAAAACTCACAACAACATGTGCATGCCGCGTTTGTACAACAAGAGTTCAAAGGAGTTCAAGCGCTCAGAAGGCTCACGCATTCCGACTCACCTACGGCGTTGACACAGCGTCCGTCGAAGTGGTAGCAGTGACGGCCGTAAGTAAAAGGAAGCATAGCGCTAGAACACAAGGACAAGGAAGACAACGACACGAGCGCTCACTTTCAACTCATGATTTATTGCCGGAAAGCACGGCATTTATGGCCACGCACACAAAAAATACCCCGTGATCACACGTGGAAACCAGCTGCCTCTAGAAAATCCAATTCACTTTGCATCAAAGCAACAGAAGGGCTACTAACGCAACTATCACCTGGTTCTGATATCACTATAGCTTCGACAATTTCTCTGGTATCTTTATCAGCACTTCTGTACGCAACCACACAATGATAAAGAAGAGGCTTACAACCACAATTGTTGCAATGAATAGAAACGTGTCCATCTCGATAGCGACCTACTTTTTGCCTATGTTCTTTTAATCTCTCGTTCAAGCACCTTCCAGTCTGTCCGATATAAACCTTACCACAAGAGAACGGAAACCGATACACAACTTTCTTTGTACAAGACACAAAATGAGACTGATGATTCTTTTTACAGCATACCTGTTTCTTGGCAAACGGATCTGTAGCTTTGCATATGCTGAGCAATTTTTGCGGGGCAGAATATACGACATCAGTATTAGCCTTGCGTCCGACTTTCTCCAGTGCATGCGACACATGATGTATATATGGCACAACCTTTTCTTGTTATTACAAATAGCTGCACACGTTGCATGTTCTTTATTTAACTTGTTGAAGGCACTTTCTGCTACTGAGACAAGTACATGATTAGGATATCCGGCTTGCGAAAGGCGCTCTGTCTGTTTGTTGAAGCTATCTGACATTTTGTGATGACATGATTTTCGAAGTGCATTGTTTAGGCATAAGTTAACAATGAATGGCCCGCTTGACAAGTTTGGAATGTGATGAGTCCTTGTCCTTGTGTTCTAGCGCTATGCTTCCTTCAAATTCATATAACCAACTAGCCCAAAAAACGGTACGTAAGTAAAAGAACACGCACAGTTTAAAACAATGAAACAAAAACTACTTACTCAGAGAACAAAGAGGATGAAATTACAACGTTAAACAAGGATCAGATTACAACGTTAAACGCACACACTATTCGCACAGTCACACAGCCGCTGGCACATCGCTCGCACCGTCCCCACTGTGCACTGTCTATCGCACCCACTCGCTTTCGTGGCTCTCACGTCGTCTCCCGCGCACTACTGCATATTGTCGCATCTGTTTCTAATCAGTTCGTTCTCCCGCGCTTTGCTCTCTCGCTCTTCGAATGCCACATGTCCACCGTGCACTCACAGCCGCGCCGACGCACGTTGCCACAAACGCAGAAACACGCACATACACGCACTCACGCGCCCACACATTTGCACAAAATGTTCTGGGAACCGAGGGAGAGGCCACCCGGCTCTCGCATGGCAATAAATCTTCAGACGCTTCAGTCCTCAAATGAGGAGGAAGCTCGTTTAAAGTGCCGACAAACACTCACGCTGGAGGACAGAGAAAGATAAGGAATAAAAAGAAAAATAGTCAAGAGATTCTCCAGCGGTCGCGTACAGAAGGTTCTTGGGAACTGCGAGGCAGGTACCAGGTGTGCTGTGGACCAGGGGTCGACAAAGACTTCAAGTCGTCTGCTGGGCGTCCGGAGCAGGAGACGTGTCGTTCTCGAGGTCTCTCGGGCGTTGGCGCTCGACTGGGTCCCTGCAACAAATGTTGGCCTCCCGGGTGTTCACGCCCGACCAGGACAGCGCGTCTTCTCAGCTCCGATGTCTTCCCTCGTCTACCTTGGCAAATATGGCTCATTCCTTTTTATTAGTTCATTTTCCACGCGCCACGCGGGCACATGGAGGGCAGCGTCCCAAGATGGGGCTCAAAACGTCATGGCTCCAATGCGCGTGCTTGCGCGTTTCTTAGGCCATTTCGGCTGCAGTTTTTGGGGACTTTACCACACCCGGGCATACTAGCAACGTAAGTATCGCAGAACGCCTTTTCTCAACTGCTAGACAGATCGTTTGACATAGGAGGAGCAGGCTGAAGGGCAAGAAATTGACATGCCCATATCCTTTCACCAGAATGCGGCACTTTCACTATTATGAGGCACTATCATTATCGCAATCCTTGTCACTGCAAGTAGCAGTGGTCCGGGGGCAATTATGTGGCCGACGGGTAGAGGAAAAGCGTGAATCTGCTTTTCCCTTCAACGCAACACAGGACTCTTTCCTTCTAGTCCAGAGCAAGTGCCCGTCCCGTCTGCGCAACGCGAGACTTGCGTTTTTTTACCTATCTAAAGTTTATTATCTATCTCTCCCTCCCTTGCTTTCATTATCTCTCACCCATAGCAATTGCAGTGTTGCAATAATCTGTACAACGGAATCATATGGTTCACATAAACGCATGATCTGCACGCGAGGTGGATAGCGTAGTCCTGATAACAGTTCCTTTCAGACCATAGCAATTGTTATTATGCAGTTAAATTTAGGAGTGATGATCTCTCCCTCTCTCTCTCTCGATGGTTCCGCTGTCCGCGGCGACACGTTGAAGGACGGAGTCTGGGCCAAGATGTCCTCGCAGTAAACGCGCATGTTTATTCACGCTGTGAACTATTTACAAGCTTGGCCGGAGCGGCCAGTACTATCACAGACATCACAACACAACTGGGCTCAAACCACGCCAAGTGGTTCATCCCGAGCCCTTAACGTTTGCACTTAAACGTGAACAAGCACTAAGCTTTCAACCCTCATCATAAGTCGTCAGGGGCAGCGCCAAGCTCGACCTCTGACCACCTTGCCGCGTCTGCGACCCGCGTTAGCGCTAAGCTCTCCCCTCTATCCGATTCTCTTTTCTCCGTTAAATACACTTGATCGCTTCTGCGACCGCCTCCTGGGACCAACCCATATGCAGCACTTTACCAATCACGTACATGTTCGCCCTCTCCATGAGAGCCTACGGTTACGCCCTCGCGGTCTGCATTACGCCCCCGCTTGCTGCAGCGAGCTTCACCGAAAGATATCATCCACTAATCACGTGATCAGTTAGCAGAACTCTGCAGCAGGCCTACGTTGCCACTCTGTTTACCCGGCGGCATGCAACCCAGCCGCCGCTTCAAGAGAACCGTTTGGCAGGTCTATTGTACCCAAAAGCCTTCCGCACATTTCCACGGTGGGGTCATTTCTTCCGAAGGGGCAACCCCTTGACGACCATTCAACCGAGCAGAAAGGTCAAAGGATTACTTTGACAGCGAGCTCCCGCTGTCTTTGGAAGCGACAACCCCCCCCCCCCCCCCCCCCCTGTTATTCATTTCTCGGATGCTCTTCCGAAATGTCCTACAATGCCGCAGTGAAGAGACCTGTCAACCGTCATGTCAACCCTATGCTGTGCAGCTATGCCCGTCACAGCAATTACTGACCGCGCGCGTCGCGGGAACAAAGCCGCCACTTCTACTGCGTACAGAGTGCATACCACGACGTTTCTACGGGAAAAGCCATGCGCTATGCCGCCGTCGCCTGCTCTTCTCCGTCGATCTGCCCGCCGAACATAACACCTTCCAACCCAACAATGTTGTATGTACACTCGTTGTACGTAAAACATAAAAAAAAACTTCCCTGCGGGCGGGTTGACGGGAGGCGCGCTGGGTCACATTGCGGTACACATCTGCACTTAGCGTTTCCCAATCTGATCGCTCGCACTTCAACAAAAGCACACACACGACAACAATAACAACAACAACAACAAAAGCATTACAGAACATCCTATAAATCATGATACAACACTAAAACGAACAGAGATGCACGGATGTCAAAACAGTTCGTGGCTTGTCCAACGCACTAAGTCGCACACACGCACAAAAAGAAAATAACACACACAGTCACAGAGACACATCTGTTTGTGAGGTCCCTCACAAGTTGGACCCTGTCCTGTACATTCCTTGGTGCACCTTAGCACGTGGTAACCATTCATGCACCATACACTCACTGACGTTTAATCTGGCGCACAGAAGTACCCTTGACACACCAGCTCCCTTTATCCTTCCCGGCTCTCCAATCGCGACAGAGCATCAGCGCACTTATTAAGTGATCCCTTTATGTGACAAAAGGTTATGTCGTACTTCTGTAAAGCCAAAGCCCAACGCGTCAGGCGAGCACTAGATGACATAGATCTAGTCAGGTGGGTGAGCGGATTGTGGTCAGTCACGACCTTTATTCTGGCCCCAAACAGCCAAGTGTCCAACTTCGCCAGCGCCCATACAACAGCAAACGCCTCTCTTTCGATAGCGGACCATTTCGTCTGCTGAGGAGTAAGCTTCGTACTGAGAAAGGCGATGGGCGTCTCGTCTCCATCTATCATGAGCCAAACAGGCCCCTGCACAAGATTCAGATGGATCTGTCGTAAGTATAAACTCCTTACCCAGGTGTGGGACACTTAACGAAGGTACGGCCTTCAGGGCCATCTTGATAGCATTGAATGCTTTTTCACTTTCTAAGCCCCAGGGAATATTATTGGGTACCCGGCGGTTCGTGAGGTCAGTCAACGGGCGCGCCATTTCAGAGTACGCGAGTATATATTCCTGGTAATAATTAAAAAGCCCCAGCGCACTTCGCAGTTCTCTCTTCGTGCGGGGGATCTTAAGTTGCGCGATCGCGCTCACCCGATCGGGATCAGGAGAGTGGGAACCTGAACCAACTTCGTGTCCGAGGTACTTAACTTTCCTTTGTGTGAGCCTACACATTTCTGGGTTGATCTTTAGCCCTACCGACGTTATAGCGGACAGAACCGCTTCCAACTGACACACGTGCAACTCCCAGCTTTCTGAGTACACTGCGACGTCATCTATATAGGCGCACGAGAAGCCTCTGTGCCCTTGCAGGACCTGGTTAATGATTCTCTGAAACGTTGCAGCGGAGTTGTGGAGTCCATACGGCATTACCCTCCATGCGTACAGGCCGCTTGTCGTAGCGAATGCCGTAAACTTCTGCGAGCCTTGTTCCACTGGTATCTGCCAGTAGCCTCGAGTCATATCAAGCACAGTTATGTAATTAGATTTAGCTACTTCATAAAGCAACTCAGTCGTTTTACCCATAGGGAAGCTGTCTGGTTCTGTGACCGCATTCAGCTGGCGGTAATCCACACACATCCTCACCGTGCCGTTTTTCTTCGCCACACAGACAATCGGGTGAGCAAAGCTACCTTCGATGGGGTATATCAGGCCCCATTCCTTTAACTGCGCTACCTGTCTCTCCACTTCTCCTCTCAATGCTATGGGTACACGGTACGGATAGGCTCTCGTCGGCGCCGTACCCGGAAGCAAAGTAATCTTGTGCTCGCCCACTTTGGAAATTCCCGGCTTCTCAGAGAAGGCGCTTTCATACTTCTTTAGTATTTTATTCAATTCCCGAGTTTGAGCTTCTGGCAGGTGCTTACTTCGCTCGAACAAAACGGCTAGCCGGCCTAGTTGGAACGATTTCATGGTGGTACTGCGCGAAACAAACGGGGACGAAGGAAGGAGACACACAGACAAACGCAATCTAACAACTGATTTATTTTTGAAAGAACAATTGCTTAAAAACCCAACTTGGTCTGCGCCATTCCTCCAGAGATCACACCATCCGCGCATATAATCACTGTATGCTAGATTCCCCCAGGTCATCGCGTCCACACACGCTTACACACACTCACAAAAAAGAAAAAAGAGAGAAAGAAATACCATCCGCACACCATTCGCGCATATAATCACTGAGAAACACGTCAAATGCACAACCACTGACAAAATGAAAAGAACAAGTCATTAAAAATGAGCAGACAACAGCGAAATCTCCTTATCTAATAAGGCTACCGAAGGATGGCTGATGCACTTGTCCTTTAGTCTATCAATCCAAAAGGCTTCTACTATTTCCCTCGCGGTTCTACTATTTCCCTCGTGGTTACGACTGAGGCTCTGTGGAACGACGTACGTCGGAACTTGCCAAAGAAGAAGAAGACAGAAGTACCCGAAGGACGCCTTCTGATACTAGAAGGTGCAAAGGTGGACAGGAGACATCAAGAAGTCCTCAAGTGCGGACCAAAGTACTGCGTGGAACCAAGGCTCAGCACCGTCGACAAGTCGGCACTCACAAGAGACATTGCCAGGAGTGTTCCTGAGAATGAAAAGGAACGGTGTGTGGTGGAATGTGTGGACGTGATCGCCAAGGTTGAGGTGAGCGGTAGAACCAGGGTTGATGTTGAGAAGACTGCTAAGTATTTGGTTGACGAAAGACTCCGTGTTGTGCAGGCCGACAAAGAAGGTTTTTTTGTTGTTTCACCAAATGAGTGTTATCTAGATAAAGCTGCCCAAGCAGTTCACAAGTGCTTCAAAAGATGTGACGTAAAGGTACAAGATGCGAAAGAGAGGGCGGTTGAGCTACTAAGAGGATGCAACAAAGAAAAGCTCGCGCTAGAAGTAAAAAACTCGAAAGGAATGAAATTGGATTATTTTTTACCGCTAAAACACACAAGGAAGGCATTCCGTTCAGGCCAATCGTGTCGGAGAGAGGATCTTGGCAGGTCCTTGTAGCGGGATTCCTGCAGAAAATGCTGAATTCCTTGGTAGTACAGGATCCGTTTTTGTTGGAAAACTCTGACGGGCTTGTTAATTTTTTGGCATCAGATCGTGTAAGTGGTTGCAACTGGGGATTTAGCATAGATGTTCAGGACCTCTTCTATTCGTTGCCGCAAGGTCCCCTCATGAAAGCAGTTAACGACTGCATCACAAAGGACAACGATGAGGTTGCCTTCCGCAACTTGTGTGGGATGACAGTTGAATCCTTCCTGGAAATTTTACTTTTCCATTTGCAGAATACGTATGTAGAATTTTGTGATGAAACTTACATACAGGCCAAGGGGGTGTGCATTGGATCAAAGGTGGCTCCTATCCTCAGCACCATTTTTCTGGGAAGTATTGATAGAGAGCTTGATGAGGAATTAAAAGGCATAACATACAACATATACAGGTATGTTGACTATTTGATTTTGGGCAGACAAGAGGACAAGGAAGGGTTCAAGAATAGGGTAGTTGAGGCCTTCAATTCTCGGGGAAAAGGCTTCACATTTACGTCTGAGGTACCTGTAGGAAGCAAATTGCAGTTTCTTGATATTAAGTTAGAATTTGGACAGGGGCATGTTTGCTGGCAATTCTCACCTAGAGCAGGGAAGCCGCTTTTGAATTTCGCATCTAATCATTCCAGAATTGTGAAGAATGGTATTGTCATGTCTTGTTTCATATCAGCGTTAAGAAAGTCTTGTTTTCATGCAGTGAAGTCTGTGTTTCTACGGCAAGTTGATCGTTTGTGAGAGGCAGGGTATCCCCTCACCGTGATGCAAGCTTCATGCACTAGGCTTATCAGGAAATTAAAACAGGAAGAGGACTTTTGTGGTACTATTCCCAGAAAAAAAGATACAAATTCCAAGGTTTCAGTGATTCCGTACGTGCATGGCGTTTCACAGAGACTGAAAAAGGTAGCCGAAAATTACGGAGTGAAAGTGGTGTTTTCAGCCCATAACAAAATAGGAAAGGTGTGCACCAAGGTGAAAAAGATGATCGAAAGCAAGGAGGAAACCAAGAAAGAATGTAGTATCAAACATCCGAAGAAGAACCGGTTTGTGGAATGTGCTACTAATGCAGTGTATAACATTCCCATGACGTGTGGCCATGCGTACGTGGAGCAGACTGGGCGTTGCTGTAACACTAGATTAAGGGAATATCTGTCCAGCCTGAAAGGCCGCCCTAGTATGCATTTGGCCATGCATTGTAAAGAATGTGGGTGCACACCTCAGCCTGGAGGCACTGGCTTATTGTTTAAACACCGCAACAAAACCGCGAGGGAAATAGTAGAAGCCTTTTGGATTGATAGACTAAAGGACAAGTGCATCAGCCATCCTTCGGTAGCCTTATTAGATAAGGAGATTTCGCTGTTGTCTGCTCATTTTTAATGACTTGTTCTTTTCATTTTGTCAGTGGTTGTGCATTTGACGTGTTTCTCAGTGATTATATGCGCGAATGGTGTGCGGATGGTATTTCTTTCTCTCTTTTTTCTTTTTTGTGAGTGTGTGTAAGCGTGTGTGGACGCGATGACCTGGGGGAATCTAGCATACAGTGATTATATGCGCGGATGGTGTGATCTCTGGAGGAATGGCGCAGACCAAGTTGGGTTTTTAAGCAATTGTTCTTTCAAAAATAAATCAGTTGTTAGATTGCGCTTGTCTGTGTGTCTCCTTCCTTCATCCCCGTTTGTTTCGCGCAGTACCACCATGAATTCCCTAGAGCACTGCAGTTATACCGCTGCGCGCGTCCCCGAGCTCAGGAGTTGGTTCCAACTGTCCAAATTGCTCATCCGTGTCGAATACCACTGCTGCGTTATGCACCCTGACATAGTACTTTCTGAGGTGATTCGCGTGCACCCATTTTCCCGCATCATTCAGAAACTTAACAATGTAGCTGTCGGGCCGTACTTGCCGCATTACCTCCGCAGGCCCATTCCATTTAGGCTGCATCATCCCCACGTGCCCTGTCTCGGGGACTAGCACCTGCTCGCCTATGCCAAACTCCTTTGATCTGGCTCGGAGATTGTACTTTTCAACATACAACTGCTGCATTCGCTCTGCCCGGCTGTCGGCTGCCCGTGCTGATTCTGCCATTTTCGCACGCAGCTCTGTCAGGTATGTTGCTGCAGTTTTATTGAGTCCTGTAGGAGGCTGCCAATCTCCTGCCCAGCTTTTCTGTAATATGTTTAAAGGCGCTTGAGCCATACGGCCATACATTAGTTCGAACGGCGACACTCCTGTTATCTCATGAGGGATCTCGCGATATGCCCGCAAGACACACGGTACATAGCGGTCCCAATCACGCGCATGATCGTGAATGACGTGCTTCAGCATCGCTTTAAACGTTCCGTTCCACCTCTTCACTAGGCCGTTGCTCTGTGGGTGCTCCGGCGTCGAAAATCGCAGCTGTACACCTAGTCTCTCTGCTAGCTCCTTCGTCACACCTGCTGTAAAATTGGCTCCCTGATCACTGCATATAAGTTCTGGGACCCCATACCGCGAGAAAATATCTAGCAGTGCCTGGCAAGTTGCGCTCGCAGTCAAGGCTGTAAGCGGGATTACTTCGGGCCACCTCGAGCATAGGTCTATCATACACAAAGCGTAACGATGGCCGCGTGACGATGCTGGCTCTATAGGTCCGATACAGTCGAGATATATCACTTGGAACGGTGTTTGTGGTCGCGTAAGTTGAGTGATCGGTACTCTATCGGCTACTTTTCTACTCGCGAATGTCTGGCAAGTGTGGCAAGACTGACAGTGCCTCTTAATGTCCGACGCCATTGTAGGCCAAAAGAAGGCACTGCGGATTCGCTCTTTTGTTTTCTTTCCTGAAAAGTGCCCACCGCACGGTGCATCATGTGCAAGCGCCAACACTTCTCTGCGGCGTGTTTCAGGTAAAACAAGTTGGTGACACTGCCTCCCATTCAATAGCTCACGGTGGTACAATAAGCCACCCTTAATGAACATTCCGTGCGTCCCCTCACGCGCCTGATCCCATGCGGTCTGTAGTGAGCCGTCTTCTACTTGTTCCTTTGCGAACATCTCGTTACCCGCTTCATTGCCTGAAGTATGTGCCAAAGACCCTTCTCGCGAGTCTAGTGGCTCAGGCCTACGCTCTGACACCTCCTCTGGGCTCAGTTCATATTCCCGATCTACTTCCTCGGCAACGTTTTTCTCAGCTCTCACTATCTGCGCCGCTAACCCTGCCGACTCTCTTTGACTCTGTTTGAGCTTCTCCCACGTGTCGGGCGTTAGTAGGGCATCCATTCCTTCCGCAAGTTTATCTGTAACCGCGCAGAGTTCCATCAGCTCAGGGCCAGCTGCTCCATCTAAGGTATGCAGGCCCAAGGGAACATACATCAGATCCGCTGGGACTGCATGGCCAAATGCTCCCCTTAGGCGTACTTTCCCTACCCCCTGAAGTTTCTCTTCAGCCGGAATCAGATCTTCTCTGAGGATAGTTATGTCTGATCCCGAATCTAAACATGCCTTGAACTGCTGCGAAGGTAATAGCCAAGCAGGATCTCGAGTCTGGTGGCGAACTGTCCCCACGTCTCATCCCCTCTTCGACAAGCATACAAGCGGCGCTTATATTCCTCGGGCGTGAGTTTTAGCTCCTGGAGGATTAGGTCACGAACCTCCCCGTAAGAAAGTACTCGCTCCTCAGCTTGGTTTGCCACCAGTGTGCGGCATTTTTCATTCAAAAATGGTATTATAATAGCACCCTGCATCTTTTTCAGTATGCCACAACTTCTAAGCATGTTTTCCTCGCTCCGGAACCATGCTGGTACTAGCTCGTCGGACACTGGCATAGGCGACAACACTGCCCGCAACTGATCCGCATACCGCGCCAAACCGCACTTATCGCTTCACCCTACATCATCGCTGGGCACAGCCTGAAGCTTAAGCTTTTGTAGCTCAATTTGCAGCTTTAGAGCTTCCACTTCCAGCTCATTCATCCGCACCTGTGCAGCTGAATCGGCGTTTTCTCCTGAACCCATATTTGAGTTTTCGAGCTCCCCTGATGCTCCATCGCGACTTAAATATATATCCTCAGAGTTATCTCCTCTCCTCTGACTCCTGGTCACTCTAGCGGTTCCCATGGTGCACCCGGAGAAAACAGAACAGGGACACACCTGTGATTCACTTTGCGCCGACGCGTCGTGTCATGCTGCTCCACGTTGTTTCGTGGGAGCCCTTCGGTCGGTAGGCCAAGGCAGATGTTCCTCGGTGTCCCAAGATGCGGCCACGTTGGTTCCGGGTTTGCGTCCTTCGTTGGAACAACTGACCGTTGTCCAATGTCTCTCTCGCCCCACTCAGGGCTCGTGTGATCGCCAGGAAGGCTGGATGAGACGCTGATTTCCAGCCGTGAAGTGGAGATCTTCCTGCGGATGTCTTCACCTTTTCAGGGCTTGCATATAACTGCTGGTTGCTGCACCGTCCTCCAGAAAGCCGCCGCGGAATCCTGTCGACTGCGCCAGTTAAATTTGGGAGTGATGTTCTCTCCCTCTCTCTCTCTCGATGGTTGCGCTGTCCGCGGCGACACGTTGAAGGACGGAGTCTGGGCCAAGATGTCCTCGCAGCAAATACGCAGGTTTATTCACGCTGTGCACTATTTACATGCTTGGCCGGGGCGGCCAGTACTATCACAGACATCACAACACAACTGGGCTCAAACCACGCCAAGTGGTTCATCCCGAGCCCTTAACGTTTGCACTTAAACGTGAACAAGCACTAAGCTTTCAACCCTCATCATAATTCGTCAGGGGCAGCGCCAAGCTCGACCTCTGACCACCTTGCCGCGTCTGCGACCCGCGTTAGCGCTAAGCTCTCCCCTCTATCCGATTCTCTTTTCTCCGTTAAATACACTTGATCGCTTCTGCGACCGCCTCCTGGGACCAACCCATATGCAGCACTTTACCAATCACGTACATGTTCGCCCTCTCCATGAGAGCCTACGGTTACGCCCTCGCGGTCCCACATTTCGACCCGCTTGCTGCACCGAGCTTCACCGAAAGATATCATCCACTAATAACGTGATCAGTTAGTAGAACTCTGCAGCAGGCCTACGTTGCCACTCTGTTTACCCGGCGGCATGCAACCCAGCCGCCGCTTCAAGAGAACCGTTTGGCAGGTCTATTGTACCCAAAAGCCTTCCGCACATTTCCACAGTGGGGTCATTTCTTCCGAAGGGGCAACCTCTTGACGACCATTCAACCGAGCAGGAAGGTCAAAGGATTACTTTGACAGCGAGCTCCCGCTGTCTTTGGAAGCGACAACCCCCCCCCCCCCCCTGTTATTCATTTCTCGGATGCTCTTCCGAAATGTCCTACAATGCCGCAGTGAAGAGACCTGTCAACCGTGATGACAACCCTATGCTGTGCAGCTATGTCCATCACAGCAATTACTGAACGCGCGCGTCGCGGGAACAAAGCCGCCACTTCTACTGCTACAGAGTGCATACCACGAAGTTTCTAGGGGAAAAGCCATGCGCTAGGCCGCCGTCGCCTGCTCTTCTCCGTCGATCTGCCGGCCGAACATAACACCTTCCAACCCAAGAATGTTGTATGTACACTCGTTGTACGTAAAACATAAAAAAAACTTCCCTGCGGGCGGCCGAACTGCCGGCCGAACATATATGCCTGCCAAGAAAGTGTCTTTTATTTATTGCTTCTTCTCCCTCCTTTGCTTTGCATTGCTTCTCTGAGTTTTGGGCCACGCGGTCGTGGTCCGAACACAAGCTTCACGAGCTCTGCTGTTAAAACACCTGTGCCCTTGTATTTAAGTGCACAGTAATAAAAGACAGCACATGGTAAAGATTAATCTGGTGTCCCCCACTGCGGCAGGTCTGAGTCGTACCATGGTATTGGTGTGTAACTAGCTACTCTAAAATATAGCTCACTTTACAATATTGCAGTACTAACGGGACTTGCTGTTCGTCATTGCACTTTTCGTGAGCTTCTGTTGCAACACTGCGGTCAGTGGCACGCAGCAAATGCATCACCAAACGCTTTCAGGTGTAGCATAAGTTCATTCACGAACCACTCACGTCGTTCGGAGCCCCGCACTGCGGCGATACGGTGGTTATGGTGCTCGACTGCTGACCTGAAAGGAGCAGGTTCGATGTCGACCACGGTGGTTGTATGTGTGCTAGTCACTTTTCATCGCACACTAAGGAAAACTCGGCGGTGAAAATTTTTAGTCTTCCACTAAGGCACGCCCCGTGATCATATATTTGTTTTGTGATGCGAAACACCACAATCATTGTCCACCTTGGGCCGACCTCACGCAGCTTATTATACACAAGTAACCTTGGCCATTGACCTCATTTACCCCTAATGAGAAGAACCATATGTTGTAGTGAATGGGCCCTGCGATTCGTGTACTATCTGTTATGTTGGAGTGTTCAGCATTCTCAGATGTGAACATGCGATGAGCTCTGCGTTGTAATGATGTTTCTAAAACAAGTGCCTCAGCGGTCTCTAAAAGAATAGTTCATGGGTCAAATGTATCGAAACCTTTCTCGGTGATTTCTTGAATGCAACAATGACTTTTTGTGCCGATTCTTGATTGAAGGGCTTTGTTGCTTGCTCGAAAATAAGTAATGACGCATCATGCATGCAAGTAAACTTTCATAAATTGAGTTCTCTTTAGCACAGAGGACTTATAGATGCGGGATTTCTGTCCTATGTGTTGGAAAATTATGCACCTGATCATTTCGAAAAAAGAGCCAGGCCTGCGCGGAATCGCAGGACAGTGACAGCGTAAGCTGAAGGAGCGACCTTCCTAGAGGCCATCGTAAACGCTTGGGGAAACTAGTCAAGTGCAGGCGGTAGGTATCCCCTGCGCCATAACTCTGCAGTTTGGGCTTCTCTCTGCACAGCGGTCTGCTGTGCCCGACGTTGCCCTGATGCAGCCGCGCGCGTAACTCTGGATTCACTTCTTCAGCAGCGGCCCGCATCTTGCGAGGAGGCGCCATCAGGTATATCGAAGAGCCACGTCAGGTTGCTGTCGGGGCTGCACACGTCGCCTGTCGCGTGATGCATGGAGCGAGACGACAAAACTGCTTCACGAGGCAGCGCTTCGTAAAAACACATTGCGAAGGCTATGCGGAGGAAATCAGCGCCAATAGATGGCAGCAGTTGTCCTGTGCTTCACGAGGAGCGATATTGGTTACGGACACGGGCGGACACCGGCGGCGACGGCGGCGGCGGACAACTACGGCGCCGTTGTCGTGATCTCATAAGAGCTTACGCTGTAAAAAGAGCCAGGCCTGCGCGGAACCGCAGGACAGTGGGAGCGTAAGCTGGAGGACCGATGTTCTTAGATGACATTTTAAATGCTTGGGGAAACTACTGCAAATAGAGGTCGTAGGTATCCGCTGCGCCATAACTCTCATCATTTCGCAAAGTGGGGAAGTACCCACTACGCCATAATTACTGCGGCATTGTAACGTGCAAATCTGTATAACTGAATGTCTTAGAGAGTCCCTTGGCATCGTTTTCCCGAGAATAAACCGAACTCTCGGCCCGGCGTCGACGGCGAGCAACGGTTAGGGCTTCTCTCTGCTCAGCTGTCTGTTGTGCCCAACGTTGCCTCGCCGCAGCCGCGCGCGTGACTCTGCGACTCGCTGCTTTAGCAGCGGTCCGCACCTTACGAGGAGGAGCCATCAGGCATAACGAAGAGCCAAGTCAAGTTGCTGTCGGGGCTGCGCACGTCACCTGCCGCATGTCGCATGGCACGATACGACCCGATAAAGGGCAGCGGTTCGTAATAATTATGACGGTAAAGTTGAAGAACATTGTTTCATAATGATGATGTTTATGAGGCCTCTGTAATGGGTGCAGAGCTACAAACCATGCAGCCCTCTGTTATTTGAAATGATTCCTCGAACTCGTATGCAATCCACTTTCCGCGACGTATAGTGGCGTTTTATTGTTCTGCCACGCAACATTACGTTTGTTAATGCGATTCCTCGGCAGACGTTATACCTGTTTAGGTCTTTTAGCGATGATTTTCCAACCACAGGCGTAGCTCAGTAGGCTACAGTTTCTCGGGAGAATGATAGTGTCGAACGTGGGTTTTCTGCTTGGCGGTCACACAGTCTTGATCTCCATAGGCTGTATAAACCGAGCACTGTAGCCTACGTAAGAAGTGTGCATGCGGCTCAGGAGTCGCCGCCTGAATGGATGCACTTGTTAGACGCATGTGTGTGTTTGCCTGATTTTCGAGTGTGGAGACGTTCTCTTTAACTTCAGTTGTCATTTCCATGTAATAAAGAAAAAAACAGGCGTAGCTCAGTGGTAGAATGCTCGGCTATCACGCAGAGAGTGTGGGTTCGAATCCACGCAGAGGACAAGTTGGAGTACTCCTCGGTCTTGGTTATTTTTTCAAATTTGCAGCGATAGTGGTTACGGACACCGGCGGCGGCGTCGGACAACTACGGCGCAAGAACGACCGTTGTTGTGATCTCATAACAGCTTACGCTGTAAAAGTTGTACGTTAAGAAGACAGCCTGAGGAAAGTAGGTTAGCCGGGCTGAACAGTTCTAGGAAAAGAACTGCCACACTTTTTTCGAGTTGGATCACTCTCGCCAGCATCGCAACTGTAATCGAAATTCGTCGCTTTACTCACAATAACCGCAGTGGATTACTCATCATGTAATAATTACCAGTGTTTGTTTTATATAATTCATCCTGCAAGGACAATAGTTTACTGATGTCCATTGTAGTACACGTTCTCTGGTTTATTTGTGCACAATTGGCTCTGACTTCACCAGACTGCACGTGACGGCTAGGCCAATGCATGAATGACGGTTCAGTGTTTCTGACGGTCAAAAGAGCTGAGTGGGGCTGCCGGTTTACATGGCAGTAACAAAGGTCGCGTCACGTTCCACCCTACTCAGGCACGCAACAGGTGCACTGCACACAGGAGCATGCACGCGACAACACGTCCCTCCGGACCCTTTTTCAATTAAAGCGAAAGTTTGCAGGACACTAAGCGAAGAGACCTGCCACTGTGGTGGCGATCTCTTAAAAGTACTGCCACGTACCACAGGCAGTCTTATGTTTGCAAAACGACAGGTATCGCTTTCTCCTTCATCATGCACTACGTCACAAGCAATCTTCATGACTGTTCTGCGCTTTCGGTCCCATTGGGACGGGGGTACTCGTACACATAATCATCTTTCCCACCAGCTAGTTTTACTCACCTTTGCTCAGGCCAATCCCGTAAAATGCGTTTGCTTAAGCACAATCCCAGGCAGCACAGATGCTCGGGTCAATATTGTTTTTTTGTTGGCTTACGGAGGTCCAATGAAGGCCCTGTGATACCAATCATAAGCCAGCATTGGAAATGCCATCTACTAAAGTCTCCAACAATGGCCCATCGTAACCATTCAATTTGCAATATTGGTTCTTCCATTCTGTAAAGAAGGCAAAAGTGGGCCATAGTTGCCACTCAGCATACAGTGTTGGTCGGTCCAGTCCACAAGAATGGTAATGATGGATCAGTTTCCACATATTCCTATTAATGTTGGTTATGTAATGGCGGCAGGCTGTATATATTGTCCAATCAATCTTACTGCATCGCCAATGTTGGACTTCCATTGTTCTGTGTCGGACAATATTGTCCGCACACAAGAGTTGTAGCATCAATGTTGGTAACATTGGGAAGTACACATGATATATCGGGAGGCAAGTACACATGATATATTTCCAGTTTTCCCAATATGAAGGGACCACTAGCTCGATTCGGTGCCGCGAATGAGTTCAGAAAAGTCATTTTGTTTGTATTCAGTGCAGTACAAAAAATTATGTCTATAATTTACGCAATTGCTTATTTATTTATTTATTTATTTAACAATACTGCCAATCTCTTCAGAGATTATAGCAGGGAAGGCACATGAAAAATACTATATGTTTACACAGGTTTATATGTGGATAAAATCACAAAATGTGAATATTACATACAAAATTATACATTATACATTGCGATAGAAGAACACACAATAAAACAATTTTAGTAACAAAATCATGGGCGAGATTATCGCCAAAAACAACTGCAAAAGGATAAGGTACACATTTGTAAACATAGCGTAGGATCAGCAAGTATACATTACCATTGATTACATTGCTCAAACAATTTTATAAAAAACAAAATAATAGAAGAATATGTCACCTAAAACATTGCCTTCATATAAGCAGCAGAGAAGAACTATGTATTAGTAACATGACACAGACTCATCGCTTAGCGGGTTTACTGATGTTGTAATATCGTTAGTGCTCTTTGTGAGGCAATCAATTCGCTTTCAATCGCCGTTGTAAACAAGTTTATGGATGATTCGGTCGTTAGGGGAGGTTTCAGTGAGTTCCAATCTTTAATGGTTAGAGGGAAAAAAGAATATTTGAAGCAATTAGTGTTGAAGAGTATTCGGCAAGAGTATGGGAATGCTTACGACGGGTTGGTCTGCCTTGAAAATAAGATATATACCTTGAAGTGTCTATTTTTATTATGTTGTGTAGTAATTGAAACATTAGTTTTAGTCTTGTTAGTTTCGTTCGGTTTTGTAGTGTTAAGATGCCAGCATTATTAAGTAGATGTGTCGGTGAGTCTGTCTGTCTATACCTGTTAAAAATAAACCTTATTGCTTTTCTTTGAACCGCTTCTATTTTATTAATTTGTTGCTGGGTAAACGGGAACCAGACAGGGCTGGCATATTCCAGTACAGATCGGACGAGGGTGGTATATGCTATTAGTTTGGTATTCGGTGGTGCCTGCTTAAGGCGTCTCTTCAGTAAAAATAGTCTTTTAAGGGCTGTGCCAGTAATGTTATCAATGTGAGTATCCCATCTCAAATCGTTTGAAATCGTTATTCCTAGATATTTGTGGTTAGAGACTGTGGTTAAGGCGCAGTTGTCAATAGTGTAGGAGAAGTTGGACCTGTGTATTTTGCGGGTTATTGCCAAGGAAACACATTTACCAATATTGAGGGACATTTGCCATTTTTTGCACCACTTGTGTACATCTTCTAGAGCTCTGTTAAGGATTAGGTGATCGGAAGGAGTATTAATTTCTTGGTAAAGTACGCAGTCGTCTGCAAAGAGCCTGAGTTTTACTTTAGTTGCGCAAGTTATAGCTAAGTGTATGGAAAGTATGCTAGAACTTGCACATTGGAAGTTGAGCAAACCACATCTACAACGCCATGACATGGTCCAAAGTGCCCAGCAGCACAATAATAGAAGCAGGCTGTGTACTGTCCAGACGTTCTAGCTGGTTTCACCAATACAGGTCAGCAATGCTGCTTGCGAGATAATATTGTCCAGACGTAAATATTGTCCCGTCTATGTTGTTTAAATTGGGAAGTACAACCGACGTATTGGAAGCAATCATTTCTTTTTTATTTGAAACAACGTTAATATATATGTACCTACCGTGTGCACTCGCATAATTAGCGCCCACACGTAATTTCTGCACTCCCAACTATATGTACGGTTTACGCAAAAATATTACTCGCATGCTCTCCCATGACACCCAGGGCCACGTGGTGCAGGCTAATGCTGTCCTTTATCAGTATTGCGTGTTCGGTAGCCCGGGCTTCAGATAGCCGATCGCATTTTGATTGTTTAGTAGCTACTTGTTGGCGATACCTACAAAACTATGCAGTGTTTGCAGGTTAACTGAGAGCCGTGCCGGCACGAAGATTTCGACACGTGAATATGGGTCACGCTTGATACTGGAGTTCGGAGACGCCGCTGACAGCACCATTGACGAGAATTCCCGAGTCACAAATCCGCTAATGTTTGAATGTAGCCCATGGATGTATTTGGCTGTTGAAGTACGCGTTCTGTTGAGTGAAAGCTACCTTCGTTTTTGTGATGCATTTCATTTGATACATCTCAGCTAAGCACGCGTCAAGATTCCTCACACGATATTTCGGAAGTATTTGCGAAATTCCCATGCAATTCACGCACCTTCTAGAAATTCTACATTCATGGAGAAAAAGAAAACACGAGTTACGTGGTATGCGCGAGGAAGCACGGTATAAGTTGTGCATGAGCAAATACGGTATATGCAGAACCTTGGAAGGTAAAGAAAAGCCTTTGTTAACTTTCTACTTGAGCAGCAGGTACAGGAGGCCGCCGAACATCGAAGCCTATCGCGGGGGGGGGGGGGGGGGGGGGAGGGAGGGAGGGGCGCTGTGTGGGCTCCACCACTCCGTTTCGCTACGCATGCCTGTTTGACGTGTTTCTTCATAGCCAGCGGGGGGGTGAGGCAGGCGAAGCGGCTTTCACTGGGCAGAGGTTTTTCGGACGTACAGGTTGTGTCGCATGTGCATCGGATATCTCCTGAAACTGGCAAGTTTACGAACTCAGGACCGCTAAGTGGACTACGGACACGGAACTCGCGACTGCAAACTCCTGAACAGTGAGAACGTGGCAGCCCTGCGCTTCTTCGGACCGGACATTATAGGTGAACTGAACAGATTAGCGTCAACGTGTTCGGACTGATCTAAAAGTTTTCCTGAAAGCTTTGTACCGATTTTAGCCATTCGTTTATTTTACTCATGTGCGTTCCGTTGTGCCCATACCCTCATTTTGGTGCTTGCCGGGTTTATTATAATGTATTACTGCGTATGTTCTTTAGATTTGTCTATTACACACGCGGTGGGCTTTGCTGTATACATCGCGGCAGATGAAGTAATCGCTCCTAACAAAGCTGTTTTGGTTCGCGTGACTTTCATGTTTGTTTGCTTTTTTCGTTGCTTGAAACATGTTTTCCTTTTGCTCTTTAACGGTCATTTCTTGTTCCTGGTTTTTGGTTCTTTAGAAGTCGTCGGTTTGTCCCCACACACCCTCCGTTCCGGATTCTGCATGCTGAAACACATCACCATATCCTAACAATCACTCATGTTGTTTTACTGGAGGAAGTGTTTAATTTATACAATTCAGCTGTTTCGTGCACTTGTTTAAGGAACCTTTCAAGCTTCAGCTACTCCACCATTTAATAAGCAAGTAAACCATAACGTGCCGCATAGTTTTAGGCGTATGTTTTCTTGTGCCTCTTCTTTTTGCTTATGCGTTTAGTTTTCTCGAGGCTGAATATACAGTGGACTTCAAACTTAGAGTAAATATTGATTTGTTGATTTCGTCAGAACTTTCTTTTCAATCCCCTATCATGTCTCTTAAACTCACGAATAAAATGTATCACAAAGAAGACATTCTGCTTATTTGTATGTGCGTATGTGTTCGAAAGATACGTTTCGGCATTAACATACGAGTGCATTGACCATTTATGTTTGTTTTATGCTATCGTCATAACCATGAAGCATGAACATAAAAAAAGTCATTTCACAAGCTGGCAATACATACATGCATACTAACTACAAAATAAAGCTATTGTTATTCCCATAATTTAGTGGATATTCTTGCTTTTTGCCTAGAGCCAGAAGCCTCGACAAAGCAAATTTAAGTGCGCGCATGATAGCCAATAAAAAAGGAGGGGAAAATATAGGATCATCCAATAAAGAAGGCTGGCAAGAAATGCTACCTCATCCAACGATGAAGGCTGGCAAAAAATGATGGAACAGCCATCAATAAAGGCTGGAAAAAAAGGTTCGAGCTGCCATTGTTTATACAAGCTTACCAATATTGAAAATACACACGATGGACAATGTTGGCCAAAGCCATTCTTTCCCAATTTTTCCAACGTTATACAACTGCTATCCAACATTGGACTAATCTTGTCTAAAGTGTAGCATGGACCCCGAAATCCAATGTAGTTCCAATATTGTATCCAATGTTTTCCAACGTTGCGCGAAGGTCGGTCCAATGTTGTTGTGCTGCCTGAGATGTCGTTTAGCTCTAGTTTGGGTTGCCAAATAGTTCATCCGGTCTATATTTTCATACATTGATCAAGATTCGCATGCCGAAGGCTGCAAGATATTTATCCACTATGTTTTGTTATGCACTGTGAGTAAGTTTACCAACATTTGTGTGATATATAAATCAATTAGACCAGCCTCTTACTGCACTCTTCAGCAGCGCGAAGGTGACATCTCGACAATTTGATAATACTATATACGGTGCAAAAGCGAGAGTACTGAGATGAGCACTCATTTATTTTCTGCCAATTAAGCAGAGTTTTCTATGCTTGGTACGGGCCAGCCGTTCACTGGTGTGGACTAATTATTCGGAATCTCGCACAGACACAACGCCGTCAAGCAGGAAAGAAAAAAAGAAGACTAGATGTGCTCCATCAGATAAAAATATATTGTTGTTAATAATTATTTCCGTTCTTAATTATTGCTGTGCATCAACGCCGCAAAGGAAATCAGCGTCACTGCTATCTAACATTTCCCTTCCGAAGGTCGCGGGATCGAATCGCAGCCGCGGCGGCTGCATTTCGATGAAGGCCAAATGTTGCTGCCAGTGGGCTGTGGGATGTCAGTGCATGTTAAAGAACTATTATAAAGTGCGTTTTATTGCATCTGGAACGCTGCCGAAAACGCTGCGCGGTCACGAGCTCAGAATGCGGTTGACGCTGCTTCGTTCTTCTCGTCTTCGTGCGATCGTCCAACTGCTGATATATAATACTTCCCCCTCTAGTAGCCTGTAATGCACCACCGTCCATTCCAAGTTCATCTGTTCAAACTCCTAGTCGGTCGGGTCCTTTCAGAACACGGCCAGAAGGACGGCGATGCACACAGTCTGAAATGGGTGGCTCGCCGCGTTGCTTCACACGTCCCTGCTTCAGTGGCCGAATCTGGGCACGCATTAGAAAAAGAGTCACAAGCCGTGGGCGGATCATCCGCCTGCCTTGTTGTGGTCAATTGGCTGTCCTCAAGTGATTCCTTCCCTGGACATGCATAATAGGATGACTCCTGAACTGCTTTTCCGATCACCGTATGCCTCCTTTTTATATGATCAACATGACGGCGATCGCGCGTGCCATCCTGGGTCATTGTTACAAACGATGCATTCTTCAACTACTCCAGCTGGTAGCCAAGCGGGATTGCTGTGGAAGTTCTTTACCCACACTCTGTCATCTGGTCCATAGTTTCTTTTACGCTCAACCCTCCCGTTTTCGGTGCCTTTCCGGGGATGTAGGGCATCCAGATAGGATGGAAGCTGCCTACCAAACATTGATTCCGCAGGCGTATTCTCCGTTGTAGAGTGCGGTGTCGTATGCTGCCTAAATAAAAACCGCGACAGCCGACAAGAGATGCTTCCATCCGTTAGTTTCTTGAGCGCCATCTTCGTCTCACCTACCATACGCTCAGCTTGCCGATTTGTAGCAGGGTGGTATGTAGCTGATGTTATGTGTTTGATCATGTTCAACGTGAAGAAGCGTCGCATTTCTAATGAAACGAATGCTGTGCCGTTGTCAGAAACTATCACTTGAGATATGCCAAAAGTGGCGAACAGGGATCGGAGCACATCGATTGCTGCGGAAGTTGATTGAGACACCACTGGCCTTACTTCTAACCATTTGGAGAAAGCATGCACTGCTATTAAAAAACTCTGGTTGTTCTCCGGCACTGCGAAGTCAACGTGCACGACCTCCCATGGTTCATTTGGTTGAAGCTACTCTGGCACTGCAGCTGCAGGCGGAAGACGACTGTGCATCTGACAGGTGTCACATGAACGCACCTTGTCTTCCATGTCGGCATCCACTCCTGGCCACGATAGGTGACTGCGAGCGAAGCGCTTCATCGTAGTCATCCCTGGGTGGTTAGCGTGAAGAAGAGTGAAAGCTTCCTCTCTAGCCCCTGCAGGAATCACAACCCGTGCACCCTATAAGACGCAACCACGGTGCGTAGAAGGTGAGATGAGGTTTATTTATTTCTGTTCTTATACCCGACGCTTGTAGGGTTGCAAGTTTATACCTTTCTATTACTTCGTTGGTCCTCTCTCTAACTGTATCCGGCAAGGCTACTGCATCACGACTGCGCAATGAAGAAACCGTTCGTTCTTCTTGTTCTGGCCATCATGCTGTCACGTCGTGCTTGCTTGTTACATGGTGTCATACTTGCTAGTTACTTGGTAGTTACGTCGTCCTTGCTAGTTACAGTAACCCCCGATAACTAGAAAAAGTATGGAATCTTCCGCTGTCAGCCTTGATATCTTCTTGGCAGTCAATGGAGGTTTGCACAATCCTTCAATCATCAACACGTCACATGGTGCCGCTTCTTCGTCGACAACTGAAGCAAAAGGAAGCCGACTGAGTGCATCCGCATTATGATGTCTTTTCCCTTCCCGGTACAACATCTCGCGCTCAAAATCACACACCAGCGAAGCATCCGGGGTGACAACGCTTGCTGAATCTGTTTCTTCGGGCACATTATTTCAAGAAGTGGCTTATGATCAGTAACCATAAGCACGCACCGACCGGCAGTATACTGATGAAAATGCGTGACGGCAAACACAATGGCAAGTCCCCTCCTGTCAAGCGGAGTGTAGTTTCTCTTACACTTGCCGAGTGTCCTTGATGCAAACGCCACTGGTATTTCGTATTCGTTTTCGTCCATCTGAGCAAGAACAGCTCCTAAGCCATAGGGCGAAGCGTCACAGCTCAACATCAGTGGACAAGAGTCGTCGTAGTGCGCAAGAACTGTGCATTTACGCAGCGCTTCCTTGAGTTTGATGAATGCAGCCTTGTGCGATTCATCCCACCTCAACTTAACTTCTTTATCCAACAAGCGATGCAGCGGTTCGGCGATGGTCGCATTGTCCCGCAAAAACCGACTGCAAAAATTTATCATTCCTAAGAATGATTGTAGCTCCGACTTATTTGTTGGTTCTGGCGCACTCGTCATTTCTTCAACTTTTTCGGAAGTAACCTCAACTCCTTTGGAGCTCACTTTGTATCCCAAAAACTGCCCTTCACGTACGACAAATATACAGTTTTCCTTGTTTACTTTGAGACCTGCTTGTTGCAAATGCTGTAAAACTGCTTCCAATCACTGCAAATGCTCTTCGCTCGATACTCCCGTGATGAGAATATCTTCTAAAATAAGCGCTAACACCGGGAAGTCCAGCGAGCAGAGTAACCATGAAGAGTTGGAATATGGACGGCGATGCTGAAACACCGAATGGGAGACGTTTCAATGCGTACAGGCCTTTAATCGATTTATAATTAGTATCTCTGAAGTGGCCTTGTCGACGTGCAACTGCTGGTAAGCTTGTGTCAAGTCAATCTTTGAAAAGATCTGAACTCCGTGAAGCGTTGCTCTTAACTCAGCTGCCGTTGGCGAGGATACGCAGTTGGCCTGATGCTTGCGTTTACTGCGCCCCTGTATTCACCACACAATCGTAGCGATCCGTTCTTCTTCCTCACAATGACCATTGGAGTTGCCCACCGAGAAGCGGAAATTGGCTCAATGATGCCCTGCACCTGATGCCGTCGTTTACTCAATTCCACTGACGTGTGGAAAGGCGTACGTCGGCCAGACCGGCAGGTGCGTTAACGACCGCCTGCGCGAGCACCGAAACAACGTGCACAATGTGGTGCAAGGGCACCTTGGCATTCATTGCCGGGACTGCGGTTGCAGGCCGCTCTTTGATCAGTGTGCGATAGTGCCTAGGCATGGATCTCAGCTTACCCGCGAGATAATGGAAGCGGAAATGATACACAAGTTAGGCGACAAATGTGTAAGTACGCCATCCGTTGCACTATCACGGTTTGAGCGTGATTACCTGGCCGGGCTGAGGGGCAATCGCGTACACGTGTCACATGTTATTTGACTGACAGTATGTTGATTAGGCTTGTTATTTTGATGTTTTTTTTCTTCTTTGTGTGTATATATCTTCTTGCTCTGCAAAATAAAGATCATTTGGAAGTCAGCACTCTTTCTTCTCTGTCGCATTTTTTCCTATGTTCGTGCGCTGTGAAACTCGCCATCATGAACGCAAACCAACTAGCCCAAGCTGCTACACTTGTAAGCTGCACCTGGAGTTTGTGGAGTTCTCCGCATACGGCATCGTGCAATGCAAATGGAACTTGCCGGCACATTAAAAACTTGGGTGTTGTGCCTTCAGCAAGGTCGATGTGTACCGGTGTTCCTAAATGTCCAAGGAAACCTTCACTGAACACCGACGAGAACTTGGCTAATATAGCGTCGACTGTTGTTTCCGTGAGGTTGTCAGCCCATACACAGCGCAATTCCCAGCTTGTCGAACCAGTTTCTTCCAAGCAAGCTGGCTCCAGCACTTTCGGCCATGAGCAATCGAAGCCGCGCCATGTTGTTGTTGAATGACACATTGACGAGAACGGAGCCCAAGATCTCCAAACATTCTCCCGACCATGTCCGCAGGGTGATCACTCGTTCCCGTATCACCGGTGCATCCTCAGTCCAGAGACCGGCGAACGTCGCTACACTTATTAAGAGAACGCCGCCCTGAGTCTACTTTGGGTGACCGACCAGATAGTCGAACTGTCACAACAAACTTAGCTGTTCTTGCGATCTCCAGACCCGTGTGGAAAACAGTAAGAAGGCTGTCTTTCTGTTCCTCTAAAACTTCCTCCTTCTCCTCTAAATGATGGCTTTCTTGGTAGTTCCTTGGATTAGCCTTTCTAGAAAGGCAAGCTTTCGCGATGTGACCTTTTTTCCGGCAGAAGTCACAACTAGCATTTTCGAAGAAACGCTTGTCGGCATTGTGGTCTCCTAAACATCGGAAACACTGCGGCGCCTTGCTTGTAGGACACTCGCGAAAAGTCTGACGATGTACACTGAAATTGTCGACCTGTTGCTGACTGGCTTGAATCTGTCTCTGCTGATCTTTTGCTGATTCGGTCGTTACAGCCATCTCGTACGCTTATTCCGTATATCCCATTCCGTATTGCAGCCATCTCGTACGGGTATTCCGTATATCCACGCAGTTTCGCAAAGGCTTAAGAAAGTGGGAAGTAAATATGGGGTTAATGTTGTGTTTACGGGTCCCAATAAGTTAGGAAGGGTTTGTGCTGCCGTGCATAGAAGAAATGAGCAGATGGAAGGTAAGAAGCGAACGGGTATCTGTCCGGTTAAGCACTTAGCCAAGAACAATTTCACCGACTGTCGCATGGGTGTGGTTTATAAGATTCCTTTTAGCTGTGGACGTTTTTATGTAGGGCAAACTGCGCGTTATATTAATCAAAGATTAATTGAACACAGAAGGTAGCTATCAGGTGGGACGCCGTCCAATCTATCCTTGCACTGCCAAGTCTGTAGCTGCATGCCCGAGTTAGACGAAACCGAGATCCTGTACAGGCATAAGAACGAAGACACGCGTTTAATGGTTGAGGCCTGGCATATCAGTATTAGTGGAAGTGCATGCGTGAGTCAGCCGTCGATTAGCTTAAACAGAGAGGAGATAGAATGCCTTATGAGTTGTCTATCGCGAAGACTGGCACGTGTAACCCGTTTGACAGGTGGCGCTACCATTCCGAGCATGCGCAGATAAGCTGTGTCTTCTTTCTTTTTCGCCTCTGTGCTGTGCATCAGTTGTTAGTCGGCGTTCGTGGGGTTCACTGCTCTCCTCGTGTCCGTGTCCTGCACGCCTCTTCTTTTGATTATGGACTGTTACCAACTCGCTCAACTTTCTGTCCTTTTGAACGCTTTTGGCGGGGAGGGGCTACACAGGGCAGGGGTGCCGAGGCACCATCTCCTCATAGGGGCACAAATCGGTCCCATGCGTCAAGCCGGACGGCTGCGCAGCCTGTCGAGGACAGCAGCTCCCCCTAGCGCTTTGTGGAGGCAGTCCACATGCAACAGTGCCTGTCGCAGCATTAGAAGTGAGAGGGGCATGCCTGCGTTTCTGCCAATGACGCTGCCACAGCTGACTGGCGTGGGAGGCGCATGAAATGCCGGATCGCCATCCGATCCACTTCCGTTTTCAAGCTCGTAAACGACGGGCGGAATGTTTCCCCACTGCTTCGACAAAAGCCTCCGGAGCGGGGTGATATTACCCCACGCGCTCTCCGAGCGCCAAAGATGGGCCGGGCTCGTTTGATATTGTCACGTGGTAGTGACGCACACAGCACTCAAGGCGAAGAACGTAGGACTCAGGTGATGTCAGGCGACCTGTTTATTGGGCGAACTTGTGCCCAGCAAAACAAAGCCAATGACAATGCACAGCAACAGCGGCGTGAACAGTCGTCGGTCGACGGAAAGACTGACAAGTGGCGTAGTGCGCCGGTTTTTATACATGCGTCATAACTCGTTGTCGCATTATCTCTGGAGTTCCAGAAGTTACTGAAATGTGCGCGTTAAGCATGCAAAGTTTCAAGAATGGTTGACACGGTTCCAGAAGTGGCATGCAAGATGAACGCGGCCTACATTGCGTTTGACAGAAAATTATAACAGTGCTCCCCGCAAACAATCAAAACGAGCGCGCGTGTCACTGGGAAGTGATAACGGCTTTCCACGTAAACCAAAACAACAGTCACTAACGTGTCACTAACCCCCCCTGAAAAAGCATAGTCCCGATGCTGAAGGCAGCACATGAAAGTGAGAGTACATGCAATGAATTACGTTAGCCATGCGTCAGCGCGCGTAATAAGGTTTAAGTCGCACCGCGTGTACAACTTCAGCTGCGCGCCCCCGCTGGGATGTTGTTAAGCCATCAGGCACGACCTCATAGTCCAGTTCACCACGACGTCCGAATACCTTGTAGGGTCCAAAGTAGCACCGCAAGAGCTTGTCACACAATCCCCGTCGTCGTATCGGCGTCCAGACCCAGACAAGGTCGGCGGGTTGGTATTCGGTGTGGCGTCGTCGAAGGTTGTAGTGGCGCGTGTCGACCGTCTGCTGGCTCTTGATACGTAGGCGGGCTAGCTGTCAAGCTTCTTCGGCGCGATCCAGGTAGCTGGCGACGTCGAGGTCTTCTTCGTGGGTGCCGACCGGTAGCATGGCGTCAAGCGTCGTTGTAGGGCTCCATCCGCAGACAAGCTTGTACGGAGCAAGCTACGTCGTTTCTTGCACGGCCGTGTTGTACACGAAGGTCCCATACGGAAGTATGGCGTCCCACGTCTTGTGTTCGACGTTGACGTACATGGTCAGCATGTCAGCGATGGTCTTATTTAGATGCTCGGTGAGGCCATTCGTCTGTGGGTGTTATGCGGTGGTTCGGCGGTGGTTCGTGTCACTGTACCTCCAGATCGCGTGAGTTGGGTCCGCCGTAAAGGCCGTATCTCTGTCGGTGATGGGGACCTCCGGGACTCCGGGACGCAGGACGATGTTCTCAATGAATAACTTGGCGACCTCGGCGGCAGTGCCCTTGGGCAAGGCCCTTTGCTACGAAATATAAAGGTTGGAGGGAGCAGGCTCAAAGAGGCAAGTCAAAGACACCTCCGAGCGCAGCAAGGAAGAGACGCAGACGCATCCTGGCACAACACACTAACATGCATTGGAGCCCAAATACACAGAGATGCAGAAATACAGTTCAACAAGTAGCACACACAAAACACAAAACAAGACAATAATAATTACACGATATGTATAGCGTCTCTGCAGTAAGAGTTGAAAAGAGTTCAGGAAGCTCAGAGGGCTCACGCGTTCCGGCTCGCCGACGGAGTTGACACAGCGTCCGTCGAATGCGCTTGGGAACTGCGAGGCGGGCACCAGGAGTGCTCTGGACGGAAGGTCGACGAAGACTCCGAGTCGTCTGCTGGGCGTTCGGAGCAGGAGACGTGTCGTTTTCGAGGTCCCTCGGGCGTTGACGCTCGACTGGGTCCCTCCGACAAATGCTGGCCTCCCGGGCGTTGACGCCCGACCAGGACAGCGCGTCTTCTCCGCTCCGATGTCTTCCTTCGTCTGAATTGGCTGCAGTGGCTCGCGCCTTTTATTATATTCATTTTTCACGCGCCGCGCGGGCACGTGCAGGGCTGCATTCGAGGCGAGGCCCTACGGCAGAACACGTGCTTGCACGTTCCTTTCACCATTTTGCTGGCTTCAAAGTCCGTGAGACGCCATTTCCTCACACCCTTGTTTCGGCATAGCGGGTGAGGTAGTCAGTCGCTACGACAATCCATTTATTGCCGGAAGTCGACGTCGGGAATGGCCCCAGTAATCATCATCATCATCATCATCATCATCATCATCAGCCTGTTTAGGTCCACTGCAGGACGAAGGCCTCTCCCAACGATTTCCAATCCACCCTATCCTGAGAGAGTTGGTTCCACTTTATGCCTGCAAACTTTTTAATTTCATCGCTCCATCTAACCTTTTGCCTGCCTCTGTTACGTTTTCCCTCTCTTGGTATCCATTCCGTTGCTCTTACTGTCCATCTGTTATCTTTCCTCCTCATGACATGCCCTGCCCAGGTCCACTTCTTTCTTTTAAATGATATAATAATATCGGCTACTCCTGTCCGTTCTCTGATCCATTCCGCTCGTTTTTTATCTCTTAGCGTTACCCCCAACATTTTTCTTTCCATTGCACGTTGCGCGCTCCTTAGTTTCATCTCTAGTTTTTTTCGTTATCCTCCACGTTTCTGCACAGTACGTTAGTACTGGGAGAATGCAGTGATTGAATACCTTTCGTTTTAGTGAGAGCGGTAAGTTTCCAGTCATGATTTCGTAATGCCTTCCGAATGCGCTCCAGCCCATCCTTATTCTACGGAGAATTTCTTTGTCTATGAGTTCCTGTTGTTAACTGTCCCAGGTATACGTATTCGCTTACACATTGTAAGGGTTCATTGTCGATTTTAAATTCCTGTTCCTTAGCTAGTCTATTGAGCATCACTTTGGTCTTCTGCCTATTCATTTTTAATCCAATTTTAATACTTTCCCTATTTAGGTCATCAATCATGTTTTGTAGTTCGTCTCCATCATTGCTAAAGAGCACAATGTCGTCTGCGAATCTTAAATTGCTGAGATATTCTCCGTCTATTCGAATTCCCTTGTCTTCCCAGTCTAGACGTTTAAAGATTTCCTCTAAACATGCAGTGAATAGCATCGGGGATATCGTATCTCCCTGTCTTACACCTCTCCCGATCGGGATTTCTCTGCTTCTCTCATGTAGGAGTAGTGTGGCTTGCAATCTTTGTATATGTTGTTGATGGTTTTCACGTATATGTCCGGTACCCCTTGTCTACGTAGAGCTTCTAGAACTGCTTGTATTTCTATCGAGTCAAATGCTTTCTCGTAGTCGATAAACGCCATATAAAGAGGTTTGTTATATTCCGCGTACTTCTCGATTACTAGGTTGATAGCGTGGCTGTGGTCCATTGTCGAGTAACCTTTCCTAAAACCAGCTTGTTCTCTCGGTTGATTAAAGTCGAGTGTTTCTCTTATCCTCGTAGAAATTACTTTTGTAAATAGCTTGTATATTACTGGAGGTAGGCTAATTGGTCTATAATTCTTTAACTCCTTTATGTCACCTTTCTTGTGGATAAGGATTATCTTCGCATTTTTCCAACTGCGTGGTATACTACATGTCTTGACACATTTCGTGAAGAGCGATGCAAGTTTTTCAAGTACAATATCTCCTCCGTCTTTAATCAAGTCGGCTGTTATACCATCTTCACCAGCTGCTTTACCGCGGGACATGCCTTTGACAGCTTTTTTGACTTCGTCAGAGGTTATACATGGAATTTCGGTGTCCTCCTCAGATTCTATTTCTAATAAGGTTGTATGGTCTGTCTGAGAACTGTACAGTGCAGAGTAGAAATCTTCTGCTACATTTAGTATTTCGTTGAAACTGTTGATAACGTTACCTTGTTTATCTTTTAGCGCATGCATTTTGTTTTGCCCTAAGTGCAGTTTCTGTGTGACCGTTTTAATGCTGGTGCCTTTCTCTACAGCTTTCTCTACTTCTCTCGTGTTAAAGTTTCTTACATCTCTTTGCCTGGCTTTACTTATCAATTTTGATAGTTCTGCGAATTCAATCTTATCTTTTGGCGAAGTTACTTTCATTTGCTGGCGTTTTTTTAAGTCCTTGGTAGATTGGGACAACTTACTTGTTGTTTGCTTAGTTGTTCTGCCCCCGACCTCTATCGCTGTTTCAAGGATTGTTTTCGTTATGGTTTTGTTCATTTCTTCTACATCGTCACCGTTTTCGTCTAATGCTTCGAACTTGTTGCTTAGGGCTACTTTAAATTCTTCATTCTTCGCTCTGATTACCTCTAGATTGCATTTTCTTCTAGTAAATAATTTAGTTCTTGTCTTCTTAGGTTAAGTACAATCTTTGCCCTTACTAATCTGTGATCGCTGCATTTTATCTTCCCCACTACTTCTGTGTCTTGAATTATACTTAGTTGTTCGCACATTATGAAGTCGATTTCATTCTTTGTTTCTCCGTTTGGGCTTCTCCATGTCCACTTCCTATTCTTGTGTTTCTTGAAAAACGTGTTCATTATTCGGAGTCGGTTTCTTTCGGCAAATCGTACTAGCATTTCCCCACGGTTATTCCTATGGCCGACGCCGTAGTTGCCAATCGCCTGCTCTCCACTTTGTTTTGTCCCTACTTTTGCGTTGAAATCCCCCATGACTACTGTGTATTGTGTCCGTACTTTCTTTATTGCTAATTCGATATCCTCGTAGAATTGCTCTACTTGTTCATCATCGTAGCTAGTTGTTGGAGCATATCCCTGGATTAACTTAAGTTTATACCGCTTATTTAGTTTTATTACGACGCATGGAACCCTTTCGTTAATGCTGTAGAATTCCTCTACGTTGCCCGCTATATCTTTATGAATTAGGAACCCAACGCCATATTCTCTCTTTTCGGGTAATCCTCTCTAGCAGAGGACATGTCCATTGTTTAAGACAATGTAAGCTTCACCTGTTCTCCTACCTTCGCTAAGGCCAATGACATCCCATCTAACTCCCTCTAGTTCCTCGAGTAGTTCAGCTAGTCTAGCTTCGCTGGAGAGGGATCTTGCATTGAACGTTCCAATGTTTAGTTTCCAGTGGCGGCCTGTCCGGGTCCAGTGATTATTGCAGCCCTCCGCTGCTTCACAGAGCTGACCGCCGCCGTGGACAGATGTTCTGCAGCTGCTGGACACTGAGGGCGAGGGGTTAATTGTAGGCATCGTGTGGGAGGTGGTGGCCAAGTACTTCACCAGGGAGGCCAATTCCTGTTCTGGTGTAGGAGTGAGTCGTAAACGGCAGTTGAACGACTGAAAGCTTTCAGGTACACAACCGTCGCCAGGCCCCCCTACCGACGTAATCTCGAGGAGGAAAAAAAAAGCGGGGTTGGGGGGGGGGGGGGTTGGGCGTCGAACCTGCGAAACTTGGCGGTCCCCGTTGCACCAGCTCCGCATCGTTAAATGTACATTCTTTCAAAGCCTTTAATGCGCGATATCTTCTATCCGCGTTACTATTTTGTACGGTATTTGGTCTCAAAATATCCGCGCTCTTCTAGTTTTGCTGATCGCGACATCCAGAACGTCACGGTTTTTAAAATTGCTGTGCAAGCAAGGACTGCGCGCGTGGAAAATCGCGTTTTACGTTCGCGCTATGCAGGTATGCGGCCGCGTGCCTAGTTTCGCGCACTGGTCCATGCCGATTTGCTGGAAGGGCCGTCGAGGTGGTTCGATGGGTTGCAGAAGTCCGGCTGGCCTAGTTGTCGGCGTCTTGCGTCGCTGACAATCTCTGCATGTTTTTACGTAATATGCGACATCGGCAGTTAGGCGAGGCCAATAGTACTTCTCTTGTATTCTTGATAGTGTGCGGCAGAAACCGAGATGTCCGGCTGTCGGGTCGTCGTGTAAAGCTTCCAGAACCTTTGGACGTAACGCTGAAGGCACCACGAGGAGGTGGTCGGCGCGGAGCGGCGAGAAGTTCTTCAGGAGAACGTTGTTACGCAGGAAAAACGAAGCCACTCCTCGTCGGAATACTTTCGGCACGGCGGCGGTCTTACCTTCCAGGTAGTCCATGAGGCCCTTCAGCTCTGGGTCAGCTCGTTGACGTTCCGCAAAGTCGTCGGTACTTATTGGTCCCAAGAAAGAGTCACCGTCCTGGTCACCCTGGGGCGGCGGATCGACGGGGGCGCGATATAAGCTGTCGGCGTCGGAGTGCTTTCGTCCGCTTTTGTAGACGACGGTGATGTCAAATTCTTGCAGTCTAAGACTCCATCGTGCGAGGCGTCCTGATGGATCTTTCAAGTTAGCTAGCCAACACAAGGCGTGGTGGTCACTCGCGACATTGAAAGGCCTGCCGTACAGGTAGGGGCGGAACTTTGATGTAGCCCAGCAAGGCATTCCTTTTCTGTGGTGGAATAATTGGCTTCTGCCTTCGAAAGTGACCGGCTAGCGTAACTGATGACCTTTTCAAGTACGTCGGTCCTCTGCACGAGCACGGCGCCGAGCCCCGCGCTGCTTGCGTCCGTGTGAATTTCGGTGTCGGCTTTTTCGTCGAAGTGTGCGAGTATTGGCGGAATTTGCAGGCGTCGCCTCAGTTCTTGAAATGCCTCGACTTGCGGTGTTTCCCGTTTGAAGTCGATGTCGGCCTTCGTGAGGTTCGTCAGCGGCTCGGCAATGCGCGAAAAGTTCTTGACGAGGCGCCTGTGATGAGTGCAGAGGCCAAGAAATCGGCGTACTGCTATCTTGTCGGTGGGCGGAGGAAATTCGGCGTTCGCAGCTGTTTTCTGTGGATCAGGGCATACTCCCGACTTGCTGATAACGTGGCCAAGGAGCAATAGCTTCTCGTAGGCGAAGCGGCACTATTCTGGCTTCAGGCTAGGTCCGCAAGCTTTGATTATCCGAAGAACAGCTTCAAGGCGCCGGAAGTGTTCGTCGAAGCAGGAAGCAAATACGACTACGTCGTCCAAGTAGACCAGGTAAGTCTGCCGCTTCAAGCCTGCGAGTACTGTCCCATAACCCGTTGGAACGTCGCAGGCACCGAGCAAGGACCAAAGGGCGTGACCTTAAACTCGAACAGGCCATCTGGTGTTATGAAGGCAGTGTTCTCTCGATCTCTCTCGTTTCGATTTGCCAGTAGCCGGTTTTGAGGTCCATCGACGAAAAAAGTACTTTGCGTTATAGAGTCGATCTAAAGCATCGTCTATCCGTGGCAGAGGATACACGTCTTTCTACGTGATCTTGTTCAGGCGAGAATAATCGACGCAAAAATAGGGTTCCGTCCTTCTACTTCACTAACACCACTGGTGATGCCCACGGACTCGTAGACGGCAGAATGATGTCACGCAGCATCTCATCGACTTGTTGCTTGATGGCCTCCCGTTCCCGTGCCGAAACTCGGTAGCGGCTCTGACGGAGAGGACGGGCATATTCGTCGGTTTTGATGCGATGTTTTGCGAGAGGGGTCTGACGAAGCCTCGATGACGACGAGAAGCAGTCCTTGCATTACTGCTGTAAGGCCTTTGAGCTCCTTTTGTTGCTGCCTGGAAAGGCCTTGATTGACGTCGAAGGCGTGCGCTGACATTGCGGTCGTCTTTGCGGGTCCGCGAGAATCGGTGAAGGCGAAGGCGTTGCTTAGTCCTACAAATTCACTTAGGTGCGCTACCATCGTACCCCTACTCAGGTGCCTGTATTCGCTGCTGAAGTTCGTCACCATTACCTTAGCTTCGCCTTTATGCAGCGTGACTATGCCTCTTGCGACGCACATCTCACGGTTTAGGAGCAACTGCTGGTCACCTTCAATGACGCCTTGTAAGTTGGTAGGGGCTTTAGTGCCGAAGGAAATGATGACGCTGGACAGTGGCGGCACGGTTACCTGCTCTTCTGTCACATTCAATGCATTACACGCGACGTTGCAGTCTGACGGCGTTGCATTATCCATGGACAGCGTGATTGACCTGGATCTTAGGTAAATGACTGCGCCGTGCTGGTGCAGGAAATCCATGCCTAAAATAACGCCTCGCGGGCATTGCTCCAGGACCACAAAACTCACCGAATACGTCTGGCTGTCAATCGTCACTCTTGCAGTGCAGGTCCCAGTCGGTGTTATATAAATATGGCCCCTTGCTGTTCGGATATCTGGTCCTTCCCAGGCAGTCTCAACCTTCCTGAGCTTGGCGGCGAAGGGACCGCTGATGATAGAGTAGTCGGCGCCGGTATCGACTAGAGCGGTGACGCTGTGGCCGTCGATAATCACGTCGAGGTCGGTGGTTCGTCGTCTGGCGTTCCGGTTAGCTCGGGACGTCGGATCGCGGCTGCGTCGGCTTGGTCCGGCGCTGCTATGTCGCGTCGGTGGCGAGGCTTTGTCGTGAAGACTCTGGTCAGGCGGCGTCCTGCGACTACGTCGGGAGGGTTCGTGCGTCGTGGTCGTCGTCATCGGCGGCCGCGGCGGAGGATCTTCGACATTGCGTCATGCAGCAACTGCACCTCCATCGGTAGCTGCCTTTGGTTTCCCGGATAGGGGCTTGGAGATCGGTCCCGGTTGGAGCCGGTGTACTGGCGGCGATTGGGGCAGACGTAGCGGCCAGCCAAAGGTGAACGGGACGGTCGTCGTCGTTGCCACTGTGATCCGGCGATGTAGTTGGCGATGTCGCGAGGTCGCTCACCTGGGCGCGGACGCGGCGTGTTCACGTAGAAGCCACGCAGTCCCATCTCACGGTACTGCCAATAGCGGTAGGTGTGCCCGGCTTCGCCACAGTGGTAGCATATTTGGCGGTGGTTCGGGGTGCGCCAAGCGTCAGTTTTCCTCGGCGCGCACTGGATTACTGGCGAGCGGGGTGGCGTCGGAGGTGGCCGCTGTGGCTGGCGACGAAACTGCGGAGGCGTGGGGTCCTGGCGTGGACGAAGAACGGCGGCAGGTCGGCGTGCAGCAGCGGCGTAGGTCATCGCCTCCGGTTGGGGTGTCGGTGGTTCGGGAACACTCAGCGAGCGTTGTACCTCCTCGCGAACTGTCTTCGAGGGAGGGAGACGACGAAACATACGGGGGAGTTCCTCGCGAACAATAGCCCTTATGGTCTCGCGTAGGTTATCGCGGCCGAGTCCTTGTAATTCGGCGATGTCTGGGCACATGCGGCGATTGTATTGCTGGGTGCGCATCTCGAGGGTTTTCTCAATGGTGGTAGTCTCGGAGAGAAACTCTTGAACCGTCTTTGCGGGTTTCTGATCAGTCCCGCGAAGAGCTCCTGCTTCACTCCTCGCATAAGCAGGCGAACCTTCTTGTCCTCAGGCATGTCGGCGTCCGCGTGGCGGAAAAGTCGCGTCATCTCCTCCGTACAGATTGTTACATTTTCGTTGGGGAGCTGTACCCAAGTCTCAAGTAGTGATGCGGCTCTTTCCTTCAGCACGAAGCTTGCAAAGGTGGGCAGGAAAGCAACGCGGAAGTCGTCCCACGTTCGGGTCGTTGCACTCACGGTCCTCGAACCAAGTCCTTGCGGCGTCTTCCAAGTAGAAATACACATGACGCAGCTTATCGTCGGGGTCCCACTTGTTAAGGGCTGCGATGCGGTCGTAGACGTCCAGCCAGCTTTCCGGGTCCTCGTATGACGATCCGCGGAAGGTAGGCGACTCTCTGGGCCGGTTGACGACCACGGTTGCCAGAGACCTTGCTTCCGTCATCGTTGATGCCGGTTGCGTTGCAGCCCTTGTTTTCTTGTGCTTGTCGGGGAGCGGCAGGTATTCTGGCGGGAGTCCTTCTTTTCTGCGGCTAGCTGGAAGGACCGGGTTGGAGTCGTCCTCTTGGCGGCTTGGGCTTTGCTCACGGCTATACGGGGGCGGTACAAGGACCGGGAAGCACCTCCACCAGATATCACGTCGTAGTGTTGCACACAGCAACCAAGGCAAAGCACACAGGACTCAAGTGATGGCAGGCGAACTGTTTATTGGGCGAGCCTGTGCCCAGCAAGACAAAGCCAATGACAATGGAAAGCAACAGCGGCGCAAACAGTCGTCGGTCGACGGAAAGACTGACAAGTGGCGTACTGCGCCGGCTTTTATGCACGCGTCATAACGCGTTCTCGCATTATCTCTGGAGTTCCAGAAGTTATTGAAATGTGCGCGTCAAGCATGCAAAGTTTCAACAATGGTCGACACGGTTCTAGAAGTGGCATGCAAGATAAACGCGGCCTGCGTTGAGCTTAACAGAAAGTGACAACAGTGCTCCCCGCAAACAATCAAAACGAGCGGGCGTGTCACTAGGAGGTGATAACGGCTTTCCACGTAAAGCAAAACAACCGTCACTAACCTGTCCATATCTGCTTCAGCCGCGTTCGGCAGCCCTGGTCGCGGTAGAAGGTACGATGCGCGGGATGTTATCGATTCGGACATCGCACGGAATATGACGGCGGCGGAAGCGATAGCAAAAACCCGTCGAGACTGTCTATATAATTGCTATCGGAATATAAAGAAACGAACAAAGAACACTTGCAATGTCTGGAAAAGATATGGCACCCATTCGACGGCGTCGAGTACATAACCGGCCGCAAATAGCTCTGAGAAAATGAGTTTACATCATTTTACACTACGATGTCGAAGCGCTAAGCTGAGCGTGACCGCACTAATAGACTTATTAAAACAAGCCACTATTCATACGTGATCAATAAACGCACGCAAATGGAGTATCTTACGAAATAGGAGGTTTTATCGTTTCTACACGCGTCGCTACTCATACGTACTACGTACTACTCATACGTACTACTCATACGTACTACGTAGCAGATACGGTAATCCATAGTATCCATCATAAAAAAATTATCCACAGCCATGGTCGAAATAAACGCCGAAATAGCTCGCGGACGACTCGGTGCAATTTCGGGGCGAAATAGGCGAGATCACCGCTAATAGCGCGACTATATTCCAACATGTTGGTCACTGATTGCTGGCGGTTGCGACGAGCGCGATCACGATTTCATTTGAAAAAAAAAAAATTCGCGAGCGCCCCAGTCGCGGAGGCAAGATCTCTGAGTTATAGCGTAAACGGTCTTTTTGACGTCATTTTTAGCGAAGCATGCAGATATGCGGTCATTTTTTTACCGCCATCCAACGCTAGGGCTCGCCGATGCTGTTTCTAAGGTAGGAGCTCCGTTTGTTTGTTGCACATTTGTCTGGCGTGTTACAGCATTCCAGAAATAAAAAAGAACAGCATAAAGCAGTCCAAAAACTAAAAATGAAGTACATATGGCAAACAGTAAAGCTTATTCCGCACTCCTAAGGAGCTTGCCGTCATGTAGAGTGTGGAAATAGCAGAAATAAGAAGAAACACAGCGAATGGAAGTCGAACTTGCCAAGACATAAAAGAACACCTGACGTGATACTTCGTCGACGAAAGGCTGTGAGCAATTGTGAAAGGAACGGTAATCGAGGAGGTAACCTCAGTTATGTACAACATGGCATTCATTTCCGAGGAAAGCTTTGAGTGTGTTTTTGAGTTCCTGATAGAAGGTGCGCCTGTTGGTAGTTAGGCGTGTCAGGCTATCCGGTGGAACGCCGTCGAATCTCTCTTTGGGACTGCCGGGACTGTAAATGCAGGCCCAAGTTCGCCGAATGCTGGATTCTGTGCTGACATAAGAATGAAGAAACGCGTTTCATAGACGTGGCCTGACATATCTGTGTTAGTTGAAGCGCGTGCACGAGTCAGCCGTCGATTGACCTAAACAGGGAAGAGATAGAATGCCTTAACAGTCGTCTGTCGCTTATTCCGACACGTGTAACCGTTTAAAACAGGGCGCTGTAATACCTGAGCATGCGCAGATAAGGTGTGCTTCTTTATTTGTCGCCTCCGTGCTCTGCTTCAGTTGATAGCCGGCGTTCGTGTTGTCCACTACGCTTCCCTTTTGTCCGTGTTCTGCAAGCCTGCTCTTTTCGCTATGGACCTCGCGAGGCGAACTCTCGGAACGATCGGACGTACGGTGTATCGCCTCCTGAGTTTCTCGGCAATTTCGCTTCAATAGGATGGATTTGCAGGCTAGTTGGTCAAGCATCTTGGAAAAAACAGCGCGAACACAAGGACGATGAAAAAGGGCACAAACACCACAACACTGAGCGCTATCAACCGATTTTATTTCGGCGAACACGTACATATATACATATGTATGAGCCTCGTCACAAGTGTTATACACTGATAACCACACAGGAAGATGCAAAGGTCATTTCGTGATAAAAACAACACATGAAGGACTAAGGAAATGTCATCACCGCACATGCTGCATGTACATTATAAAAAACGGTCATCTAAGGCTTGTTAGCCGAAAGATATAAAATTTCTTTGTCTAAGAGAGCGACAGGTGGGGTGCTGACACAGTTATCCTCCAGCAAGGCGATCCTATGCGCTTCTATAATTTCCCGCGTCAACTGGGAGGGGCATTTTGCTAAAATTTTGCACCTAGGCGATCATTGTAAGCGTTGTGGATGTAACCCCCTATATAAAAAATGTGAAATTTTTCCTGGACAGTTGGACGCGTGTCGGCCGAATTTCACCGACTCCGTGCAGCACAAGGGGGCGTTGGCAGCGGCCGCGTCAGTGATTTCGGCGCGAATCACTTCTTCGCAGCCTGCACAGCGCACCCAATCTTCCTGGACAGTTGGACACGTGTCGGCCGAATTCACCGACTCCGTGCAGCACAAGGGGGCGTTGGCAGCGGCCGCGTCAGTGATTTCGGCGCGAATCACTTCTTCGCGGCCTGCACAGCGCACCCAATCTTCCTGGACAGTTGGACACGTGTCGGCCGAATTCACCGACTCCGTGCAGCACAAGGGGGCGTTGGCAGCGGCCGCGTCAGTGATTTCGGCGCGAATCACTTCTTCGCAGCCTGCACAGCGCACCTAATCTTCCTGGACAGTTGGACACGTGTCGGCCGAATTCACCGACTCCGTGCAGCACAAGGGGGCGTTGGCAGCGGCCGCGTCAGAGGAAGGGCGTTGGCGATGAGCGGATGTGGTTTTTCGGTCTCCGGAACGACAGCGGCAGATAAGTTTTTCCTGCATGCATTGAGCTTGCTTTTCTAGTATAGGTCATTAGCATAAACTATATTTGTGGTTATTAGTTAGTACAGCTTTTTTGGGGGGGTCAGTAACTTGATTTTTGGGTTTTTTTTTGCTTTCCTTTTTTTTTCTTCCTCCACGTGGCTGAGGTGCATGTACACCCACCACGAGTGTTTTGAAGTGTGGGCTATCCATTCAGTTTTTGGGTACGTATTGTCTTAGGGAAGTGTTTGTAGTACCGAGGTTATTAGTTGGTACGGTTTTTTGGAGGGGTCAGTAACTTGTTTTTTGGGTTTTTTTTTTTTTGCTTTCCTTTTTCTTCTTCCACGTGGCTGAGGTGCACGTACACCCACCACGAGCGTTTTGAAGTGTGGGCTAACCATTGAGTTTTTGGGTACGTATTGTCTTAGGAAAGTATTTGTAATACCGAGGGAAGTGTTTGTACTTAGGGAACTGTTTGTAGTACCGAGGTTATTAGTTGGTACGGTTTTTTTTTTTGAGGGGTCAGTAACTTGTTTGTTGGGGTTTTTTTGCTTTCCTTTTTCTGCCTCCACGTGGCTGAGGTGCACGAGCACCCACCACGAGTGTTTTGAAGTGTCGGCTATCCATTGAGCTTTTGGATACGGATTGTCTTAGGGAAGTGTTTGTAGTACCGAGGGCCTTTGTTCATTAGATAGTGTAACCCTTTTGCTAGGAGCGGTCATGGTCAAAAAGACCGCAAAGTGTTCAGGGTGCGGGGCAGCCGTGAAAATGGAAGTTTGTGCGGAAGAGAAGGCAGAAGCTGATGCAAAATGTAGACAGTGTGAGATCGAGGAAAAAATGGAAAAATGATGGCTGCTCAGAGCGGACTTATGGACAGAATCGCTGAGCTTGAAAATGCGTTGGGAAAAGAGCGTGAGAAAACGCAGGCCATGGGGGAGAGGCTTAGGTTAGCAGAGGAGGGGCTAGCCATGGTAGTTAATGCGAACAAAGAAGCAGGCAACAGCGAGAACAGTGCGGCGCCGACCTCCAGCGCGGGGGGGCAGCAAGAACAGGGTGTGAAAAACGCAGGTGCAAAGAGCGCGGGGCACAGCTTTCAGGAAGTAGCTTTGCGGGAGGGAGTAGATAATGCAGCAGCTGCGACTCAGGCTAAACACCCAGACAGTAGCCAGGTTCAGGTGACTCTAGCTGGAAAACCTCAGCGGGTTATTATAGCTGGCGATTCCAATTTAGTTCGATGCGCCGAGGCACTCAAAGAGAGGGTGAAAGGCGACAAACGAGTATTGGTAGGGACGTTCCCAGGACATAGGCTGGGTTCAGTCATGAGGCAAGCAAGAGAAAAGCTCAGGTCTGGGGCTCACGGACGCAACCTCGTGATGATTGCGGCAGGGCTAAACGACGTCCTCAACAAAGAATCGTCAGGATTAGCGACGACCTTGGCAAAAGGCGTCGATGACATGCGCGCCATCTCCCCCCAGGTGCAGATAGTAGTGTGCACAGTACCGGAAATACCAGTGCGTGACGGCAACCTCCAAAGAGCGGTTGTCGATGCAAACAAAGAGATATGGCGTACGAGTCGAGAGAAGGGTTTCGAAGTAGTGGAAATAAACAGGGAGGTGCATAGGTGGGGGGGTTTCCAAAGAGACAGAATTCACTTCGATAGGAGGCTTGGTCATGAGGTAGGTTGGCGGCTTGCACGACGTGCAGTAGCTTTTTTGGGGGGTACGCGGGCCCTTCGGAGTCCGGGGTAGCAAGGAACAAAGGAAACAACCAGGGGGATTTTCCGGCAGGCAGCACTGAGAAATGGCAGAAAAGAGGTAAAAGGAAGAAAAGAGCGAAGGCACGTGTAGCAATTAGTTACATAAACATGCAGGGTGGCAGAAAAAAGGCAAAATGGTTAGAGATTGAGGAACAGTTAAACAAAGAAAAGATAGGCGTTTATGCGGTTACAGAAACACACCTTAGAGACCTGGAAGAGCCACCACATATTGACAATTATGTTTGGGAAGGGTGCAACAGGATCATATCAGAAAGAAAAGGTGGGGGTGTTGGAATGCTTATTCATAGCGGAGCCAAATGGGAGAGAGTAAAACAAACGTGTTCAGAGCACCTCTGGGTTTCGGGCACGGTAGGTGGAAAGAAAACGTGGCTAGGTGTAGCTTACATGTGGACGGGAAATAACTGTAAGGAAAAGAATCTGGAGATAAAGCATTGCATAAACACCGATATTAAAGAATTTGGTCATGGGGCTGAAATCATCCTCCTAGGGGATATGAATGCCCACATCCATGACCTTGACGGATATACAGACACCAATGGGAGGTTATTGCTCGATCTTTGCGAGCACCATAGTCTCGTGATAGTTAACACAGGGCCCAAGTGTGGTGGACAGATCACGTGGGAGGTCAGAAACAGACAATCGAACATTGATTATTGTCTAATGACGGAAGGAATCTATGAAAAACTGAGAGAAATGAGAATAGACGAGGACGGGATGAACAGCTTGGGTAGTGATCATAAACGCATAACGTTACAACTGGGATATAAAACTGAAAATAATAACGTAGAGTCGAAGTTTGGCAGGTCGTACTTAAATGACAAACAAATAAAAAATATAGCCGCAAGAGTAGAGGAAGAAGTAGGCAAAATACGAGGCAAGGACTGGGGGTATAATGAGCTAGTTCATGCAATGACGAAAGAAATAAGTAAAGAGAAGAAAACTGTTTGCTGGAAAGGAAAGAGAACGCCAAAACGATGGTGGAACAAGGAAATCCGGGAAGCGATCGAAAATCGACGTAAAGCATCAAGGGAGCACAGGCAGGCAAAAAGGGAGAAGCGGCCGCAAGTCGAAGTCACGGAAAGATGGGAAATATATTTAGAGAAAAAATCTATTGTACAGAAATTGGTCGAGGCAAAAATTAAAGGTGAAAGCGAACGCTGGGTTACAGAAATTCATGACAAAAAGAAGGACGCGCCTAGGATATTTTGGAACCACATAAAAGCGCTAGGTAAAAAGTCTGCCACATTGCAACAACATATTGTTGATGAAAGAGGAAATCAATTGGAAGGGTACGAAGCGTTGGGTTACATCCAGAAGGTAACAGCCGATTCGTTTGAAAAGATCGTCCAAGAGATTCCCCCAGTGGATAAAACCATGACGGAGAGCGAAACTAAGGAAGAGCTAGAACTTGAGAATTTCAACTGGAAAAAGGCCGAAGGAAAATTCCAAAGCGCACTGCTATGGGTTTAGATGGGGTCCCCGTTAGCCTCATTAACGAATTAGGACAGAACACTAAAGAAGCGCTATTGAAAGCCGTAGAAAAATGCTTACAGGAGAGGCAAATACCGGACAGTTGGCGAAAAAGCAGAATGAACTTAATCTATAAAGGCAAGGGGGAAAAGAATAACATTCGCTCGTATAGACCGCTAACCATTACATCGGTACTATACAGGATGGCTATGCAAGCAGTAAAATTAAAAATAGAAGCCTGGGCAGAACGTAACAATATTTTGGGAGAACTTCAGAATGGATTTCGAGTAGACAGGCGTTTAGACGATAACCTATTTGTTCTTACTCAGTGTATAGAAATATCTAAAATAGAAAGGAGGCCGTTGTATGTGGCTTTTCTAGACATCACTGGGGCGTATGACAATGTTAATCAGGAAATATTGTGGGAAACTTTGGAAGGAATGGGCATAGGCGACGATTGTGTACAGCTTTTGAGGGAAATATATCGAGAAAATACAGTTTGCATAGAATGGGAAGGAATAAGTAGCAGAGAGAACGTTGATATTAGCAAGGGGCTGAGACAGGGATGTCCTTTGTCGCCGCTGTTATTCATGCTGTACATGGTTAGAATGGAAAAAGCGCTAGGAGATAGCCACGTTGGTTTTAATCTGTCACACAAACAGGGCGGCGTGATGATTGAGCAGATGCTTCCGGGTTTATTTTATGCTGATGATATTGTCTTATTCGCAAACAGTCGAGATGATATACAACGGCTGGTGAATATATGCGGGAAGGAAGGCGAGGACCTAGGACTAGGATTTAGTGTAACAAAATGCGGATTGATGGTATTCAATGATCCCAACGACCAGGCGGTATCCATACAGGGCCAAGAAATACCGAGAGTAAGCGAATACAAGTACCTTGGCGTATGGGTAAATGAGGGCGATAGATACATGAAGGTACAGGAAAAAGCCTTGGCAGCAAAGGGAAAGAGGAACGCAGGAATAATGAAGCACAGAGCGTTATGGGGACACAATAGGTACGAGGTGCTTAGGGGTCTGTGGAAAGGGGTAATGGTACCGGGGCTTACATTTGGGAACTCAGTGGTGTGCATGAGGCCAGAGATACAATCGGGAATGGATGTGAATCAAAGAACTGTGGGACGCCTCGCGTTGGGTGCTCACGGGAAAACTACAAACGAGGCTGTAAAGGGCGATATGGGATGGGCGAGTTTTGAGGCAAGGGAAGCGCAGAGCAAAATAAGGTTTGAAGAAAGGCTAAGGAATATGAAAGAGGTTAGGAGGGCAGTGAAGGTGTTCCGCTATTTATATAGAAAGAGCGTTGACACGCAGTGGAGAAAGAGAACTAGGAGGCTCACCAGTAAATATACGGCTCTAAGAGAACTGACAACAAAGAGCGTAAAGGGAAAAGTCAGAGAGGCGGAGAAGATTTACTGGAGGACAGCGATGGAAAAAAAACCGACTCTGAATAACTACCGAGAGGGCAAAAACGAAATAAAGAGGGAGGCATTTTATGATAATTCAAGAGGAAGCGCTTTATTGTTTGAAGCGAGATCGGGCTGCCTTAGAACGCGTGTTTATAAAGCGAACTTCAGTAAAGAAGAAGAAAAATGCACATGCTGTGAGGAAGATAGGGAAACGACAGAGCATGTTCTGATTGAATGCGGAAATATCCACCCAGGTGTACGTTTGGGCACCACCCTACATGAAGCCTTGGGTTTTAGGGCGAACAACGGGAAGCTGAACATAGCCGCGATTGAAATAAGTAAGAGACGGTTAGAATACTGGTGGCAGAAAACTAGAGAGAACGGACAAAAATAATTATAGGGAAAAATATGGAATTTCTGCCATAAGGGGCAGAGAACTGGGATATGAAATTCCGTTTTTGATATGGCATGATCGATTTGATTGAAGTAAATTTAAAAGGCATGAGGAAAATTAAAAGAGGAAAAAAAAGAAGTTCTTAAATCTTCTTACGAGCCTGGTGGCGCACATGTCACCGCCCCGTTACAAAGGGGAAGCTCATAGCATCCATCAGTGATTTCGGCGCGAATGACTTCTTCGCAGCCTGCACAGCGCACCTAATCTTCCTGGACAGTTGGACACGTGTCGGCCGAATTCACCGACTCCGTGCAGCACAAGGGGGCGTTGGCAGCGGCCGCGTCAGTGATTTCGGCGCGAGTACGACGACCATAAAAGCACTGTTTCAAGCATCGAGGCCTTCACTTGGCAGCAGTGGCGAGCTTCGGTCATATCGTTTGAGCCATTTCTGCTACATTCTTGCCGCAGGTTGGTGCAAAGACCTTTGTAGTTCTGTTTTCATTTAATATATTGTCACTGCTGCCAAGCTGCATCATTTTTTGTTATATCTTGCCGTGTGTTGTGTGCTACTTTTGTTACCCGCATCTTGTACTCATGTCGAAAGATATTGCAAAGATTAAGGAAGATGTCAAGCATGATCTCTCCAAATTACGAGAGGAATTCAAGCAGGAAATGAAGACATCGCGTGAATCGTTTGAAAGAGAACTCAGAAATGAAATGCGTGAATTTCGAACTGAATTTCGAATGCACCATTACTCAGAGCCTAGAGTTTGCTCATACAACTATAGAAGATTTGAAAAAGCAGCTGGAAGCTGCAGTAGCTAAAAATGCTGAATTATCCACTAGAAACAAGGAACTTCAGGCGAAATGCCACACTCTTGAGACCCATACGGGGGACCTAGAGAGACGGCTTGTTCAGCTAGAGCAGTACTCCAGAAATTCGAACATTGAAATTCAGGGTGTAAAAGAAGAAGAAAATGAGAATATTCCAAGCATCCTCTCAAAAATTGGTGAGGCAATCAATGAGCCTGTTCAAGCCTCTGATATAGAAACCTGTCATCGAGTGCCTACCCGTAACCCTGACCGCAGTAACATTGTAGTCCAGTTCAAGTCAAGGGCAAAGCGAGATCTTGTACTAAAGAAAGGAAAAAAGATGCGCATCCGTAACAATGACATCGGAGTTTCTGATTCTGCGCAGATTTACATAAATGAGCACCTCTGTCCTGCTCTGAAGCGCCTTCTTGGCATGGCAGTAAAGCGCAGGCATGAAAAGCATTGGAAATCCGTTTGGTCTTTCAATGGAAAAATTTTCGCGCGGCAGTCTGATGATTTCGATGCCATACAGATATCTCGCGAAGCTGATCTCGAAAAAATAAACTAATCGTAGTATCACGTTTTGCACCGTTCGAAAGGGGAAGGGGAAAAAAAAAGTCAAAATGAATTACCATAACCTTGCTCTACCACAAAATATCTCCCTAGATTGCACAGCACCATCTTACATCCGAATGCACGTTCCGCAGTTGGGAAAAAAGATGACATCACATGCTTCGTTAATCAGTTTTCGTTTAAGTTTGACACAATCATGATCACTGAAACATGGTACTACGATGGCTGTGATATGCTTCCTCTGGACGGTTACGCGCGTTTTTTTATAAATCGTCCGAATCATCGAGGTGGGGGTGTATGCGTCTTTGTTGATTCTCGTCGAACCTATGAACTTATTCCCGACTTCTCTGTGGTTACAGATCACTTTGAATTCTTAACGCTTAAAAGTGACATTGAAATTGTTGCTGCTGTTTACCGTCCCCCAAATGGTAACTTCGTGAACTTTTTGAATTTCTTTCAGTCTTTCCTAGAATATATCAACTCAAACAATATCGGCTTGTGTGCGGTGGTGATTTTAATATAAACGTTTTGGAGGATACTCAAAGCGTATGCGAGTTTATATCATGTCTTCACTCATCTGGATTTACAAATCTAATATCAACGCCAACTCGGATCACAGTATCCAGTTCATCACTGTTAGACATGATGATTACCAATGCTGATACACTTGTTTCAAGCTCTGGTACTATTTCATCAGACATTAGTGACCACTGTCCAGTATTCATGCAATATAGTTCCTCAAGAGTAGGGAAAAGACGTCAACATCACACGGTCACTGTACAGAATATCACTGATGAGTCACTGCAGGCTTTCAAGCGTGCCGTTAGCATGCATGACTGGTCTTTCGCCTATATGATAAGAAATGTTCATGAAGCGTACTTGAAATTTATAGAATCTTTGACGAATATCTACCTCGCTCATTTTCCTTTTAAAACATTTAAACCGTCAAAGAGACTAAGAAAACCATGGGTCACATTTGCTATTAGGCGTTTGATAAACCAAAAAAATAAGCTTTTTCATGCATTCTTGAAATCTAGAGCCGAACACTTGCTAAAGCAGTATAAAGCCTTCAGAAATAAACTAAACAGTGCCCTTCGAAAGGCGAAGATAGAGTATTATGAAAAGTTGTTTGCTGGTATCTGTACAAGATACCCTGATACAACTTGGAAAGCAATTAACAGTGTTTTAGGACGCCAGAAGGCGAATTCCATGCCACATGAAATCACGTTAAACAATGGTGTACTAAGTGGTGCAGTGCTTGCTGATTCTTTCAATAAATATTTCACTTCTGATATAACACCAATTAATAATGCTGTGCGAATGAACAGCTCAATTATTCGAAATGCTGAAAGCATATTTCTCAAACCGGCAGATGAACCAGAAGTATTCAGAACATTTATGAGTCTTAAGAATAGCAGTGCATTAGATATAGACAATCTTCAGATCGGTCCTATAAAATTTGTTTTAGAACATTTAGCCCCTGTACTTGTGTACATATTTAATTTAGCAGTAGAGTCCGGAGAATTCCCACGTGAAATGAAGCGCTCCCGTGTGTCTGTACTGTTTAAAGGTGGTGACAAAAACGTCCTTGGAAACTATCGCGCAATATCAATTATTCCGGTGTTTGCTAAGGGTTTTGAAAAAATGCTGCACATTAGATTATCGAATTTTTTCACCAGAAATGACATTATAAGTGACGCACAGTTTGGTTTCCGTAAAGGAAGATCTACGTAGTCAGCTTTATTACGCCTCAAAGAAATAATTTTAGACCACATCGAAAACAAGTTTTTCACATTAGGTTTGTTCATTGATTTTACCAAGGCTTTCAATTCCATTGACCATAGTACGCTACTTCATAAGTTAGAAATCTACGGTGTTCGGGGCACTCCCCTGGCTCTAATAAAATCATATTTATCAGAACGATCACAGTGTGTGTGTCTAGGTAGCCATCACTCCTCTTCATTGCCTGTTAGTAGAGGGGTCCCACAGGGAAGCGTATTAGGTCCCCTTCTTTTTAATGTTTTTATAAATGATATTGTTAATATCAATATGTCAGCAAAATTTATAATTTATGCTGATGATGCCACTGTATTGTTTTGCGGTGCAGATACAGATACGTTGGTAGAAAGTTGTAATAATTTCTTCTGTAACATTACATCATGGTCATTATCAAACAAACTTAAAATTAACCCTAAGAAAACGAAGGTAATTATATTTAGAGCTAGAAATAAGGTTTCGAACCTTAAACAAGATATAATGTGTGCAGACCAAAAAATAGATATTGTCGAAGAACATAAGATTCTCGGTGTCACATTTTCATCCCATCTGAGCTGGGATTCCCACGTAAATGACTTGTGCAAGAAACTTTCTTTTACTACGGGAGCTTTGTCGCGTTGTCGAGAAATTCTCCCAACAAATATAAAAGTCAAGATATATCAGTCACTGTTTCAATCGCATATAAATTATTGCAGTCTGGTTTGGCTTACTACAACTCAACGTAACATAAACAAAATATTGCTTTTACAGAAGAAAGCTATCCGTCATATTGCCAACATTGGCTACCTATCTCCGACTTCGACCCATTTTCGCAAACATAGTATAATTAAAATTCAATATATGTATGAGTTCCGCATTCTGCGATCATTTTATTTATGTTCTTCTGCATTTAGACAATTTCTTCAGTCAACTGCTGTTCTGCAGCGCCACAATCATGTTGTCAACACTCGTAATATAGGAGACTGGCATATACCGCGTTTTCGCACTGACTATAAACTACAGTCACTGAAATATAACCTCCCACGTATTCTAAATAAGCATAAACATTTACTTAAACCTGCACTTAGTACTTTACGTGAAATATTTCTGAATTACTAATGTTTTTACATTTCATGTATTTCACAAACTTGTAGTCTATTTCCCTCTGTATATAGTTGTATATGATACAGTCTATTTGTCTATTTTCCTTTATTATATTGTGATGTTTTGTGTAGTTTACTGCCAGAATTGTGGGTGTAATTTATACTATCGTTTCCTTGTATTGCCATTTCTGTTTCTTTTATATCACTTTTGAGCATTCGGTTTGTTTGTTGTTAAACAGTGTGTTGTATAGAAAAAAAAGGGAAATGTGCCTATGACGCTTAATACGGCTATTTTATGTGTGTCTATGTAAAAGAAAGGTTTCTTTCTTGGCGACTTCTGTGTTTATTTTTGTTTCAGCTGTCACTTGTTTGCCATGTAGCTGGTCTCCTGGGCCCCAGTCAAGCTGTTTGATTACAGCTTTTAGCCCAGGAGACCATCCAGAATGTAATGTTTTGTCAATTTCTGGAAAATAAAGAGAATTAATGAAAAAATGAATGAATTACAAGGCAGCAGGACGGGTCGCTGGATCCTTAATAAAATCGGGCACAAGGTATCTGGAACTGGTAAAAATCCTGCCACCATCCCCCCGAACATCAGGAAAAGATTTCTGATAAAGCCGCTGCGAAAGAACATGTTGGCCAACCACCACGACGGCAGGAGGAAAGCGAGGGCGATATCCTTGCACAGGACCCACGCGTGAAACTCCGAAGCGGCATACGTCGATGCCGCCCATTACCGTGGCCTAAACCATGCTTACGCATTGAGTGTGGTAGCTTTCGCCGGCAAGAATGCAGAAACGCCCTGTGTTAAAGCAGCTGCTTCCGTCCGTGCACTTAACTCGGCAGAAGCCGAAGGAGCGGCCATAGCCCTGGCAGTGGCAGCCGGGTACACAACTATACTCAGCGACTCAAAAGCCGCCATTTCGAACTTTGCGCGTGGCATCGTAGCACCCACAACGCTGCGGTTACTCCGCCCCCCCTCTCCTTCCAGGCGAAGCCCCATCATGCCCCATCGAACTGATATGGGTTCCGGCTCACGCGGGGAACCCTGGAAACGAGGCGGCCCACCAATATGCTCGAGGATTCGTCAGCCGAGCGGTGGAGCCTACGTCGTATCCGGGCGACCATCAAGAAGCCCTTACCTCATATCACGACAATACCCACTACTACCGCTTGTCGAGGCAGCTGAAACCACCTCCGCACCATCAATTGACCAAGCGCCAGGAGGTGATCTGGCGCCGACTACAAACACCCTCTTTTCCGAACCCGTACATCTACGCGCGCATATACCCTGACATATTCGACCCACATTGCCCGCAATGCGGCTCAACAGCCACACTTAACCATATCCTTTGGGACTGCAAAGAATACCCACCCTCTCCCGATCTCCTGGCCACTCCCTCACTTGAGGGGTGGGAGGAGGTTCTGACCTCCATCAGCCTTAGCGTCCAGCTCCAGGCCATACAGAGAGCTCAGCAGGTGGCCGCCAGGCTCGACCTGGCGGATCACCTACCTCCGTAACTGACGAAATTAAAGTTTTATCTCTCTCTCTATCGATTTATCAGGACAAGAATTACAATTTTTGAATAAAACGCAAACCCGAGACTCGATACAGAACAATGCGTAACATCTATTGGCTGCATCAGTTTGCTCCCGCCACTGTCTCATCATCATCATCATCAGCGTTATAGGTCCACTGCAGGACGAAGGCCTCTCATAACGATTTCCAATCCACCCTACCTTGAGCGAGTTGGTCCGCTTTTGCCCGCAAAATTTTCTAATTATTGCGATAGCAATTATATGGACAGTCTCGGCTGCTTTTTGCCGTCCCCGTCGCCGCCGTCATGAACCGTATATGTATAAGTATATATATATATATATATATATATATATATATATATATATATATATATATCCCAATGAAAAATAATTCAGATAAATGCTTCCGAAGCGCGGAATCGAACCAGGGACCCCTCGCTCCGCAGCGCGTGGCGCTAACCACTACGCCACGAAGAGGAAGGAAGGAAGGAAGGAAAAAAATAGAGAGGGAAAGGCAGGGAGGTTAACCAGTGTAGGACAACCGGTATGCTACCCTGCACGAGGGGAAGGGGACGGGGGAGGTTGAAAGGTGAAAGGAAAGAGGAAGAGAGAGAGAGAGGGTGCACATATAGCACATTGTCAGAGTCAGTGGCACCTGCATGGTACGTGACATCACACATCGCTGTTAAAGTCGTTTGTGCAAGTCCGTCGTCTTTAAACAGTGCAGCAGCGCCTTTGTCACCTTCAGTTGCAATGTCTTGTGTGGCCGACACTGCAGAATGGCATCAACCGACATCCGTCGCAGGCCAAGGGGAGCAAGAGTGGACGCCAATGTTTGCCTCTGTATGTCATAGCGAGGACAGTCGCATATGATGTGTTGAAGCGTCTCTTCACGTCGACAGGTGTCACAAAGAGGGCTGTCGGCCATTCCGATCATAAAAGAATAAGAGTTCGTAAAAGCCACTCTTAACCACAAACGATAAAGCAGGGTGGCCTCTGCTCGGCGGAGTTTTGGTGGCAATCGAAAATGTCGCAAAGACGGAAGGTGGTGTTGTCGACTGTTCTGAGTTGTTTGGCTGCTTGAGGCACTCCACACCGACAGCGTAATCTCCTGTGCAATCGCTTGAAGTTGCCTGGCAGCGTCGGACCTTGAGAGAGGTATGGGCTCAACTTTTGTGCCTTCAAGCGCGGACTTGGCGGCCTTGTCAGCATATTCATTTCCAATGACGCCGCAGTGACTGGGGAGCCACTGAAACGTCACGTGGTGTCCCTTCTCATGTGATGCATGGAGAAGAGATCTGATCTCCAACACCAGTTGCTCGTATGGTCCGCGCCGCAGGGCTGCCAGCAAGGACTGTAAGGCCGCCTTTGAGTCGCTAAAGATTGACCATTGTCGGGGTGGTTCCTCATTTACTACACAAAGGGCAGCACGCAGAGCAGCAAGTTCCGCAGCTGTCGATGTCGTCGGGTGGTCGGTCTTAAAACTGATGGTGGAAGCTTTCGCTCGTACAACCACCGCTCCGGACGAACACTGGAGGTTCGAAGACCCATCCGTATAAATATGCACTTTGTCGGCATACCTCTCGTGTAGAAGAAGTAGGGCTAATTGTTGCAGAGCAACTGATGACAGCTCAGCTTTTTTTCTGATTCCTGGCACACCAAGGTGTACTGTAGGTTGAATGAGACACCAAGGGGGAATCAATGGTTTGGCGGCGGCGGTGAAGCCTACCGGAAGTTTGGCAGAGTACCTGGAGACCATTTTGCCGAATGACGCGTTCCGCTTGTCTGACGGTAATGTTGCGAGGTGATGACAGCAGGCACGGGCGAAATGCCTGATGTGGGTTCTCAATACTTCCACCGCAACGTGCGTTTGTATTGGTTGGTCCTGAGCAATCGCTATAGTTGCCTCTGATAATGTACTCCTCGGCAAACCAAGGCAAGTTCTCAGTGCCTGAGCTTGTGTGGCCTGAAGAGTGCGAAGATTTGTCTTACAAGTGTTGGAAAGTACGGGCAGGCTATATCTCAAGAAACCGAGGAAGAGTGCTCTGTATAGTTCCACCATGGCTCCTGTCGACATGCCCCAAGTTTTTCCAGCCAAGAATTTGAAGATTTGGGAAATTGCGGTGAGGCGTTTTTTCATGTGCGACACATGGGGGCTCCAGCAGAGATCTCTGTCAATGATGATCCCCAGAAACCGGTGGGTTCTAAGATAGGGAATAGTCCGCCCATTGATTGATATGACGTAAGGCGTCATTAGTTTGCGAGTGAATGCCACAAGTGCGCATTTTTCTGGTGATATGTTCAGACCTTGTTTGCACAAGTAGCTGGATGTTAACGTTGCTGCTCTTTGAAGCCGCGCACGTATTTGAGGACGTGTGACTGCCGAAGTCCAGACACAGATGTCGTCTGCGTATATCGAAATTTTGATAGTAGTTGGCAGGTATTCAGCGAGCCCAATAAGCGCGAGGTTGAATAGCGTCGGACTGAGAACTCCGCCTTGAGGAACGCCCCTGCTAGTAAAGCGTCGCGTAGTCGGGCCATCGTCGGTCAACACAAAGAATGACCTTGCAGCCAGGTAACTTTCAACCCACAGAAATAATCGACCACCAAGGCCAACTGTCTCAAGAGCATCGAGTATGGCCTCATGTAATACGTTGTCGTAAGCGCCTTTCACATCCAAAAACAATGCAGCGGACAATCGCTTACGGGACTTTTCGTGCTGAACGTACGAAACGAGGTCCACTACATTATCGATGGAAGAGCGGTCACGTCGGAAACCAGCCATGGAGCTCGGATAAATCTTGTAGTGTTCAAGGTACCACTCCAGGCGGCCAAGGATCATTCGTTCCATTAGCTTTCCTACACAGCTAGCCAGCGCTATTGGGCGGTACGAGGCAAGATCAAGTGGAGATTTGCCCTGCTTCAGTAGGGGAACCAAACGGCTTGTCTTCCATTCATCAGGAACATTGCCCTCTTGCCAAGACGTGTTGTAGAGGCTCAACAATTCTCCCCTTGCGGCTTCTCCGAGATTGCATAAGGCTCGGTAGGATATACCATCTGGCCCCGGAGAAGAAGAGCGCCTGCAGAGAGCGAGAGCCGCTTCGAGCTCCTCCATTGTGAAAGGCAGGTCCATGCGACTGTCACGAGGGTGGGGGACGTAAATTCGTGTTGGGTAGCCTGGACAGACCACTTGGTCTGCGATCCTCGCACAGAAGTCCTCTCCGACTGCGATGTCCTGCCGTCCTTGGAAGAGCGCCAGCGCCTTGAAAGGAAAACGCTGTTCAGGAAGGCAACGAAGACCTTGCACCGTTTTCCAGATGTGAGAAAGTGGCTTGCGGGGGTCTAAAGTCTGGCAAAACGTCGTCCAACGTTCAGACGCTAATCTGTCCATGCGACGCTTGATCTTCTTTTGCAATCGTCTGGCTGTTCTGAGGTCGTGAATGGACTTTGTACGCCGATATCGACGTTCTGCACGCCGGCGAAGTGCTCTAAGTCTTTCCAATTCTATGTCAAAATCGTTTCGCCTGGACGAAACCGTGATCGTGCGCTTGGCGTTTTCCATTGTGGTCTGCATTGTTTTTTCTAGCCCGAAGCGTAAGCCCTCAGTACAAGCATCTTCCATAGTAGATTTGAAGGTGGTCCAGTCAATCGTTCGAATGGTCTTTTGTGGATATGCTCCAGAGAACCCTTTGATGTTGATGTAGGTTGGAATGTGATCGCTTCCACGTGTCTCGACATCCGGATACCACTTAACGCGTCTGGCGAAAGAGCTCGAGACGAAAGCAAGGTCAAGGCAGCTTCCGTATGTCACGCCTCGAAAAAAGGTGGGGCTGCCGTCGTTCAAGAGGGTAAGACCATGGTGGTAGGCGAAGCTCGCCAACTGTCGTCCTCTTGCGTTTGTCTTTGTACTTCCCCATGCTGGATGATGTGCATTGAAATCTCCTATGATTACCCATGGAGCAGCGCACAAGTTCAAGATATCCGCCAATCTTTTCGAATCAAAATTACTCGAAGGCGAAACATATACGCCTATAAGAGTAAACATGAGCTTTTTCTTTTTGACCGTTAGGCACACATATTGATTGTCATCATGAGGCGCAACTGGATGCAGAAAGTAGGTGAGTTCACGACGAATAAAAACGATGACTTTGCTGCTAGCACCATTGGTTGAGGACATGACCGATTCATACCCCGAAAGTCTGGCTGGTTTTGTTAAGTTAGGCTCACAAATAAGCGTTTCTCCATTACCGGCGAGATGGCGCGAGGAGCGCAACGGCCACGTTTGCAACAGGAGCGCTGTTCAAACTGACAGTATTTGACAGCTTATTCGCGCTCGTTCATTGTATATCTGTGCCTTCGTTTCGTGTGTTCGTTTCGTGCGTGCTTCACTTGATAGTTCGCGCTCATCTTCTGTTTGTTCATTGAGCGGCCTCCTTTGAGCTCCAGGGACGCGCTGGAAATTTCAAGCTGCCTCCACGCACTTCGCGTTGCGGTCCCCTTTGTTGCTATAGCATTCATTGCTCCGCCCTTGCGGCGGAACTGTGAGTTTTTTAATTGCTCCATCTGATCTTTTGCCTGCCTCTGTCGCGTTTTCCATCTCTTGGTATCCATTTCGTCGCTCTTACTATCCATCTTTCCTCCTCATGACATGTCCTGCCCAGGTCCAATTCTTTCAATTGATATAATATCAACTACTCCTCTCTCTTCACTGATCCATTCTGCTTGTTTTTTATCTCCTAGCGTTACCGTTATCATTTTTCTTTAGATTGCACGTTGCGTGCTCCTTAGTTTCATATCTACTTTTTTTCGTTATCCTCCACGTTTCTGCACCGTACTGGGAGAATGCAGTGATTGAATACTTTTCGCTTTAGTGAGAACGGCAAGTTTCCAGTCATGATTTCTTAATGCCTTCCGAATGCGCTCCAGCACATCCTTATCCTACGAAGAATTTTTTTTCATGGGTAGGATTCCCTATTAGTAGCTGTCCCAGGTATCCACATTCATTTACACATTCTAAGGGTTCACTGTTAATTTTAAATTTCTGTTCCTTAGCTAGGCTATTGAGCATAGCTTTGGTCTTTTTCCTATTAATTTTTAATCAAATTTTAATACTTTCCCGGTTTAGGTCATAAATAATGTTTTGTAGTTCGTCTCCATCATTACTAAAGAGCACAATGTCGCCTGCAAATTTTAAATTGCTTAGATATTCTCCGTCTACTCGAATTCCCTTTTATTTCCAGTCTATACGTTTGAAGACTTGCTCTAAACATGCAGTCAATAGCATCGGGGATATCGTATCTCCCCGTCTTACACCTCTCCCGATCGGAATTTCTCTGCCTCTCTCATGTAGGAGTAGTGTGGCTGTGCAATCTTTGTATATGCTGTTTATGGTTTTCACGTATACGTCAGGTACCCCTTGTCGACGTAGAGCTTCTAAAACTGCTGGTATTTTCATGGAGTCAAATGCTTTCTCGTAGTCTACAAACGCCATATAAAGAGGTTTGTTATATTCAGCGTACTTCTCAATTACTAGGTTGATAACCTGGCGGTGGTCCATTGTTGAGTAACCTTTCCTAAAACCGGCTTGTTCTCTCTGTTGGTTAAAGTCGAGTGTTTCTCTTATCCCCGTAGAAATTACTCTTGTAAATAGCTTGCATATTACTGGGAGTAGGCTAATTAGTCTGTAATTCTACAGCTCCTTTATGTCTCCTTTCTTGTGGAGTAGGATTATATTAGCATTTTTCTAACTGCGCGGTACACTACATGTTTTGATACATTTCATGAGGAGCAATGCAAGTTTCTCAAGTACAATATCTCCTGTGTCTTTGATCCAGTCGGCTAATATACCATGTTAACCAGGTGCTTTACCGTGGCACATGCCCTTGACAGGTCTTGACTTCGTCAGCTGTTATACATGGAATTTCAGTCTCGTCCTCTGATTATATTTCTATTAAGGTTGTATTGTCTGTCTGAGACCTGTACAGTTGAGAGTAGCTATCTTGTGCTACCTTTTCTATTTCGTTAAGATTGTTGGTAACGTTACCTTGTTTATCTTTTAGCGCATCCATTTTGTTTTGTCCTAAGTGCAGTTTCTTTTTGACCGTTTTAACGCTGGCGCCTTTCTGTTCTGCTTTCTCTGTTTCTCTCATCTTAAAGTTTCTTTCATCTCTTTACCTGCCTTTACTGATCAATTATGATAGTTCTGCGAATTCTATATTATCTTTCGATGAAATTATTTTCATTTGTTGACTTTTTTTTATTAAGTCCTTGGTAGATTAGGACAAATTACTTGTTGCTTGCTTTGTTGTTTTACCCCGACTTCTATCGCAGTTTCAAGGATTGTTTTCGTTAGCGTTTTGTTTATTTCTTCTAAATCGTCACCGTTTACGTCTATCTAGGAAAAAAAAGCGCATTTTCCGCGAACTCAAGCGAAGTAACAACCTGCAAAAGTGGGATAGGTACTTTGCCGTGCTCCGTGAATACACCAGCTTGATGAGGCACTCTAAGCGTAAGTATTTCCAGCAGGACCTCCTGAGCATTCTGCGCGACAACGCTCGCAAATTCTGGAACTCATTGTCATCAAAGCGTACCTCGTGTCATACTATAGCGCTTATCAACTGTGACGGGTCACCTGTTCCAGTGGATGAGCGTCCTGACGTCATGAACTCCTATTTCTGCTCTGTTTTCACTAATGAACCTGCTGCCAATATTCCTACGTTGTCATCTTATAACTATTCGCCAATGTCAGAGGTTACTATAAGTATCGAAGGAATCGCGCACTTAATCGATAACCTGAAACTTTCCAGTGCACCAGGCCCTGATGGCATAACGGCTAAAGCCTTGAACAAATCGCAATCTAGCCGCTTCTTGCAATTGATTTTCTCTCAGTCCGTTGCCTCTTCCACTGTTCCGAATGACTGGAAACTCAGCCATGTTGTGCCCATACACAAATCTGGTACCCGTTCCAATCCATCTAATTACCGCCCGATTTCTCTAAGCTGCACACCTTGCGAACTCCTAGAGCATATTCTGTATTCCAGCATCGCATCTCATCTAGACAAACGCTCTTGTTTCTTTCCCAAGCAGCATGGTTTCCGACAGGGCTACTCATGTGAAACACAGCTCTTCGAGTTTACCACAGACCTTCACCTCAACCGTGACTCCCGTTTTCAAACTGATGTTATCTATCTCGACTTTTCAAAGGCGTTCGATCGGGTTGCCCATCGTCGTCTAATGGCTAAACTTGCTTGCCTCAACCTTGATCCCCATGTGCTATCCTGAATGGAATGCTTTCTCACAAACCGCTCACAACACACTGTCATCGACAACACTCAATCATCAAGTAGCTCTGTCCTATCAGGTGTACCGCAAGTCTCAGTGCTCGGACCTCTCCTGTTTCTGATCTTTATAAACGACATCCCTGCCAACATTTCTTCGTCCATTCGGCTATTCGCTGATGACTGCGTTCTCTATCGGCGCATATCCTCCCCCAATGACCAGCTTATCCTCCAGGAAGACCTAAACAAAATTGTAAATTGGTGTTCTGATTGGCTTATGTCCCTCAACGTTTCTAAATGTAAGTACATGTGTGTTACCCGCAAGCACACAACCCTGCATCTCCAGTACTCTCTCCAATCTTCAGCTCTCACCCATGTCGACTCTTACCGTTACCTCGGAGTTACAATCACTGATCAACTCACGTGGACTGCGCACATAACAAACCTTATAAAAGAGTGCTCCAAATCACTTGGCCTCCTGAAACGATCACTTTTTCTGTCCCCAACTCCTGTCCGCAAACTCGCTTACGAAACGTTCATTTGGACTAAACTTGAGTATGCCTCATCAATTTGGAACGCTCACCAGAATTTTCTTGTTGACTCACTCGAGGCAGTGCAGAATCGCGCGGTACGTTTTATTCCTTCAAACTATGACTGGCATTCTAGTATCACTTCCATCAAATCGTCCTTATGCATACCTAGTCTATCTCAGCGCCGTAAGATTTCACAACTTTCCCTTTTCCACAAACTGTATTATACGTTACCTCACCTCAGAGACACTATTTTGCTTCCTCCCTACCGCACCTCAATCCGTCTCTTTAATAACCTCAGTGTCCAACGCTTACACGACACCACTAAAGCATTCAAGAAATCCTTCTTGCCAACTGCTATTGAGCTATGGAACGCGCTGCCCGAACATATAGTAAATGAACAAGACTGCAATAAATTTAGACACTTACTTTCATGTTTTTTAAACCCGTGATCTGCCACCTTCACACTGCTACTTCATGTACTATCCACTTTGTAACTGCATTTATACCACTTGTCCTACCTGTTGCACTGTATTTATTTCGCTTTTGCAATTCAAATCATGTATGCTGTATTTTGAAAACTTTTTTTATCGTTGTATAATGACCATGCTGTTACTGATGCTTTTGTCCCCCCCCCCCCCCCTTATGTAATACCCTGAAAAGGGCCCTTAAGGTTGAATAAATGAATAAATGAAATGAAAAGGCCTCGAACTTGTTGCTGAGGGCGAGTTTACATTCTTCCTTCTTCGCTCTGATTACCTCTAGATTTGCATTTTTTCTAGAAAATAATTTAGTTCTTGTTTCTTTAGGTTATGTACAATCTGTGAGTGTGCTAACTACAATCTGTCCCCTTACTAATCTGTGATCGTTGCATTTTATCTTCCCCGCTACCTGTGTGTCTTGAATTATACCTGGTTGTTCGCACATTATAAAGTCAATTTCATTGTTTGTTTCCCCGTTAGGGCTTTTGCACGTCCTCGCCTGTCTGTCTTCTCCTTTTATTTGTGTCTATGACTCAGGCAAGCCATTGCCCTGCGTACGCCGTTCAACCCCTGCTTTTTACTCTGTTCATTAAACAGTTTGTTGAAAATAACCGATGTGTCAAGTACTCACCTCTTCGCTTCGTCTTTGTCCCTAACCGTGCGCTAGCTGCTACAACATTCTTGAGTTCGCCAACTGAGTGATAGCTTTTTGACTACCGGTGGTGCGGTATTGCAGAGCAGGATTCTGGCGAAGTAGGGCGTTTGTTTGTTGTGTAGGGCCTAGTTGCTTTAAGCCAGGGTGAAAAATGGCAGATCCCACATGCAGTGGAACTTAAGGAAACGCGAAGCACGCATCAGGATCGTAAACTGGATCTCCAGTGTTGTCTCTCTATACCGATTTTTGTATATAGGAAGTTAACGAAACGGCCGCAAGGGTAGGAAAGCTTTCGCATGTACACCATGCCCCAAATGACACGCATGTCATGATTGTAATGTTATGACCTGTCATTTACGTTCGTCGTGCAGACGTGTTGTGCCATAGCAGTTTTGGTATACATACCATTAACGAAGCGCACGGCGTGTAAATCACGGCGCTCATGACATGCATGTCATAATTTTCATGTTATGACATGTTATTTATGTTCGACATGCAGTTATCATATGCCTTACCAATTTTCGTATACATCCCATTAGCAAAACGGCTTGGAGAGCGCAAATACCGTGGCACGTAAATCATGCATGTCATCACTTTCATCTTATGACCTCATTTATGTTCGTCATGCAGTCATCTTGCGGCATAATTTTTGTATACATCCTGTATCGTGATCTGATAGTGCAACTCACGTCATCATTTCTGCGCGACTCCAGCAGTGTCCTTTCCCTTTCCCTTTTTGCGGTTGGTATGGCTTTATAAGCCAGCGCAATAAAGGAGTCAGCGCTCTTTTGAACGTCAACCTGTCAGCTTCGTCAATGCTTCACAGAGGCCCGTAACGCACGGAACATTACATGGTGTCAGAAGTGGCCGCCCGGTGCAACACCTTCAAGCAGAAGGAGAACCTCGAATGTGCCCAAGATGAAACATGGATTTGCTGAAGCCACTGGGACCACTGCTAATGCAGGTGATATGGGCAAGAATTGGCAACGATTTAAGCAAAAGCTGGGGCTATTCGCAACTCCAGAAAAAGTGGTTCATCTGGCAACATTGCTGAGATAAGCAAAGATGGCTTCTTTATCCAGGGTCACAGCCGCGCTTCCGCTTAGCGCTGTGCTAAAGTTTCTTGATTGCGGGTTCGAATCACGGTGCTTCGTTGAATGCGAAAGGGTTCTTGCTGCCGAACATCTGACAATAATCGGTCTAATAGATTTGAGCGGCGAAACGGCGGAAATAATTGCGCTGTGGGTTCAAACGTCGCACTTGTTCGGAGACCCGCATCAGATTTTCTTAAGGATAAAGAGCGCCTTTCCAGCGAGCCTGGAGTTGAAGAAGGCAGGTACGTGTTCATGCGTAGCAGGCCTCTCCGAAAGATGCAAGCACTTGTGCGCGGCGTTGCTCCATTTAGTGGAAATGCGTCACTTATAAACGTATTAAAAGAGCCGCAGTTCTATGCGCGGCGCCGGAAGGCATGCTTAGAGCCGCGGTGAACAGGTCAAGGGCTCGAAACTTGGAACGAGCGTAATAAATGCTGAATTTCCACCAGATGAACTTGAAATGCAAACGCGCTACGTTAAACGATCCCACATTACCTCCATAACCACCAAAGAAATTACGAGGCGCATAGCGCGCATGGGACGAAGGCAGCGAACGACGGCAAGCGCTCGCTTTATATCTACTTACTACAGTGCATGCGGGCAAAAGTACGTCAGGAATAATGTTACCGCGGTTCAAGTTCAGCATTGGCACGCTCAGGAAACGTTACCAGATATGCACGGATAATCGATGTCGCTATTTTGTTCACGCGCTTCCCTAAACTACACTCTGACTGTTCGTAAAGCGCGCATGATAATAAACGCGCGCACACACAAACAATCTGTGTACTCACCGGGGAGGCAGAAATCGTCGCGAGTGAAGTGCCTGGACATAACTAGAATAGTTTCCATCGCCTTCTTGACGATGCGCAAGTTCCTAATCCATGTTGCCCTGCGCGAAGCTCAGTCTGCTTCTTTGGGTAACCGATGAAATGACGTGTTGCTGTCTTTGCATCGCGATGACACGCACGCAACAAAAGTCTTCTGATGATGGTTCTTTCTTTTTCAGGCGGCTTCGAGGCGGCGTGGCGTCGATTAAGGAACTATAGAGCTGTTTTACAGCCCGCGGTAGGGGGATACCATGCCGCGTTTCGAGGTAAACCTTGGATCGGCTGGTTCCAGGAGCGTCCGCTAGGTGGCGAGCATTTAGATGGAATCGCGGATACTTCACGGTAACGAAGTGCCATGACAAGCCCCTAAGCAAGGAGGCGAAGGCAGCAATACTATTGAGCTTAGCAGGGGAAGAGATATCAGAAATTTTTAACAACTTCTCATTCGCCGAAGGTGAAAGCAAACAAGCTTACGAGACCGTCGTTGGTAAGTTTGACGCGTACTGGGCTGCGCAAACAAACGAGGTCTACGAGCGGTATCTGTTCCGTAAGAGGATGCAGACACCAGGGGAAAGTTTTGCACAATTCTCTCGAGTCATTAGGATGCAAGCCCGATCGTGCAATTTCGGACAACTGACAGACCCCATGATACGCGACCAAATTGTGATCGGTATTAGCAACGACGGCCTGCAAGCTAAACTTCGGCAAGACAATGAGCTTACGATGGCCAAGGCCGAAAAAATGTACAAAGCATCAGAGGCAGCTGCTCAGCAATGCGAAGCATGGGCACGTGACGTGAACCAAGGGGAACAGGTCAATGTTGCTCGGGCTTCAACGAAGCAACCCAAAAACCTTCAAGTGCTCCCGTTGCGGTAGAGAACAGAGGCTGCGCGACTGCCCAGCTTATGGCAAAACGTGCAGGACCTGCAAGGCAAAGAATCAGTTCGCTGTTTGCTGCAGAAGGGCGGCGCGCGTCGACGAGCTACAGGATTACGGTGATAGCGACGACCTTGAAACTCTAGATGTGTGTACCAGCAGCATACGGAATAAACGAGATAGGAGGGTGAGAGCAAGCCTTGGCAGCAAGGAAGTCAAATTCAAAGTCGACACGGGATATCAAGCACACCTCATACCGTATTCCGTCTACAGGAATCGTCGGCCAATGCCTCCTACCAAATAAAGCAACACCACCCTGCGGTCATACGATGGGACCATCATCGGACACATAGGCGTCAACAGCCAAGAAGTGGTCATCGGCGAGAGACGCCAGCATGTGACCTTCTACATCTCCAAGAAAGGAGGACAGGCACTACTCGGGCTCAAGGCGAGTGAAATGCTCGTGCTAGTTACCAGGAGTGTCGACGCAGTGGCAGCAAACAGCTCCGAACAAGTAATACGAGAATTCGGCGAACTATTCGAAGGTACCGGCTGCGTGCAACGACACTACACGATGGTTCTCCCCGCGGATGCTGTCCCAGTGGTTCAAGACGCCCACCGAGTCCCTTTGACCCTGAAGGAACCACTTCGCAGCGAGCTGAAGCGGATGGAGCAAGCGGGCATTGTGACCAAGGCGAACGAGCCAACTGAATGGGTAAGCGCATTAGTAATTGTCGAGAAAAAAGATGGAAAGTTAAGGGTCTGCATGGATCCTAGGTCAATCAACGCTAATATAAAACTGGAGCATTACGAGATACCAAAACGGGAGGACATTGACGCAGAACTAGCTGGTGCAAAGGTCTTCAGTCGACTTGACGCGAAAGCTGGTTTTCACCAAGTGCCTCTCGACGAAAAAACATCAACAATTTGCACTTTCGCCACTTCTTTCGGGAGGTATCGGTTTTTGGGGATGCCTTTTGGAATTGCGTCATCATCAGAAGTATTTCAAAAGACTCTCAGCGAAATATTTGACACCTTGCCAGGCGTTCATGTATATGTTGATGACATTTTGATTTGGGGAACCTCGCAGGAACAACATGAGCAGCGCTTGAGATCAGTCCTCGAAGCTGCAATGCAAGCTGGGCTGAAGCCAAACACCGAGAAGTGCAAGGTCTGTGTTCATGAAATCGAATTTTGGGGGGATATTACCTCTAAAGACGCTATAAAATCCAACCGACGACTGATTGACTGTATGAAACGGACACCCATGCCAACAGATACACAGGGAGTGCAGCGTCTTTTGGGCGTAGCCAATTATTTTTCCAAGGACCTACCCTCCTTGACGCAGAGGACAGTTTCCTTGCGCAGCCTAACCAACCATGATGCAGCATTTGCATGGACCCCGAGCCACACGCATGAATGACAGAGTATCTGCGACAGTACTTGCCAACAGCCACTGCTTGCAGTCTTTGACACCCAGAAGGAAATGAAAGTCAAGTGAGACGCATCAATGTGTGGTTTGAGCTCGGCTCTCATGCAGTATCACGGAAGCAAATGACGCCCTGTGGCGTACACATCAAGGGTGCTGACTGACGCGGAACAGCGTTATTGACAGATTGAAAAGGAAGCATTAGCAGCGACATTCGGATGCCGAAAGTTTCACTACTTCATCCTATGGTCGACAGATAATATTGGAAACCGATCATCGGCCGTTGATAGCTATGGCTCGAAAAGCAATAGCCGATATTCCGCCTCGATTACAAAGGTTTTTTTCTGTGCCTGCTCAGCTATGGTTATGTTCTTCGCTACGTCCCAGGAAAAGAACTCATCTTGGCGGGCATGCTGTCGCAAGCCACAGCAGTCAAGCAGGACCACGACGATGCGGACACTGACGCCGACGTGGAAATACATGCCGTGAGTACGGTTGCGGCTCTTGTTAGCGATGCCACATTGAAGCGGCTACACGAGAAAACTTAAAGGATCCCTATTTACGTTCCGTAATACAGGCCATTCGCGCTGGCGACATCGTTGAAGGAGAGCTGAAACCTTTCACAGGTGAACTGTCAGTTGTGAAAGGAATCTTACTGAAATGTACCAAAGTGATAGTGCCAGTGTCCATGAGGAGCCATATCATCGGACGAGTCCACGAAGGCCATATGGGCCTCAGTAAGTGCGAATCAAGGACAAGGAGATTCATTTCTCGCCGAACATTAATGCAGAGATCGCATACATGGTCCATAGATGTGCTGTTTGCCAACGCTATGCCTATAGTCCGCCTAAGGAGCCGCTTATCATGAGACCAATACCAAAATACCCATGGTGTAGAGTCGGCGTCGAACTGTTCGAATACGGAGTAAAATCGTATCTGTCCGTGTACGACGCTGTTTATAATTTTCCAGAAGTGGAGGAGCGGCGTGACACATCGGCTACAACCGCCATATACAAGCTAGGGTCCATATTTGCGAGATATGGCATTCCATTTGTGGTGAGTACAGACAACAGACCCCAATTCAGCAGCCGCGACTTCAGCAGGTTTGGAAGCAAGTATGACTTCACACATGCCACCTCAAGCCCGGAGTTCCCAAAGCCCAAAGGACTAGAAGAGCATCGACACTACTAAAAGTGCTGCACCGGATGGTATGCCGAATATGTTCTTGAAACGTTATGCGGAATGGAACGCTCGTTATTTAGCCATAATTTTTCGTAAATCATTAGACACATGTACAGTGGCAGCAATATGGAAAATCGCCAATGTGATTCCTGTGTTTAAATCAGGTAATAAGCAACAAATTTTCAATTACAGGCCTATTTCCTTAACGTGTACCTGTTGCAAGCTCCTAGAGCACATAATTCATAAGCATATTCTTCGTTACGTCACTGATAGTGGCTTACTATCGCACAATCAGCATGGTTTCCGCCCTGGCTTTTCCACAACTACACAACTTATTGAATTCAGTCACGACATTGCTTCGGCCCTGAATAATCGAGGTCAAATTGATGCCATATTCATAGATTATAGAAAAGCATTTGACATGGTGTGCCACAAGAAACTTGTTTTTAGGCTCAGTAAAATTATCAGTGACGAGAAAACACTTGGCTGGATAGCTGATTGGTTTCGTTTAAGATCACAATATGTCACTTTCAATCACGCACAATCATCGTCGGCCATGGTTACTTCCGGTGTATCGCAGGGCTCGGTCCTTGGGCCCCTGCTATTCATTATTTACATTAATGATGTGGCACACGTCATTAGGGGCACACCGGTGAGACTGCGGTTGTACGCTGACGACTGCGTGCTTTACACCAATGTAACTAACAGACGTGATCAAGAGGGTCTCAACAATGTGTTTTCGTCTTTTTGTCGTTGGAGTACTGCGTGGCAAATGAGTATCAATTATCAAAAGACAGTACAAATGACTTTTACGAACAAAAAGCAGCCGCTAGTCTTCAGTTATAGTTACGATGGGCACTACCTTAATTCTGTGAATACCTTCAAATATCTAGGACTTACATTTACCCAAAATCTAAAGTGGCATCTTCATATTGAAACCATTTGTGCTAGGGCACTTGGGAAACTGGGATACCTGAAACGAACTCTCAAGCACTCTACCAGAGACTGCAAGTTAACTGCTTACAAATCCCTCGTTAGGCCGCTACTAGAGTACGCCTCAGTGGTATGGTCACCCTACACTGCAGTTGACACAAATAAGCTAGAGGCCATACAGAAGAAAGCAATACGGTTCATTTTCCGTCGATATGACCGCGATTTTTCACCTTCATCTCACGCATGTGCTTTATCGTTAGAACCCCTGGCTTATCGACGCACGCTTGAACGTATCACATTGCTGCATGAGATTGTACACGGCCACAGTCACATTCAAGCGCCGATTTCTTTGAGTCCTACTACTAGGCGTGACACGCGCCGATCCCACCACCTTAATATTGTTCCTTTTCAGCCATTTGTGAATTGCTTTAGGCATTCTTTTTTCCCAAGTATTGTCGACATTTGGAACAGCCTAGATGGTTCCCTGCGGGAAAAGCCAAATGAACAGATTGTGAAGGAATTGCCGAACTATATCTCGTCATGCTTTTATAAAGTATTGTGCTTTCTTTTTTTTACTAACTCATGTGCCCTCTTCTGTTTCTTTGTATGATTGTATAATTTTTGTTTGATTTAGAAACTGATGTACCCACTCCTGCTATGTCTCGTCTATCGAGACAGCAGTACGTGTAAATAAATAAATAAATAAAATAAATAAGGGTGTGCAGGTAGCCAGAAGAATTTTGAAGAAGAAAGACGCGCGAGAAGGTTTCTGGCTGGGTCGCCTTAGCTGCAGGTCAACACCCTTAGAAGATGGACGATCACCCGAAGAACTACTCCTAGGAAGGCGATTAAGGTCGACACTTCCAGATTTCAGTGACCAGAAAACAACTGAAGTGTGCAAACATGTTCAAAAGGAACTTTTCAAACGGGATCTGCCACCACTAGACACGAGACAGACTGTTAGGATCAAGTAAACGTATTGGCCAGGGAAAGCGAAAGTGGCGAAGTGTGTGCATCGTACGAAGTGTGGACAGAAGACAACAAAAGACTTCGTCGGAATAGGCAACTCCCTACAAGCGAAGCTTTCATCCAGGGTGCCCTGGAAAGTGAACCTGGTACTGACGAACTGCACCTGCTATGCCTCACCTGCCCGACGTGTTTAATGCACCACCAGTCATGGCGACTGCATCATTACGAAGATTCAGCCGCCAGTCCAGGCCACCGCAACGCCTACAGTACGACTCAAATATCCAACAGTTGCCCTGAATTCTTTCTTTTAAAGCGAAGCTTTGTACCTCTACCAGCCAAGGGTTCTGTCGTGTCCGTATTTAAACGAGACGGTGGTCCCTTCTATGGAGCGGGAGTGCTCTCAGCGATTGGTTCACCAGGGTAAGTCGCCGAGTGGAGCTAAGCTCAAAATAAGTACAGCGAATTTACATGGTCAAGATGGCTCTAATGAATGCTTTGTTCGGCGCGTTGGTTCAATACGGGATACATTAGAGCGCAAAAAAAAGACAAAACACAGGAGAAGTCCATTTAGTATTTAGTCCATTTAGTATTTGGCAGTGGAATTGTAGGGGGTACAATCATAAGAAGGCTCCCCTGCAGCAGTTTGTTAGAACGCATGACACGAAACCTCAGGTTATTATGTTACAGGAAACACTGACGTCTAGCGTGAGCTTAACGGGTTTCACAGCAGAGGTTAAGAATAATGCGCCGGGCAGAGGACTCGCAACTCTCATTAATAGGAGGTTGGCATATGCTAGGCATGATCTTCACATGGCGGATTGCATAATTGAGTATATTATGGTGGAGATCATTTTAGGTCGGCAAGGGGCACGAGCGTCTATCTGCTTAACCTGTACAGTAGCCCCCGGGACATAAAGCAGAGTTTCAAATCTCTCTTGACCAAGGCAGCTAATCTGGCTAAAGATGCACCTTTGCTCATTGGAGGTGACTTTAACGCACCTCATTATGCGTGGAAGTACGTATACAGCACTATTAAGGGGGAGAGACTATGGCAGCAGGCACTCGACCTAAATTTATCTCTTATTACGGATCCTTCGTATCCCACAAGATGCGGCACGTCGACATGTAGAGATTCTACACCGGATCTCACTTTTGTTCGGGGTGTGCAGGAATCGTCCTGGTCCAATTCTAATATTGATTTTGGTAGCGACCATTACATACTGATGATTACTTTAGTTGTGGCTAATAAAAAGGAGCGAACATTTAGGGTCGTTGATTGGGATGCATTTAGGACACGAAGAGCACAGAGAACCGGTGATGAGGAGAGAGAGATGACCCTGGAAGAGTGGACTAGCCAACTTAAGAGTGACGTTGAGGTGACTACTAAGGAGGTTAAGACAGATATTGACACTGAGCAAATGGATAGTCGTCTAGCGCATTTGATGGAAGCAAAGCAGTCAATGCTAACGAGATGGAAAGGTTAGAGGTTGAACAGAAGGCTTAGAAAGCGTATAGCCATGGCGAATAGGGAGATTGAAGACCATTGTCGTGTATTGTCTAAACAGCAGTGGGATGAACTGTGTAATTCTATTGACGGTCGCATTAAAAGGGGAGGTGCCTGGAGTTTGCTCAAACCTTTACTGGACCAAACAAAAACTAAATATAATCAGAGGACGGTGATAGGCAAGTTGGTTCATCAATCGTGTCGGGAAACCACGGAGGAAAAGTTGCTGAAGGATTTGGCTATCCGATACCTTCCATTAGAGACCTCGCAGGATACGCGTAATGTCTTGGAATATAGCGGGGATGAAAATAAAGTTATGGATGAGGAATTTAATGAAAGTGATATAAGGGTGGTGCTGCAAGACCTTAATGGTCGGTCGGCACCAGGGCCGGATAGCATCACGAATAAGATGTTACGCAATTTAGACGAAGGGTCTATTGCGTTCCTTACGAGGGAGATAAACAAGCGATGGAAGGAAGGCTCTTTCCCTGAAGAGTGGAAGCTTGCGACTACTGTTCTTATACCCAAACCTGAAAAGGCCGTAGGGATCGACAATCTCAGACCCATTTCCCTGACAGCGTGTTTGGGGAAAGTCGCTGAGCATGTCATTTTAAATAGGCTAACGCGTTATGTTGAGGGTAAGGGGGTCTTCCCGCACTCTATGATAGGATTTCGGCCCGGCCTCTCAACTCAGGATGCTATGATCAGGATTAAGCATCAGCTACTCGATCGGCGGACAAGAGATACTAACGTACTACTTGGACTTGGACTTGGCTGTCGGACTTGAATCTGGGGCAGCGGCTATTTCATTTTGTCAAGGCCTTCCTTATGGATAGAACGACACGTCTTAGGTTTGGGGAGCTCAAGTCGGAAGTCTTTAAATTGGATTGTCGAGGTACGCCGCAGGGATCCGTACTCTCGCCTGTGTTATTCAATATGGCGATGTCGAAGTTGGCTAATGCACTGGACACTGTCCAGGGTATTGGCTATTTATTTATTTATTTATTTTATTTATTTAGTTTTTATTTTATTTCTTGTAATACAAGAAAAAGGATGCAGCGGCAAAAGGCGTTTCTCACGCCTGACAAAGGCCTACTATCTACGCGGACGACATTACTATATGGAGTGCCGGTGGTAGTGACGGGGAGCTTGAGGCTAGATTACAGGAGGTGATAACGCTTACGGAACAATGTTTGGATCTTATGGGTCTCAAGTGCTCCAGTAAAAAGTCTGAGATGTTGATCTTCAAGTCTAAGAAGCTAGGTCGTAGGCCAAAGGACTGGGTGCCAGAAGTTGCGCCTTGCATTACAATCCATGCTAGGGATGGGTCGCTGATACCCAATGTTGAAGCCATCAGGGTCTTGGGATTGATAATTGAAGCGACCGGATCGAACAATAGAACCATCCAGCGTATCACCAAAAAGACGGAGGAAGCCGTAAGGCTTATCAGACGGACCTCTAATAGGCATAGGGGTTTAAGAGAAGAAGGTGCAATGAGGTTAGTTCATGCATTCGTTATGTGTCATTTCTCGTATGTCGCAGCTATGTTAAATTGGAACACGGGGGACAAAGCTAAACTGGATGCTTTAATCAGAAAATCCGTTAAGGCAGCACTTGGTCTGCCTGTGAGCACGTCAAACGATATGTTGCTCCGACTGGGTGTGCATAACACTCTAGATGAAATTGCCGAGGCTCAGCGTACAGCACAAAGAGAGCGGTTGCTAGGTACACGAGCGGGTAGGTCTATCTTGAAGTCAATAGGAGAATCGGTGGCTGAGTCACATGATGGGACGCGGCTACACGAGTTGAACGTAAACATTAGGGCCAGCATTATTGTGCGTCCGTTTCCACGGAATGTGCACCCTGTGCACAATGTAGGGAGGCGGATGGCGAGAGTTAGGGCTTTGTTACGAGAGGCAGAGGATCAGGAGGACGAGTCAGCATTTGTTGACGCGGCATGGATTAATGGGAAAGATGCCTATTCAGTGGTGGTGGTAGACGGCAAAGGGAGTGTTCGAAATGCTGCTTCTGTTTATACAAAGGATCCGGGGGTCGCTAAGCAGGTGGCTATTGCTCTAGCACAAATCGATTCAGAGAGGGTTTCAGTGTTTAGTGACTCACGATCTGCGATTAAAGCTTTTTCGAGGGGACTTGTTGCGGAACAAGCTTACAGACTGCTGCAGGGCAGGGATATCACTTCGCATACGGTTACTTGGTTCCCGGCTCCCATGGGGTCAGTGGAGGGAGCCCCGCGTATCCTCAACGAGCTAGCGCACAGGGAGGCACGAGGATTAGTTTGCCGCACTCCCTGAAGGGGCTGGACCTCTCGTTCCTGAGTTCAGGGACCAGCTGTTAACCTACAACGAGATCACAAAGCACTATTACTTAGGGTGCAGGGCATTCCCCCTGCCACATTGTAAATTAAACAGGCCACAGGCGGTTACATTAAGAATTCTGCAGACCCGGTCATCATGAATAAAACTAATCCCGACTGCGGAGTTTCAGTCTATTGTAGCAAGTGTGGGGGATTACTCGATTTAGACCACATGCTCTGGCGCTGCTCGGCGTCGGCCGGTGATGCTTCTCAGGGTGAACAGTGGTGGCAGCGGATGCTGCACAGTGAAGTGCTCACGGACCAACTCAGGGCTGTCCAGAGGGCCCGTGTTGTGGCAGAGGAGCTCGGCCTCTCTGTCCCGACGTGGGAGCGGCCCGCATCAGTCCCCATAGACTGATCCCTCAGGACCTAATAAAGTTTTTCATACCATACCCGACGAACCGCTAATAATTGCAGGTATAGCAGTATAGCTTACTTGAATTCAGGCATTCAGGCACGCGCTCGCCCTCGGCGCGTGCTTCCCGGCACATACCTCTCTCTCTCTCTCCCGGCGCGTGCCACCCGGCGCGTGCCTCTGCTGTCTTGTGTGAGAGAGTTAGAGACAGAGAGAGAGCGAAAGGCGCGCGTTGGCTATGGAAACGCTCTTCCTTAGAGGAACGCTCTACCAGCTCGCAAAGAAGGAGAACGCACCCTCACCCGCGAGAGACAACGTTGGCGCAGGCACCTTCTCCTAGCGAGTTTCTTGATTGAGAAATACCGACTTCTTGCGTTGTAGAAGCGTTCACCGGCAACCCATATAATAAAGGCCGTGGTTAAAGTTACGTTGTAGTGTGTGAAATATCAAGTGCGCCGCAGTCACCGTGACGGTGGCGTAAAAAGCTTTGCTTTCCAACCACCTTCACAGGGTGGATTGGCGGGCAATTTTTTTTTTTTGGTGTGCTGTTAATACGGGCATTACACTAGTTCTTGTACAAATATGTGCAGCTCCAAAAAGAGAAGGATGTATCGTGATGGGATAGATTGATTGATTGATTGTGGTTTGGTTAGGAAAGGACGCTAATTTCTGCAGCCCGTGTAGGGAGCACGGCTAAGCGTCCGTGGGGGTGGGGGAAAGGGAGTGAAAGAGAGGAGAGAAAGTCCGTAGTGGAGGGCTCCGGAAATTTAGACCACCTGGGGTTCTTTAACGTGCACTGACACAACGCAGAGTACACGGGCCTCTGGCATCGAAAAAAACGCGGGTTCGATCCCGGCCGCGGCGGTCGCATTTTCGATGGAGGCGAAAATGCCAGAGGCCCGTGTACTGTGCGTTGTCAGTGCACGTTAAAGAACCCCAGGTGGTCTAAATTTCCGGATAGTGCAACTCACGTCATCATTTCTACGCGGCACGAGCCGTGTCCTTTCCCTTTCCCTTTTTGCGGTTGGTATGGCTTTATAAGCCAGCGAAATGAAGGACTCAGCGTTCTTTCGACCGTCAACCTGTCAGCTTCGTGAATGCTTCGCACGGGCCCGTAACGCACGGAACTTTACACATCTCATTCAACGAAACGGCCAGGAGAGCACAAAGTCGTAGGAGGCTAGATAGATAGATAGATAGATAGATAGATAGATAGATAGATAGATAGATAGATAGATAGATAGATAGATAGATAGATAGATAGATAGATAGATAGATAGATAGATAGATAGATAGATAGATATGGTCAGGATTGCTCACGTTCACCAAGACATGCTTCGCATTTAATAATATTGTTATGGTCTCAGGTTAGCTGTCATTGAGAAATAAAGAAGAGGGGACACTGGTTGTTCATTTGCACGAACATTAATACGCCTAGCTTGTGGTTGAAACTGTTATGAACGGTTAGGACGCTGTTGCAATATGGGAGAGCGATAAAAATGGCGTATAAATATTTCAGTGAATGGCACAAGAAGGAGGATGAGACAGGCGTCCCGGGCTTCTCGCTGTTCGCCACCCTCCGCCATCGCGCCCCTCTTCACTTTGCGCATCTCATCAGTTTACGAAGTATTCTAATGGATTCGTTTTAGATTCGTCCAACTGAGGCGAGGTAGCTGCTGTATGTAATGCGCCAAGATGTCATACAGTAATTACTACGGGAATGAATGAACGTGTACCGTAGCGATTCATTTACGTCCCAAAACCACGGTGCGATTATGAGAGACGCCGTAGTGCAGGGCACCGGAAATTTTGATCGCCTTTAACGTGTACTGACAACGCACAGCGCACGGGTATCCTATAACGAAGGTAATGTAGACTGAGAAAATACAACATAGAATTTAATTAAGACACGTATTCCGTGAACCATTTTTCACAGTATTCAAGCAACATGCGAGGAAAATTTCAAGTGGTGGTCCAGTCCAATTACGAAAAGAGTAGTCCGTTGTTCTGCTTCAATTTGAAATTTAAGCAGGGGACCAGGGTCCCTTCTTTTCCCACGCCCGAGTTAGGTCCGAATATGACACGACGCTCAGGGGCCCGAACTTGATATTGGCGTCATTCGACTTCTTAACTAGCCCGAGCTGAGCCGCCGAGCCGGGCCACGCCCAAAATTGCGGACCAGGCCGGCCTAGCTCAGCTCACAGTAACCGGTTCGTAATTAACCCACTTAAAACTCAACTCGTAATTAACCCACATAAAACTACATTCATGTTACTTCACTCCCCACGTAAAACTCTACCATTCGTACCATACCTAACCATAGACGCGCATGTTATTCATCCCTCTGACGCAACCACGTTTCTTGGTGTTGCCATTGATTCTCACCTAAAGTTTGATAAGCACATTGCCGCTATCTCGTCCAAAATTTCTTTTGGAATTCGCGTTCTGATTATAACCCGCCCATACTTTCCTTTGCATATTCTTCGCTCATTATACTTCGCCTTCATTCATAGTCACCTAACATACTGTTGTTCTTCCTGGGGAAACACCTATAGGATTCATCTGTCCAAGATTGCTCATCTTCAGAATAAAGCTATAAGGGTTATCACCTTGAGTCACTGGAAAGACTCCGCTACGCCTATCTACAGTAATCTCGGCATTCTCCCCATCCATCATTCCATATCTTTGAAACTAGGTATGCTCATATTTCGCGCGCGTCAGCATGATATTAAGCAGTATTCCATCCCGTTAACTAATAAATGCAAATCTGACCAGATTCTCCTTACAACATAGCTTACTTTTGCCGGTGGTTCACTCAAACTACGGTAAACAGACAGCGTTGTTTTCTGGAACTTACTACCTACGTCCATTAAAAGCTGCCACAAAATAGCATCTTTTAAAGCACAATTAAAGAAACATTTACTTCAACATCTTCACTAACATTTCATGGTACCACCTTCCTCGTTTCCTTAATTCATATTAGTTTCTTTCTCTCTTTCATTTTCATTTCTCTTTGTGATTTTTTATAGCAATTGCGTTTTTGCTTTCTTTGAGTTGTGCGGATTGTTTTACGCCCTGTTAACTTAGAGTTCGCATCGATTTGTCTTAATGTGTATTGTTGTATTGGTTTCTGTACTATTGTTGCATTTTATGCTTTTGAATTATCTTCCCTGTTCTTTCTTTTGTTTCCTTTCTTTGTTTTTTTGTGTTTGTTCTTATTTTTTTTCGATTTCGTGTTTCGAGTATGCTTTTCTTTTGCTCGCCACTTGCCTGCCCTGTATTTTGTCTATGCAATATTGCTAGGAGGTCCCCCTGACAGTTGCTTACTTCGGGACCTCCTTCTGTATTACTTATGAACCATGTCACTTGTATTTTCATGATGGTAAAATAAACTTCAACTTCAACATGGGCGCATTTTTCTGAGTTGATTGCGGGATGGCCACATCATATATCGTGTGATGTGGACTTGAGGTATCGTCGATTGCCACAACAAGTTTTTGCACCAAATATTTTCGGGTGATATATTTTCTGTCGCTGTAACAGCCATTATCAGGGACCTGAAATGCGACAATCAGCGTCCATTTTTACCGACGAGGTTACGCGTTGTGATTAGCTCGCCTGTATGTCACCGCTTCCAAGACGTCTTATATGAGTGACTGAGGCCTCCAGGAAGAATATTCTTAGATGTGAAATAAATTGCTATTAATGTAAGCGCGTCACCAACACAGCCGTTTAGAGAGGCTGAAAATTGGTGATGAGCAAGAACGCAAACATAAAATGCACCTGTACGCCTAAAGCTTGGGCTTCTGCTTTATGAATTTCCTTGTATACTTGCATTTAAGGACATACCAGCATTATAAAAGCATGGTTGTATTCTTGCGGTTAACTGTAGCTAGCCCATGATAACTGGATAGACAGAGATTCTATAGTATAAGACCGGGCTGTAAGCTTGCCAGAACGTATATATCTACTGAAGTTAGCAGGATAATTGCTCGAGTGACACTTGAATACAATGTTTTTTGTCGCTAAGCAAGCCCCCGCAGTTGTTCCGAAGCATTGTTCTGAATAATAGCAGTTGTTCTGTAGAAGAACGTAACTTGGAAGAGTGATTCATAGTGTTTTGATTGTTTATTCATTATTTGAGAGACATTGCACAATTACTGGAGTGATCAGACTGTATTGGGGAGTAGCGCGAATTACCTCGCTCCTACTAGATATTTTTAGTAGTTCGTCTCGTCAAGCTATGCGTCACTCAGATACTATTCTGTTCCAACCATTATTGTTCAGCTACCGGTGAGCGCTGGATATTCGACGAGCGTTGTGCGCAAGTGTAAGTGAACATCTTGCATTTCTAAGGGATCACCGCAAAGTGCTGTTTCAAGATAGGCCCTGTCACCAGTGTCAGGTTTTGCTCCGCTCGCCTTCGTTGTTACATAGCTTTGGTTGCGTAAACTTTAATATCATACATGCATTGTAGACGTCTATTCGGGGGGCGCTCACCAATCACTGGAACCACGGCGACAACGCTATCGTGCGCCGGGGGTTCATATCCACGCAGTAGTTCTTCGTAGTAGGGCTGCGTCCATTGGGTCGGGTCCGTTCTCGAGTCCCACCGATGCGGATAGAAAGCAGCTTTCGGCACCAACATGCTAAAGAGGAAGACGCCCGGAGCCAAGACGTTCCGATGCAGCAGTCGGCTCTATTTACAAAGAGAGGGGTGCGAGCGACGAGTGAGGGCACCGCTCGCAATATACGTTTGCTAACTTGAGGCTCATACTTGGCATTGTTCTAACTGTCAAGCATCGCCTGATTGCCGTGTTCCGCCCCGGCAGATAATATTGCGCAGCCGCAAGGCAAGCTTGGCCAAAATACACGACAGATCGGCTTTTTGAGTTTAAAGCTAGCGGCAGCTTCTCCCGAGGCGAAATTACCTGCACAAAAGAGGTCTACAAAAGTAGTTGAGCAGCTTAGTCTGCAGGCTACTTCCAAAACACTTAAGCGTGACGTCAGAAACGATCCAAGACTTGTGCATGAGATATTTAGAGCGTGAAAGTGCAACGGCCCTCGATAGCCACACAGCCACACTCAGTACTAACAGTGGGTGAATACGAAACGGCGCCACTGATGACAACACTGAAGATGGCAGCAAATGCTGGTTCTCGTCTTAACAGGGCTTCACGCTGGTCTAGTTGGTTCATACTGTCGAACGAAACTAGTTGGCGCAAACAGAAAAATCACAACTTCGCCAGAAGGGCGAAGGAACGACCGCGATGCGTGATATGATATACCAAGACTAGCAGCTTTAGGGGCAGTACAAATTGTAGTAAACGTGGGCTTATTAAGTAAGCATGGAGGTGCTTGAACTACCATGTGAGAGTACAGCGGCACAGACAACGGCTCAGGAGAGCTACAAGCTAAGTCATGTTGCTTTGGTGTCTTTGGTCCACACAGCGCGCGACCGCGCTAAGCACCATCGAGAAACTTGGCCCAGCCAACGTCATCAAGTGAGCGCGCCCCTTCCGGCACTCGTAGACGTACTCGAGTGAGGGCTGTGTGGCGAGGCCGTTGGATATAGGCGAGACGCCTGGAACGGAGCTCATGACCAAGGTGCTGCTACGCAGTATGCAGACCGTCTGATGGCTGCCGAGATAGCGCGCGCGCCAGTGATCTCGACTGCGCAGAGTCCGAAGTTGCTGCTCGAGGAAGAACCCCCCCTCCGCTCCACTCGCGCTTTTTTAAGCTTGTTAAAGACGAGCGGGCAGTATCCCTACCGCTTCGACACAGGCCTCCCGAGCGGTGTGATGTTACCCACTCGCTCGCGGAGCGACGGAGTTGGACCGGGCTCGCTTGATCTCTGTTCAGCCGCGTTCGGTGGCCCCACTTCTACCAGTGGGTAGAAGGTACAGTGCGTGGGGGGTTATCAATTTGGAATTTGTATGGGATATGACAGTGGCGGCGACAGCGACGCCAAAAAGCCGTCGAGACTATAGCAATAAAAGGACTAGACAAAGAAGAAACACGCCACCGTACACAAGCGCTCTTCGTGTCAGCCGGCACCTGTCTTAGTGCTTTCTAACACGAAAGTGCTTTATGCCGGGGTCCACCACGACCCCATACGTCACTACTGTATAGGGTATGATGCAGCAAAATGAATATGTAAGAAAAGAATTTGCAGTGGCGTAGCTCGGCTATGCCAGGATATACATAGCGTGAGCTAAGGTTCAGCTGATTATTTTTAGCTTTCCTGGTTGTCTAGGATTAGCTTGATTATCATGCTTACTACGGCTTCAATGATACACACACGGTATACGCATTATGTGACATGTATATTTATTTTTGCTCAATGTCAGATTGCTTCTCTAGTGCCACAAAGACGGCTCTCTCCTTCTCCATGGCTATACCACACTGGCAAACTCAGCGTAGACAAAGAAGAAACACGCCACCGTACACAAGCGCTCTTCGTGTCAGCCGGCACCTGTCTTAGTGCTTTCTAACACGAAAGTGCTTCCCTTCCGTTTTAGGGGCGAAGCTCCTTATGGCGTCACCCGTTCGTCCCCATCATCGTTTGTTTGTAACCACCGCTCGTTGAGTCTACAATCCGGCCATAGATGGCGCTACTTGTACCATATAATGAATGCATATACGCTGAGAAATGCAAAATCGCCCCACACTAGAGGGCGTTTTGTAGCAAAAGATAATAATAAAAGGCTAGTTTTATGAACACAGGATTTACGTCACACGTAGGGAAGGAGAGAGAGACGATCGCGCCACTGCGGTCGCGTGTTCTTCTGCGGCGTTTTGGCGCGCGCGCCAACAGAGGCTCGTCGACAGAGGATGGACAAGGCTGCCGAGCGGCGTGCGCGCAGGGCGGCGACGGCTCGCGCTCGAAGAAGCGACCCCGCCGTACGGGCGCGGGAGGCCGAAGCTAGCCGTGATTCTGCGCGGCGGCGCCGCGAAGACCCTGCAGTACGAGCGCGGGTGGCCGAAGCGGCGCGGCAGCCCAGCCGTACGTGAAGCCGTACGTGAAGCGGCGCGGCAGCGGCGTGAGTTTCATTGAGGTGTGTGGCGAGGTATCTTTAATACATAAGAGCTTCGCCCACTCTCCATCATTCACCCCGTGGATATGCTGTCATTTTTTTCTTTTCCTCCTCCTTCTCCCCGTTGTATGTATACCCCCACTCATACGTCTCCGCATGCGCCCGAATTGAAGAGGCGCTGTCAAGCTGCTCCGGCGCAGGGTCAGACGGCGACTGCACAACGGAGGCGCGCAGCAGCGCACGCGCCGGCACCTGTGCGTCTTCCGCTGTTATGATGTCACTCTCGAATGCGCAGGCCGGCGAGGCGCGCGCGTCGGCGGCTGGGTGCGCGGAGGCGGCGGCTCCGGTGCGTCAGCTGTGTGACATCACTGCTCCTCGCGCATGCGCAGCACGGCTCTCGGACGTGCACGCGAAACTACTCCAGCTCGGCCAGTGTAACTAACGCTACAAAAGCACTCAGAAAAGCTTCTGTTGATGCGCTAGGAATCGAACCCACAGCCCTCCCACAACGACGAGGGGTACCCGGTGCGCTATCACTACGCTAACGCCTCACATGCCTGATACTTCACGAACGCGTCTTCTTGTCTCGTGCGGCTCAGAGCGCGCGCATCCAGGCGTACATTGCCTCGAACGGTGCCGTCATCCAGGAGAGGCAAATGTAATTCACTGCACTTTGTCTCTCCTGCATGGCCCAGGCGCGTTCCAAAGTACGTCTCGATGAATGTGCGCCTAGCCGTGCGCATAGCCGCGTTCCTGCAGCTTCGAGTGTATATGCGTCGAAAGCGAAGTGGTAGAGCACCGGTCACGTGTCTTCGCGAGTGGCCTTTCCTCGCCGACCGCTCTTCCAGCGTGATGGGAAAAACTGCTACGTTAGGCGCCAGAGCACGGCATCGAGGTGACGGGTCAATGTGGCGCAAATAGATATGACTGATACCTTTGTCACGCGACATTTACTCTAAATTGTACCCAGTTATTAGATAAACTATTTCAGTTACCACAAAGGGTTAGCCCGTGACGTTATGGATGCGATGTGCGAACGTGGGTTTATCCACGTCAAACGGTGCCGCACCAGCGAAACACCGCGAGCAATGGGCGAGTTTACCTCGATGTAACCCTAAACATGCAACTACTTATGTGAAGAGACATTTCTCTTTCGTGTAACACCGACTGCTTTGACAGAGAGATCAGCCACATATACTTTTACTCATCTTCAATGTTGCTGTCTTAATCTGTGGCGCCGTTTCATAGTCCTGAGGATGGCGATTATACCAAAACTTTGCATCTACGCAATTGGGGCTTTGAACTAAGAAATGGGTGCATTATATTGCCGCAAGTTGTTCATCTGCAGAAGAGGCGCGCTACTTCTGTTCGAAATAAGCCGCAACACAAGTGTCACCCACACGCGCATTGCAACGACGGACCGCGCGTGGCACGACGCACCTCGCGAGCAAGAGTATTGGTGGCTGCTCACCGGCACGAGACGAGTGGCGTTGGAGCATAAAAGAAACGGCGTTCGAAGGACGGTCGAGCGAAGGACGCTTTTTGTTGGAAGTGGAGTTAGGAGGCACAGGTTCGCCTTGAATAAATAGTTTTTGTACAAAGAGGCCTTGTATTTGCTTGCGACATTTCTGGTGGAGGTGCGGGGTATGATACCAAGCCCTACACGGACAGCGGAGCGCAGCCCAAGTCCTCGAAGATTGGAGCCAGCGGTACTGACGCCAGTTTACTAACGCACGAGTCGCCGCATACGAGGTGAGCCTCCCGAGTTTGGTTGCCTCTCCGACTCTCCGAGACCGGCTGTGACCGTGAGCTCAGACGCCACTGGGATGGCCACTCAAGCGGAAGCTACACCATCTCATATTGTTCTGGATTCTCCCCAGACACCAGAGCCCTTCCACGGTGACACTTTCGAAGATGCCGAAGACTGGCTGGATGGCTTTGAGAGTGTCGCCGGACTGAACGGCTGGGACGAATCCAGGAAGCTCCGTTACGTATACTTTGCGTTGCGCGACTCGGCGCGTACATGGTTTAAAAACCACGAAGCTTACTTACTGACTTGGGGTGATTTCAGGCGGTAACTACTTGCAACGTACCCGAGCACGGACCGCAAAGAAAAAGCAGAGGCCGCTCTTCAGGTGAGGAACCAACGAAAGCGTGGCCATGTACATTGAAGACATGTGTCGCCTCTTCCGCCGCGCCGACCCAAACATGGCCGAGGAAAAGAAGTTACGGCACCTAATGCGCGGAGTGAAGGAAGAGCTCTTTGCAGGCCTCGTTCGAAACCAGCCCCGTACCGTCTCCGAGTTCCGATCCGAGGCAACGGTGATGGAGAAAGCTCTGCAGCAACGTGCGCGGCTGTATAATCGGGACGTTGGCGTGACCTCGGTTGATGTGACATCGGCGGCCCTCACCAGCAACAGGAACATTCTGCGGGAAGTGGTAAGGGCTGTCGTACGGGAGGAGCTGCAGAAAATACAGCTGGCCCAAGGTCCTCCTGCGATGTCGTCGCTGGCGGACGTGGTACGTGAAGAGGTGCGGCAAGCCATTCGGGAACCACAGCCTGTGTACATACCGGAGCCGCAGTCAGCGCTACCATGGCCTGCAACCCCAACAACATCAACCGCAGTTATCCTATGTGCAAGCTCTACAGCAGAACATTGGACGCAGAAACATCGTACAAACGGCTCCTATGTCCCAGACATTTTCGCACAGCACGCCACCACCCATGCCAGAACCTAGACCGCGTAAATGCGATGTCTGGCGCACTGCGGAGCGGCGTCCCCTGTGCTATCACTGTGGAGAAGCAGGTCACCTTTATCGGGAATGCCAGTATCGCCGAGTGGGCCTGCGGGGTTTTCCGGTAAATCCACCCTGTCCTCGGAACGGCGAGCGCCCTTACGAAATCGAAGAGTTTTTATCAACACGCCGAACCTTTCAGACTCCTCAGCAACGTGAATCCCGAGCGACAGCACCAATGCGCTATCGGTCGCCAAGTCCGCGCCCATCTTCAGCTTCCCCGAGGCGTCGCTCACCAAGCTCGCGACGGGAAAACTAGAGCCAGCGACCTGTGGAGGCAAGGCCGCCGATGTCCGGAAAACCGAAGGCCCTCCACCAGTAACCCGACCCGACCGCAGCTGTGACAGAATGTAGAACATGTGCAGCAACGGTGACGTTACCTCCGAATTGCAAGTAACGATCGACGACCTTGAAGTTATCCCTCTGATAAACACTGGCGCAAACTATTCAGTAATCAGTAACCTGCTCGCTAGGAAACTGAAGAAAGTTCTGACGCCTTGCACTGGACCGCAGATCCGTATCGCTGGAGGACACTTAGTCAACCCCGTGGGAATCTGCACAGCAAGAATAGAAATTACAGGCTTTATGTACGTCAGTAGTTTTCTTGTTCTTCCCGAGTGTTCCCGTGACCTCATATTAGGCCTGGACTTCTTGCATGAAAACAGCGCGATCATCGACTTGCAAGAATCGCGAATGTCCTTTTCTACAGAGAATGCTGTCGCAATCTCTCACAAGGAACGACCGGTGGTTTCACGTCTCCGCGTAGTGGATGACGACGTGATGGTGCCACCGCGCTGCAGTATCATGGTTGCTGTGAGAAGCGACGTGTTTCGCGAGTGTGAGGGGCTAGCCGATGGTAACGTCGACCTGCTACTCGGGAGAGGAATATGCGTGGCTAGAGGACTGGTACACCTGCGTGATGGATCCGCGAATGTTCTAACAAACTTCGGCAACGAAGTGCAGCATGTAGCGAAGGGGACAGCTATTGCATCGCTTCACGACTACCTGCAGGATGCGGATCTTTGCACACTTGATACAGCGCTGCCAGCTTCCGCTACAGAGAACAACGTCCTTGAATTGATCGAGGTTGACCAAGAGCTCTCACACACGCAGAAAGACCAGATTGTGAACTTGGTGAAGGAATTTGCGGATTGTTTTTCTACCTCATCGAAAGTTCGACGTACTCCTGTCGCAAAACACCGCATCGTCGTCGAAGAAGCTGTTAGACCTGTGCACCAGAATCCATACCGAGTGGCGCCGAAGGAAAGGGAAGCGATAAAAAAACAAGTACAAGAGATGCTCAAGGATGATGTAATACAGCCATCCAATAGCCCCTGGGCATCGCCCGTGGTACTGGTCAAGAAGAAGGACAACAGCTTACGGTTTTGCGTCGACTATAGAAAACTGAACCAAGTCACGAAGAGGGATGTCTATCCTTACCACGGATCGACGACACCCTGGAGAAGTTACGCAACGCTCAATTCTTTTCATCGCTGGATCTGAAGAGCGGGTATTGGCAGATAGCAGTTGACGAACGGGACCGCGAGAAGACGGCATTTGTGACACCGGATGGTCTTTATGATTTTAAAGTGCTCCCTTCTGGTTTGTGCTCTGCGCCCGCTACTTTTCAGCGGATGATGGACAATATACTCTCCGGACTGAAACGGCAGTCATGCCTCGTCTACCTTGATGACGTGGTGGTTTTCTCCACTACTTTTGAGGAACACGTGCAGAGACTGCGAACAGTATACTGGACGCCATTCGCGCTGCAGCATTAACTATCAAGCCGGAAAAATGCCACTTCGCATTTCGCGAACTTCGGTTCCTTGGGCACATTGTTAGTGCTGAAGGGGTGCGCCCAGATCCAGAAAAGATCACCGCTGTCGAGAACTTTCCGAAGCCAAAAGACAAGAAGGCTATGAGACGTTTCCTGGGACTCTGCGCCTACTATAGACGCTTCGTTGAAAACTTTTCCAAAATCGCGGAGCCATTGACCCGACTTACTAAGGAAGATGTACCATTCTCGTGGCAGCAAGAGCAGCAGGACGCTTTCAATGAGTTAAGACGCCGCTTGCAGTCTCCCCCGGTACTTGCTCATTTCGATGATGACGCCGATACAGACATCCACACAGATGCAAGTAACGTTGGTCTCGGCGCTGTCCTAATTCAATGGCAGAATGGCCAAGAAAAAGTAATTGCTTACGCAAACCGCACTTTATCGAAAGCTGAGTTGAATTATTCAGCAACAGAAAAGGAATGTCTGGCGGTTATATGGGCCATCGGCAAGTTCCGGCCATATTTGTACGGCAGACCGTTTCGAGCAATCAGTGACCATCATTCATTGTGTTGGCTGGCGAACCTCAAGGACCCGTCTGGCAGACTTGCTAGGTGGAGCCTGCGTCTCCAAGAATATGATGTCACGGTTGTCTGCAGGTCCGGTCACAAACACAATGACGCCGATTGCTTGTCGCGTGCACCCGTCGATTCTTCACCTGCTGACGAAGAACAATATTTCCCGTTTCTAGGAGCCGTGAAAGTGACGGAAATGGCTCATCAACAGCGCATGGACGCAGAGTTGCACCTGCTAATCCAATACTTTAGAAGGTCAGCACCATGTCAAGGTCCCGAGAGTTTTCGTTCGCGGATTGTCTTCATATGCCCTCCGCAACAACGTCCTCTACAAGCGAAACTTCGAGCGCACTGGTGAGATATTTCTACTTCTCGTCCCATTGTCACTACGAGCAGAAATCTTACAAGCGTGCCATGACGACCCATCGGCTGGCCATTTAGGCGTCAGTAAGACCTTGGCAAGAATCCGTCAGCGCTATTACTGGCCAAAATTAATGGACTCTGTACACAACTATGTAATGTCCTGCCGAGAATGCCAAAGACGCAAAATACCACCGCTCAAACCGGCAGGCCTGCTCAAGCCGATAGAACCACCGAGGGTGCCGTTTGAACAGATTGGCATGGATTTACTGGGACCCTTTCCGTTATCATCTTCGGGAAAGCGGTGGATAATTGTTGCGACTGATTATATGACCCGGTATGCTGAAACAACGTCTCTTATAAAAGCAACTGCGAATGAGGTCGCCCAGTTTTTCGTCACCCATATTGTATTACGGCATGGTGCGCCAAAGGTTGTCATAACGGACAGAGGAACAGCGTTCACTGCCCGTTTGATGCAGTCTTTAATGAAGCTAACCCATACCGACCACAGAAGAACCACAGCGTACCATCCACAAACGAATGGACTCACTGAACGGCTCAATAAAACGCTTGCTGACATGATCGCAATGTACATTGACATAGAACATCGGACGTGGGACACTATTCTACCGTATGCCACATTTGCGTACAATACCGCAGTTCAAGAGACTACCCACTTCACGCCATTTCAGCTTGTTTACGGCCGGGCAGTAACGACCACCCTAGACGCAATGTTACCTGTCAGCAATACCGACGAGGACGACCCTGGTACCAGTGAGTATATCGAAAGAGCAGAAGAGGCACGCCAGTTAGCAAGACACCGTATCATGCAACGCCAAAGCACCGACGCAGACCGATATAACCAAAGGCGAAGAGATGTACGGTATGTGCCTGGAGACAAAGTATGGGTGTGGACGCCAGTTCGAGCGCCTGGGCTTTCTGCAAAACTAATGCGGCGCTATTTTGGCCCATACAAAGTCATCCGTCGTTTAAGTCCGCTCAATTACGAAGTAATACCAGAAGGTCAAGTGTGCCCAACTCGATGCAGGAACCTTCCAGAAGTCGTACACGTAGTAAGAATGAAGCCGTACTACGAAAGACACTGAACAGAACTGTCGTCAATGTTCAAAGGCCCGCTAAACCCGACCTACATTTCCAGACCTGTGCCGGACGCATCGGGACGATGCGCTTTAGTTGTTCATCTGCAGAAGAGGCGCGCTACTTCTGTTCGAAATAAGCCGTAACACAAGTGTCCCCCAGACGCGCATTGCAACGCCGGACCGCGCGTGGCTCGACGCACCTCGCGAGCAAGAGTATTGGTGGCTGCTGACCGGCACGAGACGAGTGGCGTTGGAGCAGAAAAGAAACGGCGTTCGAAGGACGGTCGAGCGAAGGACGCTTTTAAGTGCGAATGCACTTCTTAAGGCCCAACCACAGGCACGCGTCAGCACGCGCCTACGCGTCAAAAGCGTCAAAACCGTCGCCGCGCGTCACCCTCGGAGGGGGCTGACGGACCGAGACGCGTCGACGCGAGGGTATCTAGCAGTGTCAGATATTTTCGCCTCGCGCACGGCTCGCGTCTACGCGCCCGCCACGCGCCAACCAATCAGAGGCCGCGGAACCTCCCACGGCTAGGCCTAGCATGGCGGCCGCCGCAGTGCAGCCGCGAAGACACGGCGGAGTTCTGGGGAAGCGCGGAAGCGTTACGGAATTAACGCGTCGTCAACCGTAGCCCACAGCGATACGATCAAGGACCGCGATTGTCGCAGGGTGATATGATATCGTGCCCACCGTGATTTTGCCAACAGTTCCAGCTGACCTTCCACCGGCGTGAGTGCGATCGCTGCCGAGTCAAAACATCGTCGACATCGTACTGTAGACTGCTGCTGCGCCTGTGCTTGTGTCTGTGTTTACTTGTGCTTGAAACGAGTGGAGACATGCTTTCGAATTTCGAAGGCTGGACCGTCACCTGTTGCTAATTCAATTGTGAGCGATGTCAGTAACTAGCGAAGGCCTCTGGCGCGGCCCGTCGACTTCGCCCGAAGGGGCACAGTTGAGAAACTCGGGTGACGGATGTTGATGTTTCTTTGTTTACGTCGCAACGTAAACGTTATAACAACGCCCCTGATCGTGACCGTGTGTGGTGCTTACGCAAGAATGTTGAACCGCTGCATGTTTGTTTTCAACATCGGCACCTACCACCATCGCTGCCAAAGGTGGACCGCGCCCTCGCCAGCACTTTCCGGTGATATCTTCCCACGAACATGAGTGTATTGCGCACTCTACGACACTCAAACATTTGTTGATTCGAGACAAATTGTTTAGGTGTAGTGTCAAGCCAGCAACAACGGACCATCGCCTACGGCTGCGATCAGCTGTTACCGGTGTCGTTGCTGTGTTTAGAATTCAAGCTCGAACGTACACGAAAGTGGTGTTTGAAAAAGAAAATTGCATGCACGAAGAAATGCTGCTTTTGCTCTTGTTCTGCTTTCCTACAGTGCACTGCACATTGGCACATGCGTAGTACAAAGCAAGGTATGTGCAATACCTTGCTTTGTACGCTGTCTGCTCTGACAAACACACGGACAGAGGTGTAATGCAAGAGCAGGTATCATTCATAATTACATACGTAATTACATACGTAATTACAAAAAATTTCGAAACACACTGAACAAAGATTTGAAGACAGCCAAGACGGAATACTACATTAGTAAATTTACCACTTACTCAGGAGACGCGCGCCTGCTGTGGGACACCATAAATCAGCTCATTAACAAAAAGGAGGCGTCCAGACGAATAAAATTTGAAAAACCGGGCATGAGTAAATTAGAAATTGCTGACACTTTTAATAAACACTTTTCAACAGTTGGTGGGTTTCCAACAGACAGCACGGAAACGTACTGCGAAAACTATATAGCGTCAAATTACCCGTCTAGTGTATTCCTGTTTCCCACTGAACAACACGAAGTGGTAAAGCTAATCTCGTCATTAAAGGATAACTGTGCTTGCGGCCCAGATGATATTAAGCCAAAGCCTCTAAAGGCTATAAGTCACATTATCGCTACACCACTGACGCACATTTATAATCTGATGCTATCTTCAGGTGTTTTTCCCGATAAAATGAAACTTGCGAAAGTAACTGCCATTCATAAAGGTGGGTCATTCGATGAGCTAAATAATTACAGACCTATATCTGTACTCTCTGTGTTCGCGAAAATGGCTGAACGAGTTATATATAAGAGGATTACGGGCTTTCTAAACGCAAACAATATAATAGCAAAAGACCAGTATGGATTTTGCAAAAACAAATCTGCTGAGTCTGCACTACTCAGCATCAAAGAATACATATTAGACAACATCGAAAACAAAATCTACACACTAGGAATATTTCTGGATTTTAGAAAAGCATTCGACAGCATACATCACGATCTTCTTTTACGAAAACTTCCGTATTATGGTATTCGGGGTACCACAGCTCAATTAATACAAAGTTATCTTTCGTCTAGAAAACAATATACTGTCGTAAATAATACACACTCTCAAGTTGAACACATTAAGTATGGTGTCCCCCAGGGATCGATTCTTGGACCTGTCTTATTCCTTCTGTTCATAAATGATATCGTAAATATCGAGGGACACAAGAAAATAATATTGTATGCTGATGACACAAATGTATTTTTCGCAGGTTCAAACGTATGTGAACTGTATAAAGAAGCTAACGGTTGGATGGAAAAGCTAAATTTATGGTTAAACGCAAATAAACTTCAACTGAATATCGCTAAAACAAAGTACATGTTTTTCACACCTAAAGGAGTAACTCATATACCATGCACTCCAATTTACTTCCAGAGCACCGAGATTCAGCGCACAACCACAATAAAATTTCTAGGAGTTCTATTCCAAGAACAACTTTCTTGGTCTCCTCACATTGACGCGATCAAAAAAGATCTTTCCAGAAGAATCGGCATTTTAAATAGACTGAGATACTACGTCCCAACAAATGTCAAGCTACAAATATACTACGCTCTAGTACATTCACGGCTAACATACAGCTCCTTGGTGTGGCTAACAACGACCGCCACAAACCTTAATTCTCTGTTGATATTACAAAACCGTGCTATACGTGCAATATCTAACACTCCCCTTTACGAAAGCGCTCGACCATATCTTAAAATTTACAAAGTATTACCTATAAAACAGTTATACAGACATAAGCTATGCCTAGAGATACTACACCAGTATAGACTAAATACATCACTATTCTTGGACACATACTATGTGAAACAAACACCATACGAGCTGAGAAAGAACTTAATATACAAATATAGATCACGCACGAACTACGGTGACCAACGATTAGCTCCACAAATTCCTGACATCTTAAACAAACACCCAACTATACTACTTTTACTGGAAGATGGAATTTCACCTAGATCATTTAAAAAAATAACAAAAGAGCTTTTAGTTGAAGAAAGCGATGCTCTTTCTTGATTTTTAAAATGTGTATATATTGATATTTTGTATTCGTTACACCTTGTTCATTATTGTTCCTTTACCTGGTGCTTGTTTGTATTTACCACCACACGAATAAGGATTCTGTTAATATTTCTTTTTTATTCATACTTCTAGTTCTATTCGACAACGGTACCCGTGTAAGATAACACGTGATGTAATTTTCTGCGTAGTGTACCAACGATGTTTCTGCATTGCTGTCAGGGTGGCACGACCAAGTCAGGCATTTACTTAGCCTTTAGTCGTGTCCCCCAAGGCAAACTTGTTCAATTTTTGCCTTGAATAAAGCAAACCAAAGCAAACCAAGTAACGAGGATCTAAAGAAGATTGCTTTTTGAGGGTTGTTTACATAGCGTGTTTTTTAGCACTTGCCGTCTCATCAGAGCTTGTGAATGAGATGTGCCTTTTTAAATATCAAATGCATGACAATTTAAAAATGTGAGGACAGCATGGCCCCAAATGTACTCCCATTATTCGCTGAATAAGCAGTGTGCAATATTAGAGTACAGGGCATCATTGAAGAGACACGTAGGGCAGTGGGCAGCAATGGTAGCTGATATAAACATTGGTCTGTGTAAATTAGGAACAAAATTCTGATAAGGGCTATGTAAATGACAGCTGGTTTACCCGAATGACCTTACATTATTGCACAGATCTATCCCGTGATTCCTATCATGAAGTGCCATATCTATAACCATCAACACCTATCTGCCCATTCATTGTTTCTTTTTTTTTTTCTCAGCACCGTGATTTGAAACAGAATTATTTTTTGACAATTTCAAATAACAAGATCAGATGGTAACAATATATAAGGAATAACATGGCAAGGATTATTCAATTTTAAATGTTTGTGTGTTTTCCCACATATGCTAGTACTCATGCACTTTTAACGTGGCCGAAATGCCAAGAATTTCAGCTTCTCAATGTTAAGAACTTGAAAACCTGTCTGGACAGGTACTGTATTGCATGTTTTCAAGTGACATAAGTCGCATCATATGGTTATGAACACATGTGTCAATAAAGGCCTCTCAACCAAAAATTGCTCATAAAGGCGTCCTACAGCTGTGCTTGGTCAGAATTATAGAGGCGATAGCACTCACATCACACAATTAAGCGCGTCTTGTGTTTACAAAGGACCTCTGGCCACAAATAATGCTCAAAGGTGTGACAGAACAGTACTGTCTTAGGATTTTGCTTGCAATAGAAGCCACATCGCAATGTTACAAGCACACCTTTTTGTAATCACTAATCTCTCTTTGAATTGCTGTCAGATGTCCTAAAAGAGTGCTTTGTTAGTATTTTGCAAGTAATAGTAGTCATCGTGCATACCTTTTGGCAATAAACGACTTCTCATTCATGAATTTCTCTTACAGCACTACAGAACAGCGCTTTGTTAGCACTTAAGGAGCACTTAAGGAGCAACAGTACTCGCATCATACAATTATGAGCACATTTTATGTTAATGAAAGACCCCTCATCCACACAGAGCCCCCAGAAGCATGCTAATGGAGCATTTACGTAGAATTTTAAGAGTGGACAGTAGTCACACAGTAAATTGCAAACATGCCTTGTGTTAATAAACAATTAGTGAATCACAAGTAGCCGTCCAAAGCATTCTAAGTTGCATTTGGTTAGAATTTTGTGAGTGATGGTAGTTGCATCACACGATTGTAAGCATGCCTTTGTTTATAAATGACCCCTTAACCATGAATTTCTCTTGAAGCATTTTAAAACAGTGCTTGGTTAGAATTTTAGGAATGACCGGAATGATAATTATCATGTCAGGCAATGATAGGCTTGTTTTATGTTGTTAGAGGACACTGACCACAAACAAACTACCAGACAGGACTTTACAAATGAGGGCTGCCCATGATCTTCTACCTATACTGTGTGGATAGGCAGTGACCCACAGTATGTGTATAGTTGGTAACAGCCTCAGCAAAACCTAAAGATGTTGGCATATGTCTAATGGATATTTAAGATATATATATATAAACGAGGCTGTAGTTTACATAGGACTTCAGTGGTCAGAATATAGCAAGAGATATTTGGAAGTGACATGCTTTGATACTATTTAAAATTGTGTAGGAACCGCACCCTCTTGCGCCTTAACTAGATTTGGCCCTCGGATAGTGGCGGGTCATCACATTCCAGTTATTTCGGCCATGCTTACATTATCCCCAATATTGTACTGTAATAAAATTGAATACTAAGGCTTCTATAATGTCTATTTGCTATGCAAGCACAACTTTCATTGCTGTTGTGGTAGGACCCGTGTCGACATTAAAGCTTTTTTGCATGATAGTGACAGAGATACTGTGCAAACTTGTTTGAATCAAGGCGTGCACTTCCTTTTTCAGCTTAACTGTCTCTGCATGAGTGCACTATTCACCTTGGCAGGACATGGTCATCTTGAAGCTGACCGCAACAGTAGCTCATTATCAGCAATCTGTATTGGTGCTGCTTATCTCATTAGCAGGTGAAAATCTACTGTTGTGTGAAAGGTCAAGGCAGGATCCTCTAAATAAACAATGAAAATAGTTGACCACATTCATTCAAAGTAAGGTGAGGAAGGAGCAAAATAATGTGCTTGGTTGATGATTGGAGCTTCTCAAAGGTAGCACATATAAGAACCTGTTACGCATATTTTGAGGCATGAATATTATGTTGATGACCGTAATATACAGAAATGCCACCTCTTCGCCTATGTGAAATCCATTAGGTACTATGCCTAATATGTAGGGAACCTTAATTTTTACTGCTTACAGCAAACGTCTAACTTTAAAAAAAATATTTTTCTGTCAGTAGCCATAAGTCAGTGTACTGGTCTCGCACATTTGACCAGTAGATACAAAAATTTGCATTGAACATTATGAATGTGTGAATAACGTGACTGATAGGACATGACATCAATAACATGACATGGATTAATTCAGGATTAATGATAATGAAATTGTGTGGTGGTACACGATTAGAGGGCACTGAAGCAACAGACGCAAGGGACAAATGCATAGAAACACACTGGGACACTGTGTGTCTGCGCATTTCTCCCTTACATCTGTGCTTCAGTGCCCTGTGGTCATGTGTGATTTGCGCCAACTGCCCGGAAGTCTTAAGATGTGTAGCGTTTACCTTGCACTCCTTGGCCAGGGACAAGAGGTGGGCGAAGAATATAATACCCTTATAAAAGAGCGAAAAGTGTGGAAATTGTACTTGACGGTTGTCTATGATTGAGGGTATCAAGTTGACATTAAAAATGTTCAGTTACCTCAGTAATGATGACTAATTAATTAAAATGCTCATTGTACTCTGGGCCATAAAATTAATCGTATCCCCGCTGTGAATGGTGCTAGAAAGATGCCATTTCGGGTTCAAGTATTTCCTATGTATAACTTCATGAGTGGTCGGAATCGAACCCACGACCTTTCCCAGATATTGGGAAGTCTGGTTATTGCTCCACTGTAAATATGGAGACAAATATGTTTTCAGATTGAATTGTATTTAACGTTTAAATGATTAATTTGATAATCGGCTGGACTGGAACCCGCGACATTGCCGTATGGAGAGGGGGCGGGGGAAGGGGGGCTGAGTGGCCGTAGATCCGCTGTAAATAAAGGTAGAAAGATGCCGTATGGAATTTAAATGAATCTTGGATTTAGGCATTCAATTTCATTAATGGTGAGACGCTCACACGTGGCCTTACTAAAATACAGTGGTGTGCGTGCTCGTTCGTGGGGATAGGGGGAGGGGGTGTACCTTTGAGTCAGTGACAAATTAATATTGTAGCTCCGCTTCAAAACGATCTAGGAGAGTGCTGCTGTAACATACGGTCCTGGCGCTCATGGAAATCGAAGCCGCAACCTTCGAGGGGTCGATCATTTCGCTGACACAGAGCGAAGGCGTTGACAGCAACAGGAGCAAGCGCTGATATAAATGACTTGTGTATACGTTGTTGCTGTAGGTATTGCGATTGCAATTATTACTTAAACAGTCAAAACAATTGTGCGAGGTGCACATTTTGTACCTAAACGTATTCTATATATCTAGGAAAGCATGCGGACAGCACGGAATGAAGTTCAAGCATCAGTGCGCCTCAAGCAAGACTCAGGAGCTAGCGCCGCCGCGCTGACGCGTCGCCGCGTCTGCTGTGTGGTTGCGCGCCCTTCCCCTCCACCGACGCGAGGCGACGCGCCTGACGCGTAGGCGCTTGCGTACGCGTAGCGACGCGTGCCTGTGGCTGGGCCTTTAAGCGACCCCGAAAACGCCGGCATCCGCGCTCCTCCTCCTCTCCCCTAGCAACGGCGCGAGGAGCGGAGAGGAGCGTCTGAAGCAACGGCGCAGCGACGTCACGCCCCACGTGACTGCGCGCGCTCCGCCCTCCGCTCCGTGGCTGCGCGCGCCCCGCGCCGGCTCCGCACCGCTCTCCGCGCCGTGACGTCACGGCGCGTTGTGCAGCTGCCGCCTTCGCGATCAAAGTCTATGAAGCCACGATCAACGGTGGCTTCATAGACTTGGCGTTCAGTAGGAACTGTACGGTCCGCGCCGTCTTGCCGGATCCGCTCACCGTCCATTTCTCGGATCACAAAGCGCTGGTACTAACCGTGAGCTACAACGATAACACGAATAGGTGCTGATCTGTAGTGACGTGTGTAGTGTGTGTATGTGTGTGTGTGACGCACTCGCGAGGTGCATTAATGCATCATACGAAAAGCGTGAAGTGTAAAATAAACAAATAATACTTCATATATAAATGTGTGTGTGTGTGTACAAATGCATCAGGACAACAACACTTTAAATCATTAATTACACTTAATCATCATCATCAGTAAAAGTGCTTTGCACTTAAAAACGGCCAGACCTCCGTGGGTCGGCTGGCGCGTGCTCTCTCGCTGCCGTCTCCGCTCGGCTCTGCAGTTTAGTCGCGCGCGCCCCCTCATAGCATCACCCCGTGCTTCGCACTTCCTCATACTCCCCTTCGGGGAAATGCGGGTTTTTTGTTGGAAGTGGGGTTAGGAGGCACAGGTTCGCCTTGAATAAATAGTTTTAGGGGCGAAGCTCCTCTTAGTCTAACCTTGTCACGCGTCAGGCGTCAGGCGTAACCCGCGTGCCGGGAGGCACGCGTTCGCCCTCGGCGCGTGCCTCTCTCCCGGCGCGTGCCTCTGCTGTCATGTGAGAGAGAGAGAGCGAAAGGCGCGGGTTGGCTATGGAAACGCTCTTTCTTAGAGGAACGCTCTACCAGCTCGCAAAGAAGAACGCGCCCTCACCCGCGAGAGACAACGTTGGCGCAGGCAGCGTCTCCTAGCGAGTTTCTTGATTGAGAAATACCGACTGCTCGCGTTGGGGAAGGGTTCACAAGAAACTCATATATATATATATATATATATATATATATATATATATATATATATATATATATATATATATATATATTGACGCAGGACAAACCACGTTCGTGCAGAGTCCCGGAGCGCGAAATAAACGTGTCGCAGCTTTCGATCCTCACTCCAGCCATTGCAGTCAGCGACACGCTCAAATCCTTCTAGCCAGTCCTCGGCGTCTTCATAACTCTCGCCGTGAAAAGGCTCGGGCGTCCGCGGCTGATCAACGACAACTTGGGTTGCGGTGGTCTGCGACGTCATTTCAGTATCAACACCACGGGCTCCCACTGCTACTGTAGCAGGCTCGGGCAAAAAAGGAAACTCTGGAGGCTCACCTCGTAGACGACTGCTTGAGCGCTGGTGGACAGGCGTCAGCTCGTTGGGCCTAAGTCGGCGTGGCTCCGGACTGCGTTCTCTCACTCGAATGGGGCTAGAGATCATTTACCCCGCACCTCCACCAGAATTGTAACGAACAATTCAGGTAGATTAGGAAAAATGAACTATTTATTAAGAGAAAACTTGCGCTCGTTAAACCAAACTCAAACGGAGCGTTCCACCAAGAGATCGGCGTCTTCCTTCTTTTCTCCTTGTCTCGCCCGTGATCGCATGCCACGAACGCACGTGGCATCACGGCCTTTGTGCTGTAGCACTAACGCGCCACTGTCCTCTTGAACGCGAACATGCGCGCGTCTTTTAAAATATATATATATATATATATATATATATATGCACTGGATCTTGACTTGCAATGAAGTGCCGGTGGGAGATTTAACTTGTGCATAGTTGAACCATGAGGATTCGTAGCGTGCGCGTTAACTAAAATAATCCGGAACTCGGCACGATCTACGATGAACCTCCCGAGCTTCGCCCACTCATCATCATTCACTCCGTGGATATGCTGTAATTTTTTTTGTACAGCGAGGCCTTGTATTTGCTTGCGACAATATAATATACAAAATATTGTTAACTAATAAGCTAATCCGTTCTAGAGCGCGATTTCAAGTATAAGGAGTGTTTGGACGGTAGTGCCTTATCTATGATTTTCAAGCGGATAGCTATCATCGAGAGACCCTGCTTTCATTCTGTAACTCCGTTTTCTCATGCAACCTCGCTTGCTTCTAACAGTAAAGCGCTTCTCCTTGAGTTAGCATAAACATTTTCTCACTTGATTTCGTCTCTTCCTTTTCTGTAGTTGCTCAATGCCGGTTTATTCTCCATTGCTGCTATCCAATCCGACTTCTCCGCCGCTCTGAACATGCTCTTAACGCTCTTTTTTACCCCATCCGTTTCATTACATGCTGTATCGGTTACTGGTGAGCCTCCTAGTTATATTGTGAGTCCAACGTTTTTCCTATACAAATATCTGAATACTCTCGCTGTTTACCTACTTTCCATTATATTCCTTAATTTCTGTTCGAACCTAATTTTACTTAGCTTCCCTTCCCTCAAAGTCAGACCACCCCATATCCCCCTCAACAGCCTAATATGTGGTCTTCCCATGGCCGCCAAATGTAAGACGTCTGACCGTCCTCTGATTCCCGTCCAGCCTTGATTGTACATTTGACCTCATGCACATCACTTAGTTGCCGAATACAGGTGCTGGCACCATTACACCTTTCCACAAACTGCGATTTACGTCGTAACTGTTGTAACCCACACCGCTCTATGCTTGATTAGGAAAGGAAAATTAACATCCACCCTATCTTATCACAAGGATGCAAGAAAATAAATACGGATCTCTCAGATAATCCATCTAAGTTACTCAGTTGCACCACCATGCGAGTTTCCAGAGAACTCATTTACTCTAAAGTGTGTAGATTTGGGCTTTTTTGTGAAACATAATGCAAGTAACTACAGCGCGTAAGGCACAAGGACAAGAGAAGAGGACGCACACAGCGCTGACTTTCGACAACCTCTATTTGTGGAAACGCGGCACATGTGTAAGTAGTGAGTCGACGTGCAGTACAAGGGTTGATAGTAAACACGTGTTGGTAACAACGGGATGACAGTTCATTTTTTTTTTTTTTTGGTGCTGGTACAGTGCAAGCAAAGACAACTTGTTTAATGTAACCATTCAAATATGAAATTTATTTCTGTGATAAGGCTACTGAATGGGAACTCACGCATGTCGACATGCGTGAGGCGACATGCGTACGACTCACGTTGTACGCATGCCGCCTCACTATACTTATACATGGGCCTTGTTTCCGCATATAAAGGTTGTTGAAAGTCAGCGCTGTGTGTGTCTTCTTCTCGTCCTTGTGTCTTGCGCGCTGTGGTTATTTCAGTCATGCTCATATGCATCGATTTGTCTATGGATTCGCCATCGCGCTGTCAAGCGCTAGCGCCTCCGTTAGCTCAACTGGCCGAGCCAGTGCCCCCGACAGGTGCTAGCCCCGGGTTCGAACCGTGACGAGGACGAATGTTTCGGCAAGGAAGCTTTCATTTCTGAGAATTCCGTGTGGATTTCATTGTAGCTTTGTGTTACGGACGTGTGGATCTTAACTTTCATAAACGTTACTCCACATTCCGGGTTTCCGCAGAACTCATTTGCCTTTCGCTATGCTTCACTATGGCAGAATTCCTCTTCGGCTGTCGTAGCTTGTTCCTGTACTTCTATGCATCTATTCACATCGTTTATCCATATCCCGAGGTATTTTTCTCTAGTACTCTGGGTACCCATTCGCCCTGTACTGATTTGGTCTAATCGTTGCTGTCATTGAATACCGAGAGGCCGCATTTTGTCGCTGCAAGCTTTAGTCGCAAAGCTTCACTTTCCTAACCACATACAGACCTATTCCACCGGGCCTACGTCACGAAGATGCGGTGGCGCTGTCGTCGGGTGTTTTGGTTTCGCATGGTAGGCATCCGCCGGCGCGCCTACCGTAGCAGCCGCTGCGTTTTCGCTGGTGCGGGCGCTTCTCACCGCCGTGAAATGAAGAAAAAAGTGTTCACCGATGACCTGCGCCGTGGGTTGGTTGCTCAGCAACGCACAAGATATATGCGATAGGTTTTTATCGGTTTCCTGCTTATGTCTGTCTTAATTAAAGGGACGAACTTGTAATGCCGGCTGTTTGGCGCATCGGTTATGGGCCAAACATTTTCGTGCCGACTAAGCATATGTGTAATTATTTAGCGTTAGTGCGGCTTGTTTCATTTGAGAGAAATAGCATTGTCACAAGTTTGTCAAGTGTAATGCTCGACACCAAGTTTCTTGGCATAAACAAAGTGCGGACACAGAGCGATGACGCTTACTGCAAAGCGCGCACGACGTTAACTTAGCTCGATGTGTAGAAGTAATCGCGGTCGCTATAGTGCGGAAGCTATACATACGTCATACGAATTTCATTCATTCAAATGAAACAAATATATAAGAGCTTAAATAACGTAGCCGTGAGCGAAAGGCCGATTACAGCGACGCTTTTGCAAATTGCTTACGGCTGCGATAGCGTACACACGAGAAGTGTCTTTGGCAGTGCTGTAGTGGTTATGATGCGCTTTAAATTTTTTTTTCGATTGTCAGACTGCTCGAATGAACTACACGCTCGAAATTTGCGTCGTCGTTACAGGACTTCACGCATTCACGATCGCCGGAACTGAGCGTATGGGCAGAGCCGCAAGCCGCGGTTATGCGCCTTGCTGGCGGTTATTTGAGAGCCTTGTCCTTGGCACGTTATTGCCTTTTTTGTGTGTGTGCTATCACAGCCGTATTTACATAGGTTATAGCGTCACCAATATGTCATGCTTGAGTACCTATTCCGTTACATTTGTTTTTGCGCAAGGATTTCGTGTAGGGATTAGAGGCTTGAGGTCCGAAACAGTATTTTAGCTGAGGCATCTTCAAGTCGTATTTAAACAAGTCTCGCTGCTGCAAGTGGTTCATCCTTGCGCTAGTTACCGAATTAAAGCATACGCATGAAGCGATGCCGACATGATAGCTCGCGACCATTCGCATCATGTGGCAAGATGCTTATCCTTTCAGTCAGTTTCTCACATCTTGTCATAGCTGGGCGTCGGCGCATTCTTTTCTACATTCATTGAATGCTTCCTACAGAGCTAACGCAACTTCATCTCACGCGGCTGCCCCTCGCAAACTGTTGTAAACACGCCGTCGGCGCTCCGACGCCCCGTGCTCGGAGGCAGCTTTCGCACACGCTTCGCCGGCGGCGGTGGCGCGACCGTGCAGGGCCGCGGCAAGCGGTGGGCGGGGCCTCCGCGCCGCGACGTCGACACAAGCACCGGTTATATCGCCGGTGCCTACCACTGTTTACCAACATGGAATAGGTGTATACCAACAAGACACTGCAGCGACACCTACCTACTCACGATTAAGACAACGGCGCAGCGTACGCAAACGAGATACTAAGAAGAAGAAAACACAGCATATTCAAGAATTCCTTAAAGGGCCCCTAAACCACCCCCGACATTTTTTTGAACATTTCAAGTTAGCACGCGCATCAAGTTGAAAATGCCGTCACGATGAACGATGTCAAACGCGGCAGCGCTACGCGCCGCGGGCGCGCCACAAACTCGAAAAACAATCCCGTGCGCCTCTCCGGCCAGTTCCGGCATGCCAAAGTTAGCCGTGACGACATTGTGGTTTTTGCTGACGTCAAAAGAGTCCGAGCTCCGCTTATTGGTCGAAGGAGGACGTCGACTTCCGGTTAGTCTGCTAGAAAATGCACGCGCTCCCTGCCTGTTTGTTTTCCTCGTCGTGTGTCGTTCGAGTGGTGTTCGCGTGTGAATTCGTAAATGCGCTACCCTACGCAAGTGCAAGTGAGGTACAGCCGACTAGAAACTGCAGCAACTCTCAGAACACGACGAATAGCGCTAACAGAGAGCGTTGGCACAGCACCAACGAGACATTTGCGCGAACGCGGGAGCCCGGCGGAGGCAAGTCAACCGGATGCGCGTCATCGGCGATGTATGTCACGTGACATTTGGAGGAGCACTCGGCGAGGAGGTGGCACTGGCAAGCGGCCGGCGGGCGCAGGAGAGAGTGAAACAAGCAAGCGCCGCGTTTTAATAATCAAACGGGTGTAACTCGGCTATTTCTGCACCGTTTCGAAAAATTCTTGCGGCTACGTGTTTCTTGCGGACACCGGTACAAAAGCAACACCACAACTAGATTTCGACCTCTTGGTGGTTTAGGGGCCCTTTAAAGTCTGCGATCTCTTCATTATCTATAGCTTCTATCGAACAAAAGCCAAAGATAATTTGTAAGGCTCTTTAAAACTCCAGGAAAAAATCGGAATTGATCATTGGCACTAATAAGAATAATTCCTTCAGCCCGTAATGGAATGACGACTGATCACGTGATTACAGAAAAGGAAAAGCAGCCTGGAAAAGTTTACTACGCAATCAGTGCCCGAAAAACAGGAGTGATTACAAATTCGTTAGAGCCACATTTAAACGTACGATTTCTAAAGCGAAAGGAGACTATCACAACAAACACTTCCATTATTTATATAAAGAAAAAAAGAACGCACTTTTCAGATTTCTACGTAGAAGAAAAATGCTTCCGCGTCCGAATAATATAGACTCATTAACTTTATCTGAGGAAGAAACACAACAGATGTTAAAAGATATAGCAGAAGGTCTAGAAAGCGGATTCTCATCCTTACTGTCCCCGTGTAGCCGATTTAATATGTCGACTGATGATTTCGCTGAAGTCACACTTAGCGAACTGGCTATGCCCCCCCCCCTATGGGAAAGATTCCAAATTCAGCCCCTGGTGGCGATGGAATCACGGCAAACATGTTGAAAATTCTTTTCAGTGAGGCCTCAGACGATTTATTAGCCATTGTGAATCATTCATTAAAATGGTCGTGGATTCCTTCTAACTGGAAACTAGCTAAAATACTTCCAGTTCTTAAAAAAACGGAAAAGGATATACTCTTGACAATATTCGCCCGATCGCTCTAACTTCTAATCTGGTAAAATTGATAGAAAGTCTTATCTACGCTCGTATGGCAAAATCTATAGATGATAACGATCTTCTAAGCCACCAACAAATTGACTTTAGACCCGGCTGTTCCGTTTGGCATGCTCATGTGGGCTTAGAAAGCCGAATAAAATTAGCGCGCTACCTCAGACCAAGTAGCTGTCCCGGTAACATTAGATATATCAAAAGCGTATGATAGAGTCGAGTATAAGATATTATTACACCAACTGAATAGTTACAATTTCCGAGTTATCTGGTGAGCTGGTTCCGCAAGTTTTAAACGACCGAGCATTTTATTGTTTCTTGAAAGGTCATCCTTGTCTAACTTTCATCGACAGTCACGCGGGATTGTTCAAGGGAATGTGGTTTCCCTTCTACTGTTTAATGTGCTACTAAGTTCCATCCGCAGGCATGAAGGTATATACACCTACGTGTACGCAGATGACATGCCGTTCTTTGCATCAGACTACGACTTACATTCTCTGTATAATCGTTTGCAAACTTCCATGTGGGCATTAGAAGACTGGTTAAAAGTAATTCACTTGTCCCTCAATGTTGCCAAGAGTCCTATCATTGTGTTCCCATTAAATGACTCTATTAATATAATCGATGAACAAATCGCAAAGTACGATTTAGAACAGGGAATGTCGCGGGAGCCAACGTGTCGACAAGCGGACTTCATGGGGCAAATAGAAACACAGCTTTGGAATTATCGCCGCTAAAACCTCGCACCTACCTCCGTTACATAGACGATATCTTTATTATTTGGAAACATGGTACAAGTGCACTAAGCACATTTTTTGAGCATTTTAACAACATTCATCCCAGCATTAAGTTTTCCATGCACCACTCGCCTAGTGAAATTGATTTTCTAGACACGACAGTATCCGTCGAAAAAGGAAAACTAAAGACGGCGCTTTACAGAAAGCCAACGGACAGCCAGCAATATCTAGATTATAATAGTCATCTCCTGCGACACTGCAAACAGGGGATATTTATAGGACAGGCAAGGCGCATAAGAAGGATTTGTAGCAACGACGCGGATTGCGTTCACCACTTAAGCAATTTAAAGGCAACCTTAGCTGAACGAAATCACCCGCACGACGCTCTCAACAAGGCATACAATGACGTGCGTTAAACTAGATAGGACATCACCACTAGAAAAAAGAGCCCCTAAAGCGCAGGCCAACCAGCCGCTATAGCGTTCATAAGGAAATACTCCAATGCGCTTCCAGACATAAATAATATTCTTCGGAAATACTATCCAATAGCAACGATCGCCTTAGAAAAGCGTTTCCGGAAATACCAAGAGTCACCTACCGCCGTAATAGAAACTTTAAGGACATGTTTGTACATGCCAAAGTAAACCCTCAGCGTACCGCCTGCGTAATAACTTGCTCCCGTCACAGATGTAAGACTTGCAAGCATATTCAAAATGATCGTAATGTTAAAAGCACAGGAAGCGACTATGTCCATCATGTAAATTCAAGTTTCACTTGCACTAGTTCAAACGTTATTTACATGTTGGAATGTTCACTCTGTCACAAGCAGTACATCGGCGAAACTGGTCCACCAATTAATGTTAGATTAAACGGGCACCGCGCAGACACCGCGAATAACCTGCCGAAGGCAGTGGCGGAGCATTTTAATATGACAGGTCATAATTTCGATGAACTGAAACTCTACATACTTCAAGGAAACTTCCGCTCGCAGAGGGACAGAAAATACAGGGAATCGTATCTCATATACAGGTTCCATACTCTCCAGCCTACAGGCATAAACCTTTTAAAAGGAACCCTTGAGTCCATTAGATACGGTAGAGGGTTAACAAAGACAACAAAACGTTGAGGTATGCACAAGCAAACAATGTTTCTCCCAGAAAGTCTACTTTCAGGTGCGGAGCCCCCATCCAGTTCGACGAGAACAACAGTGTTAAACAGTGTATTTACATATTTAGGCCACAAGCTTTCCGTGAAATGCATTTTTTGTGCGGCGCAGGTGGTGTGGGGTGGAGGGGGGGACACATGCCATAGGAGCAACTTCTGTTCCGAACGTGTGCTCCTTTTTTCATCCTGCTTTCTAGCGCTGTGCACACAATGCATTTGCAAGATATGTATAGTCAGCGTCAAATAAAAGCCGAACAGCGGAGCCCGTGCCACAAGCATTAGAAACAGCATAGTGCGCGCCGTCCAGTCATCAGCGCAGACAGGCCCACACATCCGGTTTGGTAGCACAGTGCCACCCCACTGAAGTGCGATTTTTTTGTTGCCTGTGTTCCCACTCGGATTTTTGAAAAGAAGAAAAAAAAAAGAAAGCAGGAGCGAAAATTCTGCAACTGGGCATTTTCAGGTTAAATTAATCGTTTTCGGCTAGATCTCCAGAAACAAAAGAAACGGTGCAGGTAAAGCAAAATCAGTGCTGCTGAACAAGAAAAGACGATAGCTTGAAATCAATCACAAAGCGATTACATTTATATTTTCTTTTTAACGTGCCCCGACGCTGATTGCAATGCAGCGCTGGAGTAAAAGCATAGAAGTGCGAGCGATACGACGGAAAGCGCTCGGCACGCTAACGCCGGCCACCGCTATCACCATACGAAAACTGGAACAGAGGTGAAGATAACGCACTATGTGGGGATCGCGCAGTGCTGCCACACCGGATGTGCTCGCCTGTCAGAGGTGATGACAGGACGGCGAGCACTGTAATGTTAACAGTTCTGGTGGCAGGCGCTCCGCTGTTCGGCTTTCATTTGACGCGGATAGTACAAGGAGCGGATTCTTGGGAAGCTTTCGCTCTTGGCATTTAGTCACGCTAACACCTGTCACCCACATACCCCTGCACCGATTCGGGTTCTCAGGCAACCGGACCTTGCCTCAAAGAGTAAAGCGCTTCCCTTTGAATTATCGTAAAATTTTTCTCTCTTGATTTCGTCTTTCCCTTTTCTGTAGTTGTTCAATGCCGGCTTCTTCTCCATTCCTGCTATCCAATCCGTGTTATCCGCCACTCTGACCATGTTCTTAACGCTCTTTTTCGTCCCATCCGTTTCGTTACTGGCTGTATACTTACTGGTAAGCCTCCCAGTTCTCTTCCTCCATTGTGAATCAACGTTTTTCCCATACAAATACCTGAATACTTTCGCTGCCCATCTACTTTCTTTCATATTCCTTAATCTCTGTTCGTACCTAATTTTACTCTGAGCTTCCCTTCCCTCAAAGTCAGACCATCCCATATCCCCCTTAACGGCCTCATTTGCGGTCTTCCCATGGGCGCCTAGTGCGAGACGTCCGACCGTCCTCTGATTCACGTCCAGCCCTGATTGTACCTCTGACCTCATGCACACCACTGAGTTTCCGAATGTAAGTGCTGGCACCATTACACCTTTCCACAAACCTCCAATTACCTCGTACCTGTTGTAACCCCACAGCGATCTATGCTTCATTATTGCGGAGTTCCTCTTTCCTTTAACTATCATAGCTTTTTCTTGTACTTCCATGTATCTATTCCCATCATTTATCCATATCCCGAGGTATTTGTACTCTCGTACTCTGGGTATCTCCTCGCCCTGTATTGATATGGTCTGATCGTTGCTGTCATTGAATATCATCCAGCCGCATTTTGTCACACTAAATTTTAGCCCTAAATCTTCACTTTCCCGACCATATATACTAACCAGACCCTGCAAATCTGTTCGACTGTCTGCGAATAGCACAATATCGTCAGCATAAAACAACCCGGGGAGCTTTTGTTCTATCACTATACCTGCCTGTCTGTACGACAGCTTAAAACCAATATTGCTCATCTCCAATGCTTTCTCCATTCTCCTCATGTAAAGCATGAATAATAGTGGGGACAACGGGCATCCCCGCCTCAACCCTTTACCTATATCGACGGCCTCCATTCTACCATTACTCGCCATACCTTCCCATTCTACACATACTGTATTTCCACTGTATATTTCCTTTAAGAGCTCTATACAATCATCCCCTATATCAGCCTCTTTCATTATGTCCCATAAAATATTCTGATTCACATTGTCATACGCACCCTTAATATCCAAAAATGCCAAATGTAGAGGTCTGTTCTCTTTTCCGGCTATTTCTATACACTGCGTAAGCGCAAAAAGGTTATCATCTAATCTCCTGTCGACTCGAAATCCATTTTGGAGTTCGCCAAAAGTGCCATTAAGCTCTGTCCATATCTGCATTTTAAATTTAATTGCCTGCATCGCCAACCTGTAGAGTACTGATGTAATGGTCAGTGGTCTATAGGAGCGAATGTTATTTTTCTCTCCCTTGCCCTTATAAATGAACTTCATCCTACTTTGACGCCAACTGTCCGGTATTCGCTGTCCTTTAACCTTTTTTCAATTGCTTTTAATAGGGCTTCTTTGCTGTTTCTTCCGAGCTCATTTATTACAGTAATGCTAACCCCATCTAATCCGGTGGCTGTTCGTTTGGGAATCATTTCCTCCGCCTTCTTCCAATTGAAATTTTCCAGAACTAGTTCTTCCACTTGGTCTCCCTTGCTACTGTTACACGTCGTAAAGGGAGCCTCGTCATGCTTCTTAAAGGAATCGGCTGTTGCGTTTCGAATATAAGTCAATGCGTCGTACCCCTCCAATTTATTTCCTTCTTCATCCACAATATGCCGTTGCATAGTTACAGTTTTCTTCCCCAGCGATTGCAGGTGGTTCCAGAAAAGCCTAGATGCGTCCTTCTTTTCGCAAATGTCCGATATCCAACGTTCACTTTGGCCTTTAATCTTGGCTTCAACTAAACTCTGTACCAGGGCTTTTTTCTCGAGATATGTTTCCCATTTTTGCTTGACCTCGTCTTGCGGCCTCTGCTCCTTTTTTGCCTGCCTATGTATTCGAGATGCTTCCCGTCGATTCTCAATTGCGTCCTGAATTTCCCTGTTCCACCATCGTTTTGGCTTTCGCTTTCCCCTCCAGCAACTCTTCTGTTTCTCTCTCGTAACTTCAGTCCTTATTAGATTAATAGGCTCATTATAATCCCACACTTTGCCTTTTGTTCTGCTCACTATGTCCTCGATTGTTGCGACTACGTTCCTAACTTGTTTTTCACTTAGGAAGGAGCTGCCCGACTTTAATTCGATGCTCTCTTTATGATCTACATATCCCATTCGCAAAGTTATGCGTTTATGGTCACTCCCCAAGCTGCTACTCCCTTCCTCATCTATGCTCATTTGTCTCAACTTTTCGTGAATTCCTTTTGTCATGAGGCAGTAATCGATTGTTGACTGCCTGCTTCCGACCTCCCATGTTACCTGCCCATCGCACTTAGGACTCATGTTAACTATATCGAGACTACGCTGTTCGCAGAGCTCTAGCATCAACTTCCCGTTATAATCTGTATATCCGTCGAGGTCATGCACATGAGCATTCATATCTCCTAAGAGGATTATTTCGGCCCCGTTACCAAATTTCTGAATATCCTTGCTTATGCAATTCACTAACTCCTGATTTTTCTCTTTGCAGTTATTTCCAGTCCACATGTAAACTACACCCAACATAGTTTTCTTCCCGCTTACCGTTCCAGATACCCAGAGGTGTTCTTCACATGTCGAAGTAATCCTACACTAGTTTGCTTCCCGATGAATTAGCATACCGATTCCCCACCTTTTCTTTCTGATTTTGTCCTGTTGCACCCTTCCCACACATAATTTGCAATAATTGGTGGCTCTTCAGAGTCCCGAAGGTGCGTTTCTGTAACGGCGTACACCGCTATCTGTTCTCTGTTCAACTGTTCCTCTATTTCTAACCATTTTGTCGGTTTTCTGCCACCTTGCATATTTATGTAGCTTATTAAACCGCGCTGCACTTTCTTTCTCTCTTTCCCCTTTGCCCTTTTCCCTTTGTTATCAATTCTGTGTTCCAAAGGGTCCCCCATAGATGTTTCTTCCCTTTCTACCGTGGACACCGGAGGGCTCGTGTGCCCCCTAAAAAAGCTACTGCGCGTCCTGCTAGGCGCCAGCCCACCTCATGCCCAAGTTTACGGTCAAAGTGGATTCCATCTCTCTGGAAACCACCCCATCTGTGCACTTCTCTGTTTATGTCGACAACCTCGAAGCCTTTAGCTCGACTAACCCGCCAAATCGTTTCGTTGGCGGTGACAACTGCTCTTTGTAGGTTTAGGTCTTTCAAGGGTACCTCGGGGATTGTGCACACCACAATTTGCACCTGGGGCGACACTTCCCGCAACTCATCTACTCCTTTTGTTAACCTCTTCTCTATTTCTGGGGTCCTTCCGTTCAACACGTTGTTCAGCCCGCCAGCTATCACAACCAAACTGCGCCCCTGATCTCTACGAGTCAGCTCTTCCCTTGCTTGTTGCATTACTGCACCCAACATTTTCCTGGGAACGTCCCTACAGCTACTCTTCTGTCTCCTTTTAGCCTCTCCTGAATTGTTTGCGAGCACCGAGCCAGGTTGGAGTCCCTGGCTATTATTACGTTTTCCAGCTGCCTTGCTCCCTTTGTCTGCTCTGGACATCTGGACTGACTTTCAGGGTGAGGTTCCGGTGGTCTTTTGTCCACTCGCTCTTTCACCAGAGCTTCGCTGTAGGTCGAGCCCCGCTTTTGTGCTCCTTTTGTCGACTTTTCTTGTGGGGTCAAGGACGTTCCCTCTCCATGATAGTCACCTGACTCTTTCTTATCCTGCGTGGTGACCTTTGTCAGCTGCTCCTCGGTTGCTCTGAGCCTTTCGCCCATCTCCTTTCTTATTTGGCGTTCCGCCTCTAAAGCGTCCTCCAGCTCGCCTACTCGCTTTAAGAGTGCGGTCTGGGTTTCTTCCATTTGCTGGAATTTCGTCATAATCGCACACTGGCCACAGGACACTTCTACTTCGCATGCCCCATCATCTCCGCAAATATCTACTTTGACTCCCACGCCACACTTTGTACACTTCACCGTTTTTTTCGCCATGATTAGCGCAATGAACGGTCACACACTCGTCAAAAATTAAGCGTCCTAAAAATTTACCACGCACACCTCATGCGGTTATTAGTGGTGCACCGCTACACTGTCCTGGGCTTCAAACGTATATTTTACTAATTCATCCAGTACACCGCACGAAAAAGCACGTATATGATAAATCAGTAGGCTGCAAGTGTACCGCAAACTAAATGTCCCGATATATCCTCAATGCACAAAGGCAGTTCTCCCGCCTTGTGCAACGACAGTGCGCACAAATAAAATTAGAAATAAAAGTGGCCCAAAATTTGGTACTATTAAATATCTTCAATTTACTTCCCCCGACCGATCCTCTTATCACCCAATACAACCTTCTCCAACTCACACAAACAACAGCGCCACTAAAGGCCGACCACGTGGCCTTGACAAAAAGAAAAAAGGCAGACCCGTGCTCGGGGAAATGCGGGACACAAAGAAAGGCGCAACAAGAAATATTATTTTCCTCTCTTACCCGGTCTAAAAAGGTAAAAAAAAACCGCAAGCAAGCAAAAAAAACACTTATCCAATAAAGCCTGACACTCAAACGGTAGCAACTGAAAATACCTATCACGTGGTATCGAAAAGAAAAAGAAAAATCCCTACGCGGGTAAAATACTGGACACAAAGAAAAGCACACGAAAGAAAAGACTACTTTCCCCTACTATTCAATGTAAGAATGCAAAGAAAAATCATGCAAACACTCATCGACTGGCCTCTTCCGGGAGCTCGCTACGCACGTCCTTCCGCTGTGCACGTCCGCTGTGCAATTGCGCTCATATACAAGTACCGCCATCTAGCGGACATTCCAAGCACTAAACGAGGGGTGGCTACCTACAACTACATACATCGGGGACGCACGACCCACGCCTTAAGGAGCCTCGCCCCTAAAAACGGTGTTTCCATAACTCGGTCGACAGCTTCGTTGGGAGAACGCGCGGCTACTAAACGAGCTCAGGAAACGGTAGCGCCACCCGTCAAACGGTTACACGTGCCGGTCTACGCGATAGACAGCTGCTAAGGCATTCTATCTCCTCCCTGTTTAAGCTAATCGACGGCTGACTCACGCACGCACTTCCAATAATACTGATAACGAGCGGTCAATATCCTATTAAAACATAATCTTGATAAGGTAGCTTCTAGTGTCAAAAGGGCAAAATTGCTCCCTTTAGAATTATTTTTCTCGGCGAAAATCCATCAGCCAGAAATTCCGTTTCGTTCGATTGTTTCAGAATGAGGGACGTGGCAAGTTTGTGTAGCTAGCTATTTGCAGAAGTGCTTAACATCTGTAGGTTTTTCTGAGCCCTTCGGCGTACGTAATTCTCAGGCTCTAGTTCTGTTGTTAAGAGAAGAAAATCCTGGCGACTGCACAGCGTTTAGCATGGATGTAGCAGATTTGTATTACTCGTTGCCGCATGAAGGTTTGTTAAATTGTGTGAAGGAATGTACTGAAGAACAAGGGCAAGAGTCCGGATTCATAGATAGATGCGGAGTTTCCATAGGTACATTTCTAGAAATTCTTTCCATGTATTTAACGTCCACGTTGGTCGGATACAGAGAAGGCATCTTTGTACAGGAATCGGGGATTTGTATAGGTTCAAAGGTCGCCCCTATTCTAAGTGATCTATACTTGAGCCAGTTTCACTGCCGCCTAAAAGAGGCTTTAGGTGACCACATTACCAGGGTTTTTCGGTATGCTGACGATTACTTGATTTTTTGTAATAAGGATGATTTTGAATCCGTCCCGCCACCTATGAAAGCGATCAATTTAAACTTAATAGAGATGGTCTAAGGCTTACGAAAGAACTACCTGAGAGAAACGTAATACAATTTTTAGATATCTCTTTGTCATTTGAGCAGAATCACGTGTGTTGGCAGTATTCCCCTAGAGCGTCTAAGCCGTTGTTAAACTTTCACTCCGAGCATTCAAAACTAGTAAAAAATGGCGGATCCCACGTGCAGATGGAATGAAGAAAATGCGAAGCACGCACCAGGAACGTAATCTGCATTGTCCTCTCGCTATACCAATTTTGGTGCATACGCAGTTAAGCAAACGGCCGCGAGAGCAGCAATACTGTGGCATGTACACCATGCCAGCTCATGACATGCTTGTCAATTTTCATGTTATGACCTGTCATTTACGTTCGTTATGCAGTCGTGCTGTGCCATAGCAATTTTGGTATACACCCCATTAACGAAACGCGTGGCATTAAATCATGCCGCTCATGACACCCATATCATAACTTTGATGTTATGGCCTGTCGTTTACGTTCTTCATGCAATCATGTTTTGCCCTATTAATTTTCGTAAACATCCCATTAACGAAACGGCCAGGATAGCACCCAGACCGTGGCACGTAAATCATGCCGCGCATGACATGCATGTCATGATTCTCATGTAATGCCGTATCAATTATATTCGTTATGCAGTCATCTTGTGCCGTACCAATTTTCGTGTACATCCAATTAACGAAACGGCCAGGAAAGCCCCGAGACCGTGGCATGTAAACTATGTTGCTCATGACGTGCATGTCATGATGTTCATGCTATGACCTGTCACTTATGTTCGTCATGCAGTCATGTTGTGCCATACTCACTTTCGTATACATTCCATTAACGAAACGGTCGCAAGAGCACCAAGACCGTGGCATGTAAATCATCCCGCTCATGACATGCATATCATAATTTCTATGTAACGCCGCCTCAGTTATATTCGTCATGCAGTGTTGTTGCGGCATACCGATTCTCGTATACATCCCATTAACGAAACAGCCAGCAGAGCACGAAGTCGTAGGCAGATAGATAGATAGATAGATAGATAGATAGATAGATAGATAGATAGATAGATAGATAGATAGATAGATAGATAGATAGATAGATAGATAGATAGATAGATAGATAGATACGCGCAAAGTCGCCGAAGTTCGCTAAGAAATACTTCGCATTTAGAAAACGGAATAGCCTTGTCTTGTTTAAAGTCAGCCCCATCGAATTCGTGCGTGCACCGTTCGAACATTACCTTTAATGTGCAGGTCGAGCGCCTTTTAGAAGCAGGTTACCCTAGGCTAGCCATAGCCACAGTAGCTAAGCGTCTGAAGAAGTCGATTTTGACCGGAACGAATGCTGTAGCAGTGAGTAACATTAACAAGAAAAGAGTCGCGAGTATTCCGTACATCCACGAAGTTTCGGACGTGCGTAATAAAGTGGGAAGTAGATATGGTATTATTGTGTTTACGGCTCCTAATAAGTTAGGTAGGGTTCGTGCTGCGGTAAGAAGCGAACGGATATCTGTCCGGTTAAGCACTTAGCCAAGAACAATTTCACCGACTGTCGCATGGGTGTGGTTTATAAGATTCCTTTTAGCTGCCGACGTTTTTATGTAGGGCAAACTGCGCGTTGTATTAATCAAAGATTAATTGAACACAGAAGGTCGCTTTAAGGTGGGACGCCGTCTAATCTATCCTTGCACTGCCAGGTCTGTAGCTGCATGCCCGAGTTAGACGAAACCGAGATCCTGTACAGACATAAGAATGAAGAGACGCGTGTATTGGTCGAGGCCTGGAATGTCAGTGTTGGTGGAAGGGCGTGCGTGAGTCAGCCGTCGATTAGCTTAAACAGAGAAGAGAGCAGTTGTCTATAGCATAGACCGGCACGTGTAACCGTTTGACAGGTGGCGGTACCGTTTCTGAGCATGCGCAGATAAGGTGTGTGTCTTCTTTCCTTTCCGCCTCTGTGCTCTGCTTCAGGGGATAGTTGGCGTTCGTGTTGTCCACTTCTTCCCCTTGTGTCCGTGTCTTGCACGCTTCTTCTATGAGTGTGGATCCTTACCAACTCACTCAACTTTCTGCACTTTTGTACAAATATTTGCCTTGAGGAACCTCCTAGAGACAATTGAGACCGAGTACACAAACATTTCTGTCCTACCATTCATCCCCAATCCACGTCGATGTTTCCGATGTCATCGTTTAGTCCATGGCCCTCAAGGCTGGCGCGGACGACCAACCTTCGCGAAATATGGATAGCAAGGTCATGCCTCCTCACATGTGGAGGCACTGCATTCAATGCAGTGGCGCACATCCTGCCTAAAGCAGAGCATGCCCTCAGTGGCGAAAAAATGACATTATTAGCCCAAAAGGTTCGTGAAAACATATTTAAGGAAGTGCGAAGGAGGTCTCTCCGTTCTTGGAGCATGTGATAATGCGGCGTGTCAGGGGGCAGCGCCACACCTACCCCCAGCACAATTGCCAGGCCTGCTGTCAGCAGGCCACTGGTTGTGGCTCCCCCTTCCCCTGTGGAGGCAGCGGGCACATCTGCTGCACCCACTCACACTCAGAGACAGGCGGCTCAACGGTGTCAAAATCTCGCGTCACCAGGCGAGGCCTCACGTGCATGGTAACGTGAAGCGACGTGCAGCGTGGAAGGACTCCCTCGACCGCTCCAGAAAGGGAAAAACCATAATTACAGGGCCTCACGACTTTTCTATAATCTAAAGCAACACTTCTCGTTCCTGTGCACACAGCATAAAAAGATTTGAAAATAGACCTCGGACTGAAATATCTGAGGTCTTCTTGGAAGAAACGACGATATCCAGGAACTCCTAGACGAACATAATGCGAAGGTGCTGTGTGTCCAGGAAACACACCTTAGATCTACACAGGCAAATTTTCTCCGTCAATATGTTACATTTTGTGAGGACCGCGACGATGCTACCGCATCATCAGGCGGTGTTGCTGTAGTCGTTCATAAGTGCATAGCGCATGAGCATTTACACCTACAAACCTCCCCCTCGAAACTGTGGTACTTCGAGCTGTTCTCCTTAACAAGCTTAGCACACTTTGTTCCCTTTACATCCCACCACATTTTAAACATGAGTTTCAGTCATTTATAGACCAACTGCCAGAAGCCTACATCGCCCTTGGCGATTTGAATAAGCACGACAGCTTGCGGGGCGACACGTGTTTTGATGCGCGAGGTCGTATTATCGAACAGTTTCTTTTTTCTTCTGGTGTGTGTCTCCTAATTTACAAAAGGAGCCCACCTACTATAACCTTACAAACAAAACGTATTCCTCTGTCGACTTGAGTATCGTTTCCCCGTCCATAATGTCAGAGCTTCTTTCGGATGTTATTAAAAACTGCTACGGGAACGATTACTTCCCTATACTATTGAAAACGCCAAAACAAGATGACCTCCCGCCACAAGCTTTTCGGTGGAAAGTTGATGCAGCACACTGGGAAAGATTCCAAAACCATGGTTTTAATATCTCCTGCGTGGAGATGTATTCTTTAGGAAGTGATACCGCCGTTGAGTAACTTCATAACTGACGCAGCCACTAAGTGCAGTCCTCAATGAAGCGGACTATCCGGCAGGCACTGTGTTCCGTGGTGGAACGAAAAATGTCGAAACACGCGTAGCCAGCTGTATAAAGCGTGGAGACTTCGCGATTTTCCTACTGCCGATAACCTTGAAATTCCAAAGAAATGAAGTCATAGGGCAGAAGAACACGCCGACAGGCTAGAAGAGAGAGTGGGCAGAAATATATATCCAGCATGAACTCTTATAAGGACGAGGAACAGAGTTTGAAACAGAGTTCATAGGGTCAGAGGACGATCAACATATTGTAACGAACAATTCAGGTAGATTAGGAAAAGGACTATTTATTGAGAGCTAACTTGTGCTCTGCGAGCCAGAACGAATGCAGCGTTCCTCGGAGAAGTCAGGAGCCTTCTGTTCGATCGACGTCGTCCTTATTTTTTCTTTTCCTTGGTATCTCACGCGATCGCGTGCCACGAACGCACGTGCCATCATGGCCTTTGTGCTGTTGCACCATTGCGCCTCTGCCCTCTGGGATTTGAACTTGCGCGCGTCTTTCAAACGTGGATTGTCCTGCGTCATTATTCCCCCGCCAAAGACGCATCGTCCCGATGCGTTATAAGGCGTTAGGCCTACGAGTGGGGCGCTTTGGAGAATGCTCATTCTCGCTCATAATATGGCTTCATTCTGACTACATGCACTATTTCTTTGCGACGTCGGTGTTGGGATGAGCTCACTTTTCCCTCTGGCGTCACTTCGTAGTTTATGGGGCTGATTCGGCGAAGTACTCGGTAAGGGCCGAAATAACGGCGCAAAAGCTTTTCGGATAGGCAAGGCGTGCGTACGGGAGTCCATATCCATACTCTGTCACCTGGTGCATACTCGAATTCCCTACGCCGCAAGTTGTATCGGTCCGCGTCGATGCGTTGACGTTCGCGAATTCGATGTCGCGCTAGCTGGCGCGCCTCTTCCGCTCAATGTGTGAAGTTCCTGATTGCTGGGTAACATTCTGTGGCGTCGCTTACAGGCATGGCATCCAAAGGCGTGGTAACCTCACGGCCAAACACGAGTTTGAACAGGGTCAACCGAGTGGCCTGTAATGCGGTGTTATACGCAAATGTTGCGTAGGGTAGTATCTGATCCCATGTGGTGTGCTCCAGGTCTACATACATCGACAACATGTCGGTCAGCGTTCTGTTAAGTCGCTCTGTCAGGCCATTGATTTGTGGGTCGTACGCAGTCGTCTTTCTTTGGCTTGTGTGAGTGAGTTTCATGATAGACTGCGTCAAATCGGCGGTGAATGCCGTTCCTCGGTCCGTGATGACAACGCTAGGAGCACCATGTCGAAGCATTATGTTTGTTACAAAGAACTCTGCTACTTCAATCGCCGTTCCCTGGACCAGAGTTGCTGTCTCAGCGTAGCGGGTTAGATAATCTGTCGTGAATAGACCTTTGCATCGGCACTCTCGCACCGGCGAGCCGGACCCTGTTTTTGTCGTCCGCTAGCACGCGGGAGAGAGCTCTCCGCGCCACGCCCCCCTTCGTTGGGCTGTTTGTTGCGCCGAGTTGCCGTGCTTGCCCGGTGCGCGCGCTGTTTTTCGCTCTCTAGAACAACTTAAAATTTCCCTTAAGAAGAGCCTATGGACAGGGCATCACTACATTGTTTACGGTTGCACCTACAACCAGAAGAAAATAAGTGCTGCACGTAAACAGCTGTGCAGCAAACACAATTAACGTTGCGCAGGAGGAGTGCGGCTGCGCAATCACTAACGTACTCGTGCCAAAACGCCGCACCGCTCATGTTCCCACGCAGTCTAACACTGGTGTTGCCGACACCCCCTGAAGACTAGTCAATGCAGTTCTTGTCATATGGTTACGAATGTCCCAGATTTCTTCTTTCATTGTGTCTCCCCACTCGATTAGCTTCAACCATGAGAGCTAAACGCGTTTCACGGTACTACCAAACCAAGGGGTTTTTTTAGTACGGACATTCCTTTTTCTTTCTTTTCCTTTCTTTTTTTGTTGCTATTGTCCTTGCTGCTGTATGCCTCCGGCCTGTGCGACGAACTTTGCACTTCCTCACTGTCTTTCAGTCTGTAGCAGCAGCGAAGAAGCGGTCTGCCTTCTTATGTGAGCTGCTGTGCGCACATTCCCGGAACGCTCGCGTGTTTACGCTCGCGTGTTTGAAAGAACATCCTCCTAGTTAATAGAAAAATCATGCAGAGTGAACAAGCGTGCGGGTCCGTCCTGCGCAGTGCACACCAGGTGGGCGTGTTTTGTTGAACGGCAAAGGTGTTTCAGCACCTTCTGTGACGTACACTCTTCCTTCAAAAAAAGAAGAGTGCTCGAGGGATGTCGAAAACGCACCCGAATGATTGCTTCTTAACAATGACTGAGATAAATGAGAAACCCGATTAGAACAAGAAAAATTCAGGTCTCACACTCCATGTGAGCCGATGTTATGCCAGGATGCCAGCGAGGTTTATATGTATTAGCCAACATTATTCATTACAAAGAAAGTCAGCACACAACAGCCGACAGTTGAAGGAACTCTAGCCAAGAACAGCTATCTAGTGCGGGTTTTAATTGAGTAAATGCCGCACATATGCCAAGGCTTATACATCATGCCACAACATTTTTACGTTGTTATGCTCGCAGATATACGTGTGGCATTTACTGACTGACTATTACACCTTGTTAAAGTTTACTTGCTTTATTATCAGTGTCCAAACGCTCTTGCACTGCTTCTTGAGTTTGTCTTTATGTTGAGTAATGACCATCTCGAGCCACGATCATGTCGTGTCATGAACATGATTCTAAATATCACATCTCTCGTGCTGTACCTTTATTTTGACACCCATTTCAACCCCGTTAAAGCTTTCATGTTGAATCATAATGTCGTGCCGTGACCATATCGTGTCATGAAAATGACTATAACTCAAATCACATCTCCACCTGTGCCTTTCGTTTTACAACCGGTATTGACCCCCTTTCATAGCTTTTTTCATAATGATGCTCATGCCATATCATGTAAGTGATGTCATGAACATGGTTTTATCTTACATCACATCCCTCGAGGTTTACTTTTCCTTTGAAAACCACCTTCACCCCCTTTCGTTAATTTTCGCTCTGTCATGCTCATGCTCATGTCATATCATCTATTTCATGTCATGAACATGACTAGCTCGTATCGCTTCTCTCGATCTATATGTTTCGTTTGGCACCGATCTTGACCCCTCCCGTTAATTTTTGCTTCGTCGTGCTCATGTCATATCATGTATTTCATGTCATGAACGTGACTAACTCGCGTCTCTGTACCTGTATCTTTCGTTTGACACCCACGTTGACCTCCCTCCATCACATTTATTTTTGCAGAGTCATGTTCATGACCTGAGCATATCATGCGATGTCATGAACGTGACTACGACCAATATTACACTCTTCGACATGCGCCTTTTGTTTGACACCCATATCGATCCCCTTCCAGTGGTTTTATGTTTGCAGAGTCATGCTCATATCATAGCAACCTGAGCACACCATATCATGTCATGAACGTGACTATGACGAATATTACATTCTTCGACATGCACATTTTGTTTGACACCCATATCGATCCCCTTCCAATAGTATTGTTTCCAGAGTCATGCTCATGTCATAGCATGACATGAGAACATCATGTCATGTCATGAACGTGACTATGACCAATATCACATCCGTCGAGATGCACCTTTCGTTTGACACTCATCTCAACCGCCTTCTTACAGTTTCAAGCTTTTCCTTGTATTATGTGTCATTAATAGCATGCTTTGCAAAATCAGGTCATTCTTTAATCGTCATTTGGTAATTGTCACGGTGCACTCTCATTATCGTAACCATTCTAACCTAACGTACGTGACTTACAAGCATTAGTTAGCGATTTTCAATCGTTGATTTCTGGCCATGCTAACTTTCATAGTTATAGTCATGAGCGTGACAAAGCCTGGCTATCATGCTGGTTATACCTTAGTCATGTCCGTTTGTTTGATATATCGCGTTGCGTGGTTACTCATTTATTTCTCAAGGTATCGTTTCTTGTGATAATGTTCCGTAATTTTGGAACCACCCTCTTTTAAGGACACTGACTGAAACATTAAAGTTGCTCTAATTGAGACATTAAGGCTGTCGCCTTAATGGGTGGCACCATTGTTAGCAAAAGCAACAGAATTTTTATTATGAGGCGAGTCGTCTTACAACAGCAAATCAAAGAAGACGCGACACGGTTCCCGGTTTTCCAATTGTACTCTTACCAACTGGCCCCACTGATACCGCCTCTGCCCGCGCAATAACACGCAAAACAATGCCGATGGCAACTGTCCTGCTAATCAGTCAGATCACACATACTGACAAATGAACCTACCTGACGATTCCGCGATGTTTACAAAGAGGGAAAGTAAGATCTTGCTGAAACAAACACAACGAATGCGCGCGCCCGCGTGGAGAGCCCGGCGGGCAAACAGCCCAAGATGGCGCCGCCGCTAGACGTCGCTAGCTGTTCTTCATGGCGGCGCCCAGGAGGGCTCTATTGGAAAGGTCTATATAATCCATCTTTTCCCCGATGATGATGTCGGGAACGGACCAAGCATGTACACTCCTACTTGTTCGAACGGGGTCTTGGGAGGTTCTATTAGGTGAAGAAGGCCTGCGGGTCTTAATGGAGGCGTTTTGCGTCGTTGGCAATCCCGACATATCCGCACATAATGCTGTACAGTATGTAACAATCTTGGCCAGTAGTACTTAGCAAGAATTCGAGCGAACGTTTTATTCACGCCAAGGTGCCCTGCGGACGTCATCGTGACAGGCTTCCATAATTTCGGATCGTAAGGCTGAAGGGACGACCAAAAGAAATTTTTCTGTGCTGTGTTCAAAGATTCTTTTGTAGAGGACGCCATTCTTTAGCACGTACGACGACAATCCTCGCGTGAAAACTCGTTGAACACGGACGGGGTTTCCTTCCAGGTATCAGATGTGCAGTGACAGATCGTCGTCGGATCGTTGATGCTCGGCCACTTGTGATGTCGTCACGACTCCAACAAGCGGAAACTCGTCTCCATCTTCCACAGGGAGAGATTCGATCGGTGCGCGTGACAGGCAGTCAGCATCACTGTGCTTTCGGCCGGATTTATACACGACCGTTATGTCGTATTCTTGCAGCCGCAAACTCCACCTAGCAAGTCGCCCAGAAGGATCCTTGAGGTTTGCAAGCCAGCACAAACAATGGTGATCGCTAATGGCTCGAAACGGTCTGCCGTATAAGTATGGCCTGAACTTGGCTATGGCCCATATTACCGCGAGGCGTTCTTTTTCAGTGGCTGTACAGTTAGTTTCAGCCCTCGAAAGAGTGCGGCTAGCGTATGCGATCACTCGTTTACCATTCTGCCACTGAACCAGGACGCCACCGAGGCCTAAATTGCTTGCGTCCGTGTGAATGTCCGTCTGCGCTTCCACATGAAAGTGTGCCAGAGCGGGCTGGATTTGGAGTCGCCGCCGTAGCTCATTAAATGCATCCTCTTGTTCAGCTTCCCAGACGAAAGGCATGTCTTCTTTTGTCAGTTGCGTTAGTGGTTCGGCAATTTGCGACAAATTTTTGACGAAGCGTCGATAATACGCACACAGGCCTAAGAACCTTCTAATTGCCTTTTTATCTGTCGGTCTTGGAAACTTCTCTACTGCTGCAGTCTTCTCGGGGTCAGGGCGGATACCTTCAGAGCTGATCACATGGCCGAGGAAAAGAAGTTCGTGGCAGCCGAAGTGACATTTTTGTGCCTTTATCGTTAGCCCAGCAGAACTGATGGCTTTGAACACAGTCCTTAGCCGTTCTACATGCTGAGAGAAGGTGGTTGAGAAAATAACGACGTCGTCAAGGTAAACCAGACACGACTGCCATTTTAGCCCGGACAGCACAGTATCCATCATCCACTGAAATGTAGCAGGTGCGGAACAAAGGCCGAACGGGAGCACCTTAAACTCATACAATCCATCTGGTGGGACGAATGCTGTTTTTCACGATCTTTTTCGTCCACCTAGATCTGCAATATCCGCTGTTGAGGTCTAGAGACGAGAAGAACTTCGCATCCCGCAGTCTGTCAAGGGTGTCATCGATCCTTGGAAGAGGGTAGACATCCCGCTTTGTTACGGCGTTCAGATTTCGATAATCCACGCAGAAACGCAAGGTTTGGTCCTTTTTCTTTACTAGCACCACAGGTGAGGCCCATGGGCTTACCGACGGCTGGATTACGTCGTCTCTAAGCATTTCTTCTACTTGGTTTTTGATTTTCTCCCTCTCTTTTGGTGACACCCGATAGGGGCGCTGGCTAATAGGCTTCACAGCTTCGTCTATTATGATCCGGTGCTTGGGCATGTGTTCTCTGGCCAGGTGTTCTTTGGATTTTCGATGACATTGAAAAACAAGAGGCGAACTCACGTACCAGACATTCTATCTGGTGCTTCTGCTTTGGCGATAATGCTGTTTCGATTTTGATGGACGCGAGTATGGAGTCTGCGTTGTCAGAATTGGGCGGTTCTGAGCCAGAAGAGCTCAACTCTGTAACATGGGCGTAATCGTCATGGCGGGCAATGGCGGTTTCCTTTGCAATATGCTGCACCTCATGTCCGAAATTCGTGAGGAATACGTTAGCGCACCCATCTTGTAATCGCACAAGGCCCCTAGCCACACAGATCCCTTTTTCGAGTAACAGGCCCGTGTTGCTGTCAGCAGTTCCTTCATAGTCACTGAATACGTTGTTCCTAACGGCGACAGCTATGCTGGATCTCGGAGGTACCGTCACGTCGTCGTCTACAATCTGGAACGCATCGAATTCTCCTTTACGACAGACAAGAGGCACGTCGCACGTCGCGTCGCGATGGCGTGCTTTGTTGAGAATGACACGCACGACTCCTTTAAGTTAATCACTGCACCATTCGCTTGCAAGAAGTCCATTCCTATGATTAAATCCCTTGAGCACTCTGACAAGACAATATAACTGGCGACGTACGTGAAGCCATGTATTCCAATCCTGCATGTGCAGCTTCCCGCCGGGTCAATAAGATGTCCCCCTGCTGTTCGCACTTGAGGACCTCTCCAAGGGGTCAGAACCTTTCTGAGTCTTCTGGCAAGTTCTCTGCTCACAACTGAATAATCTGCGCCTGTGTCTACCAAAGCAGTAACTTCGTTGCCGTCTATAAACACACGTAAGTCAGAAGCAACGTCGCCGTTTGTGCGCCCATTCCTCGTGTTTGTCGTAACATTCCGGAATCAGCACTGGAGGTTCTGTTCTTGCGTTGACAGCGGCCTCGCCTCCACAGGTCGCCGATTTTATTTTTCCCTCACAGGGCTTTGAGAACTTCGCGTTGGGGAGGTTGAGGACCGACGTGGGCTCGGTGATCGGTACCTTAGTGGCGCGGTTGACCGAGACTGATGCTGCCGCGAGGTGTAAGGGTCCTGGCGCCTTGATAGGTACTCCTGAATTTCAAAGGGAAGTTCACCGTTTCTGGGGTATGGATCACCGTTTCGGGCAAACCCACGGAGGCCCGCTCGACGGTACGCGCACATCCGGTAAAGGTGGCCAGCTTCGCTGCAGTGGTAACACAGCGGGGTGCGATCAGGAGTGCGCCATACCTCAGATTTGCGGAATCTGGTCTCATATCGCGGATGGGTTTAACGAGGCCTGGGCATATAGGAAGCATCCATGACGAAAATACGCCCAGGAGTGCTTTGAAGTACCTCCGCGTACGAGATAGCGCGTTGTATAGGTAGTCTTTCCAAAACTTAATTAGAGCGCAACCACACGACACATCCACACACACCGACACACCCAGGCACCAACCACGTACAGCGCTCACTTCCAACTGATTCATTCATCGCACGAATGCTTGAATATATACATATACATGTGGCACATGCGCGCATTAACATCAGATAAAGCCAACACACACAATCAAGACATACATTTTCTTCCTGCTCCTTCCATCTCATAGTCTTGATCCGATGAACTGAAATTGACTGGGAAACAGAGATAGCGACGGGGTGCTTATACAGTGGTCCTTGTATTTTTCTATGTAAAAAGCCTCTAACACTTTACGTGCAGTTTTTCTTTTGCTTCTGCCCAGAATCTTTGTCTCGGAGAATCCTGCGTCACGGCCACACAATATACAATGCTCAATCAGGTGCGCATACTTGTCATTTGGTCTTATTAACCATCTCGTTTTATTAGCCTATCTTTCACGGTCGAATTACCGCAAGGAGCTTGTCTGCAATTTTTAGATTTGAGTGTCACGTGGAACGATGAGCACTTTTGCTGGTTTTATCATCCCCGTGTTAAGAAGGAGCTGTTGCCGTACGACTCTGGCCACTCAAAGATTGTCAAGTAGGGCGTAGCCTCTCTCTGCTTGGAATCGGCGCCGAGGAGGTCCTGCCCACACAGCATGGTACGTAGTTCTCACAATCAGGTTAGCCGATTTAGAGGCTGCAGGCTTCCCTCGATCGGTTATCACGGCCGTTGTTGAATCACTGCTGCAGAAGTTCAAACGTGGAACAAGGGAAGCGTCGACTGCTACCCAGCCCTCAAGGATTAGGCCATAAGTTGTGCCATATATCCATAAGCTCTCGCACAATTTCAAGAAAGTCGCGGGTAGGCACGGTGTACCGATGGTCTTTTCGGAGCCCGAGAAAATCGGGAAGTTGTGCCAACGTATTTGCGGCAGCAAAAAGCGCGACTGCGAGAAGAAGCATGAGAGGTCTTTTGTAAAATAAAGTGTTCCACAGGGGTCGTGTACTCGATACCCCTATCCTGCGGCAAGGTGTACATCGGTCAAACCGAAAGATGTGTTAATGACCGGTTAAGGGAACACACCGAAAAATTAATAAAACGAGATGACAAGTATGCGCACCTGGTGGCGCATTGTATATGGTGTAACTGTGACGCAGGATTCTCCGACACAAAGATTCTGGGCAGGAGCAAAAGAAAAACTGCGCTTAAAATGTTAGAGGCTTTTTACATAGAAAAAGACAAGGACCACTGTATAAACACCCCGTCGCTCTCTCTGTTTCCCCGTATATTTCAGTTCATCAGATCAAGACTATGAGATGGAAGGAGCAGGAAGAAAATGTATCTCTTGATACATTGTGTTGGCTTATCGTGTTGGCTTTATCTGATGTTAATGCGCGCATGTGCCACATGTATATATTCAAGCTTTCGTGCGATGAATAAATCAGTTGGAGGTGAGCGCTGTACCTGGTTGGTGCCTGGGTGTGTGTATGGGGATGTGGATGTGTTGTGTGGTTGCGCTCTAATTAAGTTTTTGGAAATGATCTACCAACTAGCCCAACAACAAGTTCTTTTATTGTATCGGTAGTGACGCTTGGGGCTGCACTTGGGGCTGCTGTTTGCGAAATACTTCCCACAATTCTTCCCGAACCACTTCTGATAGTGAAAAGACCGAAGTCGAACTATTCCGCAGCTGTTGCATGTGGAGCTCTTCCCGGACCACGGATAGCACGAGCTCTCGCAAGGCGTCGGCGTTGTTCCCGAATGCTGCCGATAGGGCCTCCACAGATGCGACGGTCACATCTCGGTTGTAAAGCCTCGCTCGCTGTTGTAATGTCTTTTCCATAGGTGTCGCCTCAGGACGGAATTTGGCAACGGTGCGTGGTGGGCTTCAAACAAAACCGGCAGAAATTTCCTGCTTAACGCCGCGTATCAAATTCTGGAGCTTCTTGTCCTCGCTCGTGCTTAGGTCGGCCCGGCGAAACAAGCGCGACCTATCCTCGATGTACATTGCCACGCTCTCATTGTTTTGTTGACTTCTTGCTTGCAGAGCAGCCTCAGCTTTTTCGCTGCGGTCTGTGCTAGGATAAGTGTCCCTGAATTCCCGCCGGATGTCATCCCATGACCGCATGGCTGCTTCGTGGTTTTCAAACGATGTTCGCGCAGAGTCTCGGAGCGCGAAATAAACGTGTTGGAGCTTTCGGTCTTCATTCCAGCCATTGCAGCCAGCGACACGCTCAAATCCTTCTAGTCCTCGGCATCTTCATAACTGTCGCCGTGGAAATGCTGGGGCGTACGCGGCTGGTCAACGACAACGTGGGTTGCGGTGGTGTGCGACGGCATTTCGGTGTCAACGCAACGGGCCCCTACTGCTACTGTAGCAGGCTCGGGCAAAAGAGGAAACTCTGGATGCTCACCTTGTAGACGACCGCTTGTGCGCTGGTCGACAGGCGTAAGCTCCTTGGGTCCGTGTCGGCGTGGCTCCGGACTGCTTTCCCTCACTCGAATGGGGCTGGAGATCATGTACCCAGCACTTCACCAGAATTGTACCGTACAATTCAGGTATATTAGGAAACGGACTATTTATTGAGAGCTAACTTGTGCTCTGCGAGCCAAAACAAACGCAGCGTTCCTCGAAGAAGTCAGAAGCCTGTTCGATCGGCGTCTTTTTTTTTTCTTTTCTCTGCTATCCCACGCGATCGCGTGCCAGGAACGCATGTGCCATCATGGCCTTTGTGCTGTTGCACCATTGCGCCTCTGTCCTGTGGAACGTGAACTTGTGCGCGTCTTTCAAAGGTGGTTTGTCCTGCGTCAATATTCACTTCCTTTGGTGGCCACTCGGGGAGATGGCTTTGAGGACCGAGAAAACTTCTTGGATGCACATTTCGAGCACGTCTCCAGTTCCTCGCACTATTCTCCTACATTTGTAAGGCACAAAGCAGCAATAGAAAAGCAAAAAAATTACAATGCAAAATCAATGGAAACGAGCAATACAACCTTTCTAGCCGAGCTGCATGCAGGGCTCACGTGTTGTAACCAATCTATTCCAGGCTCTGACCGTATATTGTATGAAATGCTGCAAAACCTATCCACTAAAACCACGAAAACTCTCCTCTGCTTGTACAACACTATATGGACATCTGGCGAAACTTCTACTGCTTGGAAAGAGGCCATAGTGATCCCTATCCTAAAGGATCCATTTTCTCTGTCGAGTCAGCGGCCCATAGCGCTAAAAAGCTATATACGCAAAGTATTATGAAAGGGACAATCAGCATCCACTCGTTTTTGTAGCACAATGCTACAAGGAAATCCATACGGATTTCTCAGAAATGAAAGCTTCCTAGTTGCCGAAAAATTTCGTCCTGGCCCGGGGTATATGCAAAGTATAAAGGCAATGTATTTTAGAAGATGGTAAACACCGTCTAATACATTTTCTGCAATCTCGTAATCTGATGGGCCCCACCCCGGTGGTCTAGCGCATATGGCACTCGGCTGCAGATCCGAAGATCGCGGGATTGAATCCCAGCCGCGGCGGCTGCATTTCGATGGAGGCGAAATGCTGAAGCCCGTGTGCTGTGCGATATCAGTGCGCGGTAAAGAACCCTAGTTGGTCGAAATTTCCGGAGACCTCCACTGCGGCGTCTCTCATAATCAGAGCTGGTTTCGGGAGGTTAAACCCCACAAATCAATCAATCAATCAATCAATCAATCAATCATAATCTGATGGATCCGTACCATGTGGCTTTCGAGAGAATCGCTCCACCACAAACCATCTTTGAAACAAAAAGGTTGCGCGAAGAAAGACGATCACAAGGTAGGGTACAGGGACAAGCACTTGTCCCTGTACCCTACCTTGTGATTGACTTTCTTCGCGCAACCTTTTTGTTTCAAATATGTCACACACACTAGGCCAAGAACGTGTTTTACTACAGAACATCTCATAGGCGGAGGTCCGCGAGGGTTTTGTCCACAGACAATTCTTTCTGTATGTATTCCTCGGCATGGAAAAGGCCTACGATACCACGTGGCCGTTTGGTATTGTAGTGAATGGACCGGATTTCTTAGGAACTTTTTGGGTGTCGGAACATTTTTGTGTACATTTGAAAGACATTCATGCCGGCACCGCTACGAAGCCAAAGCCAGGGGCAGGTGGCGTGCTCGGCGGCGCCACAGAAGAAAAGGAAAGGCTCGCGCGTTCGTGGCGTTCGGTTGTGCCTGGCTTTTCTCCCCTGGTTCTGGTGGATTGGCCAAGCCTTGGTAGCTTGTAGCGTGTTCTTTACCTTTTTTTCTTCCTCAGGTTAACGATCTTGGCCTAGGCTGATGTCTAGAAATTCTCCGGGAAGGGGTTTTTCCCCTTGGATGGCTTCTCTCCGGTCTTGTGATCTGCCTTTGGAATTCTTTCTTCGCAGTGGAGTGCCCAACATCCCGGTGGCTTTGGTACCTTCCAAAGGAGGCTCGATTCGGCTGAATAACCCCCAGGCTACTCAGGAATCTCTACATGCTGTCACTCCCTACTATCAGGCCATAATGGATGTGAGGCAATTTGGACTCGGAGGTATCGTATGCAGATCGCCAGACCAGACCTGTGTTGCGGATTTGCTGAATTGCACGAAATTCGCGAATACTCCGGTGAGTGCATTTATTCCTGCTCACCTTGCTCGCACTAAGGGAATAATAAGAGGTGTCGATTCAAGTCTCTCAGCAGAGGAAACATTGGAGAAATTTTCTGCGGCCGGTGTTATTGCGGTATACCGCTGCAATCGAATTGTAGAAAATACTCGGGTGCCAACTGAATCAGTTATTGCCACTTTTGCAGGCACTACATGCCCTTCTGAAATTAAGGTATGGCCGCTGATATTCAGAGTAGATCCTCTAGCGCCTCGTCCGCTCCAGTGTAATAACTGTTGGCAATTTGGTCACAGCTCAGGCGGTTGTAAATCAAACCAGCGCTGCTGCACATGCGGGGAAGCCCATGCCCAAAAAGACTGTACTTCTAACGACGCACGGTGCTGCCTCTGTGGTGGAGAACATCCAGCTAACTTCTCGGATTGTTTAGCTCGTGCCCAAGAAGAACAGGTTCTTGAAATTACAGATAAACGACGTTGTTCCAGGAGAGAGGCTATCACCATCGTTAAGGAAAGGGCTTATGGATATGCAGGAGTAACCGCTAAAAATACCTTAGTTCCAGACACTTCCCTCACTGCAATTATTGAGGCAGCCGTGCAAAAAGCAGTCGCGAAGGCAATGGAGCAGATATTAGCAAATCGGGGAGAAAGTATTTCTCAGGCTATTTCTGACAAGATGAACGACGTCATACAAACTTCGAGTTTGTGCCCTCCAGGCCCCTCAGGGATCACATCTAATGATTCTACTAAAAATGTACATGATGAACAAAGAGGTACCCATAGTTCTGAAAAAGCCTCTGCGTCAATGAGTACAGCAATAGCTCCCTCTGTTTCTGAGGATCAGTCAGCCGAAGATTTAGAAATGACAGGTGCAGAATATATTGCTCGTGCCCAAAAACGAGCTATGCCATCGTCTAGTGACGAAAAGTATACACGGCCCCATTTGAAATCAAAGAAAAGTTCTCCGAACTCTATTTTGAAAGAAAGTATTTTAGAAAAAGCTATTTCAGCCACATTAGTTCCTTCAAAATAGCAGAGTTGAAAGTTCTACAGTGGAATTGCCGCTCAATTTTTTCAGCTTCTGTAGATCTCTCTTGTCTTGCCCACCAACTTAATCCGGATATAATTCTATTACAAGAAACTTGGCTATCATCTGGAAAAAACTTTCATTTGCAAAAGTACAGAGCTTTTAGATTAGACCGTCCCACTAGAGGTGGTGGTCTAATTACATTTATTTCTACTCAAGTATGCCACAAGGCTAACATCATATTCCAACTCATGGAACCTCAATGTGAAATCTTGGTCGTGGAGTTGCACCTCTATCGATGCCATCCGCTGTATATTATCAACATTTTTTTCCACATGGTGTTCAGGACACTGTCTGTTTAGACAGGGCCTTAAACTACTGTGGGCGTGACATTTTACTTGCCGGGGACTTTAATTCGCATCATGTGTCATGGTGTTTAAAGACAGATTTTTGCGGTAATCGATTGTGGCATTGGTCTTTAGATAAAAAGCTTTCATGTCGCAATTCCGGATCTTCTGCCTTTGTCAGAGGACATCATCGCTCCACAATAGATCTAACATTCACTAGCAGCAGCCTCTCTTTATCTTCGTGGTCTACTGTTGATTCCGCCACCAATAGCGATCATCTGCCAGTAATTTTTCCCATTTCCCGTAAGGTGACGTACGCTGGTGAACAAAGTACTATATTTGTTAACTACAGCGTATTCAAAAATTCCTTAAAGTCTGCGATCGCTTCACTTTCTATGGCTTCTACCGAATAAAAGCCACAGATAATTTGTAAGGCTCTTGAAAACTCCAGGAAAAAATCGGAATTTATCATTCGCACTAATAAGAACACTTCCTTCAGCCCGTGGTGGAATGACGACTGCTCACGCGATTACAGAAAACGAAAAGCCGCCTGGAAACGTTTACTATACAATCAGTGCCCGAAAAACTGGAGTGATTAGAGCCACATTCAAACGTACGATCTCTAAAGCGAAAGAACAATATGACAACAAACACTTCGATTATTTATCTAAAGAAAAAAACAAGAACACACTTTTTAGATTTCTATGTAGAAGGAAAATAATTCCGCGTCCAAATAATATAGACTCATTAACTCTATCTCAGGAAGAAACACAACAGATGCTCAAAGATATAGCAGAAGGTCTAGAAAGCAGATTCTCATCCTTATTGTCCCCAAGTAGCCGATTTCATATGTCAACTGATGATTTCACTGAAGTCACGATTAGCGAACTGGCTACGGCTATGGGAAAGATTCGAAATTCAGCCCCTGGTGGTGATGGAATCACTGCAAACATGTTAAAAATTCTTTTCAGTGAGGCCTCAGACGATTTATTAGCCATTGTGAATCATTCATTAATATGGTCGTGGATTCCTTCTAACTGGAAACTAGCTAAAATAATTCCAGTTCTTAAAGATAACGGAAAAGGATATACTCTTGACAATATTCGCCCGATTGCTCTAACTTCTAATCTAGTAAAACTTATAGAAAGGATTATCTATGCTCGTATGGCAAAATTTATAGGTGATAACGATCTTCTCAGCCCCCACCAAATTGGCTTTAGACCCGGCTGTTCCATTTGGCATGCTCATGTGGACTTAGAAAGTCGAATAAAATTAGCGCGCTCCCGTAGACAAATAGCTGCTCTGCTAACATTAGATATATCAAAAGCCTATGATAGTGTCGAATATAACATTATTACACCAACTACAGAGTTACAATTTCCCGAATTATCTTGTGAGCTGGTTTCATAACTTTTTAAACGACCGAGAATTTTACTGTTCCTTGAAAGGTCATTCTTCTCCCTGTCATCGACAGTCACGCGGGGTTCCTCAAGGGGCTGTGACTTCCCCTCTGCTATTTAATGTGCTACTTAGTTCCATCCCAGCCATGAAGGTATATACACTTACGTATATGCAGATGACATCGCGTTCTTTGCATCAGACTATGACTTACATTCTTTGTATAATCGCTTTCAAGCTTATATGTGCGCAATAGAAGACTGGTTAAAAGTACTTCACTTGTCCCTCAATGTTGCCAAGAGCTCTATCATAGTATTCCCTTTAATTGACTCTGTTATTATAACACTTACTTGCAACCTTCAGAATATTCCACAGTTGGACACGGTGAAATATTTAGGAGTAATTTATGATAGTCATCTACTCTGGCGAGTACACAGACTACATAGCTAAAAAAGGAGTGTCGCGCTCTTGGCATCCTGCACAAAATTAACAACAGTCGTTCAGGTATGCGGAGAGACACACTTATCATGATATATAAGATGTACGTGCGCCCTGTCTTAGAATTCGGGTGCGTGCTGTATCCAGGCGCTCCCAGTTATAAATTGCATGCACTAATTCTTCTGGAAAGGGAGGCTCTTCGTCTATGTCTAGGATTACCGAAATCAGTTGCCACTAATGCTCTCTACCTAGAAGCTCGGTTGCCTTCGCTCCTGTGCAGATTCCGCTTACTTACCGTTCAGACATTCTTGAGGATCTACGAATACCCTGTCAAACTCCAATTAGTTTTCATACATCAGCCGCAATTATTTTTTCAATCTTACTGGCCTCGATTTCCTACTCCTCAGGTAGTATACGTGCAGGCGCTTATTGCCCCGCTAGATGTGCGTTTATACGATGTTTCGCCAGTTGGTGAAAGAGACAACCTTGAAATTACATTTGATAACATATATCCGAACAACGCTAGACATCTGTCGCAGAATATATTAAACGGCTTATTACAAAATCATTTAGATGACCTGCACATCAAAGATGTCATTGCTACAGATGCTTCACAAATAGACGAAAAATCTGGAATTAGCATTTTTTCTGAAAGTTTAAATTGGACATTTTCACTAAGACTTCCAGATTTCTTATCAGTATTTCTCGCAGAATTTCTGGCAGTTGTTATGGCCCTACGAAAATTAGGTTCAGCTACCTCATCAGTTGTAATTGTCACAGATTCTTTTTCTCTATGTACAGCCCTCACTACTAACAGTGATTCTCGCATCTTACGTACCTTTCATTCCCTTGTCCCCAGACATGTAACGGTAATTCGATTGGTGTGGGTGCCAGGTCACAAAGGAATTATAATGAACGAAATGGCAGACAGCTTGGCGAGGGCGTCTCTTAGCGGTCCAATTGTCCCAATACTTCCGGCATCAGCGCTCATAACTGCTGCAAGATTTAGGAGAAGGGCGATAAGGCAAGAATCTAGTAATTCCTTATTAACTAATCTAAACGACTATCGACACCTCTTATTCCCTTGGAATAGAAACGCATTCCTGTCCAGAAAACTAGAAGTTACCTTTACGCAATTGCGCTGTCGCATTCCAAAACTAAACTTTTATATGCACAGAGCTGGTCTGGCCCCATCGCCTTTGTGTCCATGTTGCGGCGAAGACGAATCAATTGAACATTATTTTTTAAAATGCACTCGTTTATCCTCATTAAGAAAACACACAGAAGATTCTTTTCATAGGGTTGGGTTGCAATTCACCGCCTCTAATGTTCTGTCTTTGGGAGCCTCCTCATTAGGACATTGCCACAGGGATGTGTGCTCTACTGTTTCAAAATTCTTCATTGTTTCCGGTCGGTTCTTTACATAAATTCGTACTTTTCACTGTTAATTTCATCCTGATTATTCGTTTCTGATTGATATTCTATAGTACTTCAGGCTTAACTATTTCAGCTTCTGACATCTTGGCCAATCCCCCAGGGTGGGTATGTGCCAGATTCGAGGAAACAACAACAACAACAACAACAGCGCGCAGAGGGAGCTCGTGGTCCAGTAGAACAAGGCAGACGACCGCGTTGTTCCGAGCTCCTGCGGCTCTTCCTGTTAGTGCCGACGCGCGAGAGTGCCTGCAGGGACGTCGCGTGGAGCAGGCATACGCACTGCCTGCTCATCTGGACTCCTGGAGCGGCTTGCGGCCTCATCCAGGAGAGGTCTAATTGGAGGACCAGTGCCGGGAAGCCTCCAGCGCGAGGTGAACCACAGGTGCGGCTGGCCACTGTAGAGCAGCCGTGGGCCGGCACCCGCTGTATCTGACGCTGCGACGCCACCGTGCAGAGTCGTCGCCTCCGCCGACAGTCGACGCGACGCCGACTTGCCTCCGGCGACGAGTCATCGCGACGCTGCTGTGTCAACACGCCCACCGACGAGGCAACGACTGCGTCGTGACCGAACTAGTGAGGCGTCGATTTTTTGTTTTCTTGAACTCCGCACGTCGTGGACCATAATCCTATTTCTGTTCCTTAACGTTTCTCATTTACTACACCAGTGTGCATGACGTACCCATCTCCATCGTCCTGTCATATAAATATGTGTTATTTTTTCCCTCTTACTCTCCCCGTGTCCTCGCAGTACCTTTCTCGTCTGACCATACACAAGCATTCGTGACGAAGGTCCTCTTAATCCTTTACAGGTATATTTGGTATACTAGGAGACCTCTCACACTTTGATGTACGTGGTAATATGCTTAATGTAACAGAAAGTTATCTGTCCAGTCGTGCATTTTGTGTTCGTGTTGGTACGTTTTATCACAGTAATGTGTCTAAGAAAATGGAATGGGACAGGGAGGGGTCCAGAGTTGTACTCTCTGTTCTTATAAAAAATGAACTCTTTGCATTTTTGCATCCCGCGAAACAAATACTAGTCCACTTCTGTCGATGACACACAAATTGGATTTAACCCGCGCAACACTTCAATATGTGAACAGCACATTCACCTTGGTCTGAACCTAGTGTGTAGATGGGCAGAGAAAGTGGAATTAGCCTAAACGCGCAAAAATGTACTTGTGTTCTCTTCTCCAGAAAGAAGGTCCTTACCCTTATCCTGACATTGACCATAATCAAAAGAAGAGGCGTGCAGGACACGGACACAAGGGGAGCAGTGAACAAGACGAACGCCTGACTAACAACTGATGCACAGCACAGAGGCGAAAAAGAAAGAAGACACACAGCTTATCTGCGCATGCTCGGAATGGTAGCGCCACCTGTCAATCGGTTACACGTGCCGGTCTTCGCGATACACAACTCCTAAGGCTTTCTATCTCCTCTCTGTTTAAGCTAATCGACGGCTGACTCACGCATGCACTTCCACTAATACTGATATGCCAGGCCTCAACCAATAAACGCGTATCTTCGTTCTTATGCCTGTACAGGATCTCGGTTTTGTCTAACTCGGGCATGCAGCTACAGACCTGGCAGTGCAAGGATAGATTGGACGGCGTCCCACCTGATAGCGACCTTCTGTGTTCAATTAATCTTTGATTAATACAACGCGCAGTTTGCCCTACATAAAAACGCCCGCAGCTAAAAGGAATCTTATAAACCACACCCATACGACAATCGGTGAAATTGTTCTTGGCTAGGTGCTTAACCGGACAGACATCCTTTCGCTTCTTACCTTCCATCTGCTCATTTCTTCTATGCACTGCAGCACAAACCTTCCTAACTTATTGGGAGCCGTAAACACAACATTAACCCCATACTTACTTCCCACTTTCTTAAGCCTGTGCGAAACTGCGTGGATATACGGAATACTCACGACCTTTTTCTTGTTAATGTTACTCTCTGCCACAGCTTTCGTTCCGGTCGAAATTGACTTCTTAAGACGCTCAGCTACTGTGGCTATGGCTAGTCTAGGGTAACCTGCATCTAAGAGGCGCTCGACCTGCGCATTAAAGCTAATGGTCAAGTGGTGCACGCACGACTTCGATAGGGCTGACTTTAAACAGGACAAGGCTATTCCGTTTTTTACTACTTTCGAATGCTTGGAGTCAAAGTATAACAACGACTTAGATGCTCTAGGGGAATACTGCCAACACACGTGATTCTGCTCAAATGACAACGAGATATCTAAAAATTGTATTACGTTTCTCTCCGGTAGTTCTTTCGTAAACCTTAGACCATCTCCATTAAGTTTAAATTGATCGCTTACATAGGTGACGACGGATTCAAAATCATCCTTACTACAAAGTACCAAGTAATCGTCCGCATACCGAAATACCCTAATGATGCGGTCCCCTAAGGCCTCTTTTAAGCGGCAGTCAAACTTGCTCAAGTATATAGGGGCTACCTTTGAACCTATACAAATCCCTGATTTCTGCACAAACACTCCTTCGCTGTATCCAACTAATGTTGACGTTAAGTACATGGAAAGAATTTCTAGAAAGGTACCTGTGGAAACTCCGCATCTATCGATGAAACCGGACTCCTGCCCTTGTTCTTGAATACATTCTTTCACGCAATTTAGTAAACCTTCATGCGGCAACGAGTAATACAATTCTTCTACATCCATGCTAAACGCTGTGCAGTGGCCAGGATTTTCCTCTGTTAACAACTGAACTAGAGCCTGAGAATTACGTACACGGAAGGGGTCAGAAAAACTTAGGGATGTTAAGCACTTCTGCAAATAGCTAGCTACACAAACTTGCCAAGTCCCTGACTCTGATACAATCGAGCGAAACGGAATTTCTAGCTTATGAGTTTTCGCCGAGAAAAATAGCTTCCAGTGTTAAAAAGGCAAAACTGCTCACTTTAGAATTATTTTTCTCGGCGAAAACTCATAAGCTAGAAATTCCGTTTCGCTCGATTGTATCAGAGTCAGGGACTTGGCAAGTTTGTGTAGCTAGCTATTTGCAGAAGTGCTTAACATCCTTAAGTTTTTCTGACCCCTTCCGTGTACGTAATTCTCAGGCTCTAGTTCAGTTGTTAACAGAGGAAAATCCTGGCCACTGCACAGCGTTTAGCATGGATGTAGAAGATTTGTATTACTCGTTGCCGCATGAAGGTTTACTAAATTGCGTGAAAGAATGTATTCAAGAACAAGGGCAGGAGTCCGGTTTCATCGATAGATGCGGAGTTTCCACAGGTACCTTTCTAGAAATTCTTTCCATGTACTTAACGTCAACATTAGTTGGATACAGGGAAGGAGTGTTTGTGCAGAAATCAGGAATTTGTATAGGTTCAAAGGTAGCCCCTATTCTAAGTGATCTATACTTGAGCAAGTTTGACTGCCGTTTAAAAGAGGCCTTAGGGGACCGGATCATTAGGGTATTTCGGTATGCGGACGATTACTTGGTACTTTGTAGTAAGGATGATTTTGAATCCGTCGTCACCTATGTAAGCGATCAATTTAAACTTAATGGAGATGGTCTAAGGTTTACGAAAGAACTACCGGAGAGAAACGTAATACAATTTTTAGATATCTCGTTGTCATTTGAGCAGAATCACGTGTGTTGGCAGTATTCCCCTAGAGCATCTAAGCCGTTGTTATACTTTGACTCCAAGCATTCGAAAGTAGTAAAAAACAGAATAGCCTTGTCCTGTTTAAAGTCAGCCCTATCGAAGTCGTGCGTGCACCACTTGACCATTAGCTTTAATGCGCAGGTCGAGCGCCTCTTAGATGCAGGTTACCCTAGACCAGCCATAGCCACAGTAGCTGAGCGTCTTAAGAAGTCAATTTCGACCGGAACGAAAGCTGTGGCAGAGAGTAACATTAACAAGAAAAAGGTCGTGAGTATTCCGTATATCCACGCAGTTTCGCACAGGCTTAAGAAAGTGGGAAGTAAGTATGGGGTTAATGTTGTGTTTACGGCTCCCAATAAGGGTTTGTGCTGCAGTGCATAGAAGAAATGAGCAGATGGAAGGTAAGAAGCGAAAGGATGTCTGTCCGGTTAAGCACCTAGCCAAGAACGATTTCACCGATTGTCGTATGGGTGTGGTTTATAAGATTCCTTTTAGCTGCGGGCGTTTTTATGTAGGGCAAACTGCGCGTTGTATTAATCAAAGATTAATTGAACACAGAAGGTCGCTATCAGGTGGGACGCCGTCCAATCTATCCTTGCACTGCCAGGTCTGTAGCTGCATGCCCGAGTTAGACAAAACCGAGATCCTGTACAGGCATAAGAACGAAGATACGCGTTTATTGGTTGAGGCCTGGCATATCAGTATTAGTGGAAGTGCATGCGTGAGTCAGCCGTCGATTAGCTTAAACAGAGAGGAGATAGAAAGCCTTAGGAGTTGTGTATCGCGAAGACCGGCACGTGTAACCGATTGACAGGTGGCGCTACCATTCCGAGCATGCGCAGATAAGCTGTGTGTCTTCTTTCTTTTTCGCCTCTGTGCTGTGCATCAGTTGTTAGTCGGCGTTCGTGTTGTTCACTGCTCTCCTTGTGTCCGTGTCCTGCACGCCTCTTCTTTTGATTATGGACTGTTACGAACTCGCTCAACTTTCTGTCCTTTTGACCTGACATTGACTTGTAGGGTTACCGTGTACCTTTAAAACTGGAACATAAATTTCTTAGTTTATTACTAGACAAGAAACTAACATTTCTTGCGCACATCTAGAGTGCAATTGCTTGAAAGCAATGAACATTCTCAATGTGTAGCCACGCACCACATGAGGCAGTTATAAAAAATGTCTCTTCAATTTGTACAAGAGCCTCGTACGATCACGCCCGGATAACGAGACCACAGTGCATCACTCTGCGCCAATCGCGTTCACGATACTGGACCCTGTACACCATTTAGGCATTCGCTAGTCTACGGGGCGTTTAGGACAAGGCCGGCGGAAAGCCTCTATGCTCATTTGATTGAGTGGCCGCTCAGTATAAAAAGATCATACTTACCTTTCGTATAGTTCCTAAAAGTTAAGGCCGACAATCAACATCCAACCTATTCAAGAACACATGATGTGTCCAGCTCTGAGATCTATCAAAACCGTCTTACAGTAAGCCAACGTTACTCATTGCGGATAAGAGGTCTTGTTGAAGAAATGGATGTGTCGCTAGATGAAATCGATGTGATGTCTCCAGCCACGCAGCCATGGCAGAGAAAGCTCGTGCACTGCGACCTATCCTTTGCAAATGTCGCCAAACACGCGGCTCTCGCGCTTGTCCGCATGCACTCCCTCGAACTTCAACATAAATATTCTTGTCCCGTATTCCTTGCGGATGCATCTTCGATGGAGGCGAAAATGCCAGAGGCCCGTGTACTGTGCGATGTCAGTGCACGTTAAAGAACCCCAGGTGGTCTAAATTTCCGGAGCCCTCCACTACGGCCTTTCTCTCCTCTCTATCTCTTTCACTCCCTTCCCCCTCGCCCACGGACACTTAGCCGTGCTCCCTACATGGGCTGCAGAAATTAGCGTCCTTTCCTAACCGAACCACAATCATCATCATCATGCCTCAAGATCTGATGCACCAATAGGCCATCATTTTCAGGTTCTGGCGTCCTGCACCCAAATACCAGCATCTTTACAAAGAGACTTTTGCGATACTAGCGGCCGTAAAACACTTTAAAGAGCAAAAATACTTAAATCAGTTATATTCACCGACTCCTTAGGCGTTATCAAAGCATTGAAAACTCTGACCAGGTAGAAAAGCTCTATAATTATGTCGCCCTATTCAGTACCGTGCACAGCAAACAAGAAATCATGTTGTGCTGGGTGCCTGTACGCCATGAGATCCAAGGGAATGAAATAGCTGACCACCTAGCCACATCAGTCAATCCAAATTTTGCCATTTCTTCTGTGGCCATCCTTTCAGTGCACTCACGGCCGCTCATAAAGAAAAAGGTCAGGGCATATTCGAGACGCTTGTAGTACGAAGAAAAACAGAATAAATTACATGTCATCAAATCACATCTAGGTAATTGGCCTTCAGTATCCAAAGCACGCTGTACCCAAGTAACAATTTCCGGACTGAGGATAGGACATACAAACAGCACACACTCATACCTCCTGTCTGGTGGCGAGCCACAATGAGCAAATGGCATTCTAAAGGTACGCGATATACCTTTAGAATGCGCAGAACTAGAAGCTCACTTGGGGAAGTTCTTTCCACTACCATACCGCCAGCATTCTGAGCTGCATCCAGCAATGTTTTTATGCAAAGGTACCTTCTTTTAAACATGAAGCTCTTCTCGCGTCTTTCAAAAGTGTTCGTAATTTTTACGTAATATACCCCGGACGTCCATAGCACGGCCTCTGAAGAGAGGCCGCTGCTGTGATAGTATAGTGCTGTGATGGTGTGACAAATCTGCTGCGGAGTTCCGTCTTGCGCGGTACCCAGCAATAGTTTAAAGAAAGCATGCACTTGCCTCCCGCCGTTGCACTCAAAAGGCCGTCTGTTGGTATCCGTGCAGTTTTCAACCATTTGCATTTTAGCGTCATGATCGTGTGTCATGTTTACAATCCATAGGCCTCCATCACTCTCATAACCTTATGCGTCCATACATAGATTATATTTTAGGTCATTTCACAGCCTCAATGCATCCCATCATCTAATGATTTAGGCCTGTTCACAGCCATGTCTCATCTCACCTTTTAATTTTCATTATATTATAACATACACTATTGACGTGGCGCTATTTGGCCATACCTGGCTCTTGGGCCATAAAACACCACATATCATCATTACTTTTAGTTAGCATGTTCGCAGTTGCATGGCACGATCGAAACCTTGGTCATGCCAATTTTTTCTTTACGTCCCGGAAGGAGTGCACGAACTCCCGCGGCAAGAGTGATTATCTCCCCTCAATAAGCATTACTTGACTCCCCTTCAGCGAGAGTGACAGAACTCTGTGCTGCAGAGAGTGCCCAGCACTCCTGAAGAGGGAGTGAAATATGGGACAGGCATTCATTCTCCCGATAGGGATGCCCAGCACTGCATTGCAGCTAATTGTGTATAGCTTCCGTGAATGGAGGCTCGTAGTTGAGGGAGGCAGCCTTCGTCAAACGTACACTACACGCGTTTGTACATGGAAGCTCGTACGTTTGTACGTGGAAGTCCTAGGAAGATTGCTTCTAGCAGCATACAAAAACACTTTGCAAAGCGGCTGTTGCGTTCTTCAGTTGCTCACTCAAGTCCTACGTCTTAAATGATCTTCGCAAACAGGCTGCCGTCCACTCCCATCCCAGCCGCCTTTTATGCGACCGCGAGTACGAGCATCACATGTCTGGCGCCGGAGTGAAATTGCGTTTTACTGTCTCATGCCGCAAGAGTATACGGATATTTCACTCTCTCCGATGAAGCAAAAGCCACATCACTGTCCTGTTTCTTGAAGAGTGAGCAATGTATTTCACACCATCGGATGTTTTGCAAGAGTAGAACGATGTCCTAAACGGTAGCTAGGCCCTTTCACTCCTGCGACACCGGCTGCAGTTTTTAAAGTGTAGCATAGTCGTCTACAGTATAGTGTATGAAGGATTGGGAAAGCGAAGTGAGGGTGTGGAGGAAAATGTGGGAGGAAACAGCCCCAGCTACTCTGTGCTCTCAACCTTGACAAACGCTGTGTTTAAGCCTTGCGCGAAGTTAGCACAAGTTTCGCAATTATTTCCATCTGCTGCTAATATCGTGAGGAGGATCCTCGGAAAACATGCCGTCAAAAGTCATTGCACGTGGCCCTGAAAGGACGCTTGATTTTGATGTATGCATGATCTCTGCAAAAGCATTCCTTAGCGCGCCCACTTCATTGTCCGGTAATAGGCCGAGGAGAATGGCTGGAACCCTCTCCTGAGCGAGATGTGTACGATCACCACGAGTGATCTCTCTTGAAACAAAAGGACATGTCGAAAATAAAAACAGGAAACGAGACGCGCTGTTGTTGAGCCTCTGGTTCATAGCAAGTCAGGGAGGATAACAAGTTCACCTGTTCTAATTTTCTCAACAAGTAACTGCGCCGCGATAACTGTTTAGTCATTGACGCGGTTGGTGGCACATCGCGCCCCGCCGCCATCGCCAAACGTGTGAGCTGCTAAACCAAATAAAGCAGCCACAAGAATCTTTTACAGCGTAAGGTGTCATGAGATCACAACAACCGCCGTTTTTGGCGCCGTAGTTGTCCGCCGCCGCCGCCGCTGGTGTCCTTAACCACTACCACACAAATTTCAGAAAAAAAAATAACCACGACTGAGGAAGAGTCAAACCCACGTCCCTCTGCGTGGCAGTCGAGCATTCTGCGCTGAGCTACGCCTGGGGTTGAAAAAAAGTCAGCGCTAAAGGACCTAAACAGGTATAACGCCTGCCGAGGAATCGCATTAACAAATGTTGTGCTACGTGGGAACACATAATACGCCACTACGCGTCGCGGAAAGTGGATTGTATAGAGAGTGCGAGGAATCACTTGAAATAACAGAGGGGTGCACGCTGTGCAGCTCTCACCCATTACAGAGCCATCACGAACGTCATCATCATCATCATCAGCCTGTTTAGGTCCACTGCAGGACGAAGGCGTCTCCAACGATTTCCAATCCACCCTATCCTGAGCGAGTTGGTTCCACTTTATGCCTGCAAACTTTTGAATATCATCGCTCCATCTAACCTTTTGCCTGCCTCTGTTACGTTTTCCCTCTCTTGGTATCCATTCCGTTGCTCTTACTGTCCATCTGTTATCTTTCCTCCTCATAACATGTCCTGCCCAGGTCCACTTCTTTCTTTTAATTGATATATAATATCGGCTATTCCTGTCTGTTCTCTGATCCATTCCGCTCGTTTTTTATCTCTTAGCGTTACCCCCAACATTCTTCTTTCCATTGCACGTTGCGTGCTCCTTAGTTTCATCTCTAGTTTTTTTCGTTATCCTCCACGTTTCTGCACCGTACGTTAGTACTGGGAGAATGCAGTGATTGAATACCTTTCGTTTTAGTAGGAGCGGTAAGTTTACAAAGATCTTCTGCTTTTCCGTCATCATTATTACAAAGCACTGACTCGTGAAGCAGTTTTGTCGTATCGTGCCATGCGTCACGCGACACGCGACGTGAGCAACCCCGACAGCAACTTAACTAGGCTCTTCGATATACCTGATGGCCCGACCACTTGGCCAGATCCTCAAGCGTTTATAATGGCCTCTAAGAAAGTGGCTCTTCCAGCTTATGCTGTCACTGTCCTGCCATTCCGCGCAGGCCTGGTGCTTTTTCTGTGCATACAGTTTGAGTAGCTATGAAGCGCACACGGCGCCTATTGTGCATCGCCTCCGAAAAGAGATTTGCACGTAAGAAACGGAAGCAAGTGCACTTGTGTTCCAGCGCTCCAACCTTATATGTCCAGCGTTTTCTTCTCTCTCAGCATTCGGCGAGGGCAAGAAAGCCGTGGCCCGCGGTCGTCGCCCTCCAGGAGCTGCGCCCTTTCCTTAAAGCCAAAAGTTGGAATACCTTCCCCGTGCACGCAATTTAAAATTTTCAGTGGGTCATAAAAGCAGGCGTTCACCTGCTTGTGGAAACAAGGCTACAAGGAAACCCGAATCCGGCCGAATTTCTCAATTAGTAAGCTTTTTCTTTTCTGAGAAATTCTCCGTCGTGCCACAGCCAGGTGGATGCTGATTTTCCTTTTCATAAACGTTATTCTGCCTTGCTGATTTCCGCGGAATTCAGTAGCCATGTCTGAGTGAGAATAGTGGGCGGTCCATGTTCGTCTTCCGGGTGGTATGATCGGCTCAGCAGGAAGGAGACTGCAGGGGGGCCATAATATGCCCTGCAAAAGACTCACATCCGATCGAAACATCGACAAATGAAATAAACTTGAACAAGGAATGGTCCCACCTCAGGTAATAACGGATGATAATGAAACTTTTCCCGAAAAGTGCCCCTATTGAAATTGTCCTTTGTGCGTTGTTGTGTGGAAAAAATGTCCACCTGATCACGTTGGAGTATTCGGTCTCGCGGCTTCGTGCGTGTGGGGATGACCCAAACAAGAGAAGGGTGGACTTACCTTTGCGTACTTGACCGCCTTGAACGTGAAGAGCGCCGTCAGTGGTATTCCCAGACGAAATGGCTTGATGAACTTGGGCACGATGATCTTGATGGTGATGGGAAGTAGAACGGCGTCCGTTGCCAGAAGAAAAATCAGCAGGATCAGCGCCAGGCGCATGGCTGTACCCCTTGTCCTCCGGTCAGCCCTGCAGGGTGTTGAAGCAGGAACAAAGACCAACATGTACGGCAAACTGACCCACGTTTTCCTACCGTAAATGACTCGAAGCAACCAAATGCGCAAATACTCGGAGGCACATTCGACAACACAACGTCGGCTTCGGGCAATCAACAATATCTTGAGCCAGAAAAAAAACATTTCTCCACAGTCTGGGAAACGCTTTTCCTACGGATTATTTCCACTATTACGAAATTAATCTGCTCTCAGCAGGAAAAACTTGTTCAATGCACCACTGCCGAAATCGCAGCGCCGCGCCTTCCCCAAGTGTCGAGCCGCAAGGCGCTATGGAAAAAGGGCGCTGACAGGGCGCTCAGATGAGTGGTGGTCGTTTGCGCAGCGCGCTATGTGGTTGATACTAACGGTTACTTAAAGGGGTCCTGAACCACCCTCCGGGCTTGGTGAAAAAACACATTCTACGGCTTGCCTACGCTGTAACGAACATCTCAGCCAAATGCTGTAGTCATCCGCGAAGCGTAGCGTTCACAAGCGGAGCACAAAGCTTCCACTTCTTCAGGAGCCCTCAACTCAAAAAGCGGCTTCTCCTCACGCTCCTTGAATATGCTCTGTTTCGTCATAGAGCATTTACAAGGAGCGTCGCTGCTATTGGCCGCTGGCAGACACGCCCGCCTCGGCTGTGTGCGGGCCCTTCGCAGCGCGCCTTTTTTAAAACCGTAAGAGCGGGCGTGCCGTGCGTGCCGTGCGCTCCCTTTTGCCTTGCGTTCTGAGCACCCTATATAGGCAAAATAGTTGCTGGAAATATGTAAAAATATATTTGTTAATGCGCAAGCCTCATAGATGCCATTGGAAGGCGTCCGTAAACTACCTCGGCGTGGACGCGAGCGGTGCGGTGCGGTGCGAGCGGTGCGGTGCAAGTCACCATAAGTATAGTTTTCCAAAAAGCCAACAAATGCATGCCTGCAGCCTGCAATAAATCACAAATTAATCCCAAACTTTAATTCATCTGTGTTTGTAGATGGGTTTATTTCTATGGTACTGCAATGATTCTTTGAAACTTATTCTTTTTGCCAAGTTGCTCTGCTTGATTTATGTTCTTTTGTTTAACCAGCACAGGAGGTCCCCTTGCAGTCTAGAGCTAGCTTTGGGACCTCCTTCTGTATATTATTTCTGTTATGTATTATCTCTTCGAATCAATAAAATCATTTCGTCTTCTTCAAAAAAAAAAAATGCGCCACCTTCTAGTACTCCTATTCAATAACATGGCTGGAGTCGAACCCAAAATATTTCTTCTATAAGGTAGATTAAAGGACTAGGTCTGATTAGGGTGTCCTTGGGTGGATTAGAGCTCATTAAGGCGCATTAGGGTGGATTAAGACAGATTAAAGTGCATTAAGGTGGACTATGACATATTATAGAGCTGATTGCATTAGACTTAGATTAGGATGAACGAAGGATTACAGCAGATAAGGGTTGACTAAGGTAAATTAGTTTCGTAATGAAATCATTACGTCTGTAATGTTTGGCCTAATTTGGCGTAACTTATTAATCTGAGCTTATTGAGACTTAACTTAATCTTAACTTAATTAGTCAGGACCTAATTAGTGCTACATTAATTAGACCCGGTCTAATTACCTTATATCTAATGATACATTGTTTAATACGCTGGTCTTCATTAGTCATGATATAATTATGCTTGGGGTAATTAGTCATCTCTTAATTATACATGGCCTAATTAGCACATGCCTAGTTACGCTGTTCATTGACATGTTATCTTAATTAGGTATCGCTTGATGAATACTACCTGAAATAGGCCTGATTTAATCAGTGTTAGCCTAATAAGTCCTGAAATGTTTTCATTTTTCCCTCGAACAATTGAAGAATGGAATCTGCTTCCCGATGATATAGTATGTGCACCAAACTTTTCTTCTGCCATAGAGAACTTCCTATGAATCTATTTAAATATTACAAGAAACGTCGGTACAATTGACGGTCTCGCGCATTTTTTTTATTATTCTTATTACTTTACTGTCTCTTTTACTGTGATGTCTCTATGTACTTTGATCTTGATGATTTGTGACATTTCTTTACGATATCATGTGTAATTAATTCCTTACGATAATGCCCAACTCGGGCGCTGTAGGTATATGTTATTAATAAATAAATAAATAAATAAATAATGTTTAGTCTCAACTTAATGAGGCTTGACCTTGAAGTCTTAGCATAATTTACCTTTGATTAATAAGTGCTAGCTTAGGTTTGACTTAATTAGCAATAACCTAGCTATGTGTGATTTAATTAATAATATTTAATTAAACACGGTCTAATTAGAAGCTTGCTTATGCTAGATTTGTCCATATAAGCTAAATTACATTTCGCATAATTAGATTTACTTTAATTAGGCGTGGTTAATAATATCATGGCTTAATTAATTCTAAATCATTAGTACCCGCTTATATAGGTGTGACTTACTTGTCATAGCTCAATTCAGGTTGAATTAGTTCAGTTTGGCTTGGTTTGGCTTAGTTGGATTAGTCCTGTCTGAACTAGGCTTCAATTAATTACTCCTAATAAGGCTCCTTTGAATTATACTTAGTCTTACCTAACTAGTCCTAGGAATCTTAATTAGGCTCCATTGAATGAGACAGCCTTACCTAACTAGTCCTAGGGAGCTTTGTCTTTACTACAGCGTGGTAGTGTTATGCTAGCATTACAGAGCTTAACGGAGTTTTCGGCAGATTTCCCAGTTTCACCAATAGCTTAAACAGCTTCACTGTTAAAATTGAAGTAGTGTATTCACGCATTAAATTAATCCATCCATCTTACCGCATGTCAACACACCTTATTCCACATTAACCTGTCGGCAAGAGTCCGAGCTGTGAAGGTCTTCCTTCCGAGTCATAGTAGTCACGTTCAAGCCCGACAGCATGATTATCCCGTCTACAATCACTAATCAACAATTAACTAGGGGTTATACAGGACAAGGTGGTGCAGCGTTGGTAGTGGCCCTGTTTGTCCTGACGCCGCGTTATGCGCAATATCGGCGACAAGCAGCGCACTGACAAAGTAAATGCTCACACCTGGGAGCCTAAACGTATGTGATCAACGAAAACAAAGCTTTGGAGGCTCGAAGAAAAAGAATGCGGTGATCGCGAGAGCATGCGACCGAGCCCAGGCGCGAAGCGAGCAGGCGGCCACAAGCGCGCTGCGAAGAAACAGCCCCCGGTAGTCGCGCGCTTTTCGTCAGCCACTCTGACACGTTGTTGAAGTCTGGTGACGTAACGCGGTGGGCGGGGCTCCTCCTTCGACACCGCCCTAAGGAGCTCTGTACCCTCTATTCCGCAGGGTTGAGACAGGACTGGAAAGGGAAGTTTTCCGGTCGCAATATCTTCGCTCCTAACGAACCGTTTTGAAAAATTCTTTCGGCTGTGAATTTCTGAGAGGCATTCAATACACAACCAGCCGTTTTCAAAATCGAGCCCGAGCGGTGGTTCAGGACCCCTTTAAAGGGACTATCTACCGTTCGGAAAACCTTAAGATTGTGGTAAAAATGGGCAGATCGTGCGTCACTTTTACGGAAACGAGCATGCTTTCACCGCACAAAAAAGGAATTATGTTTTCGATTTTGCTGTGAAAGTTGTGCAACAAACGCCGCTAGCGACACCCAACAGCGTGTTCGTCAATTTACAAGTGTACGAGAACCAGCCTACGTTGTTGTTGTTTTGTGGGGTTTTACGTCGCAAAACCAGTTCTGATTATGAGAGACGCCGTAGTGGAGGGCTCCGGAAATTTTGATCACCTGGGGTTCTTTAACGTGCACTGACATCGCACAGCACACGGGCCTCAACATTTCGCCTCCATCGAAATGCAGCCGCCGCGGCCGGGATTCGATCCCACGACCCTCGGATCAGCAGCCGAGTACCACAGCCACTAGACCACCGTGGCGGGGCGTGAACCAGCCCACGCAGGTATACATACTCTGCTGAAAAACAATTGTGTGTGTCTTACAAGCCTACTTCACCCTAACACACACCTTTTCATAGCGTACAAGATCAATAGGGGATATTCATATTGCATTGTGATCTGGCAACACTGGACACACGCGCATGTTCTTCAGGGCGCCGTCGGGGAATCGCCTGCTATTGATGGAGGCTCTCACTGATGGTGCTTTCGGGACAACACAGCAATTTTCGGCATCATGCAGCTACGAACGGTCCGGGGAGCTCACGGTGCTCCTAAAAGTCGACGAGAACACAATAACAAAGTCTTGCGTACCCACCCGGAAGGCAGCTGCTACAGGCACACTGCTTCGCAACGGAAATAGTAGGCCGAGATTTCTCATTTTGCGACACGTACTTCTGATCGGAGGTAAGCATTCGAGGGAATTCTTGGCTGTTTGGAAGGCCCGAGTGTAGAATGTCTAAGGTAATCTCGTACGGAAACACAATGCTCCATGTTACTTATACCAATACGATTAGAAGCGCGCGTCAGATATCGAAGCCACGTTGTTCCTGGGCGTCGCTGTGCTGCTTTCTATCTCTCGTTTCTCCAGCCGCAGGCATCTCTATCCTTCGCAGTTGTGTGTCTGATATTTTCTAGAAATGAGTAGCGCATGGACACATGAGCCAGTAATGTCTCGGAAAAACTAGACTGTCGCGCTTTGGAGTTTGCATGTGCGGCCGGTGTTTCACTTCTGATACGCTATTACACTTTATCCACTGCTTCGCCCATTGATGTCAGCACGTCTGCTGAGGACTACTGCATGTGGCAAGTACGCGTGTAAGAGCGTGAAAACTTATTGCCAGTGTCGCGAAGTCCTTGCCATATTTTCCTTAGTAAAGGGTGGAGGTACGCGCGGCGAAATTACTCGCTTGGTTCTTGAGAACATAAGAAAAATGAGGCTCGACAAGGTGTTAACCGCTACTTTTCTCCGCAGCTTTCTTTTTCGAGGAAGCGCATTACATATAGAGAGGAAAATACGGGACTTAGGAGGAACACCGCGCCTGCATTGCCTCACGTGCAGGTGCGCCGTATGCTAGCTTTCCAAGTGCTTTTCTGTGAGGCCATTCACTGTGAGAAATGTGCATGCAAACCCGAACTTAAACGTACCACTGTGATTGCTAGAAACAAAAATGAAACGACGCGCCTAATCATCGAGGCCCATAAGATCTCGTGCCTTAAAGACAAATGCATCAGCATGTCATCCATCACATTATCACCAAAAGAAATAGTTTATCTGGGTGGCACTAACCGTGTGATGTAAGACCTTGTTTTTCCTTGTAATGCGCGATATGTGTACCGCTGTGGTATAAATAAGGTCACGTTCCTCGAAATAAATTGTTGTTAGTTTGCGCTTGGTTTGTAATTTTGTGTGTTCCTTCTTGTGTCCTCGTTCTTGTGCGCAGTGCTTCAATTCACCGTTCCTAGAACACGCAACTGCTAATATCCTTGATGAGATTACCTGCGGGGCGGTGGCAGTGCGTATTTTATTTTTTCGCCGTTAAAACAAAGAAGATATTTGGATGAAATGGGGTATTGCGTTGTTTCTAGCATGTCACGGATGCACGTTGCATGCACAGCGGCACATAGCAGTGAAAGAACATTGCGGAGCGACCCCAAACAAGCAGCAGGTAACAGCCGATCAGTGAGGTTATACTAAACCTTCTGGAGTGGCAGCCCCGCATACGCGCCCACGTATCGAAGTGAAGCGGCGCCGCTGCGGCGGTAACCGCGCGGCGGCCATATTGCTCAGGGCAGAAGGAGGCGGCGTTTGCCTTGTGCCGCGGCAATGTCCCTGTGCGCTTGCAGCCGTGCGTTCCGTTATAGCAATGAAGGCGCCTCATAATTTTTCGTTGGACGGGGGGGGGGCTAACGTTAGGGTGACCTTAATATATATCTGACTTATTTTTTCTTTGAAACTTACCTTTTTAAGAGTGTTAAAAAATGGTACACTGGGATATCATCAGTTCGCACTGTATAGAAGAAGATCTCGTTTCTTCCAGTTTCTTCCATCCTGGAAAGAGAGACAAACTGGAAGAAACGAGTTCTTCTTGAATCCTGGCAATACAGAGAACGGCTCAAAACATCAATCGTTCTCTGGGTGCCCTCCCCCCATTGTATGTGCATGGACTGCGTTCCGGCGGAAGGACGTGTTGTCAACCGCGTGAGTGCCTCCAAGGCGACGCTGCAACGTAGCCCCAGTCACCCCTGAGGAAGCAGCCGAGTCGGCCGCGAAACGTCGGGTTTTTCTTTTCTTTTCCTTTTCTTGAGTGTGGTTGGAGTTCTAGAAGTTTTCTCATATGTTTGGTTTGCGTCCATGATATGATTTCTGCAGCGCTTACACAAAAAGCAAGAAAAAAAAAGACGATCAGATGGGTACAGCGCCCGCTTCCAACTGTTTCTTCGTTTTTATGCATTATATTTACACTTTTTGGAGCTACATATGAAATAGCAACTCTTGGCACACTGTCACTGTTCAAGGCAGCAACAAATTCGCACGCAAAAGAAATAAAGAACACCAGGAGCCCGCGCCACACACGCGGATGAGTACACAAGTGCGCATTTCACGCGGCGGCCTGACGTGGATGGATGGATGGATATTCGGAGCGTCCCCTTTATAACGGGGCGGTAGCCGGGCCACCAAGCTCTAGATTTATTTCTTTTTCCTCTACAAACATTTCTTTACTCGAACTACACATATTTTCACAACTAAGTTTTCTCCTCGCCTACCTATTTTATCTATTATCGTTCCACTGTGATGTAACAATCTTACCCGAACTAGCTTGCGCTTCTGTTTTCTCCATAACTTTGCGCCACCAATACCCTAAGCGCCTTTTACTTATCTCTATCGCCGACATGTTCAGCTTTCCCATGTTACTCCTGAAACTCATGGCCCCCTGTAGGTAGTGTCCACAGCTACACCTGGGTGAACAACTGTAGTTTCCCTAGCTTTTCCACAGCACGTACATATGTCCCCTTCTTTATTGAATTTCGCTCTGTAACTTCGGGTTCTCAGAAAACCAAACTAGAAGAGAAGCTCAGGGGAAGATGGATGTTTGAATCGATGAACAAATCGCAAAGTACGATTTAAAACATGGAATGTCGCGGGAGCCAACGTTTCGACAAGCGGACTTGTCTTCGTCAGGGCGGCAACTGCCTTCTCCAGCGTTCGTTTATGTACGCCTTTGCACACCCTCCCCCGTCCTCAGAAAGAGAGGAGTAGAAGAGCAGCACGTGCGAACAAAAAAAAAAAAAGGGGGGGGGGTGGGGGATTGGGTGCAGGGGTATTTGGGTGACAGGTGTTAGCGTGACTAATATAAATGGCAAGAGCGAAAGCTTCCAAAGAATCCGCTCCGTGCAGATACCTTCGAAATGCATTGTGTGTGCAGGGCTAGAAAGCAGGATGAAAAAACGAACACATGCTCGGAACAGAAGTTACTCTTATGGCATGTGTCCCCCCCTCCACCCCGCACCACCTGCCTCGCACCAACAATGCATTTCACCCAAAGCTCGTGCTAAAAAAAGGTAAAATGCTCAAAAAAAGTTAAAGAAAGTTGTTAAAATGCTCAAAAAATGTGCACTAAGCACATTTTTTGAGAATTTTAACAACTTTCATCCCAGCATTAAGTTTTCCATGCACCACTCTTCTAGTAAAATTGATTTTCTCGACACGACAGTATCCATCGAAAAAGGAAAACTAAAGACGACACTTTACTGGAAAGCCAACGGATAGCCAGCAATATCTAGATTATAGTAGCCATCACCCGCGACATGGCAAACAGGGGATATTTATATGACAGGCAAGGCGCATAAGAAGGATTTGTAGCAACGACGCGGATTACGTTCACCACTTAAGCAATTTAAAGGCAACCTTAGCTGAACGAAATCACCCGCACGACGCTCTCAACAAGGCATACAATGACGCGCTTTAACTAGATAGGACACCAGCACTAGAAAAAAGAGCCCCTAAAGCGCAGGCCAACCAGCCGCTGGCATTCATCACGAAATACTCCAATGCGCTTCCAAACATAAATAATATTCTTCGGAAATACTATCCAATACTAACAACCAACGATCGCCTTAGAAAAGCGTTTGCGGAAATACAGCGAGTCACCTACCGCCGTAATATAAACTTTAAGGACCTGCTAGTACATGCCAAAATAAACCCTCAGTGCACCGCCTGCGTAATAACTTGCTCCCGTCCCAGATGTAAGACTTGCAAGCATATTCAAAATGATCTTAATGTTAAAAGCACAGGAAGCGACTATGTCCATCATGTAAATTCAAGTTTCACTTGCACTAGTTCAAACGTTATTTACATGTTGGAATGTTCACTCTGTCACAAGCATTACATCGGCGAAACTGGTCAACCAATTAATGTTAGATTAAACGGGCACCGGGCAGACACCGCGAATAACCTGCTGAAGGCAGTGACGCAGCATTTTAATATGTACAGGTCATAACTTCGATGAATTGAAGCTCTACATACTTCAAGGAAACTTCCGCTCGCCGAGGGACAGAAAATACAGGGAATCGTATCTGATATACAGGTTCAATACTCTCCAACCTGCAGACATAAACCTTTCAAAGGGTCCATTAGATACGGTAGAGTGCTAACAAAGACAACAAAAGGTTGAGGTATGCACAAGCTAACAATGTTTCTCCCAGAAAGTCTACTTTCAGGTGCTGAGCCCCCATCCAGTTCGACGAGAACAGTGACGTTAAACAGTGTAGTTACTTTTTTTAGCCACAAGGTTCAGTGAAATGCATTGTTGGTGCGGCGCAGGTGGTGCGGGGTGGAGGGGGGGACACATTCCATAGGAGCAACTTTTGTTCCGAGCGTGTGTTCCTTTTTTTCATCCTGCTTTCTAGCGCTGCGCACACAATGCATTTGCAAGATATTGTTACGGGGAAGAAAGACTCTGGTTAATATATATTCACACGCTTTGTACAATGGGCAGAACGCAGGCATACAAGATGGAGCCCCGTCCGCGCGAACATCAGCGAATGTCGTCTTCCTCGGTGTGGTCTCTATCGTCTTCTATCGCGGCGCTTCGTCGCATGACCCCCGGCTGCGAAGGCACTGTCCCGGTGCCTGGCAGGTTCGGGTGAAAACGGTTCAGGCGCACGACGTGCACGATATCAGAAGTAGGTCGCGCTGAGGTGTCGTCAAGAGGTTGGATCTCGTAGGTCACATCAGTCACTTATCGTAGGACACGGTAGGGGCCTGAATACGGCGACATCAGCTTCTCACAAAGGCCAACTCGCCGTGATGGTTTCCAAAGTAGGACCATGTCACTAGGGCTGAAGTGGGCATCGCCGTGGCGAGCGTCGTATGCGCGTCGTTGCTTTTCCTGCGAAGTCTCAAGACGACGACGAGCAATATCAGGTGCCTCTAGCAGCTTTAGAGATGGCATCACGGGCGTATTCTGAGATCGCGTCGGGAACGGTTAAACGGCGTGTCAAAAGGGACGATGGGGTCTCGGCCGTACAAAAGAAAAAATGGAGAGAAACCAGCAGAATCATGGCGGGGCGTATTGCGACGAATGGTAGAGCAGCATCCCAGTCACGGTGGTCCGGAGAAACATACATGGCGAGCATTTCTGTTATAGTTCTATTGAGCCGCTCTGTGAGTCCATTTATTTGTCTGAGGAATGGTACGCCGTTGTGAACTTGTGTTTTGTAGCGCAGGAGTGCAAGATGTCTTGCACTACCTGTGACAGAAAGGAGCGGCCGCGGTCGGTAAGCAGTTGTCGAGGTGCGCCGTGCTGAAGTATCACATCTTCAAGGAGGAAGTCTGCGACGTCAGTTGCGCAACTGGTAGGGAGAGCCCGTGTGATTGCGTACCGGGTGGTATAATCCGTAGCAACCGCTGTCTATTTGTTGGCACCGAGCGATAAAGGGAACGGGCCAAGGAGATCAAGTCCAACCCTGAAGAATGGTTGGGGTGGTATGTCAATGGGCTGAAGGCGGCCAGCTGGAAGGGCGGTTGGTTTTTTGCGGAGCTGACAAGATCTACACGAGGTGACATAACGGCAAACGGAACGGTAAATACCGGGCCAAAAGAAACGACGGCGAACACGGTCATAAGTCCGCGCAACGCCCAGATGACCCGCGGTAGGAACATCGTGAGCGAGGACAGTCTGACGCATTTGTCTAGGAATGACCAGTAGCAGTTCAGGCCCGTCAGGGCGCATGTTATAACGGTATAAAGTGCCATCTTGTAGTGCAAACATACGGAAAGGGGTTGGAGTGGTCGGGCCTGTGAGTTTGGAAATGACGTCTTTGAGGTAAGGGTCACGGCGTTGCTCATCGGCGATGTTGCTAAACGTGGTAAGAGCTAGCCCACAAGCTGACTCGCCGGTCTCAGGGATGTCTGGGGTGTCTACCGGATGGCGTGACAAGCAATCAGCATCTCCATGAAGTCGACCTGTCTTATACACCACTGTGTACGAGTATTCCTGCAGCCGTAGAGCCCACCGACCGAGCCGTCCAGCTGGATCTTTTGGGGACGAAAGCCAGCATAAGGCGTGATGATCGGTGATTACCGTGAAAGGCCGTCCATAAAGGTAAGGGCGAAATTTACTCACTGCCCAAACGAGGGCGAGGCATTCGCGTTCTGTGATGGAATAATTGCGTTTAGCCGTGACAGAAGGCGGCTAGCGTACGCAATGACACGGTCGCAACCATGTTGTCGTAGCGCCAAAACCGCACCGATGCCGTGGACGCTTGCGTCGGTGCGTACCTCTGTTGGAGCGGACATGTCAAACTGGCCAAGAACTGGTGGTGAAGTGAGACACATCGTCAGCTCAGCGAATGCACTAGATTGTTCAGGACCCCAGACAAAGGTGACGTCTTTCTTGAGAAGCTCCGTGAGAGGGCGCGCTATGTGAGCGAAATTCCGCACGAATCTGCGGAAGTAAGAGCAGAGGCTCACAGTCTCTTTCCACATCAGCCATTCCAGATGACTGGAAAATCGGGAAGGTAGTTCCCGTCTATAAATCCGGCAATAAAAACTCTCCATTAAATTATCGTCCCATCTCCCTAACCAGCATCCCCTGTAAAATCATGGAACACGTCATTTACTCCCACATCATGGATTTCCTCGATTCTAATAATTTCTTTCATCCTTCACAGCACGGCTTTCGAAAGGGGCTCTCATGCGACACACAGCTGGCAATATTCCTGCATGATATACATCTTAACCTCGACATCAACACGCAAACTGACTCAATTTTTCTAGGCTATGCGAAAGCTTTTGATAAGGTACCGCATAAGCGACTGCTACTTAAAATTTCGAAACTTAACCTGCACCCTACTGTCGTAAATTGGACAGCAGAATTCCTCGACAACCGTTCACAGTCTGTCATTGTAAATAACAAACTGTCAAGCCCTGTCCCTGTAACATCAGGCGTCCCTCAAGGTTCCGTCCTTGGACCGTTGTTGTTCCTAATATATATTAATGACCTCCCACTGCACGTTACTAGCAATATTAGAATGTTTGCAGATGATTGTGTTATTTATCGCTGTATACAAACTATATCCGATCAAGAAGCTTTACAGGAAGACCTTTCTAATGTATTACACTGGTGTGACACCTGGTTGATGTCCCTCAATGCCAAAAAATGCAAAACAATGTCATTCTCCCGAAGCCTTAACCCCTTAGTCTTTCCATATGTGATTAGCAGTACATCCCTTGAGCTAGTATCGTCATATAAATACTTGGGTGTCACTGTGTGTAATGACTTATCATGGCGCACCCACATCTCAAACATCATATCAGCCTCGAACAAAACAATAGGTTTCTTAAAACGTAACCTACGCCATACTTCACAGCATGTTAAATTAATCGCTTATCAGACCCTCGTTCGGCCAAAACTTGAATACGCGTCATCTGTCTGGCACCCTCATCAGGCATATCTCACCGAAGCATTAGAGGCGGTTCAAAATCGGGCGGCCAGATTTATTCATTCCACCTACTCGTATGACATCAGTGTGACGTCATTAAAATCGCAGTCTGGTCTTTCGTCTCTCGCCCATCGTCGCCGCCTCGCTAGTCTATCGCTCTACCACAAATTTTCTTTCAGCTCTCTTCATCAACCACCTTACATCTCACCCGCAGCGCGCACATCAAGTCGCCTAGGTCACTCTCGTCAAGTCTCGCGTCCACGTGCGCGAACCACTACTTTTTCATCTTCCTTCTTTTTTCGAACTGCCTCAGATTGGAACGGCCTTCCCGAAGAAATCGTTGCCACCACCTGCCCAACTCTGTTCATACAACACCTTACGGGATATCTCGAAACTAACGAAACGCAATAAAGGTTACGGTGATGTACTAACAACACTTTACAAATTTATTGCATTGTATAAAGAACATTTTGTATTTTTTTTCTTGTAACCACCCCTTATGTAATACCCCCTTGGGGGTCTTTAAGGTATTAAACCGAACTGAACTGAACTGAATCTGCGGAAGTAAGAGCAGAGGCTCACGAAGCTTCGAACATCGTTTGCACAGGTGGGCACAGGGAAGTCCTTGACCGCGCGAACTTTTTCCGGATCGGGAAGAACACCCGACGAATCGACAAGGTGTCCGAGCACAGTAAGCTGGCGGCGGCCGAAGTGACATTTCTTGGAATTGAGCTGAAGCCCTGCCTTCCGGAACACTGAAAGAACTGTTGAGAGACGCTCGAGGTGTGTGGCAAACGTCGGTGAAAAGACGATCACGTTATCGAGGTAGCATAAGCAGATTGACCATTTTAAGCCGTGAAGGAGCGCGTCCATCATTCGTTCGAATGTAGCGGGAGCATTGCATAGTCCGAATGGCATGACTGTAAACTGATAGAGCCCATCAGGCGTGATGAACGCAGTCTTTTCACGATCCATTTCGTCAAGTGCAATCTGCCAGTACCCGGAACGAAGGTCGATTGAAGAAAAATATTTGGCACCACTGAGACAGTCAAGAGCGTTATCTATCCGTGGCAAAGGGTACACGTCCTTCTTGTTTACGCGGTCAAGATTCCTGTAGTCAACACAGAATCGCCAGCTGTTGTCCTTCTTTTTGACAAGCACAACAGAAGAAGCCCAAGGACTTGAAGAATGTTCGATGACGTCACGTGCAAGCATCTTGTCAACTTCCTCCTGTATGACTTGGCGTTCAGCAGACGAGACGCGATAGGGCCGTCGGTCGATGGGCTGAGCATCGCCGGTGTGTATTCGATGCTTCACAACAGCTGTCTGAGCCAGTGGTCGACCATTAAGATAAAAAATGTCCTGGTAAGACATGAGCAACGAACGAAGCGCGTCGACGTGATGGGCCGGAAGGTCAGTGGCGATCATTTTCGTCATGCTATCTGTTATTGCGGAGTTCGAATTAGTGGCGGCAGGAAACACTGCAGGTTCAGTTAACACAGAAATATCGTGATCGCAAGCTGGAGCTAGTGTTGCAAGAGAGATGGCTGGGGGTAGTACTTGAGGGAATAGTCCGAAATTTACAATAGGGAGACATGCCGCATTGTCTTTTATGTTGATTACAGAGTGTGGGAACATCACACTGCGCGAGCAGAGCACGGTAGCGTTAGGTGAAACCATGTACCCGCACCTCCACCCGCAATATGTACAAGGAGCGGATTCTTTGGAAGCTTTGGCTCTTGCCATTTATATTAGTCACGCTAACACCTGTCACCCAAATACCCCTACACCCAACCCCCCCCCGCCCCTCCTTTTTTTAGGGGCGAAGCTCCTTATGGCGTCACCCGTTCGTCCCCGTTGTTTTTTGTAACCACCGCTCGTTGAGTCTACAATCCGGCCATAGATGGCGCTACTTGTACTATATAACGAATGCATATACGCTGAGAAATGCAAAATCGCCCCACACTAGAGGGCGTTTTGTAGCAAAAGATAATAATAAAAGGTGAGTTTTATGAACACAGGATTTACGTCACACGTAGGGAAGGAGAGAGAGACGATCGCGCCACTGCGATCGCGTGTTCGGCGGCGTGTTGGCGCGCGCGCCAGCAGAGAGAGAGAGAGAGACAGAGAAATAACATTTATTTACACATCCGGCGTGTGGGAAGTCCCCGGCCCACACGCCGTCGACGGAGGTTGGACAAGGCTGCCGAGCGGCGTGCGCGCAGGACGGCGGCGGCTCGCGCTCGAAGAAGCGACGCCGCCTTGCGGGCGCGGGAGGCCGAAGCTAGCCGTGATTGTGCACGGCGGCGCCGCGAGGACCCTGCAGTACGAGCGCGGGAGGCCGAAGCTAGCCGTGATTCTGCGCGGCGGCGCCGCGAGGACACTGCAGTACGAGCGCTCACGTTACTCACGAGTTTCATTGAGGTGTGTGGCGAGGTATCTTTAATAAATAAGAGCTTCGCCCACTCTCCATCATTCACCCCGTGGATATGCTGTCATTTTTTTTGTGTGTGTGTTCGCATGTGCTGCTCTTCTCCTCCTCTCTTTCTGAGGACGGGGGAGAGTGTGCAAAGCTTACATAAACGAACGCTGGAGAAGGCAGTTGCCGCCCGGACGAAGAGAAGTCCGCTTGTCGAAACATTGGCTCCCGCGACATTCCCTGTTTTAAATCGTACTTTGCGATTTGTTCATCGATTCGGGTTCTCAGGCAACCGGACCTTGCCTCAAAGAGTAAAGCGCTTCCCTTTGAATTATCGTAAAATTTTTCTCTCTTGATTTCGTCTTTCCCTTTTCTGTAGTTGTTCAATGCCGGCTTCTTCTCCATTCCTGCTATCCAATCCGTGTTCTCCGCCACTCTGACCATGTTCTTAACGCTCTTTTTCGTCCCATCCGTTTCGTTACTGGCTGTATACTTACTGGTAAGCCTCCCAGTTCTCTTCCTCCATTGTGAGTCAACGTTTTTCCCATACAAATACCTGAATACTTTCGCTGCCCATCTACTTTCTTTCATATTCCTTAATCTCTCTTCGTACCTAATTTTACTCTGAGCTTCCCTTCCCTCAAAGTCAGACCATCCCATATCCTCCTTAACAGCCTCATTTGTGGTCTTCCCATGGGCGCCCAATACGAGACGTCCGACCGTCCTCTGATTCACGTCCAGCCATGATTGTACCTCTGACCTCATGCACATCACTGAGTTCCCGAATTAAGTGCTGGCACGATTACACCATTTCACAAACCTCGAATTAACTCGTACCTGTTGTAACCTCACTGCGCTCTATGCTTCATTATTCCGGAGTTCCTCTTTCCTTTAACTATCATAGCTTTTTCTTGTACTTCCACGTACCTATTCCCATCATTTATCCATATCCCGAGGTATTTGTACTCTCGTACTCTGGGTATCTCCTCGCCCTGTATTGATATGGTCTGATCGTTGCTGTCATTGAATATCATCCAGCCGCATTTTGTCACACTAAATTTTAGCCCTAAATCTTCACTTTCCCGACCACATATATTTGTTTGTTTGTTTGTTTATTAATACTGTCAACCCCAAGCTGGGGTTTTTACATGAGTGGAAAACACATACAATGAAATAGCATACACATAAATGCTGAAATTCAAGAAATGGTCATGAAATACGTTACAAAATAGAGACATACAGCGAACACAGGCATTTACACTAAAAGACAAAATTAAACACAGGCATATGCACTTGCATTCTGCGCATTGAAAACATCAATTAACAAAGCGAGAGGCAATATACATTGACATCGTGAATTATAGAAATAGAAAAATAACAAAAAAACTACTATGACGCATCTATTTCGGAGAAAATAAGCGATTCTAAAGCTGCAGAAAACGCTGTGATAGAGGAAGACATCGCGACTGTGTTTGGTAGTTCATTCCATTCTTTAATTGCCCTCGGGAAGAAGCTGTATTTAAATGCGTCGTTTCGGGTGGCTGGTGGCTGTATATATAAAGTGTGTTTGTGTCTAGAGCGCGGATCTGGAGAAATTTCAAAGAACACAGGATTTACGTCACACGTAGGGAAGGAGAGAGAGACGATCGCGCCACTGCGATCGCGTGTTCGGCGGCGTTTTGGTGCGCGCGCCAGCAGAGAGAGAGAGAGAAATAACATTTATTTACATATCCGGCGTGTGGGAAGTCCCCGGCCCACACGCCGTCGACGGAGGTTGGACAAGGCTGCCGAGCGGCGTGCGCGCAGGACGGCGGCGGCTCGCGCTCGAAGAAGCGACCCCACCTTGCGGGCGCGGGAGGCCGAAGCTAGCCGTGATTGTGCGCGGCGGCGCCGCGAGGACCCTGCAGTACGAGCGCGGGAGGCCGAAGCTAGCCGTGATTCTGCGCGGCGGCGCCGCGAGGACACTGCAGTACGAGCGCTCACGTTACTCACGAGTTTCATTGAGGTGTGTGGCGGGGTATCTTTAATACATAAGAGCTTCGCCCACTCTCCATCATTCACCCCGTGGATATGCTGTCATTTTCTTGTGTGTATGTTCGCATGTGCTGCTCTTCTCCTCCTCTCTTTCTGAGGACGGGGGAGAGTGTGCAAAGGCGTACATAAACGAACGCTGGAGAAGGCAGTTGCCGCCCGGACGAAGAGAAGTCCGCTTGTCGAAACGTTGGCTCCCGCGACATTCCCTGTTTTAAATCGTACTTTGCGATTTGTTCATCGATTCGGGTTCTCAGGCAACCGGACCTTGCCTCAAAGAGTAAAGCGCTTCCCTTTGAATTATCGTAAAATTTTTCTCTCTTGATTTCGTCTTTCCCTTTTCTGTAGTTGTTCAATGCCGGCTTCTTCTCCATTCCTGCTATCCAATCCGTGTTCTCCGCCACTCTGACCATGTTCTTAACGCTCTTTTTCGTCCCATCCGTTTCGTTACTGGCTGTATACTTACTGGTAAGCCTCCCAGTTCTCTTCCTCCATTGTGAGTCAACGTTTTTCCCATACAAATACCTGAATACTTTCGCTGCCCATCTACTTTCTTTCATATTCCTTAATCTCTCTTCGTACCTAATTTTACTCTGAGCTTCCCTTCCCTCAAAGTCAGACCATCCCATATCCTCCTTAACAGCCTCATTTGTGGTCTTCCCATGGGCGCCCAATACGAGACGTCCGACCGTCCTCTGATTCACGTCCAGCCATGATTGTACCTCTGACCTCATGCACATCACTGAGTTCCCGAATTAAGTGCTGGCACGATTACACCATTTCACAAACCTCGAATTAACTCGTACCTGTTGTAACCTCACTGCGCTCTATGCTTCATTATTCCGGAGTTCCTCTTTCCTTTAACTATCATAGCTTTTTCTTGTACTTCCACGTACCTATTCCCATCATTTATCCATATCCCGAGGTATTTGTACTCTCGTACTCTGGGTATCTCCTCGCCCTGTATTGATATGGTCTGATCGTTGCTGTCATTGAATATCATCCAGCCGCATTTTGTCACACTAAATTTTAGCCCTAAATCTTCACTTTCCCGACCACATATATTTGTTTGTTTGTTTGTTTATTAATACTGTCAACCCCAAGCTGGGGTTTTTACATGAGTGGAAAACACATACAATGAAATAGCATACACATAAATGCTGAAATTCAAGAAATGGTCATAAAATACGTTACAAAATAGAGACATACAGCGAACAGGCATTTACACTAAAAGACAAATTAAACACAGGCATATGCACTTGCATTCTGCGCATTGAAAACATCAATTAACAAAGCGAGAGGCAATATACATTGACATCGTGAATTATAGAAATAGAAAAATAACAAAAAAACTACTATGACGCATCTATTTCGGAGAAAATAAGCGATTCTAAAGCTGCAGAAAACGCTGTGATAGAGGAAGACATCGCGACTGTGTTTGGTAGTTCATTCCATTCTTTAATTGCCCTCGGGAAGAAGCTGTATTTAAATGCGTCGTTTCGGGTGGCTGGTGGCTGTATATATAAAGTGTGTTTGTGTCTAGAGCGCGATTTCTGGAGAAATTTCAAAGAAATCTAATGAGTTAATTTTAACCTGACTAAGAATAATGAGGAATAGAAATTTCAAACGGTCATACTTAGTTCTAAGTTCTAAGGCTTGTAGGTTTGCCCGGTTGCAAAGTTCGGAAGCAGAGTGCATGCGTTGATATTTATTGTATATAAACCTGGCAGCCATTCTTTGAACTTTCTCCAGTTTATATAGGTTAGTAATGGTGCAAGGATCGCAAACCAAGTAGTCTGTCCAGGCTATCCAAAACGAACTTACGTCCCCCACCCTCGTGACAGTCGCATGGACCTGCCTTTCACAATGGAGGAGCTCGAAGCGGCTCTCGCTCTCTGCAGGCGGTCTTCTTCTCCGGGGCCAGATGGCATATCCTACCGAGCCTTATGCAGTCTAGGAGAAGCCGCAAGGGGAGAATTGTTGAGCCTCTACAACACGTCTTGGCAAGAGGGCAATGTTCCTGATGAATGGAAGACAAGCCGTTTAGTTCCCCTACTGAAGCAGGGCAAATCTCCACTTGATCTTGCATCGTTCCGCCCAATAGCGCTGGCCAGCTGTGTAGGAAAGCTAATGGAACGGATGATCCTTGGCCGCCTGGAGTGGTACCTTGAACACTACAAGATTTATCCGAACTCCATGGCTGGTTTCCGACGTGACCGCTCTTCCATCGATAATGTAGTGGACCTCGTTTCTTACGTTCAGCACGAAAAGTCCCGAAAGCGATTGTCCGCAGCATTGTTCTTAGATGTGAAAGGCGCATACGACAACGTATTACATGAGGCCATACTCGATGCTCTTGAGACGGTTGGCCTAGGCGGTCGATTATTTCTGTGGGTTGAAAGTTACCTGGCTGCAAGGTCATTCTTTGTATTAACCGACGCTGGACCGACTACGCGACGCTTTACTTGCAAGGGCGTTCCTCAAGGCGGAGTTCTCAGTCCGACGCTATTCAACCTCGCGCTTATTGGGCTTGCTGAATACCTGCCAACTACTATCAAAATTTCAATATACGCAGACGACATCTGTGTCTGGACTTCGGCAGTCACGCGTCCTCAAATACGCGCGCGGCTTCAAAGAGCAGCAACGTTGACATCGAGCTACTTATGCAAACAAGGTCTCAACATATCACCAGAAAAATGCGCACTTGTGGCATTCACTCGCAAAGCAATGACGCCTTACGTCATATCAATCAATGGGCGGACTATTCCCTATCTCAGAACCCACCGGTTTCTTGGCATCATCATTGACAGAGATCTCTGCTGGAGCCCTCATGTGTCGCACATGAAAAAACGCCTCACCGCAATTGCCCAGATCTTCAAATTCTTGGCTGGAAAAACTTGGGGCATGTCGGTAGGCGCCATGGTGGAATTATACAGAGCACTTTTCCTCGGTTTCTTGAGATATAGCCTGCCAGTACTTTCCAACACTTGCTAGACAAATCTTCGCACTCTTCAGGCCGCACAAGCTCAGGCACTGAGAACTTGTCTCGGTTTGCCGCGGGGTACATTGTCAGAGGCAACTATAGCGATTGCTCGGGACCAACCAATACAAACGCACGTTGCGGTGGAAGTCTTGAGAACCCACATCAGGCATTTTGCCCGTGCCTGCTGTCACCACCTCGCAACATTGCCGTCAGACAAGCGGAACGCGTCATTCTGCAAAATGGTCTCCAGATATTCTGCCAAACTTCCGGCAGGCTTCACCGCCGCCGCCAAACCGTCGATTCCCCCTTGGTGTCTCATTCGACCTACAGTACACCTTGGTGTGCCAGGAATCAGAAAGAAAGCTGAGCTGTCATCAGGTGCTCTGAAACAACTATCCCTGCTTCTTCTACACGAGAGGTACGCCGATAAAGTGCATATTTATACGGATGGGTCCTCGAACCTCCAGTCTTCGTCCGGAGCGGTGGTTGTCCCAGTGAAAGCTTCCACCATCAGTTTTAAGACAGACCACCCGACGACATCGACAGCTGCGGAACTTGCTGCTCTGCGTGCTGCCCTTTGTGTAGTAAATGAGGAAGCACCCCGGCAATGGTCAATCTTTAGCGATTCAAAGGCGGCCTTACAGTCCTTGCTGGCAGCCCTGCGGCGCGGACCATACGAGCAACTGGTGTTGGAGATCAGATCTCTTCTCCATAAATCACATGAGAAGGGACACCACGTGACGTTTCAGTGGCTCCCCAGTCACTGCGGCGTCGTTGGAAACGAATATGCTGACAAGGCCGCCAAGTCTGCGCTTGATGGCACCAAAATTGAGACCATACCTCTCTCAAGGTCCGACGCTGCCAGGCAACTCCGAGCGATTGCACAGGAGATTACACTCTCACTGTGGAGTGCCTCAAGCAGCCAAACTCGGAACAGTCGACAACACCACCTGCTGTCTTTGCGGCATTTTCGATTGCCACCAAAACTCAGCCGAGCAGAAGCCACCCTGCTTTATCGTTTGTGGTTAGGAGTGGCTTTTACTAACTCTTATTCCTTTATGATCGGAATGGCCGACAGCCCTCTTTGTGACACCTGTCTTCGTGAAGAGACGCTACAACACATCATATGCGATTGTCCTCGCTATGACTTACAGAGGCAATCACTGGCGTCCGCTCTCGCTCACCTTGACCTGCGACGGATGTCGGTTGATGCCATTTTGGAATGTCGACCGCACAAGACATCACAATTGAAGGTGACAAAGGCGCTGCTGCAGTTCTTAAAGACGACAGACTTGCACAAGCGACTGTAACAGCGATGTGTGATGTCGTGTGCCATGCAGCTGCCACTGACTGTGAGAATGTGCTATATGTTCGCCCACTTTCTCTCTCTCTTCTTCTTTCCTTTCACCTTTCAATCTCCCCTGTCCCCTTCCCCTCGTGCAGGGTAGCATACCGGTTGTCATACACTGGTTAACCTCCCTGCCTTTCCTTCTCTACTATTTCCTTCCTTCCCATACTATTTTAGAATATTCAATTATTGGTCGTACTAGGATTTTGTACGCAAGACTTTTTACTTCGGGTGTTGCATCATGTAACCTTCGCCTCAGACCCCATAGAGTTTTGTTTGCCTTTCTACAGGTGACGTCTATGTGAGTATTCCACCTCAAATCTGGAGTGAATATTAGCCCTAAATATTTATATTCTGTTACCCTTTTTAGATCGTGGGAACCAATATTGTAATTATATTTGAGAGGTACCCTTTTTCTTGTTATGCTCATGCAAACTGATTTTACGGGGTTTAGAGTCATCTGCCATTCATTACACCATAGTAAAATTTTGTTTAAGTTGTTGTTCAGGTCTACCTGGTCTCTCAGGGATGTGATCTTGTTATATATAACGCAGTCATCTGCAAACAATCTCACGGGAACAGACAAATCTGAGGGCAGGTCATTTATAAAAATAAGAAATAAAAGAGGCCCCAGAACACTGCCTTGAGGCACACCGGATATAACGGGTCTGGACGTCGATTAATTTTATTTATTTCTACGTACTGTGTACGAGAACCAGACCCTGCAAATCTGTTCGACTGTCTGCGAATACCACAATATCGTCTGCATAAAACAACCCGGGGAGCTTTTGCTCTACCACTATATCTGCCTGTCTTTGCGACAGCTTATAACCAATATGGCTCATCTCCAATGCTTCCTCCATTCCCCTCAAGTAAAGCATGAATAATAGTGGGGACAACGGGCATCCCTGCCTCAACCCTTTACCTACATCATCATCATCATCATCATCATCATCATCATCATCATCATCATCATCATCATCAGCCTGTTAAGGTCCACTGCGGGACGAAGGCCTCTCCCAACGATTTCCAATCCACCCTATCCTGAGCGAGTTGGTTCCACTTTATGCCTGCAAACTTTTTAATTTCATCGCTCCATCTATCCTTTTGCCTGCCTCTGTTACGTTTTCCCTCTCTTGGTATCCATTCAGTTGCTCTTACTGTCCATCTGTTATCTTTCCTCCTCATGACATGCCCTGCCCAGGTCCACTTCTTTCTTTTAATTGATATAATAATATCGGCTACTCCTGTCCGTTCTCTGATCCATTCCGCTCGTTTTTTATCTCTTAGCGTTACCCCCAACATTCTTCTTTCCATTGCACGTTGCGTGCTCCTTAGTTTCTTCTCTAGTTTTTTTCGTTATCCTCCACGTTTCTGCACAGTACGTTAGTACTGGGAGAATGCAGTGATTGAATACCTTTCGTTTTAGTGAGAGCGGTAAGTTTCCAGTCATGATTTCGTAATGCCTTCCGAATGCGCTCCAGCCCATCCTTATTCTACGGAGAATTTCTTTGTCATGGTTATGAGTTCCTGTTGTTAACTGTCCCAGGTGTACGTATTCGTTTACGCATTGTAAGGGTTCATTGTTGATTTTAAATTCCTGTTTCTTAGCTAGGCTATTGAGCTTAACTTTGGTCTTTTGCCTATTCATTCTTAATTCAATTTTAATACTTTCCCTGTTTAGGTCATCAATCATGTTTTGTAGTTCGTCTCCATCATTGCTAAAGAGCACAATGTCGTCTGCGAATCTTAAATTGCTGAGATATTCTCCGTCTATTCGAATTCCCTTGTCTTCCCAGTCTAGACGTAAAAGATTTCCTCTAAACATGCAGTGAATAGCATCGGGGATATCGTATATCCCTGTCTCACACCTCTCCCGATCGGGATTTCTCTGCTTCTCTCATGTAGGAGTAGTGTGGCTGTGCAATCTTTGTATATGTTGTTGATGGTTTTCACTGTCACGGTAATATAGGCGCAGGAACAACATTCACATTGACAGCGCTTGTCCTGTCTCCTCGTGTCAATGTGAATGTTGTTCCTGCGCCTATATTACCGTGACAATGAACTTGCACCATCTAGCCCAGTATCAAGTTTTGTTAAGCTATGGTTTTCACGTATATGTCAGGTACCCCTTGTCTACGTAGAGCTTCTAGAACTGCTTGTATTTCTATCGAGTCAAATGCTTTCACGTAGTCGATAAACGCCATACAAAGAGGTTTGTTATATTCCGCGTACTTCTCAATTACTAGGTTGATAGCGTGGCTGTGGTCCATTGTCGAGTAACCTTTCCTAAAACCAGCTTGTTCTCTCGGTTGATTAAAGTCGAGTGTTTCTCTTATCCTCGTAGAAATTACTTTTGTAAATAGCTTGTATATTACTGGGAGGAGGCTAATTGGTCTATAATTCTTTAACACCTTTATGTCACCTTTCTTGTGGATAAGGATTATATTCGCATTTTTCCCACTGCATGGTATACTACATGTCTTGACACATTTCGTGAAGAGCGATGCAAGTTTTTCAAGTACAATATCTCCTCCGTCTTTAATCAAGTCGGCTGTTATACCATCTTCACCAGCTGCTTTACCGCGGGACATGCCTTTTACAGCTTTTTTGACTTCGTCAGCGGTTATACATGGAATTTCAGTGTCCTCCTCAGATTCTATTTCTATGAAGGTTGTATGGTCCGTCTGAGAACTGTACAGTGCAGAGTAGAAATCTTCTGCTACATTTACTATTTCGTTGAAACTGTTGATAACGTTACCTTGTTTATCTTTTAGCGCATGCATTTTGTTTTGCCCTAAGTGCAGTTTCTTTTTGACCGTTTTAATGCTGGTGCCTTTCGCTACAGCTTTCTCTATTTCTCTCGTGTTAAAGTTTCTTACATCTCTTTGCCTGGCTTTACTGATCAATTTTGATAGTTCTGCGAATTCAATCTTATCTTTTGGCGAAGTTACTTTCATTTGTTGGTGTTTTTTTATTAATTCCTTGGTAGATTGGGACAACTTACTTGTTGTTTGCTTAGTTGTTTTACCCCCAACTTCTATCGCTGTTTCAAGGATTGCTTTCGTTAGGGTTTCGTTTATTTCTTCTAAATCGTCACCGTTTTCGCCTAATGCCTCGAACTTGTTGCTTAGGGCTACTTTAAATTCTTCGTTCTTCGCTCTGATCACCTATAGATTGCATTTTTTTTTCTAGTAAATAATTTAGTTCTTGTCTTCTTTAGGATAAGTACAATCTTTGCCCTTACTAATCTGTGATCGCTGCATTTTATCTTCCCCACTACTTCTGTGTCTTGGATTATACTTAGTTGTTCGCACATTATGAAGTCGATTTCATTCTTTGTTTCCCCGTTTGGGCTTTTCCACGTCCACTTCCTATTCTTGTGTTCCTTGAAAAACGTGTTCATTATTCGGAGTCGGTTTCTTTCAGCAAATTCTACTAGCATTTCCCCACGGTTATCGTATGGCCGACGCCGTAGTTGCCAATCGCCTGCTCTCCACTTTGTTTTGTCCCTACTTTTGCGTTGACATCCCCCATAACTACAGTGTATTGTGTCCGTACTTTCTTTATTGGTAATTCGATATCCTCGTAGAACGTGTCGTCGTAGCTCGTTGTTGGCGCATATCCCTGGATTATCTTAAGTTTATACCGCTTATTTAGGTTTATTACGACGCATGCAACCCTTTCGTTAATGCGGTAGAATTCATCTGCGTTGCCCGCTATATTTATTTATTTATTTTTACATACTGCAGCCTCAATGAGGCTATTGCAGGAGCGGGAAAAGAAGAAAACAAAAACAACAACAAATCAACATTCATGAACAGGCTTCCAGAAATTCTTGAAGTGGTAGAGAACGAACACTTCCAGGCAGCAAATTCCAGGATTCTATAGTTGAAGGGAAAAAGCTGTATTTGAACATGTCAGTGTGGGTGAAAAAAGTTGCAATGTTAAGGGCATGGTCACTCCTCGTGGACAAAGATCTGGAAAAGTTCAGATATGATTCTAAAGTGCCGAAGCGAGAAGAATTGATTAAATTGTGCAGAAATTTTAGGCATTCAACGTGGCGACGCTTCGCAAGTGTAGTGAGACCTAGCTGTGGAAGGAAATTCGTTGGAGAAAAATCCCTGTCATATCTCTTGCATGTAAAGCGCACAGCTCTTTTTTGAACGGATTCTAGTTTCTTGATATCACATTTCTTATGGGGGTTCCAAACCACAGCACCATATTCGAGAATGGGACGAATAAGAGTTTTGTAGGTAAGCAGTTTGGTATCCTGAGGAGCAAGACGAAGGGTACGATGTAAATAACCTAAACTTTTAAGGTCTTTGTTGCAAGTGAGATCAATATGTTTAGACCATGATAAATTATGCGTCATAAGGACACCAAGGTACTTACATTCGGACACCCTGCACAAACTGACATTGTTAAAACCGTAGTCAAAAGTCAACGGGCATGAACGTCTGGTAAATGACATAATGACCATCTTGGAGAAGTTAATATTCATTTGCCATGATTTGGCCCAGCTACAAAAATGAGAAAATGAATTGTTAAGAATGGCATGATCCAGTGGAGATTTAACAGTGTGATACAGGACGCAGTCATCTGCGAAAAGGCGTATTTTCACAGAAGTGTGCAAGGGGAGGTCATTAATATAAAGCAGGAATAAGAGGGGTCCTAGCACAGAACCCTGAGGAACTCCTGATGAAACCGGCATCGAAGGCGAGTTAGTAGAGTTGAAGCGCACATATTGCGAACGCTGCAAAAGAAAGTCGGATATCCAGCCAACCAATGATGCATTCTTTAGTATAACAAACAATTTGTGCAATAGTTTAGGGTGTGATACAGTGTCGAAAGCCTTGGCAAAATCAATGAATATCGTATCAACCTGGTCACCTAAGTCTAAAGAGCTGCTGATGTCATGGACGAATTCTGTTAGTTGAGTAATGGTGCTAAGACCCCGTCTGAAACCGTGCTGGGAAGTGCTCAAGATTTTGTTTGTTTCAAGGAATTCCATGATGTGCTTGAAGATAATATGCTCTAGCATTTTACAAGAATGTGCTGTTAAAGAGATGGGTCTATAATTGCTTAATAGTTGAACATTACCTGATTTAAATAAGGGGAGAATGGAAGCACGTTTCCACGAGGTAGGAAGTGTCGCTGACGAGAGAGATTTTCTAAAAATAATTGTGAGGTATCTGCTACACCAAAGAGCGTATCTAACTAGGAAAGCTGTCGGGATGCCGTCGGGACCGCATGATTTCTTGGTATCCAAGTTTAAAATGAGATTGAGTACGCCCTCAAGTGACACTGACACATCGTCGATTCCAGGGTGAGATTCTGAATGAAAAGCAGGGATGTCCGAGTTGTCAGTCGTAAAGACTGAGTGGAAGTAGGTGTTGAAGGCTGAAGCGATTATTTCTGGATCAGAAACTGCAACATTGTTAATTGTCATCGTGTGTGATGAAGAACCAGATGGTAGGATAGCCTTCCAGAATTTACGGGGATTTGCTTTCATTAGCTTCGGCAAGGTAACCTTGTAATAATGTTCTTTAGCAGCCTTCATTTTAGTAGATAGATCGTTTTTGGCGCTAACAAACTGTTGAAGCTTTGTTGAGTCACCAGAGCGCTTTGATCGACGTAATCTGGCCACACCTTGTCGATTATCGCCGTGTGCAAGCGGTCCGTGCGCGATATTCAAGGTACGTACAGAGAATACCTATATAACCGTACGGGTGTGTTAAGCATCCCTATCGGAAAAATCACCATTATGGGTGGTGGAAAATATGGTGGTTATAGTGGAAATAATGTTGGGCAAGCTGGAAAAGATGGTGGTTATGGTGTACGATGCAGGGAAATGGTGGGCGGCATGGTGTACGGAAGGTGGGTAAAGTGGAAAGGATGACGGGCAATGCTGGTTAGTACTACCGAGACGTTGGGAAGAACTGGGAGGTTGCTTCCACCATGGTGGCAATGCTGGGAAGCAGCGGGCAGACGACGAGGGTGGTATAAACGATGGTGGCACATGGTGTACTATCCTCGAAACTTTTGCCCACCATTAGTGTCACGCTAGAAAGCAGTGGGCGATGTTGTGGGTATACTGTGAAAGATCATTGAAGGCAATATGCTATGCTGAAAAGAACCGTATTTTGCAAATTAAGACCCAATCGAGAGCTAAAGTTGAGCTGGCTGTGATAAGCGTCACATTGAAAGCAGCGGATAACAAATTGGTCATGAAACATTGCCTATATGCTTATCGCAGTTTCTTGTTAGCACTCTTTTTCTTGTTCTTTTATGAAAATATCTAACTTCGACTGATGGCAGTGTTATTAGTGCTTTCGTCCAACGCTACGTTATCGATAAAGTGGCAGGTTGGGCGAGTTGGTGATACAGGTAATCGGCATGGTGCACGCGCAGGAAAAAAAACGAAAAACGAGGAGAGAGACCTTGCGGTGTTTCGTTGTATCTGCCCTCGTTTTTGTTGTTTTTTTCCTGCACTGTGTACCATGCCTACTACACTGTCCTCCTCTTCTGTTTACTTTTAGGGGCGAAGCTCCTCTTAGTCTAACCTTGTCACGCATCAGGCGTCAGTCGTCAGGCGTAACCCGCGTGCCTCCCGGCACGCGCTCGCCCTCGGCGTTCGCCTCGGCGCGTGCCTCCGGGCGCGTGCCTCTGCTGTCTTGTGTGAGAGAGAGAGAGAGAGACAGAGAGAGAGCGAAAGGCGCGCGTTGGCTATGGAAACGCTCTTTCTTAGAGGAACGCTGTACCAGCTCGCAAAGAAGGAGAACGCGCCTTCACCCGCGAGAGACAACGTTGGCGCAGGCAGCGTCTCCTAGCGAGTTTCTTGATTGAGAAATACCGACTGCTCGCGTTGGAGAAGCGTTCACCGGCAACCCATATATATGTATATATATATAGGCACTGGATCTTGACTTGCAATGAAATGCCGGTGGGAGATTTCACTTGTGCATAGTTGAACCATGAGGATTCGTAGCGTGCGTGTTAAGTAAATTAATCCAGAACTCGGCATTCACTCCGTGGATATGCTGTAACTTTTTTGTTTTTTGCTTGTTGCAGTCAATATTTGTACGACCACCACACATACGGCTCAACAGTATTAATTGCTAAATAACATCATTTTGGCTGCAGCTGATAATGCACAGAATATGCGCTACAGGGCAACTGTGTACTGTTGCGCATGCAATCTGGCGTTACACATGCAACATGAAGTGGTGCGGAACACGTTGGACCGAGGCCGAGGAAGACGTCGCGAAATGCAAGCTCGCATAAGTTACGGAATCTGCAGAGCTTACGGCAAATTCCAATTGCAGGATGGTATGTAAAATAAATACTACATTGTGTTTGCAGTTTTTAGCCTTAGAGCATTTGTTTTTGTATTTCCTTACACTGAAAATATGAGAATTGGTCTGAAATTTTGAAGCCGAAACCGCAACCCGTGGAGTCGCCACCATCGCGCTGTTGCTGTTTTTTTTCTTCCAAACATGGCGGCGCGCTGCGGCTGTCGTGTACAACGTGGTGGCGATATTTGTTTTCGTACGGACGATTTCTGGTTGCGCTGCATCTCGGTGTATGTTTAGCGTTGTGCTCATTAGCTCCAGTGAACCTTCTTGAGCCAGTGTGAGGTGCGGTGTGCGATAGACTGAGAAAGCAGCAGCCGGCAGCGTCGACACCTCGGAGATCCTTTGTTGACATCCATTCGCCGAGGGACGTGAGTCGTCGCGACACCGTCTGTCAGTGTGTACGCGGATCAGTGAGAAGCAGTGCCGGAATGCTTTCTACGTTCCGTGATGTGTGTTCCTAGGAAATGCGTTCTCGTTCGCACACATCGAGGGTCGGCACATCGCTTCTCGATCTACGGACGAACGACGCGGCTCGGCACAGCGCCTCAAGGCCGTCAGACGACGCAAACTGGAATCAGCATGTTTCTTAACTAAGGTAGGTGGCTGTGAATGCTGCGCTTTGTGCCCTATCATTGCTGTGTGCACTCTTTACAGCAAAGGAAATCGAGTAGCGTAGTGCATAGTGCGGTGCCAGTAGCGTTAAATTGGCGTGTGCACGATGTCTGTGCAGAGCTTAGTCTTAACAATTGCGAAGTGCTGGTCCGCCCGCGCTATCGTGCGTGAACATTCCATGAAAGGGTGCATAAAATTGTTCGCCACGAACATGATCGTCTTGCTTTTTATACGTGTGACTACATGACTCGCGAAACGTGCCCATTGCTGTGGTTATCGCTGATGTATGCAAGCGTTCGTGCATTAACTGTCATTTTAGGGCTGCAAACAACTGCGATCCAAAGTCATTATGCAGGTATAAGAATGTGTTAGCTGCTATTAAAAAGCACAACACTGAGGAAGTTCGAAGGATTATACTGCCTTAAAGGTAGTAGAATCGCTCGGCGTTCTAAGTGTGCCGCTTTGCTGTTAATTGAGAGGCTACGCTGTCGCTTCGTTACTCGCCGCAGCCGATCACATGTTCTATCCAGGAAGACTTCATAGCCATTCCCTGTACAGATATACGCCTTTGTAGCCGCACTCTCTCCCCTTCCTGTACCCTTAAAAGGAAGGTGCTCTGCAACACCTTTTTAGTCCGATGAAGGCCGGTCCACCGGTCGCAGCGTGAGAAAAGCTACATTGTTTCGTTAATCGTGTGAATCTCTTCTTTTGAATATATATATATATATATATATATATATATATATATATATATATATATATATATATATATATATAGTGGCATCATGAGTCACCCTAATTCAGATGTACTTGGCTGCTACATTAATTAGTATTATCCATGAACATCACAAAAGGGCAGAAGTGGCTAAATGTCTTACAAAACAATGTGGAACAGAGAGCATGGCCCTTACCAGCAGAAACTTCAGTAATGGTAGGAAAAGCAGTGCTTCGTGCCTAATTGCAACATCGCATATGACACATTGGCCCATACACACCTTCAGAGCTTACATTTGTCATTGATATGAGTGCATTGTAGTTGAGCCAGGGTTCATTTGCCGCGCATGCAGCACATGGTAATTTTTCATCAGTGTGTGTAGGCTGCATGTGTTCCATGGACACTTGACGCTTGTGTCAATACTTGCTCTGGTTAGTTCTGTGCCAGCAGGCCCGGCAGTTCTGTTTTTCTTGGTGCACTATTTTTTAACTGTTTGGTTGCCGTCCGAGATTGCATGCTTAGCTGCCAAGATTTGAAGCTGAATGGGAGGAGGCCATCACAAGCACGGTGCTCCAAAAGCAAGCCCAGGCTATCCAGAGGGCCCACGAAAGGGCGGAGCGTCATGGCGTTCTTTCCTCCACGTGGGTGCGGCCAGCGGTTACAACGGCCTCCCGCTAGGGAGTCCTTACGTAGCTCCTCAGGATTAATTAAAGTTCATTGTCTGTCTGTCTGTCTGTCTGTCAGTAGTTGTGGCAGTCTACTCGTACAGCCAGCTATATTTTTCAAGGGGGGGAGGGTTTATAATGCAGTGGGTAAGTGTACCTGGAAAGGGGTCAAGAGGGGGCACAATGAAAATTTTGGTGGGTTGTTAAACATAAAAAGACTTGCCTGGCTACACTCTGCCGTGAACCATTGTTTTGCTTTCCCTTGGTGTTCATAAGCTGCTTGTGTGCCTTCAGAGCTGCGTTAACAATATCTAAGATAGTGTTCATACTGACCATGGTTTAATGCACAGAAGATGAAGCACTCACTACTTAGTTTTCTCTTGCTTTGTGTGATGTGCACACTATCAGAAACGTTGAAGCTGTCAAGAATGAAGAGAATTTTTACTGCACTCCACATGCTAGATCGAATCTCTGGCTACGTTGTGGTTTTCGAAAGATTATTGCCAGGCCCCAGGCAGACACACACATATATACTGTGGGCACTTAATGCGCTACTCTTCGTCATCTGTACATAATCATCATCACATGGGTTTCTTCTTCATCGATTGTGGGTTGTCACCTCGCATCTCTTCTATGCTTTGGGCTCGGCCGGTTCGCCGCATCATCCAGGCCTAATAAATACCCCGTGGTGACTGCATTGTCACAAGTGGTGGAGAGTGCTGTTCGGTCCTCGGTCATCTGCCACGCCGATCTACCTCCTGGAGCTCAGATCCGGTCGCCGATTGTGCCAGCTGTCCGCCGTGATGTCGCAGGACGCGCCGCCCAATCCTTCTACATCGGCCCTCTCGGCCCCGACTGCCGCACCCCTTCCCAATTTAATTGTCAACGGCCACCAGCGGGACCCCCACCTGTTCGCTGGCCTCCGCGGAGAGGACGTGGAGGATTGGCTTGACCACTACGACCGTGTCAGTTCAACCAACCACTGGAACGAGCCACTCAAGCTACACCACGTCTCTTTTTACTTAACCGGAGTGGCCAAAACCTGATTTTTCAACCACGAGATTGACTTTGCCGACTGGGAGTGTTTCAAGCAGAAGCTTCGACAAGTTTTCGGGACACCGGCCGTTCGATCCGCCCTTGCGAAGAAGACGCTTGACACTCGTAAACAGCAACACGGAGAGTCGTACACGTCGTACATCGAGGATGTCCTCGCCTTTGTCGACGCGTCAACGCCGCCATGACCGAGGCTGACAAAGTTCAGCACATTCTCAAGGGCATAGCCACTGTTGCATTCAATGCGTTGGCCATCAAGAACCCTGACACCGTTGCCGATATCGTCGTCACCTGCCAGCGCCTGGACGAACTTGAGTCCGCACGTTTGCACTCGGACACAACCGACAACATATCCAACACAGACCCGTCACTACGTACGATGATCCGCACGATCATACGCGAGGAGCTGCAGTCCCTCGGCTTCGCAGTTAGTCCACTTCCTCAACACCCTTCCAGTGCCTCCTTGCGAGAGGTCGTAAAGGAGGAATTGGCGTCCGTGGCTGGGGCTGCTTACGCGGAGCCCATAAACCCGAGGCCCCCGTCAACATATGCGCAGGTTGCTGCAGTGCCACCAGTCATAGTACAACCGATGCCTCCGCAACCGACGCCCGCGCACCTGGCTGCCATCTCAGCTGCCGCGCCTAGCGCTCGGCCCTATCCGCAATGGCGCCAGACTCGTCCAATCTGCTACTACTGTGGATATCGTGGCCATATTGCACGCTTCTGCCGTAAGCGTCAGCAAAACGAGCGCCGCGGATACGACGTATCAGAACGGGACGAGTTTTCTGTGGGCGGCCCGTTCCAACGCCGTCCATATCCATTGCCTACCACCCGCTCTGCGTCGCCATGTGCAACGTGTGACACGACTCCCGACTACCGTCCCAGCAGACGCCGCTCACCGTCACCACTGCGTCGTTCTACGTCGCCCCTGCGACCAGCCTCTCATTTCGCTGATCGCCGCCAGGAAAACTGACTTGCGCAGCTTTTGGAGGAAAAGCTGCATCGCACGAAAAGACAGAAATTCCTCCAGCATGTCCGTGTAATGTGATTATGGTTATAGTGGAAGGTGTTCATGTGGAAGCTTTGGTTGACACAGGTGCTTGTGTATCAATTATACGTCGCGATTTGTGTTCACGTCTGCGGAAAGTTACGACCCCCTACGATGGCCCTACACTATTTTCTGCTCAAGGGGACGCCATTACACCTTCCGCCATGTGCACCGCTCGTGTTTACATCGATGGCATCCTGCATCACATACAATTCGCAGTGCTACGTTCGTGCGCGCAGAAGCTCATATTAGGCTGGGATTTTCTTTCTGCAGCATCTGCTTACATCTGCTGCCGGGAACGTGTTCTTCATATGGATGAAACCACCAATTCGCTTTATGCGCAGGACTCTGAAAATGACGCACCTCTTCGCTTGCTTGCGCAAGCCGACATCGAGATACTTCCTGGCCTTCAGCGGATTGTTGCCATCACGTCTGATGTCATTGACACAGGTGACGTGCTCGCTCTTCCGTCTGCACGCTGGCTAGCAAGAGGCATTGTTTTCGCCACGGGCCTAGTTCGGTTTGCCAATGGCTCAGCACATCTCAGCGTGACCAATCCGACATCAAAAAAGGTGCTTATTCCTAAAGGTGCTACACTAGCTTGCACCAGTGGATCCGATTCTCTCTCCGTCGTTTCCCTCGAGACAGCTTCATCTGCAGCTCCTTCTGTTGCAACTTCCGCCCCTCACTCTACTCTTTCCGCTGCCATTAGCTCAGACCTGACGCCTTTAGAGTCAGAGCAGTTACTAGCTTTACTGCAAAAACATAAGTCGTTGTTTGACGTGCACTCGGCTTCATTGGGACAGACTCCCATCACCACGCATCGGATAGAGACAGACAGCGGATCCATCGTGCGTCGCCGCCCGTATCGCGTATCGCTCGCAGAGCGAAAAGTCATCGAAGAAAACGTTGCCGACATGTTACAACGAAACATAATACGTCCATCTACCAGTCCTTGGTCATCCCCTGTCGTTCTTGTACGGAAAAAAGACGGCTCTGTGCGCTTTTGCGTGGATTACCGTGCACTCAACAAGATAACGCGCAAGGATGTGTACCCGATGCCACGAATTGATGATGCCTTGGATTCCCTGCAGGGTGCCGAGTACTTCTCAAGTCTTGATTTACGGTCAGGTTACTGGCAGATACCCATGCACGAGGATGATAAAGAAAAAACGGCCTTTTCTACGCCAGATGGCCTCTACGAGTTCAACGTCATGCCATTTGGCCTCTGTAATGCTCCCGCAACATTCGAACGCATGATTGATACCGTTCTCCGTGGGCTGAAATGGAAGACTTGCTTGTGCTATTTGGACGATATTGTTATTTTTTCATCAACGTTCTTGCAGCACTTGCAACGTCTGGACGAAGTTCTTACGTGTCTCGCCAACGCCGGCCTGATCAGGATGGAATTCGTCCTGATCCTGACAAGGTTTCGGCAGTTGTGCATTTCCCTCGTCCTGAAAAGGCCAAAGATTTGCGAAGTTTCTTGGGTCTCGCATCTTATTTTCGGAGATTCATCCGAGACTTCGCCTCCATCGCTGCACCTTTGAACAAGTTACTTGCTGCTCGTGTACCCTTTTACTGGTCTCCAGAATGTGAATCGGCGTTCACACATCTTAAGCGCGCACTTACGCCTGAACCAGTACTTCGACACTTCGATGAAGCCGCGCCTACACTCTTGCATACAGACGCAAGAGGTCACGGCATTGGTGGTATTATCTTACAGCGCGACGAGTCTTCACGTGAAAGGGTCGTCGCGTACGCAAGCCGCGTACTGAGAAATGCCGAGAAAAATTATACCATCACTGAGCAGGAATGCCTAGCTGTCGTTTGGTCAGTCCAGAAGTTCCGACCTTACCTTCATGGCCGCCACTTTACAATCGTCACGGACCATCATGCTTTGTGCTGGCTCTCGACGCTCAAGAACTTGTCCGGACGCCTCGGTCGTTGGATTCTTCGCCTGCAAGAATACGACTTCACGAGTGTGTATAAAAGCGGCAGAAAACATATGGACGCAGACGCGCTCTCCCGCTGTCCGCTGCCTACGACACCATACAGTACTCATTCGGATCACTTCCGTGACACGCCCTCGAATACTCCAACCTCGTGTCCCTCGTCCTTAGTGTCGCTAGATCCCATGCCCCCGGACAACCACCAACCATTTAGTTCTTATCAACTTTCGGATGCTTATTGTCGACACATCATGGACCGTCTTCAAGGAGCTTCCCTTCCTCCTAACGCCCGCCTTCGTCGACAGTTGGAAAAGTTTAAGCTCGATGACAGCGTTCTATACCGCCATGTCTACCACCCAGACGGCCAACGCTGGGTGCCTGTTCTGCCTCGCTGCCTTCGGGCCCACGTTCTCAGAGCCGCTCACGACGACATGACTGCTGGTCACCTTGGTGTGCAGAAAACCTACGACCGCATCAAAGCTCTGTTCTACTGGCCTGGCTTATCTAATAGTGTGGCGCGGTATGTCGCTTCCTGCCCACTTTGTCAACGTCGAAAGCTCCCTACATCTGCTCCGAGCGGACAGCTTCAGCCGCTACCTTGCCCCTCTCAACCATTTGAAGTCGTAGGTGTTGATCTGTACGGTCCTCTTCCGGTCACGCTCAATGGTCAACGATGGATTGTCACAGCCGTCGACCACTTGACACGCTATGCCGAAACAGCGTGCGTCAGTTCCGCCTCCGCATCCGAGGTCGCCGAATTTATACTCCACGCCATAATTCTGCGCCACGGTGCTCCTCGCGTCCTCCTGAGCGACCGCGGAAAAGCATTCCTGTCGCAACTCGTAGACGAAGTCCTCAGAGCATCTGGAACCACACACAAGACAACATCCAGCTACCATCCGCAGACCAATGGCTTAACCGAACGATTTCATCGAACGCTTTCCGACATGATAAGCATGTACATACGACCGGACCACAGGAACTGGGACGCACTTTTACCCTTCGTGACATTCGCATACAACACCGCCGTCCAACGCACAACCGGTTACTCGCCCTTCTACCTTGTCTACGGTCGCTCGCCCTCATTCTTCCTTGACGCATCTTTCTTCGCTGGGCCCATCAAAGCCCCTTCGTCCTCCTGTGAGGAATACGTCTCCCGTCTCCAGCGTTCTCGCCAGCTCGCCCGCATCAACACCGAAGCGAGTCAACAGGATCGCAAGAGTTGCTATGATGCCACTCGTCGCATGGTATTTTTTCGCCCAGGCGACGAAGTGCTCCTCCGGACACCAATCCGGATTCCTGGATTGTGCGACAAGTTTCAATTTCGTTTCATCGGCCCCTACACCGTGTTGGCCCAGACGTCTCCTGTAAACTATCGTGTGACACCCGTTGTTGCTCCAACTGACCGTCGCTGCCGTTCTACAGAGATCGTTCATGTTTCCCGCATGAAGCCTTTCGCAAGACGGCCTCCGTCCCTTTAAGCTGCGGCCAGGCTGGCCGCTCTCGCGCCGGGGAAATTAGTGTGGGCACTTAATGCGCTACTCTTCGTCATCTGTACATAATCATCATCACATGGGTTTCTTCTTCATCGATTGTGGGTTGTCACCTCGCATCTCTTCTATGCTTTGGGCTCGGCCGGTTCGCCGCATCATCCAGGCCTAATAAATACCCCGTGGTGACTGCATTGTCACAATACTTATATGTAGTACATTGCAGAAATGTCCTGATTGATGATTGATTGATTTGTGGGGTTTAACGTCCCAAAACCAGTTCTGATTATGAGAGACGCCGTAGTGGAGGGCTCCGGAAATTTCGACCACCTGGGGTTCTTTAACGTGCACTGACATCGCACAGCACACGGGCCTCAACATTTCGCCTCCATCGAAATGCAGCCGCCGCGGCCGGCATTCGATCCCGCGACCTTCGGATCTGCAGCCGAGTGCCATAACCACTAGACCACCGTGGCGGGGCTGCAGAAATGTCCTGGATGAAGAAATGGCACTTGCATCACGGCCTCATCGTGAAATAATTCACTTACAAGATGACGAGAATTCCAGCTTGCACACTTCTTTTGTGAAAAATGAGAACAGTTTTTGTTCATTTTTCGAATAAGAGGTCTGCTTATTCTCGTTGTGACACTATCACTGTTCGCTTAATTCGGACCTATTTTTAGTCTTAAATGACCTTTTATCTTCACATCAACTAAAATTATACAGACTCATCAGTATTTTTTATCACAAAAGAACTGCATGGTTACAGCGTCTTTAAAAATTGGCAACATGAAGTGAATTTAAATGTAGTGTTGCCTTCTTAAACTGTACGTTTAGTGCAGTATAGCAAGGCCAGCATCTGTCTGAAATAACTAGATGTTAAATACGTTGTGAGCTGTGCACATTGTCTGAATTAAATTGTTGGTGTGTTGCTGCAAGTACTTATGTTTATTCACATGTCAATGTTGATTTCGAAGCCTAAACAATGGCATTTTTGCACTGTTTCATAGACTGCCTGGAGAAGTATACCAGCAGCCATCCACAACCTCCACCAGCACCACCGGCAGAAAGCAGGCTTGCTGCGGTCCGGAAGCACCTGCGCAGCTATTTTACGGAGGATGGCCGCCAAGGCAAGCGAAAAAAGCCGACAGCTGCCAAAACAATGTGCAATGAATAAAACTTGACTGCATTTCAACATACTAGTGAGAAGTTGGTAGATAATTTTGATCCTAAGGTTGATATAATGCCCTTGCACACTGTATACTAGCATTCTTCAACCCTCATTAGGAAAAGTGCACGCTTTAAAGGCCACCATCAAACCCCTGAACTGTGCTCAGCAGATCCAGAACTACTTTGTGTGCTACACGTATGTATTCAAAATATCTACAGCATTGTTCAGTATTTTGCCATCGATACACATCTTAAATATATTCATATGCTGTCTCGTGCCGCGTTCCTACCATCATGCCCATCCACTATGTTCCATCATGTTCCAGCATCCATCATGGTACACTATCCATCATGTCCCAGCTTACATCATGGTACACTATCCACCATGTCCCGGCTTCCACCATGCCACCGTGCCATCACCATAATTCACCATGATGATGGTGGATTCCACCATTCCACCTACTGGCAATATTTTCAATAGGGGTGTAGGGTGTGTTCAATGTCAACAAACGACTCTTAGTGCGTCCGAGGAAGTAGGGACGCCGATAAGTTTTCTTTGTTGTTGCTTTGTCAATGTTCAGGTGCCCTGTTGAAGTGTGTGTTTGCGCGTGTGTCATCCGTATATAAAGTGCCATCTCGAACTACAAGCAGCCTCGTTCATTTGTTGGAACTACCAGTGTTTCCATCCTAAATAACTCTCCTTTGAACCTCCCATGACATCCCGATCAACGCCCACAGCCACATCCACGCAACCGCTCCAGAAGCCACGACCGCAATGCCTACTCACCGCACCGCAAGGATAATGGCCCTGCTACTGCCATCGACGCTTCGGTGACAAGGTCCGTAAATGTCAACCACCCCGTTCAGCGAGACGTCAGGGAAACTTCAACGGCAGCCCGCAAAGACGGCCGCGAGCTACCAACTTGGAGGCCGCCGCATTTCGTCACAAACCAAGTCGCCAAGCGATGTTTTCGCGTGGACTACTGGTCCGATATCTACTGCTTTCTTCGAGGCTTCCTGCTCGACAAACGCCCTTGCACGTCGTTTCAGCTTAGTGCAGAGAACCACTCGAGCATTAAAACCTACGGCTCACTCCGCCTTACCATCCACCTGGAAAACCTACGCCGCGGATTCCCATAGAGGTTCGTGAACAGCGACGCCGCAGCGTACTTCAGCCTCCTACCAGACTGCCGACATGGCCAACTTATTGGCGCCGGAACAGGTCTCTCCTCGCCGGGCGAGCTTACGGCCATCCAACAGCCCTGCATCAAGGTACTTGTTGTTGAAGATCAATCACCACATCATGCCCTCATCGCAGAGTGTCTCGACCTCACTCGACTTAGTGGACGTTCTCGAGAGGTGCGCCACACAACCGTCCACTACATCCGCACTACTCCCGGCCCTCCGGTCTCCTTCCGCGCCCGTATCCTAGCTCCGGACCACGTGCGAACCACCCAAGACGAGTTTGAAGCCATGCTCCGTGAAGGAATTGCTCGCCGCTCAGAGGTACCTTGCGCTTTACCGCTTCCTTTGGTGCCAAAGAAGACCAATAGCCGGCGACCCTACCGTGATTACCGCGCCCTCGATGACCGCACCATCTTCGACAGGAACACCGTCCGTCATATAGATTATCTTGCCGACTGCTTGCACGGCAGCACCACCTTCTCGGTTGTTGACCTCGGAAAGGAGTACATGCAAATTCCTCTCAACCCGGGTGACGTCCCAAACATCGCAATCATCACGCGCTTCGGCTTATTCGAATTCCCTTTCATGACTTTCGGCCTCCGTAATACGGGACAAACATTCTACCACTTCATCGACGGCGGCTTTCGCGACTTCGACTTCAGCTTCGGCTACATGGACGACATTCTGATTTTGACTCTCAACGAAGAGGATCGCCGCCAGCGCCTTCGCCAACTTTTCCAGAGCCAAGACGGCTACGGCTTACTCATCAGTGTCCAGAAGAGCACGCTCGGCACCCCCGTCTGCTCCTCAGAATAGACAAGGCCCTTGCCTGACCGCATCCTGCACCTTGACAACTACGCTAGCCGTACCAAAGCAAAGGTCCTTCGCCGTTTCCTTGGCATGCTCAACATTGACGCACTACATGCTTAAAGCAGCGACACTGTGATTGCAAGTATATACCTACCTTAATTGCAAGTATGTGCCAACTCGCCCACCAGAAAGTCTTATCTGACAGCACTCAAGTGTGTGCGCTCCAGCTGTTTGTGCTGCCTAGGTGCCAACCGCGCCAGTGACTCGTGACAGAAGAGACAGCTGTGGACTGTTCTGATCCAGTGTGCAGCACCCCACAGCTACGAAGAACCACCCAGACCCACAAGCCACGGCAGCACCACTCTCCATAATAGCTTTTTAGGGGCGAAGCTCCTCTTGCTCGGGGCCACTACAATGTTGTAGGCTGGCGTTCTCTAGTTCTCGAGGCGACCTTTAGGGCGCATCGTGCTCGTGTTGTCACGTGTTGGCTCTGCTAGGGTGCCGGCGTAAGCGGACGCGTTTTTCGAGGTCTTTGGAAGGACAGTGGCAGGTAAGTGCATGCATGCATTAAGCTTGCCTTTCTAGTATATGTCGATAGCATAAACAATATTGGTGGTTATAATTTGGTACGGTTTTTTGGGGGGTCAGCAAATTGTTTTTGGTTTCTTTTCTTTGCTTTCTTTTTTTCTTCCTCCACGTGGCTGAGGTGCACGTACACGCACCACGAGTATTTCGAAGTGTAGGCTATTCATTGAGTTCATGAGTATGTATTGTCTTAGGGAAGTGTTTGTAGTACCGAGTGCCTTGTTCTTTAGATAGTGTCATTCTTGTGCTACCAACGGTCATGCTCAAAAAGACCGCAAGGTGTTCAGGGTGTGGGACAGCTGTGAAAATGGAGGTTTGTGCGGAAGAGAAGGCAGAAGCTGACGCCAAACGTAGAAAGTGCGAGATCGAGGCAAAAATGAAAAAAAAAAATGATAGCTGCTCAGAGCGAACTTATGGACAGAATTGTTGAGCTTGAAAATACGTAGGCAAAAGAGCGTGAAAAAATGAAGGCCATGGGAGAAAGGCTTAGGTCAGCAGAGGAGGGCATAGTCAAAATAGTTAAGGTGAACAAAGAAGCAGGCAACAGCAAGAATAATACAGCGCCGACCTCCAGCGCGGGAGGGGCGAAAGGGGAATCGGCTGTGAAAAACACAGGGTCAAAGAGCGCGGGGTCCAGCTTCCGGGAAGTAGTTTTGCGGAAGGGAGCGGACAATGCAGCAGCTGTGACAGAGCCAAGTGCAGGCGACTTCAGCTGGAAAATCTGAGCAGGTTATCATAGTCGGCGATTCCAATTTAGTTCGATGCGCCGAGGCACTCAAAGAAAGGGTGAAAGGTGACAAACGAGCACGGATAGGAACGTTCCCAGGCCATAGGCTGGGGTCAGTCATGACGCAAGCCAAAGAAAAGCTCATGTCTAGAGCTCACGGACGCAAGCTCGTGGTGATTGCGGCAGGGCTAAACAACGTCGTCAACAAAGAATCGTCGAGATTATCGACGACCTTGGCAGAAAGCGTCGACATGTGCGCCATCTCCCGCCAGGTGTACATTGTAGTGTGCATGGTAGCGGAAATACCAGCGCGTGACAGCAACCTGCAAAGAGCGGTTGTCGATGCAAACAGATATGGCCTACGAGTCGAGAGGAGGGTTTCGGAGTAGTGGAAGTAAACAGGGAGGTGCATAGGTGGGGGAGTTCCAAAGAGACAGAACTCACTTCGATGGGAGGCTTGGTCATGAGCTGGGTTGGCGGCTTGCAGGACGTGCAGTAGCTCTTTTGCGGGGCACATGGGCCCTGCGGAGTCCGGGATAGTAAGGAACAAAGGAAACAACCAGAGGGATTTTCGGGCACGTAGTACTCAGAAAAGCCTGAAAAAAGGTAAAAGGAAGAAAAGAGCGAAGGCGCGTGTAGCAATTCGTTACAGAAACATGCAGGGTGGCAGAGAAAGGCAAAATGGTTAGAGATTGAACAGTTAAACAAAGAAAAGATAGGCGTTTATGCGGTTACAGCAACACACCTTAGGTACCTGGAAGAGCCACCACGTACTGACAATTATATTTGGGAAGGGTGCAACAGGATCATATCAGAAAGAAAAGTGGGGAGGGTGCTGGAATGCTTACTCATAGCGGAGCCAAATGGGAGAGAGTGAAACAAACGTGTTCAGAGCACATCTGTGTTTCGGGCACGGTAGGTGGAAAGAAAACATGGCTAGGTGTAGCTTACATGTGGACCGAAGATAACTCTAAAGAAAGAAATCTGGAGATAAAGAATTGCACAAACACCGATAATAAAGATTTTGGTCATGGGGCCGAATTCATCCTCCTAGGGCACATGAATGACCACATGCGCGACTTTGACGAATATTCACACAGTAATGGGGGGTTAGTGTTCGATCTCTGCGAGCAACATAGTCTTGAGATAGTTGACACGGGGCCAAAGTATGATGGACAGATCACGTGGGAGGTAAGAAACAGGCTATCGAACTTTGATTATTGTCTTATGACAAAAGCAATCTATGAAAAACTGTGAAAAGTGAGAATAGACGAGGACGGGATGAATAGCTTGGATATTGTTCAAAAACGCATAACCTTACAATTGGGATATAAAACTGAAAATAATAACGTATAATCATAGTTTGGCAGCTTGTATTGAAATGACAAACAAACAACAAATATAGCCGCAAGAATAGAGGAAGAAGAAGGCATATAGCAGGCAAAGACTGGGGGTATAGTGAGCTAGTACATGTAATGACGAAGTAAATAAGAAAAGAGAAGAAAACTATTCACTGGAAAGGAAAGAGAAAGCCATGAAGATGGTGGAACAAGGATCTCCGGGAAGGGACCTAAAAGTGACGTAAAGCATCGAGGGAGCACAGAGAGGCAAAAAGGGAGAAGCGGCCGCAAGTACAAGTCAACGCAAGATGGGAAATATATTAAGAGAAAAAATCCATTGTACAGAAATTGGTCAAGGCAAAAATTCAGGGTGAAAGCGAACGCTGCGTGACAGAAATTCATGACAAAAGGAGGCCGCGCCTAGGATATTTTCGAGCCACATAAAACCGCTAAGTAAAAAGTCTGCCACATTGCAACAACATATTGTTGATGATAGAGGAAATCAATTGGAAGGGTACGAAGCGTTGGGTTACATCCAGAAGGTAACAGCCCATTCGTTTAAAAAGATCGTCCAGGAGATTTCCCCACTGGATAAAACCATGACGGAGAGCGAAACTAAAGAACTGGAAGAAGGCCGGAGGAAAAATTCCAAAGCGCATTGCTCCGGGTTTAGATGGGGTCCCCGTTAGCCTCATTAATGAATTAGGACATAACACGAAAGGACACTATTGAAACCCTGTAGAAAATGCTTACAGGAGAGGGATATACCGGACAGTTGGCGAAAAAGCAGAATGAACCTAATCTCTAAAGGCAAGGCGGGAAAGAATAACATTCGCTCGTATAGAGTGCTAACCATCATCATCATCATCATCATCAGCCTGTTTAGGTCCACTGCAGGACGAAGGCCTCTCCCAACGATTTCCAATCCACCCTATCCTGAGCGAGTTGGTTCCACTTTATGCCCGCAAACTTCTTAATTTCATCGCTCCATCTAACCTTTTGCCTACCTCTGTTGCGTTTTCCCTCTCGTGGTATCCATTCCGTCGCTCTTACTGTCCACCTATTATCCTTCCTCCTCATGACATGTCCTGCCCAGGTCCACTTCTTTCTTTTAATTGATAAGATAATATCGGCTACTCCTGTCTGTTCTCTGATCCACTCCGCTCGTTTTTTATCTCTTAGCGTTACCCCTATCATTTTTCTTTCCATTGCACGTTGCGTGCTCCTCAGTTTCATCTCTAGTTTTTTCGTTATTCTCCATGTTTCTGCACCGTACGTTAGTACTGGGAGAATGCAGTGATTGAATACTTTTCGCTTTAATGAGAGCGGCAAGTGTCCGGTCATGATTTCGTAATGCCTTCCGAATGCGCTCCAGCCCAGCCTTATTCTACGGAGAATTTCATTTTCCTGGGTTCCTGATATTAACTGTCCCAGATATACATATTCGTTTACACATTGTAAGGGTTCATTGTTGATTTTAAATTCCTGTTCCTTAGCTAAGCTATTGAGCATAACTTTGGTCTTTTGCCTATTCATTTTTAATCCAATTTTAATGCTTTCCCTGTTTAGGTCATCAATCATGTTGTGTAGTTCGTCACCATCATTGCTAAAGAGCACAATGTCGTCTGCAAATCTTAAATTGTTTAGATATTCTCCGTCTATTCGGATGCCCTTTTCTTCCCAGTCTAGACGTTTAAAGACTTCCTCTAAACATGCAATGAATAGCATCGGTGATATTGTATCGCCTTGTCTCACGCCTCTCCTGATCGGGATTTTTCTGCTTCTCTCATGTAGGAGTAGTGTGGCTGTGCAATCTTTGTATATGTTTTTTATGGTTCTCACGTATACGCCAGGTACCCCTTGTCTACGTAGAGCTTCTAGAACTGCTTGTATTTCTATCGAGTGAAATGCTTTCTCGTAGTCGATAAACGCCATATAAAGAGGTTTGTTATGTTCCGCGTACTTCTCAATTACTAGGTTGATAGCGTGGCTGTGGTCCATTGTCGAGTAACCTTTCCTAAAACCAGCTTGTTCTCTCGGTTGGTTAAAGTCGAGTGTTTCTCTTATCCTCGTAGAAATTACCTTTGTAAATAGCTTGTATATTACTGGGAGTAGGCTGATTGGTCTGTAATTCTTTAAGTCCTTTATGTCACCTTTCTTGTGGATAAGGATTATATTAGCATTTTTCCAGCTGCGCGGTACGCTACATGTCTTGATACATTTCGTGAAGAGCGATGCAAGTTTTTCAAGTACAATATCTCCTCCGTCTTCGATCAAGTCGGCTGTTATACCATCGTCACCAGCTGCTTTACCGCGGGACATGCCTTTGGCAGCTTTTTTGACTTCGTCCGCGGTTATACATGGAATTACGGTGTTCTCCTCTGGTTCTATTTCTATTAAGGTTGTATGGTCTGTCTGAGAGCTGTACAGTTCCGAGTAGAAATCTTCTGCTACCTTTACTATTTCGGTGAAACTGTTGATAACGTTACCTCGTTTATCTTTTAGTGCATGCATTTTGTTTTGTCCTAAGTGCAGTTTCTTTTTGACCGATTTAATGCTGGTGCCTTTCTCCACTGCTTTCTCTATTTCTCTCATGTTAAAGTTTCTTACATCTCTTTGCCTGGCTTTACTGATCAATTTCGATAGTTCTGCGAATTCTATCTTATCTTTTGATGAAGTTACTTTCATTTGTTGCCGTTTTTTTTATTAAGTCCTTGGTAGATTGGGACAACTTACTTGTTGTTTGCTTTGCTGTTTTACACCCGACTTCTATCGCGGTTTCAAGGATTGTTTTCGTTATGGTTTTGTTTATTTGTTCTAAATCGTCACCGTTTTCGTCTAAGGCCTCGAACTTGTTGCTTAGGGCGACTTTAAATTCGTCGTCTTTCGCTCTGATTACCTCTACATTACGTTTTTTTAGTGAATAATTTTGTTCTTGTTTTCTTTAGGTTAAGTACAATCTTTGCTCTTACTAGTCTGTGATCGCTGCATTTTATCTTCCCCACTACTTCTGTGTCTTGAATTATACCTGGTTGTTCGCAAATTATGAAGTCGATTTCATTCTTTGTTTCCCCGTTAGGGCTTTTCCACGTCCACTTCCTATTCTTGTGTTTCTTGAAGAACGTATTCATTATTCGAAGCTGGTTCCTTTCGGCAAATTGTACTAGCATTTCTCCACGGTTATTCCTACGGCCGACGCCGTAGTTGCCTATCGCCTGCTCTCCACTTTGTTTCGTTCCTACTCTTGCGTTGAAATCCCCCATGACTACTGTGTATTGCGTCCGTACTTTCTTTATTGCTAATTCGATATCCTCGTAGAATTGTTCTACTTGTTCATCGTCGTAGCTCGTTGTTGGCGCATATCCCTGGATTATCTTAAGTTTATACCGCTTATTTAGTTTTATTACGACGGATGCTACCCTTTCGTTAATGCTGTAGAATTCATCTTCGTTGCCCGCTATATTTTTGTGGATTAGGAACCCAACGCCATATTTTCTCTTTTCGGGTAATCCTCTATAGCAGAGGACGTGTCCATTATTTAAGACTGTGTAAGCTTCGCCTGTTCTCCTAACTTCGCTAAGGCCAATGACGTCCCAATTAACTCCCTCTAGTTCCTCGAGTAATTCCGCTAATCTAGCTTCGCTTGAGAGGGATCTTGCATTGAACGTTCCAATGTTTAGATTCCAGTGGCGGCCTGTCCGGGTCCAGTGGTTGTTACCGCCCTCTGCTGCTTCACAGAGCTGACCGCTGCCGTGGACAGATGTTCTGCAGCTGCTGGACACTGAGGGCGAGGGTTTAATTGTAGACATCGTGTGGGAGGTGGTGGCCAAGTACTTCACCAGGGAGGCCAATTCCTGTTCTGGTGTAGGAGTGAGTTGTAAACGGCACTTGAACGACTGAAAGCCTTTCAGGTGTCCAACCGTCGCCAGGATCCCCCTACCGACGTAATCTCCAGCTTATGACAACCATCCTTAAAAAAAAAAAAGAAAAGAAAAAAAGAAAGGGGGGGAGGTCGAACCTGTGATCCTCGGCGGTCTCAGTAGCCGCGGTTCCGCATCGTTAAACGTACACGCTTACAAAGCATTTCATGCGCGATAACTTCTATGTGCGTTACTATTTTGTACAGTATTTGGTCTCAAAATGTCCGCGATTATCTAGTTTTGCTGATCGCGACATCCAGGACGTCATGGTTATTAAAATTGCTCTGACAGGTAGCTGGGCGCGCGTGGAAAGTCGTGTTTTAGCGAGCGGTTTTAACTGCGCCGCTGTATGTTTTCGCGCACCGCATTCCGCGCGTAGCGCGAACGTTGTAGAAGTTGGGCTAAAAGAAATTATTGCGACCTTCCACGTGGGTAAAACATAAGTATTTTCTTAATTTTGCCACGTACGTAAACGGAAAAACAAAACAAATCGCTGGTTGTAAGTCGCGGTTGCATGATGTGTAATGAGTGATGAAATCTATAATTTCCTATGCCGGAATGGACGTGCAAAGACAAAATGGAAATATATAGGCATCAGGGAGGTAGCAGTCACACAGATACATACACACATATCTATATACAGCGGCACATCCACGCAAACATACACCCCAGGAAAGACACGCAAACTATCTATTGTGGCGGTGAAGGCATATTATCGCGCACATTCCTTATAGGAAGTGGATTCAGAGTTAACTCTGAGTTAACTTCGTCCGGATTTCTTCGGCCAGCTAAAAGATTTGTGGAAAGGTTAGTAGTGTACGGCTTGTCTGAAGGCTTGTCTAACCATTACATCGGTACTATACAGGATGGCTATGCAAGCAGTAAAATTAAAAATAGAAGCGTGTGCAGAACGTAACAATATTTTCAGAGAATTCAGAACGAATTTCGAGTAGACAGGCGATTATACGATAACCTATTTCTTCTTACTCAGTGTATAGAAATATCTAAAATAGAAAGCAGGCCCTCGTATGTTGCTTTTCTAGACATCACTGCGGCGTATGACAATGTTAATCAGGAAATATTGTCGGAAATATTGGAAGGAATGGGCATAGGCGAAGATTGTGTACCGCTTTTGAGGGAGATATATCGAGAAAATGCAGTTCGCATGGAATCGAAAGGAATCAGTAGCATAGATAACGTTGTTATTAGCAAGGGGCTGAGGAAAGGATGTCCTTTGTCGCCGCTGTTATTTATGCTGTACGTCGTTAGAATGGAAAAAGCGCTATAGGCGATAGCAACATTGGTTCTAATCTGTCACACAAACAGGGCGGCGTGATGATTCAGCAGGTGCTTCCGGGTTTATTTTATGCAGACGATATTGTTTTATTCGCGGACAGTCGAGATGATATATAACGGCTGGTGAATATATGCGGAAAGGAAGGCGAGGCTCCAGGACTAGGATCTTGTGTAATAAAATGTGGATTGATGGTATTCAATGGTCCCAACGACTAGGCGGTGTCCTTACAGGGCTAAGAAATACAGAGAGTAACGGAATACAATACCTCGGGATATGGATAAATGAGGATGATAGTACATCGAGGTGCCAAAAGCTTTGGTAGCCAAGAAAACGCTGCCATAAAGAAGCACGGAGTGTTATGGTGATAGAATGGTACCGGGGCTTACATTTGGGAACTGAGTGGTGTGCTCTAAAAGAACTTGTTGTTGGGCTAGTTGGTAGAACATATCCAAAACTTATTTTGAGCGCAACCACACGATGCATCCATCCACACACACAGTGAGCAGCAGTGAAGGCGTTCTGTTATCTATATAACAAGAGCATTGACACGCAGTGGAGAAAAGGAACTAGGAGGCTCACCACACAGCGTAAAGGTAAATTTCAGAGTGGCGGAGAAGACTTAGTAGTTGGCAGCGATGGAAAGAAAACCGTCTCTGAATAACTACCGAAAGGGCAAAAACAAAATAAAGAGGGAGGAATTTTATGATAATTAAAGAGGAAGCGTTTTACTGTGTCACGCAAGATCGGGCTGCCTCAGAACGCGTAGTTATAGAGAGAAACTCAGTAAACAAGAAGAAAAATGCACATGCTGTGAGGAACAGAGGGAAACGACAGATCATGTTCTGATTGAATGCGGAAATATCCACCCAGGTGTACGTTTGGGCACTACCGCATTTGAAGTCTTGGGTTTTAGGTAGAACAACGGGAAGCTGAAGATATCCGCTATTGAAATAAGAGACGGTTAGAATACTGTTGGCAGCAGTAGCGCACCGAGGATTTCTGCCGGGGGGGGGGTGTTCAATTTGTCACGAAGGGCTGGGCAAGCGATTACACAGTTGTTGCGTGTGTAAAAAAAGTAAATAAAGTGCCAAATAAGAGTGACACCAATGATGATGAATATTTTCATTATTTTTTCGGTGTTTTGCAGAGACAACCCCCGAACCCCCTCCCCCCCCCCCCCGTCGGTGCGCCACTGGGTGGCAGAAAACTAGAGGGAACGGACAAAAATAATTATAGGGAAAAATAAAGACTTTCTGCAATAAGGAGCAGAGAACTGGGCTCTGAATTTCCGTTTTTGCTATAGTGTGATCGATTTAATTTTTGATGGATGGATGGATGCTATGAGCTTCCCCTTTGTAACGGGGCGGTGACATGTGCGCCACCAGGCTCGTAAGCGATTCCATCTAAATGCTCGCCACCTAGCGAGCGCTCCTGGAACCAGCCGATCCAAGGTCGAGCTCGAAACGCGGCCTGTTATCGGATTACCGCGCGCTGCAAAACAGCTCTATAGTTCCTTAGTCGACGCCACGCCGCCTCGAAGCCGCCTGAAAAAGAAAGTATCATCATCAGAAGACTTTTGTTGCGTGCATTAGTGCGTGTCATCGCGATGCAAAGACAGCAACACGTCGTTTCATCGGTTCCCCAGAGAAGTAGACGACGCTTCGCACAGGGCAACATGGATTAGGAACTTGCGCATCGGCAAGAAGATGACGGGAACTATTCTAGTTTGTTCCGGGCACTTCACTCGCGGCACTGTTTAAATTCCCGGTGTGTACACAGATTATGTATGTGTGTGCGCGTGTTTATTATCATGCGCGCTTTTCGAAGGGCCGGAGTCTAGTTTAATTTACGCAAGCGCGTGAAAGAAATAGCTGTTTGTTTTTGTTGTTTTGTGGGGTTTTACGTCCCAAAAGCAGTTCTGATTATGAGAGACGCCGTAGTGAGGGCTCCGGAAATTTCGACCACCTGGGGTTCTTTAACGTGCACTGACATCGCACAGCACACGGGCCTCAACATTTCGCCTCCATAGAAATGCAGCCGCCGCGGCCGCGATTCCATCCCGCGACCCGCGGATCAGCAGCCGAGTACCATAGCCACTAGACCACCGTGGCGGGGCTGAAAGAAATAGCGACTTTGCTTATACGTGTACACCTAGTAACGTTTTCTGAATATGTCAATGCTCAAATTGAACTGCGGTAATCTTATTGCTGACGTAGTTTTGCCCGCATGCATTGTAGTAAGTAGAAATAAAGCCAGCGCTTGCCTTTGCTCGCCTGCTTCTTCCCATGCGCGCGTACGCCGCGTAATTTGTTTGGTGGTTATCGAGGTAATGTGTGATCGTTTCACGTAGTGCCTTTGGAGTTGCAGTTTATCTGGTGGCAATTCAGTATTTACTGTGCCGGTTCCAACTTTTGAGCCCTCGATCTGTTCACCACGCCTCTAAGTTCGATTTCCGGCACTGCGCATAGAACTGAACTCTTTTTACGCGTTTATAAGTGACGCATTTGTACTCGAATCATCTTTATCAAAATTAGTTGCATGCATCTTCCGGAGAGGCCTCCGAGTACTGCTAGCCCAAGAGAAGCTAGAGATTTTCTTCACGTTTGTCTTGACCACAATCTTACACAGTTATTAACTCAGCCAACACGCGTCACATGCGACTCCTCTAACATTTTAGATTTAATATTGACAACCCATCCTGATAGCCTGTCTTCGATCCACTATTGTCGTGAGATCAGCGACCACAATGTTATTCATGCGGACTCCTGTTTCAGCCCTGCTGCCAGACACATGCAAAAGAAAATAATAACCTTGTACGATAAGGGTAACTATGATGTTATAAACAATGAACTTGCAGCATTTTTTTAGACATTTCAGTTTAATTTTTATCAGCGCTCTGTTCAGGAGAATTGGCTCATTTTTAGGCAAAAGCTAACCGATCTAGTAAACAACTTCATCCCTAAATCTACTATTCGTTGCAACACTCAAAAGCCATGGTATAATAAATCTTTGCACAGATTAGCTAACAAGAAAAAACGTACATTCAGGTCTGCCAAACTGAAAGGGGGCTCCCACAATTGGGATAAGTACTACGCAGCCGAAAAAGCTTATTTGATAGCTGTCCGTGACGCTAAGTTTAAATTTTTCATCAGCGATTTGCCCAATGTGTTAACTAAGGATCCCCGCAAGTTTTGGCAGATAATTAACCCTAAAGCAGTTCTTGGCACCACTCTTACTAACTAATCCGGGGAGGTTCTATCAGACGCAGAATGCGCCGAGGGTTTTAATAAAGCTTTCTCATCTGTATTAACTAACGAATCACACGCACCCTTACCTGTGTTTCATGTGGTATCACACCTGTCATGCCTGAAATCAGCTTTTCTGCCGAGGGTATCTCATCTCTGATTTAAAAGATGAAACTAACATCAGCGTCTGGACTGGACGGCATTAATGCGAAACTTTTAAAAAATGTACGTCATATTGTTTCGGCTTATTTTGTATTGTTATTTTCGCAGCCTCTTCCTACAGGCATCGTTCCAGACGACTGGAAGGTGGGAAAGGTCGTTCCTGTCTTCAAATCTGGTAACAGAAACTCGCCACTGAACTACCGACCGATCTCCCTGACCAGCGTACCCTGCAAACTCCTGGAACACGTCCTTTACTCCTACGTCATGAACTTTCTCGATTCCCATAACTTCTTTCACCACTCTCAACATGGTTCTCGCAGGGGCTACTCTTGCGAAACACAGCTTGCCGTCTTTGTTCATGACCTTCATGCTAACCTTGACATTAACAAACAAACCGATTCTATATTTCTTGATTTTGCGAAAGCGTTTGACAAAGTGCCCCACCAACGCTTAATATTAAAACTGTCTTCCTTAAACTTGCACCCAGATGTACTAAATTGGATAAAAGAATTTTTAACTAACCGCACGCAATCAGTGTTTACCAATGATAACATGTCTAATCCCCTTCCGGTGTCATCGCGGGTGCCACAGGGCTCTGTTCTTGGTCCTCTATTATTTTTAATCTACATTAACGACCTACCGTTGCATGTGTCTTCTAATATCCGCATGTTTGCTGATGACTGCGTTATTTACCTAACCGTTACTAGCCCTTCTGACCAAATATTACTACAAGAAGATCTCGACCACGTCCTACGATGGTGTGATGACTGGCTAATGTCCTTGAACCCTACTAAATGCAAATTAATATCTTTCACTCGTAGTCTAAATCCTCTTCTCTTCCCTTATAACATAGCCACCGTTCCTGTTGAATCAGTAACTAATTATAAATACCTTGGAGTCACCTTAACCAACAATTTGTCCTGGAACACTCATATTGCTAAAATCATATCATCATCTAACAGAACTTTGGGCTTCTTAAAACGTCATTTATGCAACGCTCCAAGTCATGTAAAACTACTTGCATATAAATCATTAGTAAGATCAAAGTTAGAATACGCACCTCCCATCTGGAATCCACCCGAAGTTGGCTTCACAAACTCTCTAGAAATCATTCAAACCGTGCAGCTAGATTCATTCGTGCTTAGTATTCATATGACGTCAGTGTTTCATCCCTCAAAACCGAGTGCAGCTTATCATCTTTGTCTTGTCGCCGACGCATTGCAACCCTCTCGTTATTTCACAAGTTCTTTCACTCGCCACTTAATCGCTCTCCTTACATTATCCCTGCAGCTCACATATCGCACTGGTCATGCACTACAAGTTTTTCGCCCCCGTGCCCTTACTAAAGCATTTTCTGCTTCGTTTTTTCCCAGAGCAGCAAGAGACTGGAACGGCCTTTCCCACGACATCGCCACAATGACCTGCCCATCAAGCTTTGTGCATAAGCTATCAGAATTAACTACATAGTCATCATTGTGACAATATCGTTATTGTATATGAACCCACCCCTTATGTAATGCCCCGCAAGGGTCTTTAAGGTAATAAAATGAAATGACAAATGAAACACCTTCCTTCTTCAACTTCAGGCTCGCTGGAAAGGCTCTTTGTCCTTAAAAAATTCTGATGCGCATCTCCGAACAAGTGCGATGTTTGAGCGCACAGCGCAATTATTTCCGCTACTTCGCTGCTGAAATCCTTTAGGCCAATTATTATCAGATGTTCGGCAGCAAGAACCCTTTCGCCTTGGACGAAGCATTGAGATTCAAGCCCGCAATCAAGAAACCTTAGTACAGCGCTAAGCCAAAGCGCGGCCGATTACTATCAGATGTTCGGCAGCAAGAACCCTTTCGCCGTGGACGAAGCATCGTGATTCGACCCCGCAATAAAAACCCTTAGCACAGCGCTAAGCGAAAGCGTGGCCGTGACCCTGGATGTGGAAGCCATTGTAGTGAATGGACCGGATTTCTTAGGAACTTTTTGTGTGTCTGAACATTTTTGTGTACATTTGAAAGACATTCATGCCGGCCCGCTACGAAGCCAAAGCCAGGGGCAGGTGGCGTGCTCGGCGGCGGCACAGAAGAAAAGAAGAGGCTCGCGCGGTGCGCGCAGAGGGAGCTCGTGGTCCAGTAGAACAAGGCAGACGACCGCGTTGTTCCGAGCTCCTGCGGCTCTTCCTGGGCGGGCCTGAAGACGACGCGCCTGCCTGTTAGTGCCGACGCGCGAGAGTGCCTGCAGGACGTCGCGTGGAGCAGGCATACGCACTGCCTGCTCATCTGGACTCCTGGAGCGGCTTGCGGCCTCATCCAGGAGAGGTCTAATTGGAGGACCAGTGCCGGGAAGCCTCCAGCGCGAGGTGAACCACAGGTGCGGCTGGTCACTGTAGAGCAGCCGTGGGCCGGCACCCGCTGTATCTGACGCTGCGACGCCACCGTGCGGAGTCGTCGCCTCCGCCGACAGTCGACGCGACGCCTACTTGCCTCCGGCGACGAGTCATGGCGACGGTCCTGTGTCAACACGCCCACCGACGAGGCAACGACTGCGTCGTGACCGAACTAGTGAGGCGTCGATTTTTTGTTTTCTTGAACTCCGCACGTTGTGGACCATAATCCAATTTCTGTTCCTTAACGTTTCTCATTTACTACACCAGTGTGCATGACGTACCCATCCCCATCGTCCTGTCATATAAATATGTGTTATTTTTTCCCTCTTACGCCCCCGTGTCCTCGCAGTACCTTTCTCGTCTGACCATACACAAGCATTCGTGACGAAGGTCCTCTTAATCCTTTACAGCCATCTTTGTTTATCTCAGCAATGTTGCCAGATGAACCACTTTTTTCTGGAGTTTCGAACTGAGGTAGATTTAAAGGGCATGAGCACAACTTAAAAGAGAGGGAAAAAAGGAAAAGTTCTTAAATTTCTTACGAGCCTGGTGGCGCGCATATGTCACCGCCCCGTTACAAAGGGAACGCTCATAGGATCTGTGGCGACACACTGTGCGCCTATTTCCTCGCAGCCGTGTCATCCAGCCCAGCGGAACTCGGCTACACGCAGCACCGCGTGTCCGATAAAATGCAGTGCTATCGCAGCGTCACTGGAGTTGGGCGTCACCGACGGTGGCTACATAAGGAGGCTGGCCAGATTGTAAACTCTCTTCTACTTACCTTTCGCTACCCGGACGAGCGTAGCCACCCTCTCCATCATAAAGCGGCGGTGGTTTCGGCTCTGCTGACCCGTGCACGGAGCGCTTGTTCTTCGGAGAATAAGCGGATAGAAGAAGAACAGGTGGTCAGAAGCGACCTTCTAAAGAACGGCTACTCTCGAAAGCCTTCGTTGGAAAGGTTGCTCGCCGCCAGACTAATCCCCGCCGACCCCTTCGAAAGGACACTGACCCGCCGCCTTGCAAGCCCATACGTGTGTGTATTCCCTACGTTCAGGGTACCAGCGAAGCGCTCGCACGTGTGCTGTCTGAGCAGGGAATAAGAGTAGCACACAAGCCAATTTCCACGCTTGGCCATTTCCTTCCGCGCCCGAAGGACAGGCTGCCGAGGGAGAGAGCGCAAGGTGTGATTTACTCCATTCCTTGTTCAGACTGTGGCGCGTCGTACGTGGGTGAGACGAAGAACTTTCCAGAGAGGCTACGACAGCACAGGAACGATGTCCGCAAGCTCGATAGACAAATGAGTGCATTAGCTGAGCACAGCGAGGTGCATGACCACCGCATCGATTTTGACAACTCCCGCGTCCTCGACTTGGAAACCAGTTTTCACAGGCGGCTTTTTGTGGAATCATGGCACATTCAGGCGACACCTGGTAACGTGAACCGGTCTGCAGGTGCAATGCCGAGTGTCTATTTTAGCGGACTCGGACGCCTGGTTCATAAGTAGCATGACCCCCCTCGGTTTGAAGAACCGGAAAAAGACAAAGGAAAGAAGATAGAGGCAAAAAAGAAACAAGAAAAGGAAGGCCTTATAAGCACTGCTGTTGTCAGGTGCCCTCCAGTCACCCCTGAAGAAGGGTCCGAGTGGGACCCGAAACGTTGGGCTATATATGTCGAGTAAAGTTTTTTTTTTACTTTAGATGAGTATATTTGCTTGGTGTCCCCCCTTTTTCACCTTTAATTTCGTCCCAACCAGACAGATCTCTGTCAAATGTTCACCTTTATATATATATATATATATATATATATATATATATATATATATATATATATATATATATATATACACATGCGATTCCTGGTGGGCATTTTTGCCTTTACACTCCGCTATGACTGCGAGCTTGGGGAGGCACCATCAGTTTCGTTGGCGGGCTGCAGTGGCTGTGTCGCGCTAGGTGGTCTCAGGGTCGGCAAGCTCTGGCTTGTAGAATCGCCAAAGGAGTCTTTGGAGGCTGACATTGGCTGTGTTGCTGTGGTCGTCGCAGGACTCGGTCACGCTGCGACTTGACTAGGGAAACTGCTTGGGACACCTCTGCTGGGCGACATTGGCTAGGTCTTAGTGATAGAATGTCTCGTAGATAACGGGCCCATTGCGCATGAGAAAAATATGGAGATGGTCTTCGGCACCAGGCCATCGTATGCCGCTACAAAGGCGAAGCTGTTGAAATGATCCAAACTGCTGCTTGTAGCGAGCCGGTGCTGCAGTATCCTGGCAGTGCTCGACAAGGGGCGAGTCGCCGTGCTGGTGTGGGACGCCGCCTGTGATACTGTGAGGGAGCTCGGTGATCTTGAAGTAATCCCGTGTGTACGTGAGACTAGAAAGCCATAGGAGGTGCGGTCATGAGCCGTGTCACCTACCGGAGGCAGGAGCTGCATGCTGTGGCCCCGGATAACAATCACATCATCTGTGTTTGTCGTCACGGCTCCATCAATCTCACCTAGCGCCTGTCTGAAGTGCGAAGACATCTTGCCGGTAGTTGCCGTAACAGTATTCGTGAGCTCGCCTTTACTGAAGGAGACGTCACGGGGCTCGAGCTCAAGCACCCCTTTTCTAGGATACGGTCCGATCGTATTGAATCCATCCGGCTACTGATATCTGACAATAGATCCATGTGTCCAAGTGAAGATGAGCCTGTCGCCGCTGTCACCTTCTTAAGTGGCTGGAATGTAATGTCATTTTCTTGCAACGGGCTCGTCTCAGGTGTTGCCGCAGAGTCCGTTATCTGAGGTGGTGAGTACGGGCTCAACCCTGTGTTTGCACCAGTGTGGTTCCCGACACGCACTGTCGAAGAGCTAGTGGTTGCACCTGGAACGTTAGCGTGGTGTCTCTCGTCAGGTGCGTCTATGTGAGTATTGAAAATGTTGGAACCATTGGGAAGTGGTCCAAAGACCGCTATAAAAGAACTCCATCCTGCCAAGACTGATGCCATATGCCCTGGTACCTCTATAATGCCTCGGCGGCTTCGCAAATGTGGTTTAGGCCCACATTCCATTTTTTGATGATCCGGCGAGACATAGCGACTGCCGAGATGGTTATGTTGTTGATCCACAGGAAGGCATAATCCTGAAAACCACGAAACACCGGGAACGCACATGCATTTGGCGATGGTGATGCCGCACAGGATAATCCGGAAGTTGCTGTGGCGACGATGTTGACTTGCTCGGTTAGCAACGGCATGGCCCGCACGGCGTCCGTGAGGTGGCTGACCGAGGCACTCCAGGAGCCCAGGTAGGCGGCCGCGAAGGATTCGGTGGCATCTGTCCTCACGGCGGCGGGACCCACGTCGGAGCGAGCTCGGCCGGCGTCTCTGCTCGGATCATGGTCCGACGTAGTCCTGGGCGAGGATTCGTTGCCACGGGAAGCGCAAACGGCGTTCCCAGGGAACACATGCCCCTGCGCTGTCGTAAGTCGATGCGGGGGCGCGACGCCGGTGTAATACAGACCTTGGAGGGCCAGGGAGGCCTGGACGCCGTCCCTGAATGGTCCCAAATGTTCCCTCTGCGGCATAAGGGTTGCGAGACCCATGGCCGCGGAAGCGTCGACGGCGTTGCTTGAATGTAATTTCCGCAGCACCCATGAGCCTCGAGGGCGCCCTTAACGTGTTTCCTACGTCGTCTGCGCCAATGTTATGAGAGTTGAGACAACAGCCGTTCGCTGGGAAAGCCGTTCTGTGCCTCTTCGTACTGCTCTGCGTCGCTGCGCCTCAAGTCCGAGCATGCGAGTGCAGATTCCCGCCTTTACAATATATATATATATATATATATATATATATATATATATATATATATATATATATATATATATATATATATATATATATTGTAAATGTCTTGAAAAAGGTCGGGCTCCGACCGAAACGTTGACTTAATAAACCGTCGTTCTGTAAGAGGCGCATCGTCAATTCTGTTATATATATATATATATATATATATATATATATATATATATATATATATATATATATATATATATATATATATATATTTCCCATTTTTCGCGTCGTCGCTCTCCATCACCGATGCGGCGCTCCTCTTCTCCCGTTCGACCAGCTACTTCGTCCTCGGACCACCCACCGGAAAACTAAGCGGTGCAGCTTCGGGAGGGAAAGCAGCATCTTTCGGACTCCTCCGCAGCGGCCCTCAAATGTACTGTTGGTGTGTGTTGAAGGTGTATCGGCTGAAGCATTGGTAGACACAGGTGCAGTGCTTTCCGTCATTAGCCTTGAACTATGTTCACCACAATGCGTTGTCGGGCTAGTTGGTGTGAATCCATAGTGCTTATTTAGCGCAAAAAAACAATACACAGGAAGGAAGGACAGGACAAAGCGCTACTCTCAACTGATATCGTTTATTGCGTCACCCCACTCTTTATACCACCCAGATACTGGAAGGACATGCGTAGTAACACCAAGCGCGGCAACCACCACAACTTCATCATCCGAGCACACTCATGATAGCGCTTCCAAAAAAGAAAATTCATTGCTAAACAAGGTCAAGGAAGGCACGCTAATACACTGGGAACCGAAGGACTTTATGTAAAACGCTTCTGATAATTCTCGGGCGGTGGTGTCACCGCTCTTCTTTAAAATACTAGTCTGTCTAAACAAGGCTTGACACTTACACTTTTTGCAATGTTGAGCTAAATGGGAGCCTGTACCGGTTGGCAGGGATCGCTCATGTTCTTTGAGGCGCTCATTGACACAGCGGCCTGACTGACCTACATACACTTTGCCACAAGAGAGTGGAATCTTGTAGACCACACCTACGCTGCAATCTACAAAGTTGAAATGTTTCTTTTCACATTGCGGCTTATTATTTTCTTTACCGATACGCGAGCACAGCATTGACAGTTTCCGGGGGGCAGAAAGCACTACTGGAATCATCTTTAATGAAGTCGTGCCATCACACTGCGAACGAGAGCTTTAACGCGCATCTAAAACGACTGCAGGATGCGCGATACCCAAGTGCGGTAGTGACGTCGGTCTCCGAGGTGTTGCTTCAAAAGTTGAAAGGCAAGCGCCAGAGGTGTAACAATGACACACAGAAGAAGAGGCCTGCAGTTTGAAGTTTGAAGTTTATTCACATTCACATGGAATCAATACATATCGCTTGCAAACACTGTATGGCCCCGTAGCCGAAGGCTAGTTGTGCCATATTGCCACAAAGTGGCTCACAATCTTAAGAATGTGGCTGCCAGGTACCAAATTCCAGTAGTGTTTTCTGCCCCCCGGAAACTGTCAATGCTGTGCTCGCGTATCGGTAAAGAAAATAATAAGCCGCAATGTGAAAAGAAACATTTCAACTTTGTAGAATGCAGCGTAGCTGTGGTCTACATGATTCCACTCTCTTGTGGCAAAGTGTATGTAGGTCAGTCAGGCCGCTGTGTCAATGAGCGCCTCAAAGAACATGAGCGATCCCTGCCAACCGGTACAGGCTCCCATTTAGCTCAACATTGCAAAAAGTGTAAGTGTCAAGCCTTGTTTAGACAGACTAGTATTTTAAAGAAGAACGGTGACACCACCGCCCGAGAATTATCAGAAGCGTTTTACATAAAGTCCTTGGGTTCCCAGTGTATTAGCGTGCCTTCCTTGACGTTGTTTAGCAATGAATTTTCTTTTTTGGAAGCGCTATCATGAGTGTGCTGGGATGATGAAGTTGTGGTGGTTGCCGCGCTTGGTGTTACTACGCATGTCCTTCCAGTATCTGGGTGGTATAAAGAGTGGGGTGACGCAATAAACGATATCAGTTGAGAGTAGCGCTTTGTCCGGTCCTTCCTTCCTGTGTATTGTTTTTTTGCGCTAAATAAGAACTATGTTCACGTTTGAGAAAAGTGAAGATGCCGTATACTGGACCTCCTCTTCGATGTGCTAACGAAGTTCCTATTCGTCCCGTTGGTGTGTGCACAGCGCGAGTTTTCATCGATGGCATACTTCACCACATCCAGTTTATTGTCCTGTCTTCATGTACTCACACACTTATTCTAGGATGGGACTTCCTCTCTTCAGCTTCAGCAGTGATATCTTGTCGTCCACGAGTTGTTCACATAAAAGACACGGAATTTTCATCTGGTGGTAATGTTCACAGTCTGCGTTTTGTCACGGTCGCCGATTGTTCTGTACCTCCGGGCGAATAGAATGTTCTAGCGCTGACGTCCGATACCATCGTTAACGGTGACGTGTTCCTTGCTCCGTGTGATCGCTGGATTTCTGGTGGGCTTGTAATTGCACCTAGCCTCGTCCGGTTTCACGACAGCAGAGCATTCGTCACTGCACGCAACCCCATTTCTTGGCCCCTCGTTCTGCCCCAAGGTACTGTTGCGAACTGCTTTGCTGACACCGAAACTCTTGCCCTGATGCTGCTTAACACAAGTACCTGCCTACTCTTTTTCATGACCACCCGACGACCGTAGTGTGAACTGCCACCATAAACCCCGACATCACTGCGGAGCAAAAGCAAGATCTCTTGGCTCTACTTCGAAAACACCGCACTTCATTTGACATCCACTCGAAGCCTCTGGGACGCACGTCCGTCGCTGTGCATCGCATCGAAACCGAGGGCCGTTCGATTGTCCGCCGACGCCCTTACCGCGTGTCTTCCGCAGAGCGCAAAATCATCGAGGACAACGTCAGTGACATGCTCAAGCACATCGATGGGCCATCGTCCAGTTCTTGGTCGTCGCCTGTTGTCTTGGTCCGGAAGAAGGACGGCTCGGTACGGTTTTGCGTTGATTATCGAGCACAGAACGAGATCACGCGAAAAGACGTAAATCCGATGCCGCGAATTGACGACGCCCTTGACTCTCTTCAGGGCGCGGAATATTTCTCAAGTCTCGATCTCCGATCAGGGTATTGGCAAATACCTATGCACGAAGCGGACAAGGACAAGACGGCCTTTGCAACACCCGATGGCCTCTATGAGTTCAATGTGATGCCATTTGGTTTATGTAACGCTCCCGCAACGTTTGAGCGTATGACAGATACAGTTCTACGTCGCCTCAAGTGGAAGACTTGCCTATGTTATCTCGATGACATAGTTATATTTTCTTCTACTTTTCATCAGCATCTAGAGCGGCTGGACGAAGTCCTGACATGCATTTCTAATGCCGGCCTTCAACTGAACACAAAAAAATGCCACTTCGCCAGAAAGAATATCGTCACGCAGTATTGTGACTAGAAGGATCCAGACGTAGAGAGCGTCTTGGGGCAGCCACTTTATTGGACACCTTGTCCTGATTCGGTGGTAGCGTCGACAGGCGCAGCTGTCTCTGGGCGGGTCACAAGGGAGAAGAGCCCCACGGCTCGGCGACGCACGCTTTTAGGGGCGAAGCTCCTTAAGGCGTGGGTCGTGCGTCCCCGATGTATGTAGTTGTAGGTAGCCACCTCTCGTTTAGTTCTTGGAATGTCCGCTAGATGGCGGTACTTGTATATGAGCGCTGGAGGTGCCGCTGCTCTGCGATTAGCTGCTGCGCGGGGCTGCGCCGGGAGCGCTCCTCTCATTCTCCTGGATCGTCGCCGTACGCGTCGGATCACGCTTCATGGACCATGGACGAAGAGAAAAAAATTCCGAACGTTGTGTCCGAAGCGCGGAATCGAACGAGGGACCCCTCGCTTCCGAACGCGCAGCGCTAGCCACTACGCCACGAAGCGCACATGGGGACATGCACCACGATGACAGTAAACACCCAATATTAACGAAAGACTGCGCGTTTTTAACGCGTTTGTGCTAGCGCCTTACGACCCGTGTAAGAAGCTGGTGTAAGACGCTGAGGCCTCTCCGCCTTTTACTCTCTCAGCAGTCATGTGATGGCGTCGGCAAACGCGGTTCGCGTTGCGGCCTGTGTAAGGGGCTGCGTGAGACGTCTTTACACGATGATCGACTGGACGAATTGCACGGAAGATTCACGGTTTACCGATGATTCCCTCCGGAGCTTCGGCCACTCATCATCATTCACCCCGTGGATATGCTGCGATTTTTTTTTATATACCGCAGAGTTCGAGCGGAACGCTCCTTCACGCGCGTTCGTAATAGACGCCTAGTGTACGCACGCATGGACGCAAGCCGAAGGTATACAATAGTTTGAATGGCGTCATTTGGGTCGTTTCCTGTACTGCGGTGTTGTAGGCGAATGTCACATAGGGCAATAAGGCGTCCCAAGACTTATGCTCGATGTCCACATACATTGACAGCATGTCGGCGATAGTTTTGTTCAGCCGCTCTGTAAGGCCGTTGGTCTGGGGGTGGTATGCCGTTGTCCGACGGTGGCTTGTGTGACTATAATGGAGGATTGTTTGTGTCAAGTCAGCGGTGAACGCCATGCCTCTGTCAGTTATAAGCACTTCGGGCGCACCGTGTCGGAGAACGATGTTTTCGACGAAAAATTTCGCGACTTCTGCGGCACTGCCCTTGGGTAACGCTTTTGTTTCCGCGAAACGGGTGAGATAGTCCGTTGACACGACGATCCATTTGTTGCCATCTGAGGACGTCGGGAATGGCCCCAGAAGATCCATTCCAACTTGCTGGAAAGGCCTTGAAGGTGGTTCGATCGCCTTGAGATATCCAGTAGGTTTCAACGGGAGCATCTTGCGTCTTTGGCAGTCTCTACAGGTCTTTACGTATTGCGCGGTGTCTGAGGGCAGGTTCGGCCAGTAGTATTTCCTCTGAATTCTTGCAAGTGTGCGGGCGAATCCCAGGTGACCTGACGCTGGTTCATCATGGCAAGCATGCAGAATTTCTGTGCGAAGTTCCGGTGACACTAATTGATTGATTTGTGGGGTTTAACGTCCCAAAACCAGCTGTGATTATGAGAGACGCCGTAGTGGAGGTCTCCGGAAATTTCGACCACCTGGGGTTCTTTAACGTGCACTGACATCGCACAGCACACGGGCCTCAACATTTCGCCTCCATCGAAATCCAGCCGCCGCGGCCGGGATTCGATCCCGCGACCTTCGGATCTGCAGCCGAGTGCCATAACCACTAGACCACCGTGGCGGGGCTTCCGGTGGCACTACAAGGAGGAGTTTGGCCCTGTTTGGAGAAAAGTTCTTTTTCACAAGAACGTTGTTGTGAAGGCAAAATGAAGACAGTCCACGGCTATATGATTTCGGAACTGATGTTGTCCTGCCTTCCAGGTGTTGAATGAGAGAACGAATGTCCGGATCGCATCGCTGTTGTTCGGCAAAACGAGCGGCGCTGATCGCTCCGAGGAAGGCGTCGTCATCACCGTCTTGAGGGGCAGCATCGATGGGAGCACGGGAAAGACAGTCAGCGTCGGAATGCGTGCGGCCAGATTTATAAACGACCTTGACATCAAATTCTTGAAGCCGCAGACTCCAACGCGCTAGGCGGCCTGACGGGTCTTTCAAATTAGCCAGCCAGCAAAGCGCGTGGTGATCTGTGACCACCTTGAAGGGACGGCCATACAGGTAAGGGCGGAATTTTGCAGTTGCCCAGATAATCGCGAGGCACTCCTTTTCGGTTGTCGAATAATAGGACTCTGCTTTCGAGAGAGACCGGCTTGTGTAGGCGACAACATTTTCGACAGAGCGTTTTCTTTGTACCAGTACTGCGCCGAGGCCTACGCTGCTTGCATCGGCATGGATCTTAGTTTCAGTGTGTTCGTCAAAGTGCGCGAGTACTGGAGGTGACTGAAGGCGGCACTGGAGTTCGGCAAATGCATCAGCCTGTTCGGCGCCCCACACAAATTCAACGTCCGATTTCGTCAGTCTTGTCAGTAGCTCAGCAATCTTGGAGAAATTTGGAACGAATCTTCTGTAGTACGCGCATAATCCCAAAAAATCGTCGGACACCTTTTTTGTCTTTAGGACGCGGGAAGCTGGCGATGGCTGAAGTTTTCTGTGGGTCGGGCCTGACACCATCCTTGCTGACGACGTGCCCGAGGACCTACAATTCTTGGTAAGCAAAAGGGCATTTTTCTGCGTTCAATGTCAGCCCCGAAGATTCGATTGCCGTGAGCACAGTCTTGAGTCTGCTCAAGTGTTCGTCGAAGCTTGCGGCGAAGAATACCTGGGCCTCCACTCAGCGGTGGTGAGATAGTCCGCAATATCATGCGGGCGTTCGCCTCGTCTGGGAGGTGGTGCAGTTGGGGGGAACCCACGTAGGCCCATTTCTCTGTACTGACAACGGCGGTAGACATGTCCCGCTTCGCCGCAATGATAGCAGAGTGGGCGACGGTCGGGTGCGTGCCATATGTCAGTCTTCCGCAGTGCTGTTCGTGCGGGAGGTGGTGCACGAGTCTCCACACGCGTCGATGGGAGGCGACGTCACGGGCATAATGTCATCCCGGCGCAAGGTTGGCGGCCGCACTACACGGCGTGCAGCTGAGGCGTATATCATTACTTCTGGTGCGTTTGTCACTTCGCGAGGTTCATGGGTCCCTAGCGCGTGCTGAACTTCCTCTCTTATTATGCTAGCGAGGGACGAAACTTCTGGCGTCGACGTCGGAAACATCATGCGCATTTCTTCGCGTATGACGGCTCTAATCATGTCTCTGAGGCTATCGTCGTGCGACGGGTTGCTTGGAGTGGCTGCAGTGCCCATCGATGTCGTTGAAAACCGGTCATAATGCCTTGCGCGCATTTGCAACGATTTTTCGATGTGGCCGGCTTCCTTTAGGAAGTCTTCTACTGTAGAGGGGGTGTTACGTAGGAGACCAGCAAAAAGATTTTCTTTATCTCCTCTCATCAAAAAGCGTAACTTCCTTTCTTCGGTCATTGCCGGGTCGGCTCGTCGGAACAGGCGATGCATTTCTTCTACGTACATCAGTACAGATTCCCCAGGCTGTTTCACGCGCGTCTGAAGCAGCAGCTCGGCGCGTTCCTTTCCATTTTCACTGGGAAATGATTGTAATACATGCTGCTTAAACAAATGCCAGGTAGACAGCGACGCTTCACGGTTTTCGAACCATAGCAGAGTCTTCCAAAGAAAAATAAACGTGCCTCAGCTTGTTGTCCTCGTCCCAGTTGTTAAGAGTGGCTACTCTTTCAAATTTTTCAAGCCATTCCTGAGCGCCTTCCCACGGTGAGTCATGGAATTTTGGCGGCTTTCTCGGTGGCTGGAGGACAATCGGCGTCGCATTTGTGTCGGTGGTATTAGTTCCTGTCGCCTTCGTTGTCATCTTGACTGGGAGAGGGCCGGACTCCGGGGGTAAGTTCAGCAAGCGGCGACTTGCTCGCTGCGGAACGGCGCCGTCAACAGGAAGCGTAGGATGGGGCCTGCTGCTCTTGCTTCCTACGGGCGTCTTAGGCATGAGACGTCAGCACCTCCACCGAATGTCACGCAGTATTGTGACTGGAAGGATCCAGACGTAGAGAGCGTCTTGGGGTAGCGACTTTATTGGACACCTTGTCCTGATTCGGTGGTAGCGTCGACAGGCGCAGCTGACTCTCGGCGGGTCACAAGCGAAAAGAGCCCCACGGCTCGGCGACGCACGCTTTTTATATCCCGCAGAGTTCAAGCGGAACGCTTGTTAAGAACGCGTCGACGTAGAAAGTCGTAGGCCACAGCATCCTCCACGCGCATTCGTACTAGACGCCTAGTGTACGCATGCATGGACGCAAGCCGAAGGTAGAAATTAAAGCGCGCGTCTGTCGCTATGATAGAAAAGACGGCATGTGGCAATATCATCGTGCTCGGCCACCTTGTTAGTAAAGATGGTGCTCGACCGGATCCTGAGAAGGTGGCTGCTGTGACACGCTTCCCTCGCCCGGAAAACCAAAAGCAACTACGGAGTTTGTCTACGGCCTTGAAAAATGTCGGCAACTTGCTCGACTCAGGACAGAAGCCAGTCAACACGATCGCAAGGAGCGCTATGACAGCACTCACCGTGACATATCTTTCCGTCCCGGCGACGAAGTGCTCCTATGGACACCCACTCGTGTTCCCGGATTGTGCGAAAAGTTCTTGTCGCGATTCCTCGGACCGTACATCATCATCATCATCATCAGCCAATTTTATGTCCACTGCAGGACGAATGCCTCTCCCAATCCTTGCCATCCTTGCCTGTCCTGCGCGAGCTGATTCCATTTGATGCCTGCGAATTTCTTGATTTCGTCCCCCCATCTTACTCTCTGCCGCCCACGGCTGCGCTTACCCTCTCTTGGTATCCATTCCGTCGTTCTAACTGTCCATCGGTTATCTAGCCTTCTCATCACGTGGCCTGCCCATGTCCATTTTTTCTTCTTAATATCGTTCATTATGTAGGCAACCCCCGTTTGTTCTCTGACCCACTCGGCTGTCTTCCTATTCCTTAGTGTAACGCCTATCATTTTCCGCTCCATCGCCCGCTGCGCGGTTCTTAACTTCCTCTCTAGCTTCTTTGTTCATCAAACATCCCCTGTTAACTATCTCATCACTCCCCTTGAGGCTTCTCCAGACCGTCGCTGCTGTGGCTCAGACATTGTCCATGTTTCGCGTCTCAAGCCCTTCGTTCGACGTATCTCCCCAGTTTAAGGCAGGGCCAGGCAGACCGCTTTGGCGCGCGGGGAAAATGTGTGAGCATTGTTCGTCTGCTTCATCTTCTCACCTGTAAATATTCATCATCACCGCTTACGCTGTGGCAGCGGGGCTCGGTCTCGGTACAATAAAAAAAGGAAGAGTCTTGCGGCCTGAACGTTGTCTCACAATATATATATAGCAACATTAAGCGGCCGTTATTTGCTGCGTCGAAACGACAAGGGGGAGCCGCTTGAGAGTTCCAAGCGTAACCGTGAGTATCACCCCTAATTTCCCTTGTAGATTCTTGGAGAACAACGTATAGACGCGGCGAAACAAGCAACAGCATCTATAATTGTAATTCAACGAAATGCCACGAAATGTCAAGAATTAGTCGGGCTGTTGAGCCACTTTGTAAACGATCGAGTACTCGGGCTTTTTCGTGAAGGCAAACAACCGCGTGGAGCCGTGACACACGATTGATTTATTTCTGGTGTTTCGCGTCCCGAATGCATGACATGATTATGAGAAACACTGTAACGGAGGGCTCCAGAAATTTCGACCACTTAGGGTTCTTGAACGTGCACTGACATCGCACAGTTCACGGGTCAGTGATACAGGATTACGGCAACAGAAATATTCGTGGTGAACGGGAAATATTCGTGTCTGTTAGGGGCGAAGCTCCTTACGCCGCGGGTCGTTCCATCCTTTGAGGATGTTGTCCCTTGTCGCCACCTCGTCTAGTTCGTGAAGTGCTCACTAGATGGCGTGAAGGCGCTGCCGTGCTCGCTTCATTCATATGTATGGGAACCCGTAGTATGGGAGCGCATGGCGCACGAGACCGCTAGGTCTCGTGCTCGCTCTTGAATGATCTCAGAATGATCAGGAAATGACGCTGCGGTGCTGCTTAGTTAGTACGTGAATTGATCAATAGATGGCGCTGCGGCGCTCGCTGTTTCGTTGTCGCGTCGTAGCCATGCTCGCGCTCGCCCTCGGCGTGTGCCTCCCGGCGCGCGAGCTCGCTCACTCTTCCATCGGCTGTCTTGTGAGAGAGAGAGACAGAGAGAGAGCGAAAGGCGCGCGTTGACTATGGAAACGCTCTTTCTTCGATGAACGCTCTACCAGCTCGCCAAAAAGGATACCGACTGCTCGCGCTGGAGAACCGTTCACCGACCACCCATATTCATATAGAGGCACTGGATCTTGACTTGTAATAAAGTGCCGGTGGGAGATTTCACTTGCGCTTTGTTGAACCATAAGGATTCGTAGCGTGCGCGTTAACTAAATTAATCCGGAACTCGGCACGATCTACGAGGAACCTCCGTAGCTTCGCCCACTCATCATCATTCACTCCGTGGATATGCGTGGAATTTTTCAGTGGCTAGAACTTTCTGGCGAGCTAGTTGGTCTATAGCTTTTCAAACATTTTATAACTGCAGGACAAGGCCGGAAAGAAAACACACAGAACAGCACAAGCGCTGACTGCGAACGAAGGAAAGCAGCAGATCCTTCAAGCAGGCACCTGGACGCCTGTCCACACTGCCTCTCACCCGTGCGCCCATAAACAAATATGAGGCTTCTAAGTGTTTACACAAACCAAGATTTGGACGGAGAAGTCACCGGGAAACACAAGCCATTCCAACAATGCATTAAAAACAAGACAGAGCGAAATCATGCTAGTATATGTGATAGAAAAGAAACTGGCAGATGTGACATAACAAACAACCAGAGTGAAGGGGAGAAGACGATAGTATAACAACGCTTGCAGGCAAACAACAATCAACAAAATGTAAAGCCGATCATCGGATAAACAGTTATGAAAGAGTAAAAAGGGAGCGTGATGAGAAAAACATTTAACAGAAGTAAGGTCATGTCTACCTGACAAGAAAAGGGTTGGGTTAAATCCGATGAAAGGCAGACGCTCATCCGGTGTTTAAGCATAAAATTGTAGACCAAAGTAAACTACCAAAGGAACCTCCGACAAGAAAAGAAATTTATGCGAAGGATGCGCACAGGTCAGTTATGAATCACATTCTGGTAAAGCGACCTGGTCAGACAGCAATAGTAAAGACGGCGTGCTGATATAATTATTGTTTACAGATACTTCCAGCCTTCACACACGGCCAGAGCAGGAATGGAAAATAAAAATAACAGAACAAATAGGTTGCACATTACTTGTGCAAATAGTTTGCACAAGTAATACAATACCAGGCTCTAAAGAACTAACACAAATGACCCAAAAACGTTTAGCAGCAGATAACTTTGACCGTTGCAGGTCGCAAAGAGGCAACGATATTTATATATACACATACACATGCGTTAGGTGTAGTGAAGGACGTGCAATGTTTTTAGTGAATGCCGCAATAGGGGAAGATTAAACGGCTTCCTGCGATAGAGAATTCCATGCACTGGTAGCTCTAGGAAAAAAAAAAACTATATAGACGCAATCGGTATGAATAGCAGGAGAACGACATTGAATGACGCTTCCTAGAGGAATCACTGGAAATAATTTGAAAGATATCTGTGTGCCTGATGTGAACATGATTATGAATTATTTGATGTGGATATTTAAGCAAGCATTCGTATTTTGCTCTAGCCTGGAATGTCGGTAGTTCTGCCAGTACGCACAGCTGAGACGGGGAGTCCATCCGCTGATATTTACTGAATATAAACCTGGACTGCTAGACGTTGCACTTTTTGAGTTTTTGATATACTTGTAGCTGTGAAAGGATCGCGAACAACCTTTGGATATTCAATTAGAGGCCTAAGTAGTGTCTTACATGCTATAAATTTTGTTTCCTGCGTTGAGAGTGGCCAATTCCGCCTCAGACACCAGAGCGATTTTGTAGCCTTGGCGCACACAAAATCGATGCGGTGTAGAACAACCGTAGCGATTTTGTGTGCGCGAAGATCACTCGTGAAGATCATATTTATGCTGTCGCCACCATTTATTATGTGGAAAGTTTCGACTATTTCCCTTTCGGTCTGCTCCCTCGATTCGAAGTGGAACTATGTTTTTCTGAGGAGTGGTTAACAGGACGAGTTTTCTACGCCGTCGTCTATCGGCCTGCTTCCGCGACAGTAATGCGCCAAAGTAAATCCTGCATTATTCTTTACATGCGGCTGGTTCTCCCCGTGCCCTGTCACTGAAGCACCTACCCGCTTGTATATGCTACGACATTCGAGGGGAAAGAATATACTACCCCGCAAGCAGGCTCTGTCAGATTTGTGTCATGTATGACAGTGGGCCCTAATATTTCTCTTTCACCCTTCTAAGTTTACTGACAGGGCCGAGAAGACGACCGCAGCGGCTCGCCACTTCTTTTTTTTATATTTTCCGAAATGCGATGGATGCAGGGCATGACCTGGAATTTATCTTTGCTGATTAACTCTTTCTGTAGCTTCCTGCGTTTCAGCCTTTTGCAGGAGAGTTTAACAGGCACGGGTGATCCCAGGGTAGCCAAAATTCTGAGGAAAGCCGGTGGTGTATGCGTCAGTTCTTCGCTGAAACTTTACAGTAGAGAATGTCCATACTTGAAGTAATAGTTATGGCGCTAAACCACTATTACTTGAAGTAATAGTCATAGCAGCGTTACAACTATTACTTCAAGCAATGAACCAACTAGCTCAACAACGTATCCTTTTCAATATCTATACCTCGACAAAAAGTTACGCATTAAAATGTGTAGGTAGATGAGATGGGCTCAGAGCGACTTAAACTGAAGAGCAGTGGGTAGATGAGAGGCGAGTTCATCTAGAACTGGCCATGTTTTTAAAATAAGAGAATTACGCACCAGGACGAACCTATTCGCGAATTCATTTTTCGTTAGAACTGTTAAAGAGTGGAATGGATTGTCTGCCATGCAAGTGTGCTGTAAGAATGAGGAATTGTTTAAGTCGTTTCTGTAACCCCCCTGCTGTAACGCCTTTGGGCAATGCGGGGTAACCTTTGAATAAAGAATAAAGAGTGTGTTCTGCGAATGGCACTGTATAAGCGTTTAAAACGAAAATCTCAGTTAGATTTAGAGCCCAGTGCTCTGGGACTGTTGTCTTTCATACATGCTGGTTTTTCGCTGAGTGGTTAGCGCCCCAGATCAGTGCATACAGCGGCGCGAACGGTACGGTATCAGTGGCGCCGCTAAGAAACCATACTATTAGCGTGACTAACTCGGACCTCACCGCGCAACAACGGAGGCTGCCGTTCTGGTACCGTCTCGCCACGCACGTATGTGTACCGCCCGTTTTTGTATTTCACGCAAGCCAGCGCGCTCGCTTGAACACGCCATCGCGTGATTCAAGACAGCCATTTCTTTTCGCACTGCGAAACCATCCGGTACCCCCGATTCGGCCATGCGCACAGCACTGCCTCGCCTCAGGTGACTCACCCTATTCCGGAACCGCTCTTCAGGTCAGCGATCGCATACGCTTTCGATGCCTGCCATCCTCAGAGACAACCACGTCCGCCAGCCCCTGAAAATGCAAGCGTGAGCAGCATGAACTTCACAACGGACTGTGTGCAGGGTTTTTCTTCCTTCGAGCTATGCACGTAGTCGTCTTCTAGAGCGCAGTGCACATTCGGTACCAGAGGCGGTTTTGAATAAAATGCACCAAGATGTGCTGCATACGCCTTCTGTGACAACGGAAGGCATGGCCGTATTTCAGCTATCAAACTAACGCTAAAACAAAAGAGCCGTATTTAAAGAACATCAACGAACTTCCACAGAGGCTCTCTCATTCCAGAAATTAAGATTCCGCTTTTCAGGAAAAAAGTAAAAGAGCACAGAACACACGGAGGAGACATGCACAAAAAAAAAAAATACACATACGCAGGCTCTACTTCAAACAGACATTATCGTTGCGAAACGCGCGCTACTTATACACACCGATGCCCCACCACGGTGGTCTAGTGGCTATGGCACTCTGCTGCTGGTCTGAGGGCCGCGAGATCGGATACCGGCCGCGGCGGCTGCATTTCGATGGAGGTGATATGTAGAGGCCCTGAGATGTCCCTACTACGCACAAAGGGGGAGGCGGTTCCCCGCCCTACACACTTCTCAACTAGCACGCCTACCGTACCACTTCAAACAAAACCTCGCTCATGCCCCTTTGGCCACACATCTCAACATTTAACCTCAAAACCGGATTCGTGCTGGGGCTGGGAAGAAAAGAGACAACAGGTTCTTTTAAGTTAACGAAACAAGTAATTTATATCCGAACATGATTGAAACATACAATTAACAATTAGTAGCTAACACAATGATACGACCAAGATAATCAATGAACATGGTAGCAAATGCAGGAACTGGCATGACAAACAAAATCGTCCATAAATGACCGATACAACAGTCTACCAACTAGTCTCGCAATGTCTCAAACGCGCTTGCCGCAATGAAAAGCACGCTTATCTTGGGAGGCAAGCTCCATCGGTGCACACGCTTCGTCGCCGGTTTGTGGACTGGTGGTTCGGAAGAGGCTCGGGGGTTCAGATGTCATCTTCGAAGCCGTTCTAGCTCACGGATCATCTCCGATCATTGCTTTGCTGCTCACATCAGGCTCTCGCAACGACTACATCACTCTGAGGTTGGAGAGCCGAACCGCACGGCTCACACGACGGGCAGCGAACGAGACTCAATTCTTCCACTCCAAAATGACGGAATGTCATCGCGTCTTTTTTTTTTTTGTCTCTCTCATCTCTCAAATTCTTCGTCCCCGGCCCCAAGACGAGTTTTTCTCTCTCTGACCACCCTTCGTCGCCGGCTTGTACAGAGAGCGACACGACATGTGCGGACGCGACTCCCCGGCGCCATCCCCCGTGGCTCTCGTGGTGCACTGTTGTCTGTGTGCGACCGCGTAAACAAGGACACCAGGCACCCCCGGGCGAAGCGCCATCAAGTGGCTGGTGCGTGAGAAGAGCGGCCAGCACGTGTGCGCTTCCAGATGGGTGCATGCGTACTCGTCCCTTCGGCCATAATGACCACTGGGAGAGCGCGAAGCCGACGCCCAATGTATACGCGCATGTGGGGTCACCGTGCAAACGTCGCCTCTGCTGTCATTGTGCGGTTTCCGTGAACTTGCAGACAACGAAAGCTCGGGCGATTCTCCGACCGCCGCAGCAGCCGAAAAACAGGAATACCCACGCCTCAAATGTCCGTTTCCTGCGCTTTCGTCTCTCGCCTTACCGACGCCTCTCGGGGCGTCACAATCCCTACCTCTTACAAGAGAATTTGCCTGGAGGGCAAATTAGAACACCATGTACGGGGCGCAACGCGTATCTAGCGCCGCAGCGACATTTGAGACATTGCTACAGCTACGCACACAGCACGGGCACACACAAAAAAAAGAAAACACCCGCGGAATGGATCCGGCGGTAGCGTTAGGCCGAAAATGGTCTATATTCAAGCGTCCTGCGTCAGAAATGTCCGCTGCAGTTCTTACACCGATAACGCACGCGCACAACACCTTTGGAACACTGAGTCACTGAAGACTTCCTTGGAGGGCGTAGGTGAAGTCGCGCGCACCGATTTCACTTGCACATCCACTGTGCGCTGTCGGACACTGCTTACTGTCCATTACGACACGAACACAACGCACACAATTCACTCGCGCAGTCTACTCTTGGCACACCCGATATCCGTACACACACACAACATACGCTGGCCTATAAAAATACTATCGCACTTGCACCTTGGACTATGCGAGCCTTTCGCTTGTCTCTCATTGAACGACAAAAGCCCGGATGGTGGAGGAATAGCGAACCGGCAGGTATCAACATCGTACTACAAATATGATCTCTTATTGGACCGCAAATTTTCCCACTGTCGGAGCGGGGTAAAGGGAGTCCCTATCGTTACCAGAAAGCTCAAAAGGGCCGACATGTCAGTGCATCCGACACTATTCTTACAACGCTCCCTGCCTCCTAACGAGGCACGGCACTTTCGTGCAGGGAACCGCCGTGACCATTTTGGCCTTTCGATCATCCTCATCGCTCCTCATCACCATAGCGGCTGTTACGCGTCTTCTGATACGGCAGCCCTCCCCGCTTCCTATCGAGGCACGAGACATTTTGTGTAGGGAGGACGCCGTATACGTTCCGCTATCTCTCACTCTCAGAAAACCTAACCCTTTACTACGTCCTCTCCGACTAGTGACGAGATCATGTCAGCCCTACGTCATCCCTCCACCACCACTGGGTGCCAAATACACACGTCTGACAAATCGCTCACTTCACCAACCGCCGGTAATACACATAAAAAAAAAGAAACAGTCTAACAAGTTACACGCCTCACATTCAAAACAAAAATTCTCCGACGGCAAACACATCGATGTAAGACTGACACGAACGAAAACAAAACAACCAAAACAAGGCAAAACGAGAAGTCATGACCGACAAAATATACAAATAACACTGCGGACACACATGACGCCCACTTGGCCCGTGACCCGTAGACCCGGCGCTTCTCGTCAAAACACGCCCTCTAAGAATATGAGCGCGCATTGTCAGGTCTGGTTGCCTCTACTCATTTAGCTAAGGCGGGTCATATACAGCTTGACATAAAAGAATACCCGCTACAAAGCAAACAAAACTTAAAACTCACGAACCATTAACATAAAAGCGCACGCTACTACATCATGGACAACCTATATACAATCCTACGCAGAAGGCTACGCGGCAACTGCGGGAGTCATTCTGAAAATTCCTTGACTGTCCTGACAGCCCGTGACTTCTTTAATTCGTGCCCGGTGGCTTGTAGGTCCCGGCGGCTTCCGAATACGCCAAAGCCCTCAGACAGTGCGACCGTTTCGAGGCCCCCTCTCGTCGCGTTTCATGCGGCACCTCGGCCGTCTTCCCTCAATACGCCGGAAAGAAAGTTTGAAACGCAGGGGAAACAGTGTTCTGCCAACCTTCATGCTCGTTATAGCTCTACGCCCCCCTCCGGTGGCCTTTCGTCGTCGGTGCGTGACTGATCTGCTCGTTGTCCGCTCCTTCCGCTGCTCATTCCCCACTGAAGTGAACCTTTCCTTCGGGTACGTTTCGACACTCGCCTCTTTCTCGGACAAGGCCAAACCACATGATTCCTCAGCCACTGGAGTCGTCTGCATCTCACTAGTCTCCTCGGCACTGCGGAAAATAACCTCTTTCACCACAACACCGCTTTCCGTGACTGGCCCTGAATCAATTTCAAAAGGAGTCCCGACTCTGTTGTCTTCGCTCTCTTCGCCCGTTTGGATTGCGATCTGCGGGGCCTCACAGCTCAAGGACGCTTCATCTCCGCTCTCTCCACCATATTCATTCGCCGTTGTCTCCTTTATCTGGCACTTCCTCTCCAACTTCTCTGTCTCTTCACTAGCTTGTTCTAGAGCTGTATTCTCCCCGCAAATGTCAACAACAGATATGAGCGCCTTTTCTTCGGTGTGGCCACGAACAGAGCTTACCTCTAACCTTTCCGCTATTCCTTCTATATTTTGGCTGTCGGTGGGTTGGCAGCTAATGGCCTCATTTCGCGGATCCCTACGGCGCCAGTTACACTCATGAGCGATCTGACACAACTGACCATAGTCGTCATCTTTCTGAGGAGGTGGCATCGAACCTCGCTGTTCATCTTTGATGTCTCGCTCATGTTCGCGTAGTCCCAAACTCTTCTCTATCAAATTTTCGAGGCGATCAAGACGATCCTGCAGCTCGCGTTCCTCAACACTGACATGGCATGCCGACGGTGCGCGGAATTTCGTGCTTCTCTCAATTTGCTCTTCCCTCGCGGCTACCTCTACGGCCTCATTAAATGTCTGAGGTTCGTGGGAGAGGACGAACCTTCTCACTGGGTCACTCAAGCCTGCGACGAACAGGGACAACAGCTGTTCTGCTAAAATCTCCCGGCGCAACTGTGTCTTAACAGGGTCTTCACCACAGACGGTTTCCAACGTGTCGATTCCTAGGAATCGCACGCGGTCCGCGAAAGAGCGCACCTCCTCCCCAGGGTTCTGCTTCGCGCTTATAAACCGCTGATGTTTCACACTGGCCGGTTCAGTATCGAACCGCCTTAAAGCCAAATCCTTAAATTCTTTATACGTAGTTGCGGAGGCGACATCTACGTCCTGCCACGCGAATGCATGCGCGGAGCCTGTCATTTTGCATCGTGCAATGCAAATTAAGTGGCTATCTTGCCAACCTTCCAATCGACCAGCCTCCTCTAAAATTTTAAAGAAAACCTGAATATCTATACCCGTAGCATCACCCGTAAACACTGGAACCATGTCTAGCCACATCAGCGAGTCCACTCCTAGCAGCGCCCCTTCGTGGGACATCTGCGTACACTGCTCACTCATCTTGTTGCCTCTCCTTCCCTGATACGAGGGTAAAAGCTCGCATCACTACCCCAGCAAGAATCCCACCGCTGCCACCATTTGAGATGTCCCTACTACGCACAAAGGGGGAGGCGGTTCCGCGCCCTACACACTTCTCAACTAGCACGCCTACCGTACCACTTCAAACAAAACATCACGACCAACCTCGCTCATCCCCCTTTGGCCACACATCTCAACATTTAACCTCAAAACCGGATTCGTGCTGGGGCTGGTAAGAAAAGAGACAACAGGTTCTTTTAAGTTAACGAAACAAGTAATTTAATATCCGAACATGATTGAAACATACAATTAACAATTAGTAGCTAACACAATGATACGACCAAGATAATCAATGAACATGGTAGCAAATGCAGGAACTGGCATGACAAACAAATCGTCCATAAATGACCGATACAACAGTCTACCAACTAGTCTCGCAATGTCCCAAACGCGCTTGCCGCAATGAAAAGCACGCTTATCTTGGGAGGCAAGCTCCATCGGCGCACACGCTTCGTCGCCGGTTTGTGGACTGGTGGTTCGGAAGAGGCTCGGGGGTTCAGATGTCATCTTCGAAGCCGTTCTAGCTCACGGATCATCTCCGATCATTGCTTTGCTGCTCACATCAGGCTCTCGCAACGACTACATCACTCTGAGGTTGGAGAGCCGAACCGCACGGCTCACACGACGGGCAGCGAACGAGACTCAATTCTTCCACTCCAACATGACGGAATGTCATCGCGTCTTTTTTTTTTTGTCTCTCTCATCTCTCAAATTCTTCGTCCCCGGCCCCAAGACGAGTTTTTCTCTCTTTCTCTCTCTGACCACCCTTCGTCGCCGGCTTGTACAGAGAGCGACACGACATGTGCGGACGCGACTCCCCGGCGCCATCCCCCGTGGCTCTCGTGGTGCACTGTTGTCTGTGTGCGACCGCGTAAACAAGGACACCAGGCACCCCCGGGCGAAGCGCCATCAAGTGGCTGGTGCGTGAGAAGAGCGGCCAGCACGTGTGCGCTTCCAGATGGGTGCATGCGTACTCGTCCCTTACCACTGGGAGAGCGCGAAGCCGACGCCCAATGTATACGCGCATGTGGGGTCACCGTGCAAACGTCGCTTCTGCTGTCATTGTGCGGTTTCCGTGAACTTGCAGACAACGAAAGCTCGGGCGATTCTCCGACCGCCGCAGCAGCCGAAAAACAGGAATACCCACGCCTCAAATGTCCGTTTCCTGCGCTTTCGTCTCTCGCCTTACCGACGCCTCTCGGGGCGTCACAGCCCCTGTCCTGTGCGATGTCAGTGCCCGTTAAAGAATCCCAGGTGGTCCAAATTTCCGGAGTCTTCCACTATGGCGTCTCACAATCAGAGCTGATTTTGGGACGTAAAACCTCACAAATCAACTCATTATACACGCCCAATCAACCACACTCGATGCGCACAAGTGTGAGATTACCAAAGTTGACACGAACACAACAGCGTTGTCACATCCAGATAATCCAGTTCTTATTTTGTCAAAACAATTGAAGGCCTGCTCACACACATTTCACCCATCTTTTCAATTCTTCTGCTTCGAGTATACCTCCCTTCATACCTGGTTTCTGTTCTGGCGCGCTATTCTGCACGTGTTAAACAACGCCACACAACCACACTCCTTGTACAGTGCATTGCTAAAAAAAGCATCAACCACGTTCTCGACATTACAACTCTGCTCACTTAAGCGCTCATTGAGGCGACGGCCAGCTTCGCCAACCACATGAAAACGGTAGGCGATACCCAAGGCATTCAGCACATCTCACAAACATATTGTTCTTGTGTGGTTCTTCTTGGCAACCGTGATTGAATGCTTTGCGAGTTTGGAGCGGTGATCGCGTTTGGAGCCCTTGGTGCTTCAAAGACTACACGGACGGAGGAAGCATCCTGCAGGCCTGGACGTCATCTCTCGCTGTAATACAGGTTTCTGGAAGTTTCTGTAAAGCGCGTAGCAATTATTTGGTGGATAATTCGCTGTGTGTTCTGCCAGCGGACAAAGAAGACGGTTTTGCGGTCTTCTCCATTGATCAGTTTCGAAAAAAAAAAAAAAAAACAAAGCCGGTGAAGCCATTTGAACGGTCTTTGACATTGAGAATAACATGTCGCTTGGAAAAATAAGGGCTTAGACTGAGAAACTTTGCAACCGTCTTAGCTCGGACAACTTCAATGAAGCGTATTTAAAACAGTAAGCTTCATTCGCTAGATGTGTTTTTTTTTTTCATCCAAAGCGCATAAAGTTGGTATGCGTATCATTATCTCTGAGCATGACAGTTGGCAAAGACCAGCCGTTTTGTTCTTACAAGCCAAGCTTGATGTTTTCCCCCATTGTGACCCTTTTCTCGTAAGGAAATCGGAAGAAGTAGTGGATTTTGTGAAATTGAACCATGACAAATGTCTGCTGTGACGTTAAAGATTTGTTTTATTGCTTGCCTCATAACGATTCTTTACACTGTTCTGAATATGCTATTGATGAATACGGTAGCATCTAGAGCGAGACCGAACTCTGGTGCGGTCACTTCTTGGAACATTTAAAGTGATATCTCGAGTGTACATTTATTCTATTGCCAATCAGGAGGGCAAACACGTGTTAAACGTATCCCTCCGCACCATGGCATCTGCCAGTGGCGAACCGTGCAGTGGCAGGACAAGCCTTGAAAATGGGAGAAGGAGCACGGAGTGAGTTAGGGCCCCTGATGGCAGGAGTGGCTCGCAGAGTGCGTGTCCGAACAATCACATTTCGTCTCGCCTTGGAGGAATTCTGCGCTGGATGACGTCGTATATATATATATCTATAGCCTTCGCTCTGCTGCACGGAACTCCTTAAGCACAGCCTAATGTATTATTTCCGGCCGCCTTAGCGAAGTCTACGCCCGTGACTTCAAATGGATGAGACCTCGAGACTCTGTTGAGCGGAAGCGGGACTGTAGGAGCTGAAGCGGCTTCTAAACGAAACCTCGCACAAACACCGCAATGTGCAAGCACCTTTTTAACGCACTGACGACCACGCACTATCCAGAACATCTCACGCAACTCGGTGAGTGTGACACCAACACCACTGTGCAGAAGACGTCGATGTTCGCTGTCTATGATAAGGTGAGTGCAACGATGATCGGCGGGTAACAAGACGGGGCATTTTACGTCTCGTGAAGCATCTACGTTGTCTAGGTTAGTCTTGATCCTGATTATGCCCTTGGTATCTATGAAAGGGTGAAGGTCTCGTATGGCCGATGTCCTGTCGAGAGCTTTGTTCGTGGTTAGTTCCATAATCTCATTTCCAAAGCTTTGTGCTTGTAAGTTCCTGATCCACGTATCTTCGCTCTCTACAATCTCCAGTGTTGACAGAGGACATTCTCTTCTCGTATTACTACTTGCTTTGCAGTTGTGAAGGAACCTTCTCACCCAAGCCGTGATACGAAGCACCGTCTTCCAGCGACTGTACTTACTGACCTCAAATAGAGGTTCCTGCATCTTGATCTGGGCCATCAGAACCAAGTTATCAGTTGGTTTTCTTTCGTCGAGCAACATGTCAGATGAGCTTTCGCGGTGCTCTTCTTGCTTTGGCCACATCTCTCGAGGCGTAATGAGCCATTCGGGGCCAAGCCACCATAGTGAACTTGTGCAAAGGCTCTGAGCTGGCATACCTCTGGTTAGAAAATCAGCTGGGTTGATTTTCCCAGCGCAGTGACCCCAGCGACTAGGATCAGTGCGCTCTTGAATTTCCCTCACTCGGTTGGAAACAAAGGGCTTCCACGTAGTGGGTGATGACCGAATCCAGCATAGGCAGATGTTAGAATCGGTCCAACAGAAGTATTCATCGCATTTCGGTAGTGTCTCACGTAGAAACGTTGCTATTCGCGCACCCAGGCAAGCTCCGACGAGCTCAAGACGTGGTAATGTGAGCCTCTTAACGGGAGCAACCCGAGCTTTTGCGAGCAACTGTTGGACATAGATGTTTCCCGATCTATCTTCAGCCCTTAAGTACGCGACGGCACCGTATGCCTGCGGACTTGCGTCAGAAAAGACATGAAGCTGCAAGTGAGCTCCGTCCGTGTTGAGCCAATGAGCTCCTCTTCAAAGTTAAACTTCTTACGTCTTCAACTTCTGTCGTAAACTTGATCGAATCGTCTTCGAGGTCCTTTGGTAATGGCAAATCCCCATCTAGGCCTTGCTTCCATATTTCTTGAAAGATGATTTTGGCTCTGACGATGAATGGAGACAAAAATCCCAACGGGTCGAAAATTCTCGATGTCGCTTGGAGCACCGTTCGCTTTGTGGTTTTCCCGTTGTTGATAATGTCCATAATTGGGTCAAGGTTCACACGCAGAGTGTCTTCCTCCGTATTCCAATAAAGTCCGAGTACCTTTGTTTGAGTAGGCTGCATCGTTGATCCCTTTTCCTTCAGTGTGTGTCGCAGCCTGTCCTCGTTAGTCGACGATTTCTGCATGTTCATGCCTACTAGTTTCATGATCTCATTTGTTTCCTCGTACAAGTGGGAGATCTCCTCGCGTGTTGAAGCGCCGAATACCTAATCGTCCACGTAAAAGCTTTCTTTGAGCTGAAGAGCTGTGGCTTGATATCTCGAATCTACGTGGTTGAAATCTTACCGAAGCGTATACGATAGGAGAAACGGACTTGACGTTGTTCCGAAAGGCACACGAGTCATCCTGATGTCCTCGAGCCTCGGAAGCGGCTTGTTTTTTGGTCGGTACTTCGTCAAACCAAAAGAAGCGAAGCGCATCTCGGTCTTCTTCCTTAATGGATATCTGAAGGAATGCCTTCTGTACATCCGCCGTAAGTCCGAAAGTATACAAACGAAACCTGATTAGCATCTTTAGCAGGTCGGAGTTCAAGTTCGGTCCCTTTTCAAGTCTTTCATTTAGACTACATGAGGCTGTTCCGTGCGAGGATGCGTCGAAAACAACGCGCAGTCTTGTAGTAATAGATGTCTCGCGAATGACTTCATGGTGCGGCATGTAATAAACGTTGCCTTGCGTAGTTTGCACGTTGTTGATTTTCTCCGCATGGCCATCCTTTACATATTGCCTAATAGCGTTGTCATAAGCTTTTAAGGCTTCATCGTTTGAAGAAAGACGTCGAACCAATGAGTACAGTCTCGAAAGCGCAACTTTGCGTTTGTCGCTCATATATGGTCCATCTGGTTTCCATGGGAGCGACACTTCATAGCGACCGTCTTGAAATTTGATGGTTTCATTAAACTTCGTCAAAACGTCTTGGTTGGATGATGGTGTATCCACAATACCAATGGTGTCCATTTCCCAGAAACGTTGTAATGGGAAGGAAATGGCTTCATTGTCGGGTGCATCCACTCGCAAAACACAGATGTGACTGCTCGTCTTCCGATGAACCTTCACGGAGAACGCCAAGGGTCCTTGAAAAGTCCATCCGAAGTTCGTGTTTATCTCTACTAGAGATCGGTTTTCTGCGTCCCATTTGACCTCGCTTGAATTCAGCATAAGCTTCCAAATCTGGTCGGACCCGATCAAGAAGCACACGGTTCGCCTGTGACTAAAGGGAAAACCACTGCGTCTGCTCTTGGTTTACCCTCCGCAACGATGTCGCAGAACAACTGGTTATCTTGGGGCACTTCGATCATATCTTCGCATATGAACGGCACGACGATCGCTTCTATCTCTACTGTCGCTCTTTCAAGGACTACTCACGTGCAGATGATGCATCTATAATAGAACATTTGGGCACGTGCCTAACTGATTTTACCGACACTGATGTGAACTCTCTTTGGTGCAGATTCAAAGATATGTGTCATTACTGTATACATACGTTCGTATCGAGCAAACAAGAACTGCTTCGTAGGCAGACACCGTGGATGACACGTGAAATCATCCACCTCAAGCGAAAAATAAAGAGATTAAAAAGACGGCACATGCCTATTGGTAATCTAAGGGAACTAAAAGAAAACCTTGCACGTGCGGTACACTCTTCGAAAGAACACTATTTTAACACAGTGCTGCCGAAGTTTATTTCGGAAGATCCAAAAAAGTTTTGGAATTATATAAGCGAAAAAAAGAAACCAGTGTCTCAAATTTCTATTCACGTATCTATTATTACTGACCATGGTGACATTGCATGTCACTTCAATGGGTATTTTCAGAGCGCGTTTTCCAAATCTGGCACTTGCCCACCCAGTGACGCAGTATTTCATCCATGTGAAGTCAGTTTTATTTTCTACCCTGGCGTGGTTTCCATGCTACTAAATCTAAAAACTAAATCTTCATGTGGCCCCGACAACATTCCAAACACGTTTCTGAAGCGATATGCTGAGTTAATAGCAAAGTTTCTTGTTATTATCTATCGCAATTCTTTACTTCACGGAAAACTACCGGATGACTGGAGGGTAGCCAAAGTTGTTCCCGTACACGCGAAAGGTGACCGGGCTTTATTAGAAAATTATCGTCCTATATCACTTGCATCATCATGTTGTAAACTGATGGAACATATTATCGCCAATCAAATAAATGATTTCTTATCTCACCATGCCGTCCTCACTAATCACCAACACGGATTTAGAAAAGGCTACTCAACAGTTACGCAATTAGTTACAGTTATACATTCACTCGCTTTATGTCTTGATAAAAACGGTCAAATTGACGCAATATTCCTTGATTTCAGCAAAGCGTTTGACAGAGTTCCACATGAAAAACTGATCCTAAAACTCAAGCAAATTGAACTACCAGAAATTTTGGTCTCATGGATTAGGAACTATCTAACCAATCGTTCCCAGTGTGTTGCAGTTAATGAGCGACAGTCTGGCTACCTTCCGGTTGGCTCCGGGGTTCTTCAAGGGAGTGTGTTAGGACCACTGTTGTTTTTACTATACATTAATGATATAGTTACTGTAATTGACCCTAACATTCATATTAGATTGTTTGCTGACGACTGCGTGCTGTTTCACGAAATCACTTCAACTAACGATCAGCTCCTTCTTAACTCTGCTCTTGATAACATTCACGGATGGTGTAACTCATGGGATATGAAGCTTAACATCGATAAAACTGTCTATCTTCGTTTTTCTCGTCGAAAGCTCCCCTTCCCTTCTCTTACAAGCTAGATTCATTACCACTGCATGAAGTCACCCAACACAAGTACTTAGGTGCCACTCATACCGATACCTTATCATGGAATTCACATATCGATAACATTTGTTCTTCCGCATTGCGTAAACTATACTTTTTAAGATATAAACTTAAGAACTCGCCTTCACCTATAAAATTACTTGCGTTTAATACACTGATTAGACCGAAACTTGAATATGCATGTGTAGTTTGGGACCCGTTTACTAAATCCAACATTGCTCATCTCGAAAATGTACAAAAAAAGCTATTAGGTTTATTTACTCAAAATTCTCTCCAAATGACTCACCCACTGAAATAATGCAGGCCAACAGTATCTCTGTTCAGCACTCAGACGAAAAACCGCGCGTTTAGAATTTCTTAAATTGCTTTGGAATCGGGAACTTCCAATTAACCCTTCACTCTATCTTTCATCTTCAACATCAAGGCTTACTCGTCACCACCATCCCCATTATTTGACCCCATATTTTGCGCGTACAGATTTATTCAAGTTTTCTTTTTTCCCTCGCACTGTAACAGACTGGAACAATTCTTTGTTGCCATCCGTCATATTTTGATTGCTGAAACTGTATGAACTATGTCCATATTTGCTTTGTTTGTTTGTTTTCTTTTGTTTTCCGCTCACCCTGCTTGGACCTTGTATTATGTCCGCAGTATTGAATAAAGAAAGAAAGACAGATGTTCTCGTGCTGGCTGCGAAGTGCAATGCTCACTACGTGAGCCCGCTGAGCATGCTGTGATGGAGCCTGTCCCAACGTGCTAACCACGAGATCCATTTCTCGCACGGGAGATAAATTAAGCTTCTGGCATATATCTTCCCGCAAAAACGTCCTTTGGCTGCCATTGTCCATGACACCGCGGACGTAGCAGCAATGAGTCGGAGTCGTCAGCCAGGCACGGAACGTCTGGAGGAGAACCTCCGCAGCTAGTCGAGGCTGTGTAGCGTTCGTTGCAACATGCATGGCGACATTCGGTGCTTTTCTCAATGCTGCGTAAACTGAGCTGCTGGAACCGTCAGCGTTGTACATCGAGGAAGCATGGCGATGCTTGCATGTTGTACACTGAATCCTGCGATGGCAGTCACGTACCAGATGCCCCCTCATGGTACACTTGAAGCATCGGCCATCCTTCCTGAGCATAGTGCGCTTATCGTCGAGGCTAACTGCGCTCGTGCATCGCTCGGTCTTATGGTCCTTGGCATCAAAAAAGAAGCATGGTTCAGTTAAGTCTTTTGCCTTATTGTGAAGCACCCTTGCCGCAGGAGTCGACGACATATTGAAGCTCAGAGTTTGCTTAGAACGCGTCTCGTTCAGCCTCGGTGTCCTAGTCTGAGAACACTTCTCTCTACATTCAACTTCTACCTAAAGAAATTTCAGTAGGCGCTCTAACTCCTGTTCAGCTGAATCCGCACTGCTGCCTGTGGCTACTGATGACGCAGCGGAATCGATACTTTCGCTCTTTTAATAATCTACTACCATGTCTTGGGGAATAGCCTTGAGGAGTATTTCACATAGCATGGAAGCGTATGAAGAAGCGCTCACCCCAAGTTTGGCGAGTACTCTTCGGTTGAGTTGAACGTCGTGTAATAACTTCCGCAAGGCTGTAACGTTGTTTGATGAGGTCACAGATCCAAGGTTCTCCAAAAGTTTCTGCTCGATCAACTTGCGGTTGCCGTAGCGTTGCTTCAAGATTACAAGGGCGTCGTCGTGACTTGATTCCGTCACTTGGATTCCGGCGACGGCCTTAGCAGCAGCTCCGTCCAGCAGCGAAACCAGGTAATGGAAGCGATCCGTGTCAGACAGCCGCGGGTTCTCGTGGACCGAATGTCGAAACATATCCTAGAACGGCTGCCATTTGGTGATCGTTCCGTCGACACGCACAAGCTCTAACTTCGGCAACTTGGCGCCACATTCACGTTGTGAACGTGTCGTGTTCGTCGAGAAAGTAGCCGGTTGGTTCCCGTCAGTTGCGGGCGGTGGCTCCATTGTAGAAAGCGAAGAGGAAGTTTTCAACATTTCCATATTGTGGTCGATCAAGGTCAAAGCGCTTTTAGCAGCATCCTCGTATTCAATGACGGAATCTTCTATGGCTTGCGTCATGACTGCTTCCAACTCGGCGCTGAGCAGGGTCAAGTTGGTCGCTCTCAACCATGCAGGACACGAAAGGCAGATCGAACTGTCCGGACTGCAGGATCCCGCTCACCTCGTTGATGATCTTCGTGCTTTGCGCCCGCTTGTTTCTGATCCGCTCCATGATGGCTCGTTGCAGACGTCTCTTCCGAAAGAAGCCGCAAGTTGCGAAGGCGCTGGCTGGCTTCCCGGGTCGTTCGACACCAAAATACGATGTGGGGAAAAGACACTTCTGCCGGGTTTATTGGCGCAGAGCGCTCAGCCGTCCTAACATGGCGAAAATGCAGCCGATCACAAACGAACGCGAGCGCACGTCTTTCTCCTCTCCTTCCATGCGCTAGCACGCAGCGCTAGCACGATTTCCAACAGTATTACTTGAGAAACTGTAGTGAAAGTTTTTAGATTTGTTGACGACTTTGTGTTCATTGTCGTACTGATCAGTTTGAAGATGAAGTACGCACCCTGTTGCGAAAGGTTGAAGATAGTTTGAAACTCAGTACACATGAGCTACCTGAGGGCCCAACCTTGCGTTCTTTGGATCTAAGCTTATCGACAAAAGGAAATCACACCTACTGGCGTTACGAGCCACCTGAAAATAATGCACTGCTCCAATCGGCTCATTTTAAAGTCATAAGGAAGGCAACAGCAAACCTGTGTTTCAAGAATGCCTTAAAGAAGTAGCGCCACCACTCGGTTGCTGTAAGATTCGATCCAAAAAGAATGAGACTGATTGATGCTGGCTATTCCCCGGACTTTACTAGTCTTATGGCTTAGCGTACATTGAGAGACTAGAAAAAGCGGGTCAAAACGGTTGAGCAAGGGAGTTGTGTGTTACATACACTATGCCTGCCACAATTTGAAAACAAGTGCTCAGCGAGCAAACGTCCGTGTAATCTTTGAAGCACTAAGCAAGCCGACAAGCCTGTGTAAGGTCACGGATCCAAACGCGCACAGCAATCATGGCTCCCAAAAAAAAAAGCACCACACAAGATTGAATAAAATAAAATCAAATCGTTATTCGTAGCAAAAATATAAACGCATTGATTTAGAAAATACAGAAGGAGGTCGCATTGCACAAGGCTGAAAGGGGACCTCCTGTCAGAGAATTACATGTTGTTACGGACATAAAAACGGCAACTGAACAGCGTTGACTAGTGGTTGACAGTTATAGAAGCAGCGCAAACGTGCAATAACAATGGCAATAAAAATGGCAACAAAAGAACGTTAAGTGAATATATACATATCTATACAGACAACGCAAACGTACATGAGTAATAAATCTAGCAATAGCACGCACAGTAATAAACCTAAATTTAAGGAAACGCAGATATGGAAATACATATTACTTATGAGTGTAAAATAACCTAAACAAGCTCTTTAAACGCCCCTAATGGCAATTGCTTAGTGCTGAGAGGTAATGAATGCAAGAAATGTAGAGGTGCAAGGATGGTTGTGTGTTTGCCATACTTTGTATGTGCATGTGGTAGTAAAAGGTTCTTATCTGAGGCGAACCTAGTGGGATTAGAGTTTAAGAGATGTATTTTCTCAAAAATGTTCGCAGTTACTGAACCGTTAAGACACTGGAAAACAAGAACGTCCAATTTATACTTGAATGAATCGCAAACTGTTAGTAAATTATCTTGCTGAAAAAGGGAGGGCGCACACGTGATGGGTGATTTGAAGGTTAGGATGCGAATGGCTTGGTTTTGGAGACGTTAACGTGGAAGGATATGAAATAGATGGACGTTCCGGAGACGTTAAAGTGGGAGGATATGGGATAGATAGGTATTCGCTCATGTTATGATGCAGTACGTAATATGACTGTGGATGAAGGCATAGTATAGTTCAAGTAGAGTCGGCAAGTTAAAAACTGACCGTGCTTCAATTAATATTGTGATACTATAAGCTACCCGCTGCCTTATATGTGAAATGTGGTGAGGGTACTTGAGATGAGCATCTAGGGCTACTCCCAAAAATGCGCACTTTGAGTTACTAAGAAGGCTATGAATCGATGAACACATCGCAAAATACCATTTAGAACAGGCAATGTCTCAGAAGCCAACGTTTCGACAAGCGGACTTGTCTTCGTCTGGGCGGCAACTGCCTTCTCCAGCGTTCGTTTATGTACGCCTTTGCACACTCTCCCCCGTCCTCAGAAATAGAGGAGAAGAAGAGCAGCACGTGCGAACAATAAAAAAAAAAGGGGGGGGGGGTAGGGTGTAGGAGAAGTTGGGTGACAGGTGCTAGCGTGACTAATATAAATGGCAAGAGCGAAAGCCTCCAAAGAATCTCCTCGTTGTACCAACTTGGAAATACAGTGTGTGCGCATCCCTAGAAAGCAGGATGAAAAAAGGAACACAGGCTCCGAACAGAAGTTGCTCCTATGGGATGTGTCCCCCCCTCCACCCCACACCCCCTGCGCAGCACCGACAGTGCATTTCACCGAAAACTTGTTGCTAAAAATGCAACTATACTGCTCAACGCCGTTGTTCTCTTGTTCTCGCCGAACCGGATGGGGGCTCCACACCTGAAAGCAGAATTTCTGGGAGAGACACTGTTAGCTTGTGCAAACCTTAACCTTTTGTCGTCTTTGTAACCCCCCCACCGTATCTAATGGACTCAAGGATTCTCTTTGAAAGGTTTATGCCTGTAGGCTGGACAGTACTAAACCTGTATATGAGATACGATTCCCTGTATTTTCTAACCCTCGGCGAGCCGAAGTTTCCCTAAAGCATGTAGAGTTTCAGTGCGTCGAAATTATGGACCTGTGATATTAAAATTCTGAGCCTCTGCCTTCGCCAGGTTATTCGCGGTGTCCCCGCGGTGGCCGTTTAATCTGACATTAATTGGTTGCCCACTTTCGTCGATGAATTGCTTGTGACAGAGCGAACACTCCAACAGGTAAATAACGTTTCATCTAGTGCAAGTGAAACTAGATTTTGCATGGTGGAGATAGTCACTTCCCGTGATTTTAACTTTAACACCATTTTGAATATGGTTCCAAGTCTTACATCTGGGACGGGAGCAAGCTATTACGCAGGCGGTACGCTGAGGGTTAACTTTGGCATGTACTAACACGTCCTTAAAGGTTCTATTACGGCGGTAGGTGACATTTAGTATTTCCGGAAACGCTTTTCCAAGGCGATCGTTGCTTGTTAGTATTGGATAGTGTTTGCAAAGAATATTATTTACGTTTGGAAGCGCATTGGATTATATTGTCATGAATGCTCGCGGCCGGTTGGCCTGCTCTTTAGGGGCTCAACACAATGCGTTGTCAGGCTAGTTGGTGTGAATCCATAGTGCTTATTTAGCGCAAAAAAAAAAAACAATACACAGGAAGGAAGGACAGGACAAAGCGCTACTCTCAACTGACATCGTTTATTGCGTCACCCCACTCTTTATACCACCCAGATACTGGAAGGACATGCGTAGCAACACCAAGCGCGGCAACCACCACAACTTCATCATCCGATCACACTCATGATAGCGCTTCCAAAAAAGAAAATTCATTGCTAAACAAGGTCAAGGAAGGCGCACTAATACACTGGGAACCCAAGGACTTTATGTAAAACGCTTCTGATAATTCTCGGGCGGTGGTGTCACCGCTCTTCTTTAAGATACTAGTCTGTCTAAACAAGGCTTGACACTTACACTTTTTGCAATGTTGAGCTAAATGGGAGCCTGTACCGGTTGGCAGGGATCGCTCATGTTCTTTGAGGCGCTCATTGACACAGCGGCCTGACTGACCTACATACACTTTGCCACAAGAGAGTGGAATCTTGTAGACCACACCTACGCTGCAAACTACAAAGTTGAAATGTTTCTTTTCACATTGCGGCTTATTATTTCCTTTACCGATACGCGAGCACAGCATTGAGAGTTTCCGGGGGGCAGAAAACACTACTGGAATTTGGTACCTGGCAGCCACATTCTTAAGATTGTGAGCCACTTTGTGGCAATAGGGCACAATATGGCACAGTTGCTCCGGCTGCAGTGTTCAAAGAAAAAGCCATCCGGGCAGTCAACAAGAACTTCATTCCGTCGACTGTGAAAGCTCTCAAGGTAAGAAGCAAAGCCGTTTCCTTGTTGGACAATATAGGCCTCACCAAACTTGCAAAAGGAGTGAAACAATGTAAGGTGCTCGCTCTTGAAGTTTTTTTCACTGCTAAGACTCACAAACCAGATGTGCCATTCCGCACAATTGTAAGTGAAAATAATAGTTGGCAGATCTTATTTAGCCGTTTTTTGCAGAAACAGTTGAACTTGCTAACCTTTGATGATCCTTTTGGCATAAAAAATTCTTCTGATGTTGTTTCCTTTCTCAGAGACAACTATTCAGTAGGCAACTTTTTTTCTGTGGACGTCGAAGATTTATATTTTCGATACCGCACGATGAGCTATTTCGTTGTGTGATGACGTGCATCGAGGAAAATGGCGAGTTGGATTTTCGCAATGCTACTGGGATGTCCTCAGAAAAATTCTTGTCCCTTCTTGAGTTTTACCTTAGTGCAACTTTTATCTCCTTCGAAAATAAGCTTTTTATTCAGAAAAAAAGGGTGTGTGTATTGGTTCGTGTGTGGCGCCTGCTCTTTGTGATATTTTTTTATCTTTCGTTGACCGCGCTCTTAAGAGTGTTTTAGACAGTGACCTCGTGCAGATTTTTAGGTACATTGACGATTTTCTTGTTGTGATAAAACAATTTAACCACGAAGGCTCTGTCGCTGTAGCAGATATTCTAACTATATTCACTGACAATGGCAAGGGTTTAACTTTCACACATGAGCTCACAAGGGACGGTAAATTGCAGTTTCTTGATTTACAATTGTCCTTACAAGCAGGTCATGTCTATAATCAAAAGAAGAGGCGTGCAGGACACGGACACAAGGAGAGCAGTGAACAACACGAACGCCGACTAACAACTGATGCACAGCACAGAGGCGAAAAAGAAAGAAGACACACAGCTTATCTGCGCATGCTCGGAATGGTAGCGCCACCTGTCAATCGGTTACACGTGCCGGTCTTCGCGATACACAACTCCTAAGGCTTTCTATCTCCTCTCTGTTTAAGCTAATCGACGGCTGACTCACGCATGCACTTCCACTAATACTGATATGCCAGGCCTCAACCAATAAACGCGTATCTTCGTTCTTATGCCTGTACAGGATCTCGGTTTTGTCTAACTCGGGCATGCAGCTACAGACCTGGCAGTGCAAGGATAGATTGGACGGCGTCCCACCTGATAGCGACCTTCTGCGTTCAATTAATCTTTGATTAATACAACGCGCAGTTTGCCCTACATAAAAACGTCCGCAGCTAAAAGGAATCTTATAAACTACACCCATGCGACAGTCGGTGAAATTGTTCTTGGCTAGGTGCTTAACCGGACAGATATCCGTTCGCTTCTTACCTTCCATCTGCTCATTTCTTCTATGCACTGCAGCACAAACCCTTCCTAACTTATTGGGAGCCGTAAACACAACATTAACGCCATATTTACTTCCCACTTTCTTAAGCCTGTGCGAAACTGCGTGGATATACGGAATACTCACGACCTTTTTCTTGTTAATGTTACTCTCTGCTACAGCTTTTGTTCCGGTCGAAATCGACTTCTTAAGACGCTCAGCTACTGTGGCTATGGCTAGTCTAGGGTAACCTGCATCTAAGAGGCGCTCGACCTGCGCATTAAAGCTAATGGTCAAACGGTGCACGCACGACTTCGATAGGGCTGACTTTAAACAGGACAAGGTTATTCCGTTTTTTACTACTGTCGAATCCTGGAGTCAAAGTTTAACAACGGCTTAGATGGTCTAGGGGAATACTGCCAACACACGTGATTCTGCTCAAATGACAACGAGATATCTAAAAATTGTATTACGTTTCTGTCCGGTAGTTCTTTCGTAAACCTTAGACCATCTCCATTAAGTTTAAATTGATCGCTTACTTAGGTGACGACGGATTCAAAATCACCCTTACTGCAAAGTACCAAGTAATCGACCGCATACCGAAATACCCTAATGACGCGGTCAAACTTGCTCAAGTATAGATCACTTAGAATAGGGGCTACCTTTGAACCTATACAAATCCCTGATTTCTGCACAAACACACCTTCCCTGTATCCCACTAATGTTGACGTTAAGTACTTGGAGAGAATTTCTAGAAAGGTACCTGTGGAAACTCCGCATCTATCTATGAAACCTGACTCCTGCCCTTGTTCTTGAATACACTCTTTCACGCAATTTAGTAAACCTTCATGCGGCAGCGAGTAATACAAATCTTCTACATCCATGCTAAACGCTGTGCAGTGGCCAGGATTTTCCTCTGTTAACAACTGAACTAGAGCCTGAGAATTGCGGACGATTACTTGGTACTCTGTAGTAAGGATGATTTTGAATCCGTCGTCACCTATGTAAGCGATCAATTTAAACTTAATGGAGATGGTCTAAGGTTTACGAAAGAAGTACCGGAGAGAAACGTAATACAATTTTTAGATATCTCGTTGTCATTTGAGCAGAATCACGTGTGTTGGCAGAATTCCCCTAGAGCATCTAAGCCGTTGTTAAACTTTGAGTCCAAGCATTCGACAGTAGTAAAAAACGGAATAGCCTTGTCCTGTTTAAAGTCAGCCCTATCGAAGTCGTGCGTGCACCGTTTGACCATTAGCTTTAATGCGCAGGTCGAGCGCCTCTTAGATGCAGGTTACCCTAGACTAGCCATAGCCACAGTAGCTGAGCGTCTTAAGAAGTCGATTTCGACCGGAACAGAAGCTGTAGCAGAGAGTAACATTAACAAGAAAAAGGTCGTGAGTATTCCGTATATCCACGCAGTTTCGCACAGGCTTAAGAAAGTGGGAAGTAAATATGGGGTTAATGTTGTGTTTACGGCTCCCAATAAGTTAGGAAGGGTTTGTGCTGCAGTGCATAGAAGAAATGAGCAGATGGAAGGTAAGAAGCGAACGGATATCTGTCCGGTTAAGCACCTAGCCAAGAACAATTTCACCGACTGTCGCATGGGTGTAGTTTATAAGATTCCTTTTAGCTGCGGACGTTTTTATGTAGGGCAAACTGCGCGTTGTATTAATCAAAGGTTAATTGAACACAGAAGGTCGCTATCAGGTGGGACACCGTCCAATCTATCCTTGCACTGCCAGGTCTGTAGCTGCATGCCCGAGTTAGACAAAACCGAGATCCTGTACAGGCATAAGAACGAAGATACGCGTTTATTGGTTGAGGCCTGGCATATCAGTATTAGTGGAAGTGCATGCGTGAGTCAGCCGTCGATTAGCTTAAACAGAGGAGATAGAAAGCCTTAGGAGTTGTCTATCGCGAAGACCGGCACGTGTAACCGATTGACAGGTGGCGCTACCATTCCGAGCATGCGCAGTATAAGCTGTGTGTCTTCTTTCTTTTTCGCCTCTGTGCTGTGCATCAGTTGTTAGTCGGCGTTCGTGTTGTTCACTGCTCTCCTTGTGTCCGTGTCCTGCACGCCTCTTCTTTTGATTATGGACTGTTACCAACTCGGCTCAACTTTCTGTCCTTTTGAGGTCACGTCTGTTGGATGTACTCGCCACGTGCGCGTAAGGGTCTCTTGCCTTACGAGTCTGCGCACTCTAAAATTGTGAAACGCGCCATTGCCATGATGTGCTTAGAATCATCTTTAATGAAGTCGTGCCATCACACTACGAACGAGAGCTTTAACCCGCAGCTAAAACGACGGCAGGATGCGCGATACCCAAGTGCAGTAGTGACGTCGGTCTCCGAGGTGTTGCTTCAAAAGTTGAAAGGCAAGCGCCAGAGGTGTAACAATGACACACAGAAGAAGAGGCCTGCAGTTTGAAGTTTGAAGTTTATTCACATTCACATGGAATCAATACATATCGCTTGCAAACACTGTATGGCCCCGTAGCCGAAGGCTAGTTGTGCCATATTGCCACAAAGTGGCTCACAATCTTAAGAATGTGGCTGCCAGGTACAAATTCCAGTAGTGTTTTCTGCCCCCCGGAAACTGTCAATGCTGTACTCGCGTATCGGTAAAGGAAATAATAAGCCGCAATGTGAAAAGAAACATTTCAACTTTGTAGTTTGCAGCGTAGGTGTGGTCTACATGATTCCACTCTCTTGTGGCAAAGTGTATTTAGGTCAGTCAGGCCGCTGTGTCAATGAGCGCCTCAAAGAACATGAGCGATCCCTGCCAACCGGTACAGGCTCCCATTTAGCTCAACATTGCAAAAAGTGTAAGTGTCAAGCTTTGTTTAGACAGACTAGTATTTTAAAGAAGAGCGGTGACACCACCGCCCGAGAATTATCAGAGGCCTTTTACATAAAGTCCTTGGGTTCCCAGTGTATTAGTGCGCCTTCCTTGACCTTGTTTAGCAATGAATTTTCTTTTTTGGAAGCGCTATCATGAGTGTGATCGGATGATGAAGTTGTGGTGGTTGCCGCGCTTGGTGTTGCTACGCATGTCCTTCCAGTATCTGGGTGGTATAAAGAGTGGGGTGACGCAATAAACGATATCAGTTGAGAGTATAGCGCTTTGTCCTGTCCTTCCTTCCTGTGTATTGTGTTTTTGCGCTAAATAAGCAGCTCTTTAGGGGCTCTTCTTTCCAGTGCTCGTGTTTTCTAATGGTTTTCTAGTGCTCGGTTTTCTAGTGGTTTACGCGCGTCATTGTATGCCTTGTTGAGAGCGTCGTGCGGGTGGTTTCCTTCAGCTAAGGTTGCTTTAAATTGCTTAAGTGTTGAATGTAATCCGCGTCGCTGCTACAACTTCTTCTTAGGCGCCTTGCTTCGTGGGCTTGGTGGCACCCCGAGAATGCGGTTCATTGACGCACGACGCCTCTTTTCTTTACAGGTGCTTGTGCTCTGCAACTTCCCGGTTTCGTCCTGCGGCTCTTTGGGTACCACTGGAGATGCTGAGGGCGTACCCGCCGTAGGATGTGTTGACCTACATAAATGTCCTACCTATCCTGGAGAACTGAATGGCTTACTTGGAAATGAAGCTCCTAGCCAAAGTTTCCTACCATCCAACTCCGGTGGCCGGCTGCTAGTTTGCACAGATCGTGAAGGTGTGCCGCCCCTTCGGTACGCTAGCCCAGGAACCCGTCAAACTCCAGCATCACCGCAACACCCCAAGGCGGGAGCGGAAACGAGAGCCGATGGCTACTGCAGTGTGTCAGCCCCTACCGGAAATCTACCCTGGCCGTCGCTACCCGGATATCCCGTACCAGGCAGCGCATCAACACTGGCATCATCTTTGACGTATAAAGCTCATCACCCCCTCGCTTTCTTCAGTGGGCTTGGTGGCACCCCGACAATGCGGTTCATTGACTCACGACGCCTCTTTGCCTTACAGGTAACGAATCATTATGCTATTCACGCACGTCGTACTAGTTACGCCGCATTGTTGGTGTTGCCAAGCCCAGGCTGCTGTCTTGATATTGCTCGTGATTGTACCTGTGTCATACTGCAAATTCTCGTGCTTTCCGGAGACGTAGAAACTAACCCCGGCCCCAACACCCGCTCCCATTCGCCGCAAGCTTCCAGTGATATCATGGCAGTGCTGGAGGAGATAAAGTCAGGTCAGGCGTCCCTTCTAAACGAAATGAAGTCTATTCGAAGCAAACTTCCCAAAACGATAAGACATTTGATGACATAAAAAAGCGCCTGGCCAAAATTGAAGACGATGTCTCCTCTGTGACTTCCGTAAAGAAGCAAATCAATGACATGGCTTCTGTCGTAGACAAAAATACGAAAGCCATAGCCGACTTATCATCTAGGCTAAATGAATCGGAAGATAGGGCTCGCCGCTCAAATCTAGTATTCTTTGGTATTGCTGACTCTGAGCGCGAAACATGGCAGCAATCAGAAGATAAAGTGATTGAGGTTTGCACTGCCAAGCTGAACGTCAGAATAAGTTCCACAGATATTGAATGGGCTCACAGAATTGGCAGCTACCATGCTTCTAGAAACAGACCAGTTATTGTTAAACTGTCTCATTTCAAGATGAAGCAGCAGATTCTTTCAAATACTAAGCAACTAAAAGGCTCAAACTTAAGCGTTTTAGAGGATTACTCACCTAACACCCGGCTAGCACGAAAACAGTTAATCGCGTTTGCAAAGTCCCAGCAAAAGCCGTTTCAACTACGCTACGATAAACTCACCCTTGACAACAAAATTTACAAGTACGATAATGAAACACATAGCGTCGTATCAACTTCATAGCTAGCTGCTATCGTATCTGCGAAACCCAACTTACGCTCTTTATCCTTTCTCTACACTAACATGAGAAGCTTGTTGTCGAAGCGCGACGAGCTTCATAATCTGCTCACGAGCACCGACTGCAAACTTATTGTTCTGACTGCAACATGGCTCAATTCAACCGTCGAGGACACGGAGCTCAGTTCGATCTTTTCAGATTTCAACATATTTAGACGTGACCGTGAGGGTAAACGAGGTGGTGGCGTTCTGATAGCTTTCCATCAAAGCCTGTCCTGCAAGATCGTAAACATCACTTCAGCCCTTGAAATTTTGTTTGTGTGATGTACTAACCTGTACCCTCAAACCCTTATCGGTGTATGCTATCGACCACCTGATGCAGATGCCTCCTTCTCGGTTCATTTTCACGAAGCTTTGCAAGCAATAACATCACTCTGTCATGCACCTTTGCTTCTCTTTGGTGACTTCAACTTCCCTGATATAACTTGGTCCGAACCCGCCCTGACGCTAGCCAAGAGCAACCCTGAAAGTGCATTTCTCAATACGTGCCTTACTTTCGGACTAACTCAACTCGTATCGAACCCAACACGTATGAACGGGCAATGTTCGAATATACTTGGCCTTATTTTATCATCTGATCCTGATAGCGTATCTCCGGTAACTCATTTTCCAGGATTAAGCGATCATTCTGTATTACTTGCTGAACTCGCTTGTCACGTACCCATGAGCAAAAAAAGTTAAAAAGAAAATAACGTTATATGATAAAGGTGATTACGTCAGCATCAATGCCGCGCTGACTGATTTCTACAGCCAGTATATGACTGAGTTTTCGAAGCGCACCGTAGAATTAAATCGGACGCTTTTTAAGAACAAACTAATAGAACTCGCGGAAAACTTCATCCCAACCATTATTATAACAGAACGTCCTTCGTCCCCATGGTTCAACAGCACACTAAAACGTCTAAACAACAAAAAGAAGAGGTTATTTCGTTCAGCCAAACGCTCAAATTGTGCATCTGCTTGGGAGAAATACCGCGCAACGGAGAAGGAGTTTAATTTATTGTCCACAAGCGCTAAACGCTCTTTTTATTCAGAAACACTGCCTACCACGCTACGCAATCACCCGAAACAGTTTTGGAAACATATTAGTCCAAATCCACATAAAGCATTAGCGTTAGTCAACGACCATAATGAGCCTATACCCGACAACACCGCAGCGCATGTACTCAACACAGTTTTTTCCAGCGTATTCACTTCTGAGCCCTACACTCACCTTCCTGAATGTCCCTACCTAATTGACACGCTTAAGTTAACGTCTTCAGCTGGCATTGACGGGATCAACTCTAAATTGCTAAAGAATACCAAACACGTCACCAGCATGTTCTTATGTTGCATCTTTCAGCAATCTCTGTCATCTGGAGTGGTGCCTCAAGATTGGAAAGTAGGCAAGATAATTCCAGTACCGAAAAAAGGCTCATAGTCTTCATATAATAACTATCGTCCCATTTCTCTCACCAGTGTCTGTTCCAAACTTATGGAGCATATAATTTATTCTCACGTGGTAAATTTTTTAGCGTCTTGTCATTTTTTCAATCCTAACCAGCACGGTTTTCAAAAGGGCATGTCTTGCGAAACTCAACTCGCTCTTTTCATCCATGACATATCCTCTCATCTCGATCGAAACATACCCGTTCATTCCCTCTTCTTAGACTTTCAGAAGGCATTTGACAAGGTTCCTCATAAACGGCTATTCCTAAAACTTTCCCGACTAAATCTCAGCCCCCCTGTTTACAGTTGGCTCTGTGACTTCTTATCTAACCGTCAACAATTCGTATACGTTAACCAACACTCCTCTTCCTTATCTCCTGTTGTCTCCGGCGTGCCACAAGGCACTGTTCTGGGGCCGCTGCTTTTTCTAATATACATTAACGACTTACCTAATGGTTGTACTTCTAAAATCCGTTTGTTTGCTGATGACTGCGTAATTTATCGTCCTATGCTTAACAACGCTGACGTCCTCACCCTACAGTCTGTCCTTTCTCTCATAGAATCCTGCTGTAACAAATGGCTAATGTCTCTAAACGTAAGCAAAACATCCCTTCTAACTTTTCATCGTCGTCAATCATTCATTTCTACTAAATACACGATAGGTGGCACGGAAATAAACGCAGTTTCATCATACAAATACCTTGGTGTTACCTTAAGCAATAACCTTACTTGGTCCGTTCGCATCTCTAACATCACAAACTCGGCTAATCGCGCGCTTGGCTATCTGCGTCGTAACCTGCGTCTTGTTCCTCCCCCGGTAAAACTACTAGCATACTTAACAGTTGTTCGACCAAAACTTGAGTACGCTTGCTCAGTTTGGGACCCACATCAAACTAACCTCTCATCCGCGCTAGAATCCATACAAAATCGGGCGGCTAGGTTTGTTCTTTCAGATTATTCTTATCATACCAGTGTCACCGAACTCAAGTCAAGCCTTCATCTACAAACCCTTGAGCAGCGCCGCCAAACTGCAAGATTATGTCTTTTTCATAAGTTCTATCACCTTCTACGCCAACAGGCTAATATCGAACCCTTGCATCGTTCCTCATCCCGCCATGACCACCCAAAAGCAGTTTATCCCCCGGCAGCCCGCACTATCATTCTTCGTGCAGACTGCAAAGGACTGGAATCGTCTTCCTGCCGACGTGGTGCACCACTCCAGCCATTCATCCTTCAAGGCATCAATAGAAACCATCATGTACTAGTTATACCCACCCCTCATGTAATACCCCTCACGGGGCATTTTTGAGGTACTAATAAATAAATAAATAAATAAATAAGTATCCCCTGTTTGCAGTGTCGCGGGTGATGACTATCACAATCTAAGTATTGCTGGCTCTCCGCCGGCTTTCTGTAAAGTGTCGTCTTTATTTTTACATTTTCGATGGATACTTTCGTGTCGAGGAAAAAATTTTACTAGAAGAGTGATTGTAGTGGGAGAGTGTTTCTTCGGCGCACTACAAGCGAAGAAGATGAAGAGTGCGCGCTTGAGCACGCGGAACGTGATCCGCGTGGCCTTCGGTGCTTCGGAACGCCGACGTGGATCGAGCGTATACCAGCGACCGAGCGGTGGCACGTTCGGCCCAGGAGAACAGACGCACCGAGCTGGTGCCACCAAACCAGCCGGGACGTACCGGGCGTTCTCCTGTGGCAGGTGTCCTGGACCTTGCTGGCTGTTCCTGCGGTGGACGAGCGAGCGGGCCAGTACGAGCGGCTGGAGCAGTGGTGTGGCCGGGACCATCTACCGACCGTGGTCACAGTGCCACGCAGGTTCGAGTCCGGCACAACCACCTGCCGAGAGCGTGGTCACGGTGCCGCGCAAGTTCCAGTGCCGCACAACCGCGTGCTGAGAGCGTGGTCACGGTGCCGCGTTGCCGTCTGGCGCAAGTGTTGCTGAGGGCGTGGCCTCGGTGCCACGTCAAATATGCATTCTACCCCGACACTCTCCTGAGCGGGTACCTCGGGATCTGCTTGTGTCCGCGCACGACTCTTCGTGCCTCCTCTTCTGATGCAAGCGTGCGCTGCCTTGAAGATCCACGGTATCGTGAGTGGTGTCAACGGACCTCTGACGTCACGTCAGGCAGGACGCGCCGTTTAGTGCTTGAACGTAGCGTTCAGACTGTGTTGCTTGTGTCGCGTTGTTTGTCTGTGAAAGTGTATGTGCTGTCTCGTCCTGTCGATAAATGTTCTCCTTGTCTGTGACCTAGCTGTCTGTGTCTGAGTCCTGGGCCCACGAACCACCACAGTGATGCATGGAAGAGCAGGATCTTGACTTGGGCAAGTTGGTTCATGCTCTTAAAATTGCACCGCTACCAAGACGAAGACAGGAGACACATGAATCACACAGACGAGCGCCGACTTTTGACTATATTTATTTGCACTTCACCGGACTTTTTTATGCAAATTCTGGCCACATCACGCCAAGCAGTCCAACAAAACACACGAAAAAAAACCAAGGAGATGTAAAGCACACAGGCAAGATAAAACCTGCGCCTGTACGCTCCCTCAAGGTACACACTCAAGCATGACAAAGCGGTTCAACTCTGGCGGAAAAAATTTCAACGCAGGCCTTCAGAACGAAATCAGCCAAGGAAACGCAACAAACTCCTACAGATAAAAACACACGTCGACGATGAAACTTTCTTTTTTTTTTAAGACTGGGATTATATTGGCCTTCTTAAGCGGCGAAGGAAAGATGCCAATTTTAAAATAAGGTTAATGATATGGGCTAATGGGGTGGAGATGATGTGGGAGATGCATTTCAGGTGAACATGCTGAATGTTATCGAGACGAAAGGACAGAAAGTTGAGCGAGTTGGTGTCCCTTGTTTCCCTGTCTTGCACGCCTCTTCTTCTGACTATCGAGACGAGTACTTGTTATTTCATGTGACTAATTATTTCCGTAACTTCATCTGGGTATATTGGACAGAGGTGAAATCATTGAAGACGATCCCTGAATATTGGCTGGTAATTATGAGGCGAGACAGGAGTATTATCACAGAAGTATTTGTTGAAAGCGTTGGCAATATCGTCTGCATTCCTAAGCGCACCTTCAGATGACTGTAATTCAGTTATAGCGGGCTCATCTAATGACCTCTTTATCAATGAAATAATTGTTTTCCATTGATCCTTGCTGCTAGCACCAGGTGTGGTGAAGTTATTGTGAAACTTCCGTCGAGTAAACTTCGCTCATGGCAAACTTCGGTGTCACAAGAAACCACACAGTGCTTGTTCGCAGCAGCAACACACCAATTGGCAGTGCACTGCACGCATAGAAACGCTCTTCACAATCTGTCCACATACTGGTTCCACAACGTCACATGAAGTAATGAAGTGGGTAATCGCGCAGGTGGCATATTCAATGAGCGTAACCAATTCTCACTTGGCAGCAAATATAATAATTGCTGCGAACAACACACAACCTGGCCTGAGTTGCAAGAAAAAAAAAACTAATATTCAGGTCCATGAACCTGTACTGCGGCCACGGTACTGTGAAAAGGGACCCTGGCCGCAATGTACAAATCCAAACCAGGCCGGATTGTCGCGACATTCTGAGCGCTGAAAGAAGAATAAACCTTCTCGTAGTACGTACAGCTCGGATGAGAGCTTGCGACCACTGAGAAGACTTGCTCTTCTTATACCTGACAAACTTGCGGTGAGCGTTGGTCCACCGTATGGGCTGGGTATGGAACGCCAGTGCTTGCAAGTATCTTTCAAAGGCTCGGGCAACTGTGTGACGAGCATACGCTTCGCAACCCCATTGCTCGGACATCGAACTCTTCATGCGTGTTCGCTTTATTCTAGACCTTGAGGGCTCGCTGTATTGATGATCTTATTGGGTCTGCCCCAATAAGCTATTGTCGGACGCCGCACATTTTTTTCTTAGAGACGTGCTGCCAAAGGGTATGTCACAAAAACTCTGACAACAATGGAACGACCTTTTCTCGTTTTGCTTCTTTTCATCGAAGTTATGAGAGCCTGAGGCTCTTTTTGCGAACTTTCCGCTTTCGGTACAGGCATTGTTGGTTTTCGTTTCTAACTGAACTGAACTACTGCGGTCCATATTCATCTCCACAGATGGTAGGACAAATTCTAGAGTCCTACCTCTGCCGCCTTTTTCATTACTACTCGTGGCATCATGCACTTGTTTGAAAACGGAGCCACCATTTTGGCATGTCGTTTGTCCTCCGCTCTCATGATGCCCTTCCCTATCACCAGACAAAGAATCCTCACATACAGTACTTTGAACGGTCCTTGCGATTCAACAGACACACCCTAAACTGTTTGGTAGTTTGCAAACTACATCAGTGTCATATTACTATGAATACAGTGCTTAACGCAATTAAGATTTTTTAACGTGGTCCTGGCTTCTATCGCGTCAAAGCAACTTGTGACCATGTCGTATTCAGCTCTGCAGCTGGAAAGTTTGTTTTCAGGAAGTGACGTATCACAGCGAGTTGCATGCGTAGGGCATTTAATGGTCATTTTATTCTTCATCATGAAGGAACCTACCACGGGTTCACCTCTCGCTACTATACTCGCCTCTTAGGAGAAATACCGCCAGCAGACGGCTCTTGCTCGGTGACCGGCGTCTCAAGTTACATCAACTGCTTCCTTTTGGCGATATTACCGTGCTCAGTGGGGGCACATACGGCCTCTCTGTCCATCAAATGTGAATTGTACTTCCAAACACTCCGTAATTCCAGAGATTTTGTTTGAGGGTCGGGAAATTCTTCTCCCAACAACTTACGGGCGTGCTCTTTGCCACGCATTTTTTGATGAAAGGTGTGAAGCTTCAGCTCCATTCTACTTATTACTGCAGCAAGAGCCTGGTGTTCTAGTTTGAGCCTTCTCTTTACAGCACTGAGCCTCCTGAATTCAAGCTCCTGTGCTCGTGCTCTCTCCTCGCGTGCTCTCTGTACTTGGTCTTCTGCCCATGCTTTCAGCTCTGCCCCTTTCAGCCCAAGCTTCAGACCCGCCTCGATGAAATTCAATATCTCCATCTTCCATGCAGCCCTCAGTTATTGTCTGCACTGCTCCGACCTAGTTAAAGGGATTGTCCGGTGATATTGTAAACATTACAAACTGTCAGCCGCATCATGTACTTGTGCGTGTGGGGAACACAAGGGAGATTTTTCTGAGCGAACTGGAGCTTTCGATAGTTTTATTCAGCTTTTTATTTGCACGTGTACGAAACTGCAACGGAGCGCCCGATGAGCGACGGCCGTTGCAGCATGACGTCACACGGAACCGTGCAGGGGACTCGCGAAGCTGCCTGTCCTGTACTTGGTTGCACAGTTGGACCGACGCTGCTGATTGCTCGCACCTATGCCTCGTTGATTAAACAAATGTGAATAAAAGTCCCTTTATTATCATTATCATTTCAACAGCTGCGAATTACGCGTGCGGTTATTGCACTTCGAGATCAATGCGCTTTACCTCCGATGCGCTGTTCTGACAGCGCTTTGCTTTCGGCGTTTCATGATTTTTTTTCCTCACTGCACGTTTGTATTGTTGTTCGGGCCCGTATGTATTAACGAAACGGAGCTGTGATAGCTACCTGGCGCCGTCAAGTAGAGACAGCACTGCTTCCGACGATGAAGAGTATGAATCTCCACTGGCGTTAAACTTTCCAGCAAGCCTGCCAGTCAAACGATGTGACGAGAACGGGGGAGCGAAAGCGTTTTAACAAGCAAATGTGTACGAATGACACCGACACGGTGGTTTCAGATGAGCATGTTCTAGAAATCCGGGCTACGCACATGGAAACGAGCACGCTACTTTCTGGGAATCTTTTCCATGCGTTATCATTTTCACATTTCACAGTGAGAGGCACTTGTCCGCGTCGGTTTTTACATTCCTTTTGCCTAGATGGTAACTTGCTTGAGGTCGCAATCACCAGTTGACCTGAACAACGCGCCTTTGAAGACGTCTACCCAGAGAAATCTCCGCACGCGCGCTCACCTTCAGATCAGGCCCGTAGACAGGGAGGGGGGGGGGGGTTGCTCTAGGGGCCTGGGACACTTCCGAAATTTTGGTTGGGGGGTAGTGTTAGGAACGTAGTGTAGCGCTAATAACAACATTTAAGCCTGTTAAGACCGTTGCATTGAAAAAGTCAGTGTACATACTGCGATTTTTACCAAAAATAATGAAACAGATGTTTCTTCTCAATAGTCAAGGCCTTCATCAAGTAGGCCCTACCCGAAAAAATTCCTGGCTACGGGCCTGCTTCAGACACATCGGCTTGCTCTCCAGCACATGATTCAACCAGAGAAATGCACACAGCGCAACAAAATGCAGAGATCTGACGCTTTAATTACAGCGTGACCGAGGAAGGCAGCACACCTATGTGTGTAGGTCCAATTGTTCGTGCGGCCCTTCAACTAACAGCTACGTCAAAACTTTACGAGAGGACGCGATCAACTCACAGCATACGCTTGTAAAGTGCACCAAGCGTAGAGTGTTCGGAAACCAGTTGACGTGATGAACGGCGGACCCACTCGGCCTGTGGGCTTTCGTAGCAGGGAAACTTGAGAAGAGTCCACCCTTCCACATTAACAGCGTTACGGTATCAATCAAATTATAGAGCTACAAAAGAAGGAAAAAATTGGTTCGAATTGTGCGATTCTACGTACGACGCGTGCATGGCACGAAAGCCACGACCGCCCGGCACGGGGGGAACGGTACCATGTGACGTCACGCTCACTGTGGCCAGCGCTTTACTTCGCTGCGCGGGATTTTCAAAAAGCGCTGGATTTGATAATTATTTTAGAATTAACTACACGAGTGTCTTGGCAGTGCAAGCTGCCTACAGGTAAAATAAAGCCCACACTTTCTTTTAAGACCATTTGTTTTCGTTTGTAAAATGACCGGACAATCCCTTTAATAAAGTTGAAAGTCCTGTCGCGGACGCCACTGTTACGATGTTCCAGGGAGCAGGATAAAGGAGGCGTGTCAGAGACGCCTCCGAGGGCAGCAAGGAAGAGGCAGACGCTGGCACAGCACACGGACATATATTTCAGCACAACAAATTCACAGCACATCCACGGAGTGCATGATGATGAGTTGGCGAAGCTCCGGAGGTTCGTCGTAGATCGTGCTGAGTTCCGGATTAATTCAGTTAACGCGCACGCTACGAATCCTTATTGTTCAACTACGCACAAGTGAAATCTCCCACCGGTACATCATTGCAAGTCAAGATCCAGAGCATATATATATATATATATATATATATATATATATATATATATATATATATATATATTGACGCTGAGGCTACTGCTCAGCGTCGATGGTAGAGCGAGCCATGAAGAGCGTCTGCTGTCTCGCGTTTCATCTTTCCCCATGGTGGCGGCGCAACGCGTGCCTCTCGTGCACGTGCACGAGACACGAGCCCTGGAGTTTGCCTGGGGGACTCATTGGAAGAAGAGATCCCAGTGTGTGTGTGTGTTGAACGCTTTTAGCGACTGAGTTTTGTTAACCCTATTTTCGGGCAGAAGTTCGCCCATAATAAATCAGTTCCTATACTCTACTAACGCTACATTCTGGTGGACGTGCGGGGTATGATTGGAAGTCCCCTGCGCGGAAGAGGCCGTAGCCCCGATCCTCAGCTATTGGAGCCCGGAGAACTGACTCCTGTACACCAGCGCTCCAGCCACCGCCTCCGAGGAGACCCGCCTGAATTCGGACCCCTTCCCGCTGCTACGACAACACAGGCATTGTCCACCGCTGACACTGCAACGATGACTAGCCTGGCGACATCATCTGATCTCGTCGTGTACCCGCCGCGCGTGCCCAAGTCGTTCCACGGCGACATATACGAAGACGTCGAGGATTGGCTGGAGCACTTCGAGAGGGTCGCAGACGTCAACGGCTGGGACAGCGCACGGAAACTTCGCCACGTGTACTTCGCGTTGGAGGATGCAGCAAGGACGTGGTATGAGAATCACGAGGCCGTTATGACATCATGGGAAGAGTTTCGACGACATTTGCTTGCTGCATATGCCAGCACCGATCGCCGAGAGAAGGCGGAGAATGCCCTACAAGCCAGGAACCAACGCACGAACGAGAGTGCCGGCATGTATATTGAGGACATGTCGCGTCTGTTCAAACGTGCCAATCCCAATATGACGGAAGACAGGAAGTTGCGGCATCTTCTGCGTGGCGTGAAAGAGGAGCTTTTTGCGGGACTGGTCCGCAATCCGCCGCGTACTGTTGCAGAGTTCCGCACCGAAGCGACTACGATAGAAAAGGCATTGCAGCAGCGCTCCCGTCACTACAACCGTGACACCATTGGCGCGCCTGTTAACGTCTTTTCCGCTGGCCTAGGCAATAACGCGGAGGCGCTTAGAGAACTGGTGCGATCTATCGTGCAGGAAGAGCTTCGGAAGCTGCAGCAACCACAAGTCGCCCCGACTGTTTCCTCTCTCGCCGCCGTCATTCGGGATGAGGTTAGGCATGCCGTGTTACAACCGCAGCCGGATGCACAGCCTGTCTTACTGATTTGATTGATTGATTTGTGGGGTTTAACGTCCCAAAACCAGTTCTGATTATGAGAGACGCCGTAGTGGAGGGCTCCGGAAATTTCGACCAGCTGGGGTTCTTTAGCGTGCACTGACATCGCACAGCACACGGGGCTCAACATTTCGCCTCCATCGAAATGCAGCCGCCGCGGCCGGGATTTGATCCCGCGACCCTCGGATCAGCAGCCGAGTACCTTAGCCACTAGACCACCGTGGCGGGGCAGCCTGTCTTACTCGAGCAGCCACTGCAGGAAAGTCGTGTGTCGACATACGCCGACATGCTACGCCAACCATCCGTACAGAACGCCTCATTCGCCGCTCCGAGTCACCGCCTACCGACTCCGCGCAGTACACCCCTCCAGGGAGAGTTCAGGCCCCGAAAAAGCGACGTATGGCGCACGCCCGACAGGACGCCACTCTGCTTCCATTGCGGAGACGCTGGACGCCTCTACAGATGGTGCCCATATCGACGGATTGGTCTTCGCGGGTTCTCTATCAACGCGCCTTGCCCTCGTAACGGCGAACGACCGATGGAGATCGAAGATTATCTAACGAGAAGTCGACTTCCAGCTGCCGGTCCCCAACACGAGCCACGGTCATCAGCGCCTACTCGCTACCGGTCGCCTAGCCCGCGACCATCTTCAAGTTCACCAAGGCGTCGTTCAGTAAGCCCGCGTCAGGAAAACTAAAGCCAGCGACCTGGGGAGGCAAGGTCGCTGACGTTCGCCAAAGTGAAGATCCTCCGTCTAGGGCCCAGCGCAGCAGCGACGAACCGAAAGAGACGACCAAGTACGCAGAAAATTTCTTCAGATTTGCTTATTGCCGTGGACGGGCGTGAATCGAACGCTTTAGTAGATACCGGTGCTGATTATTCCGTGTTAAGCCAGGCACTCGCAAAGGAGCTCAAAAAGGTACTGGCACCGTGGAGTGGAACGCAAATACGTACGGCAGGCAGTCACCTCACTGCACCTGTGGGAAAATGCACGGCAAGAATCTTGATTCGAGGCGTTACTTACGTCTGCGAATTTATAGTACTTCCGGAATGCTCAAGGGACATAATACTCGGAATGGATTTTCTGCAGTCAAACGGTGCCATAATCGACCTCCAAAAAGCTAGCGTTTCTTTCTCCACGAATCTGGCCATTGACACGAAGGACCCTGATGATCCAGACTGCACTGCCTTGCGAGTTGTAGACACCGACGTAACTGTGCCACCACGATGCAGTTTGCTGGTTCGCGTAAGGAATGAAGCATTCATCGATTCTGAGGGTATAGCGGATGGCAATATTGATCTTCTACTGAAAAAAGGTATCTGTGTAGGTAGAGGCGTCATTCGCTTATGTGACGGGCATGCCAATGTATTGCTGACAAATTTCGGCAATGAACTTCAGCATGTCGCCAAGAATACTGCCATCGCCTTCCTGCACAGTATCAGTGCAGTGACAAGAGTATGTAGCCTGGAGTCAGGGCCACCTACTAAGCAAACTACGCACGATGCCGCAGCAGCAGTTACGATCAGTCCACATCTATTGCCAGCCGAGAAAATCATAGCAGACCTCATAAATGATTTTGCTGAATGCTTCTCTACATCGTCAAGAGTGCGGCGCACGCAGATGGTTAAACACTGTATCATAACAGACGAAGTGACCCGGGCTGTATACCAGCACCCGTACAGAGTATTGCCGAAGGAACGAGAGGTTATAAAGAGACAAGTGCAAGAGATGCTTGAGGACGATGTCATTCAGCCGTCCAAAAGCCCATGGGCGTCTCCGGTAGGTCTTGTCAGAAAAAAGGATAACACATTGAGATTCTGTGTCGATTGCTGAAAACTTAACAGCGTCACAAAGCGGGATGTATACCCCTTGCCCCGTATCGATGACGCATTGGACCGGCTACGACATGCTAAATTTTTCTCCTCATTGGACATAAAAAGCGGATATTGGCAAATTGAAGTCGATGAAAGGCATCGTGAAAAAAAACAGCTTTCGTTACTCCGGACGGACTCTACGAGTTCAAAGCACTTCCATTCGGCCTCTGTTGCGTGCCAGTAACATTCCAGCGAATGATGGATAGTGTCCTCTCGGGTCTCAAATGGCAGTCTTGCTTAGTGTACTTGGATGACGTTGTCGTTTTCTCTGCAACCTTCGAACAGCACGTCGAGCGACTACGTTCAGTACTCCAGGAGATCCAATCGGCCGGCTTGACGATTAAACCCGAGAAGTGCAATATTGGATTTGAAACGCTCCGTTTCCTGGGTCATGTCATCAGCGCACAAGGTATTGGACCGGACCCCGAAAAGACAGCAGCCGTCGCGGGATTTCCCAGGCCTAAAGATAAAAAGGAGGTGCGCCGCTTTTTGGGATTGTGCGCTTACTACAGGCGATTTGTCAAAAATTTCTCGAAAATTTCAGAACCCTTAACGAGACTCACGAAAGAAGACGTACCTTTTGTCTGGCATCCTGAACAAGAAGCAGCTTTCAATGAATTAAAGCTACGTTTGCAAGCCACACCCGTCCTCGCCCACTTTGATGAGACCGCTGACACAGAAGTCCATACAGACGCAAGCAATCTCGGTCTCGGCGCAGTTCTAGTTCAATGGCAAAACGGAGAAGAGGTCATAGCGTATGCTAGCCGCACTCTCTCGAAAGCTGAAGGAAACTACTGTGCGACGGAGAAAGAATGTTTGGCTGTCATATGGGCCATCAGCAAATTCAGACGGTATCTCTATGGCAGGCCGTTCCGTGCAGTCAGCGATCATCACTCACTTTGCTGGCTGGCAAGCCTGAAAGACCTATCGGGACGACTTGCGAGGTGGAGCCTCAGGCTGAAGAGTACGACGTTACTGTTGTTTACAGGTCCGGGAGAAAGCATAACGACGCTGACTGCTTGTCACGCTCCCCAGTTGATTCTACCCCCTCAGAAGAAGACGATTCCCCACCACTTTGCGTCATGGAAGCGTCGGAGATCGCCAAGCATCAACAGGCGGACTCCGAGCTGCTCCCACTCATAAAATATCTTCAAGGGCACGACGTCGAAGTTCCACGTCTATTTAAGAGAGGACTGTCCTCGTTCTGCCTCCGAGGTGATATGCTCTACAAAAGGAACTTCCAACACAACGATGAGAAGTTCTTGCTCGTTGTACCGTCATCCATGCGGCCTGAAGTATTGGAAGCCTGCCATGATGAACCGTCCTCAGGTCACTTGGGCGTCAGCCGAACATTCGCCAGAATTCACTTAAAGTATTACTGGCCCAAGTTATTAGCCTCAGTTCAGAATTACGCGAAGACTTGTCGCGAATGTCAAAGGCGCAAAACACCACCTGTAAAGCCGGCCGGACTTCTTCACCCCATAGACCCACCTCAAACTCCCTTCCAACAGATTGGGATGGATTTTCTTGGACCGTTTCCAACGTCATCATCTGGGAAGAGGTGGATCATCATCGCGACTGATTACCTCACGCGATATGCTGAAACTGGTTGCCTTGAGCGGGCAACGGCATCGGAAGTTGCCACGTTTTTTGTTCAAAATATAGTCCTTCGTCATGGCGCCCCAATGGTTGTGATTACAGACCGAGGAGCAGCGTTTACAGCTGAACTCATGAAGTGCTTGCTGACGATGACCAACACCAGCCACAGGAAAAGCACTGCATACCATCCTCAAACCAATGGTTTGACGGAACGCCTAAACCGGACCATTGCTGATATGTTATATATGTATGTTGACCTCGAACATAAGACCTGGGACCAAATCTTACCTTACGCTACCTTTGCCTATAATACGGACCCACAGGAAACGACTCGCGTAACCCCGTTTCAACTAGTCTATGGCCGTACAGTCACGATGACACTCGATGCAATGTTGCCAATACATAAAGACAACTTCGATCCATCCGACATTGATCAGTTCTTAGAGAGAGCAGAAGAAGCCCGTCAATTAGCCCGATTCCGAATACGTCAACAGCAAATAAAGGACGCAGGCTACTACAACGAGCACCGCAGGGACATTCAATACCAGCCAGGCGACAAAGTCTGGGTTTGGACACCAGTACGACGCCGCGGTCTGTCCGAAAAGCTACTACGACGGTACTTTGGTCCATATCAAGTCATTCGCCGAATAAGTGATTTGACTTACGAAGTCACCCCTGACGGACACAAGCGCTTTGCTCCAGAGACAGTTCACATAGTTCGCATGAAGCCCTACTACGAAAGGCAGTGACAAAGCTCTTCTCATTTTCATGCCCTCCAAAGCGAACGCATCGGGACGATGCGTACTCGGAGGGGGACTAATGACGGTGAGGCTGCTGCTAAGCGTCGATGGTAGCGAGCGAGCCATGAAGAGCGTCTGCTGTCTCGCGTTTCATCTTTCTCCGTGGTGGCGCCGCAACGCGTGCTTCTCGTGCACGCGCACGAGGCAGAGACACGAGCCCTGGAGTTTGCCTGGGGGACTCATTGGAAGAAGAGACGCCAGCGTGTGTGTGTTGAACGCTTTTAGCGACTGAGTTTTGTTAACCCTATTTTCGGGCAGAACTTCGCCCATAATAAACCAGTTCCTATACTCTACTAACGCTACAATATATATATATATATATATATATATATATATATATATATATATATATATATATATATACCAGGTACTCCCACCGGAGTACCTGCTTCTTCTGTTGCCGACATCCTCGCCTCCGACGCTGCTGAAACTACCCACGGTGCCACTACCCATGGTGCCACTACTCGACGCTGCTGCTGCCGCCGCGGCGCCTCCTGGCGCTGCCGCTCCCGTCCCTACTGCTCTCAACACTCCCGCTCGCGACGCCCTTGCTACTGACGACCCTGTCATTGACGCCCCTGCTCCGGACGCTTCTGCTTCCGGCGCTTTTGTTTCCGGCCTTCCTGCTGAAGGCGCCCGTCCTGCTAACTCATCCGGTCCCACCGACTTGGCCCTGCCTTCTTCCGACTGCACCACTTCGGCCCCCAACGCGCCAGCTGGAGGGCCTCATGCTTCTAATCCTCGAGCTTCCGGCACCCAGTGTTCCAGGTCAAAAGTTTCCAGAGCCCTCACTACGTCCGCCCCGACTACAGTCTACCATGCACTGGCCGAGGACACTCGCTACAACCTCCGAAAGAAACGCCCAGACACCGTGAGGAACCCCTCCTATTGACTACAAAAGTCGCTGCCTAATTACAGTTCATGCCCCAAATTTTCGGATGAATTTCTAAGCATTAGAAAAGTTGTCGAGAAACGTATTCGTTCGGAGCTTCATGTTAGTACACTAAAAACCTATATCGCGTCCTCCACTGCTCCACGTGGTCTCCGTATCAATGTAAATCCTGCAACGTCCAAACTCTCTAGTAGCAACGCTGCAAAGTGGGGCAGCATATCAGCAAAGGCAGCTCTGGAGTTTACGCGTGTTGTTTTGGATCACCACCAATCTGTCCTAAAATCAGTAAACAATACGGAAAAACAATTAATCAGCCACTCTAATCTATCTTCGGAAGAATTAGCAGCCCTTGAGGCGTACAAGGAGAAAAAGTGGAAAGAGATTAGCTGTGTCAAGTCAAAAAAACTTGCGCGCGACAAAATTCCTCTGTCCGCGCGATCCCAACTTCCGTTGCCTCTCCCTTCTCAGCTCCACACATCCATTGTAAATCTATCAGACTTCACCCTGACTCATGAAGACGAGAGTGCCCTATCACACGGCCTAAATTTCTGTCCCGCTTCAGGTGGCTTTAATGAGTTTCAGTTGTTGAAGGACTTGGAAAACTTTGCCCGCAACATGAGGCTTAAAGAGTACTTCCATGACCGGCCAAAAGATCCCGAACGAGATGGTAATTTGCCCTCGCAAAATCACTGGACCTCCCCGACTCAGAGAGATAACTGCCTTGATATATACATTAAGGCAGTCCAAAAAGATGTCCTGCAGGCTTACAATAGCCAAAAGAACTTTCGTCGCAACCTTTCTGGAAAAGAAACTGCAGCTATAAAAAAACTAGCATCTCAACCTGACATCATTATAAAGCCCGCTGACAAGGGTGGTGCCATCGTGATCATGAACAAGACTGATTACATTACCGAAGCCGAAAGACAACTAGCAGACAGCTCCTTTTACCGTCTCCTTGATAGCGATCCAACTCCCGAGTTTAAAATTGTCTTGGAAGAAACCCTGTCCCGTCTGAAAATAGATAACAGCACAGCCAAGTCAATAGTTCCACTCAGCCCTGTACCAGGTCGATTTTATTTACTGCCGAAAATTCACAAACCGAACAACCCAGGGCGACCTATCATTTCCGGTATAGGATCTGTAACCGAAAACCTGTCAAGCTACGTTGATAACATCATCAATAAGATTCCTGCCACATTTCAGTCCTTCATAAAGGACACAACACATTTTTTAGCCGATATAACTGATATCAATGTCCCTCATGGTGCCTTGCTCGTTACCTTAGATGTGGCGTCGCTTTATACTAACATTCCTCACTCCGATGGCATCCGGTCAGTAGTGCAGGTTTTCGAACAGCAGAACCCGTGTGCTAAAATTGAAGGTCCGACACTTGGTATCCTTTTGAAATTAATACTTGAATTTAACAACTTTGAATTCGATGGCAGACACTATGTTCAGATAAACGGGACCTCAATGGGCACACGAATTGGTCCGAACTATGCTAATATATTTATGGGCGTATTAGAAGATCAGTTCCTTGCTAACCAACCATTAAAGCCGTTTTACTATAAGAGATTCATTGTTGACATTTTTCTCATTTGGCACCATGGCGAAGCAGAGCTTCTGTCATTCATTTCTAGTTTCAATAGCGCGCATGAGGCCATAACTTTCTCCCACATTTACTCGCCAAATACGATTAATGTTCTAGATGTGACTGTATCAATAAAGAATGCCAAACTTACCACTAATTTATACCGCAAGTCTAGTGACAGACCTCAATACTTACACTTTGAAAGCAGCCATCTTAAACACTGGAAGACTAGCATCCCTTATGGACAAGCCATTCGCTTTAAACGGATATGTTCAGACGAGCGCGATTTGAACCGTAACTGCACCGACCTCCGTAACGCCTTGACTGAACGAAAATACCCAGCACGACTAATAAACGACGCAGTAGAACGCGCGAGCCGTTTTGACCGCGAGTCACTCCTCAGATCTGAGAGGCAACTGTCTGGAGAATCGCAAATCAACCTGGTACTCACCCACTCAGCATCGATCCCAAACGTCGCGGGCATTTTAAATAAACACCATGGAATTCTGATGCAAAGCGACCGCCTAAAGCCCATATTTCACCAAGCACCCCGTGTCGTCTACCGCCGTGCCAAAAACCTTAGCGACATTCTAACTTCATCTAAAATAAGCTCCACTCTTCCAGCCGGCTGCCGTCCATGCAAAAAGTCACGCTGCAAAGTTTGCGCACAGATGAAGACCACAATGACAGCTTCTAGCACTGCGTCAAACTTTAATCTGCAAATTCGAGGTAATTACTCGTGTGACACTAACAACGTAATTTACATGCTTGAGTGTTCAGTCTGCAAAATTCAATACATCGGACAAACAGAAACGGCGTTCAGGTACCGTTTTAATAACCATAAATCTCACTGTAATACACTGCCTGACCTTCCTATTTCTAAACATGTAAACATTACTAAGCACCCCTTTGAAAAAATGCAAGTGACTCTACTAGAATCAGGCTTCAAGACCAACCATGACCGCGAAGTTCGCGAATCGTTCCTAATACACAAATTTAACACTGTTTCTTGTGGTTTGAATGAAAACATTGGAAAGCTAACTTGCCTCTCGTCATAACAGTATCGCATAGTATCATATCCCACTGTTTTTCATGAGATTCCGTTTAATCTACGGCGAATTTACTTTACAGCCCCCCCCCCCCCCCTTTTTCTTGGTTGGTTCTTCTTTATTACTGTTTTCTGCTTACTTAGTATATTGCCTCCCGCCGCAAAAGCATCACATGATGGCACCGTACTTCATTGCCTGTCACGCGGCGCCTGCCGATGTCTACACTGGTCTTTGTCTGTGCCCTCACTTATCTAAACTTTTTGTGATGGTTCAACCCCCCCCCTCTCCCCCTCAATTTTTGTGAAATTTTTGTGATATATTTGAGCACATTTTTGTCGTGCATTGACTACTCATGGCGCTTTAATCACTTGATCCTATGTACCCAATCATGCTGAGTAGTTGCGTACTGTTGCCACTCGCCACCTAAACGCGCACGTACTTGTATAAGAATTGTTACATCACTTGTATAAGAATTGTTACATTGCTTGTAGCGCATCACTCTGACGAAGGCCAGCCCCTGGCCGAAACGTTAGAAATAAAGTCGTTTTTCTACCGTGTGTCACCGGCATTACGTCTATATATATATATATATATATATATATATATATATATATATATATATATATATATATATATATATATATATATATATATAAACACTTCGAAGCGGAGGACGTGCGAAACGAAAACTTTTTATTTTTCCAACGTTTCAGCCGGGGACCGGCCTTCATCAGGGAAAACAGAATACATAAATGCGCTCTTCTTTAAGTACACAATGATATAAGGGGCCCCTAACGCGTACTCTATCACTATCACACACTAATCAATGTAGTAGGGCAAATCATGCACGGTGCGAACAGGTCACTGCAAAAGCGCGTAGTCACATCTGATGCATTATCACTATCACACAGTAATCAATAGGGCAAATCATGCACGGTGCGCACAGGTCACTGCAAAAGCGCCTAAATACATCTGACAGAGCCGGCGTTTCCATGAAGCATATCGCGTGAATAGTAGTGTAAAATCGTGACATGGCCGACAAACAGACGAAGAAATCCAATTTTTCAGCAAAGAAACAAATTTTATAGCAAATAGACAATAGTGAATTTCAACGGACGCTTCAATGTTACCATTCGAAAGGGTGCGAAGATCGGCAACCGAAAGTAGGGGAAAGATATTCAATGAAAGAGTGTGGCAAGAAATTGCGCGTACATGGTTATGATTAGGCTGCGGTCTTACTAGAGCTATTTCCGCGCCGAAAGAAACGATAGCTTGCCTACATTTTCATTTATACCAGATGAAACCGCGTTAAACTTGTGTATGAGGAATGACTCGCGGATTTCTCTATCATGGTGCGAAATGAAACCTGATTCCAGTATAGTGGCTGTTAGTTTATCGAAGGAGTGACCAGGAATACTGACATGCTTGGATAGAGGGAGATTAGGTAGGTTTGTGGCATGCGACTTGTGGTTGTTGAACCGTAATCTAAAGGCGTTCTCGGTTTGGCCGATATATTGGAGTTTGCAAATGGAGCATTCAAGCATGTACACAACGTTGCACGTGCCACAGTCGAAATCACCTTTTATTTTTAAATGAAAGTTGGAAGCTGTGCTCTTGACATAAGTCGTCCTGGCCATGTGGTTGCATACCTTGCAACGGGGCTTGTTGCAAGGATGGCAGCCAGAATAAGTTGCAGGGGCCATTTTTGAAGAAGTTAATAAGTCGCGTAAGTTTTTTGATCTACGATATACGGCACGTGGGGGATCAAGGAAGATGCTTTTGAGGCGATCACTTTGCATTAATAAATTGTGATGTTTTTTAAGAATGCTATTGATGTTTGGGGCTGATGCGGAGTGTGTCAAAACGAGGTTTGTGTTTGAATGGGCAACGTTCTTCTTTCGCATAAGAAGTTCCCTGCGGTCAATACCACTAGCTCGTTTAATGGCATCATCCACGATTTCAGGTGGGTATTTTTGTTTCTTTAGGGCCTCCGAAAGTTTGGTGCAGTTTTCGGTGAAGTCGGAATCTGTGGAACATATCTTTTTGAAACGTAGCGCTTGACCGTATGGGATCGCCGTTTTGCAGTGCTTTGGATGAGAGCTTTGGAAATGAAGATAGGATTGGCTATCCGTAGGCTTCCTAAAGAGCTTAGTCGTGAGTTTATTGGCACGTATGGTGACCGTGACGTCAAGAAAACTGATTGATGTGCTTGAGTATGATTTTGAGAAGGAGATGGCTGGGTGAGCATTATTGAAGTCTGCAATGAATGACAGAAGATCCGCCTCCCCGTGGTGCCAGATCAGGAAGACATCGTCAATATAACGCCTATAATAAAATGGTTTGAGCACGCAAGTATCCAGAAATTTGTCCTCGAGTTGGCCCATAAATATGTTTGCATAGCTTGGTCCTATTTTCGTACCCATAGAAGTCCCACTGACCTGCACATAATGTGTTCCATCAAATTCAAAGTTGTTTAACGTCAAGATTAGTTCCAGTAACAGCGCAAGTGTTTCGCTATCTACTGTTTTGTTCGAAACCTTATCTTCATAAGCATGTAATACTGCTTGGATGCCATCCGTATGTGGAATGTTGGTGTAAAGCGAGGCCACGTCTAGTGTTACAAGTAATGAACCGGATGGTACGTCCAGGTTAATGATATCGAGCAAGAAGTAGTTTGTGTCTTTGAGGTATGAGTTGAAAGTTGGCGGAATATCTTTAATAAGATTATCGACGAAGCTGGAAAGTGGTTCAGTGACGGTGCCGATAGCAGACACAATAGGACGGCCCGGATTATTCGGTTTATGGATTTTTGGCAAGATGTAAAATCGTCCCGGTATGGGGCTGAGGGGAATTAACGACCGTCTTGCCTTCTCACCGATTTTGTCAGCCTTGACGAGATCATTTATACTATTCCAAACAATTTCCTTGAACCGCTCCGTCGGATCGTTATCAAGGCGCCTGTAGAAATGCTCGTCATTTAGCTGTCTCTGAACCTCGGTAGCATAAGCCAACTTATTCATCACCACTACAGCTCCACCTTTATCTGCCGGCTTGATAATTATGTCCTTGCGGCCTTGTAATGTACGGAGCGCTTCCTTTTCAGAAATAGACAGATTATGTCGAAATGACGTACGATTCTTGTAGGCCTCTAGGATGTCACCTTGTACTACTGATATGTATAGATCAAGAAACTTGTCACGTTGTGCTGGAGGCGTCCAGTGCTCGCGCGATTGCCATTTAGAGGAAGCTGGCCGTTCATGAAAGAATTCTCTTAGCCGTAGGTTTCGCGCAAAATTGTCTAAATCCTTAACTAGCTGAAACTCATTATAACCACCGGTTGTGGGACAGAAGTTTAAACCTCGAGCGAGGACCGCTACTTCAGACTTAGACAGAACGACATCAGATATATTGACAATGTTAGTGGACTGATGTATTTGTGTATTGTTAGAAGCCGGTGTCTCCTGTGCAGCAGGGTGGCTATTGTACGCAACCCCTGTCTCAGGAAGAACTCTATCCCGGAGCAGCTTTTTGGACTTTTTTGAGTGGATTGCAGCTTTTTTGTTTCGTTCGTATTCATTGAGGGCACTCACTTCTGAAGGGCCCATGGAGTGCGTCGCGCAGAGCTGTCGTTCAGTGTTAATCAATGCTTTGGTAGACGTTTTGTAATGGTCGATAACGACACGTGTTAGATCTAACGAAGCATTTTTTAAGATTGCATTCCACTTCTCGCTGTTGGGACCCGACAGTTGGGAAGTGGCTGGTTTCAAAAAAAGTTGAAGCCCCTTAGGAACTATCGAAGCAGTTACATAGGTGCTAAGCGTGGACGCGTGGAGATCGTGACGGATGCGTTTTTCGATCACTTTCCTAATTTTGCAAAAACGCGAATAGTTTGAAACATCTGTCGGTTGAGATACTAGTCAATTCTTAGAGACCTTGGAAGAATTGGAGCTTCTAAGTTCGTATGGGTGCGAAACAGGAAGACTGTCAGACCTTTTTTTGTGATGGCTGCGTCCGGCGTCTGGAAGTGGTGGTTTGAACAGCCTGGGGGTCTCGCGTACGACGTCCGCTGGCAGGATCGCCGTAGGGTTGCTCCTGTGCGAGAGACGACTTTGTGGAAGGCGGTGACCTTGAAGAACTGTTCAGTTGTCCATTGAAGGAGGGCTCACTTGGGTGTTGCCTCTGTGAGGACGGTACGCAGTGGAGCGGTGCTTGGTTCGGAGACCCGCTGCACCGTTGACCGCCCGAGGGTTCGCCCAGTTGTTGGTTCAGCGCTGACGACACACGATCAGGAGACCTTTGCTTCCGAGGACGGCTGGTTCCATGGTCCAGCCACGAGCAAGATGGGACGTTCCTCGTGTAGCGGAGACAGAGTTGTCGGATGTGGCTCGCTATCAGAGCGACGCCCTCAAAGCTGGGATGAACTCCGTCAGCAGCGAGGACACGAGCAGATGGGAACCACTCGAAACCATGGTCCAGAAAAAACACACGGCGGGAATGGCGGCAGAAATCTCGTAGGCGGCGATTGAAGTCACATGCTTCACGGTTGCAGTGCTGTACAATCGCTGTGTTGCGGCCACCTCGGCGACGATTTGTACTACGGGGAAGAACCAGGGCTGCATGTATCCGGTGTATCTCAGGACGTTGCGGAAAGAATGAAGTTCAGCACGTTTCTGTATTTGTCAAAAGTCACACGACCAGTGTTGCGGACGAGGTCGTTAGTCCCAACGCTGAGGATTAGGGTCGTTGTTGATGGTGGCACGAAGTCCAATAACGTACGTACGTCGTCGATATTGGCGCCGCACTGTGTTATGAAGACGGGTGTGCCTACTTGAGCAGGGTCGAAGTGTTGATAAAGGTACTTCGTTTGGGAGTCCCCTACCACGGCAGTCGAAACGGCAGTCATCGGGAATTTCCACAGTGTAGCTTTCGTCGCCGTCCGTTCGGGATCCATAGGCGTAGATATGAAGAAGGAGGTGTCCTTGGATCCAGCAGAATCAAAACACTTCGAAGCGGAGGACGTGCGAAACGAAAACTTTTTATTTTTCCAACGTTTCAGCCGGGGACCGGCCTTCATCAGGGAAAACAGAATACATAAATGCGCTCTTCTTTAAGTACACAATGATATAAGGGGCCCCTAACACGTACTCTATCACTATCACACAGTAATCAATGTAGTAGGGCAAATCATGCACGGTGCGAACAGGTCACTGCAAAAGCGCGTAGTCACATCTGATGCATTATCACTATCACACAGTAATCAATAGGGCAAATCATGCACGGTGCGCACAGGTCACTGCAAAAGCGCCTAAATACATCTGACAGAGCCGGCGTTTCCATGAAGCATATCGCGTGAATAGTAGTGTAAAATCGTGACATGGCCGACAAACAGACGAAGAAATCCAATTTTTCAGCAAAGAAACAAATTTTATAGCAAATAGACAATAGTGAATTTCAACGGACGCTTCAAAGTTACCATTCGAAAGGGTGCGAAGATCGGCAACCGAAAGTAGGGGAAAGATATTCAATGAAAGAGTGTGGCAAGAAATTGCGCGTACATGGTTATGATTAGGCTGCGGTCTTACTAGAGCTATTTCCGCGCCGAAAGAAACGATAGCTTGCCTACATTTTCATTTATACCAGATGAAACCGCGTTAAACTTGTGTATGAGGAATGACTCGCGGATTTCTCAATCATGGTGCGAAATGAAACCTGATTCCAGTATAGTGGCTGTTAGTTTATCGAAGGAGTGACCAGGAATACTGACATGCTTGGATAGAGGGAGATTAGGTAGGTTTGTGGCATGCGACTTGTGGTTGTTGAACCGTAATCTAAAGGCGTTCTCGGTTTGGCCGATATATTGGAGTTTGCAAATGGAGCATTCAAGCATGTACACAACGTTGCACGTGCCATACGTGCCAATAAACTCACGACGAAGCTCTTTAGGAAGCCTACGGATAGCCAATCCTATCTTCATTTCCAAAGCTCTCATCCAAAGCACTGCAAAACGGCGATCCCATACGGTCAAGCGCTACGTTTCAAAAAGATATGTTCCACAGATTCCGACTTCACCGAAAACTGCACCAAACTTTCGGAGGCCCTAAAGAAACAAAAATACCCACCTGAAATCGTGGATGATGCCATTAAACGAGCTAGTGGTATTGACCGCAGGGAACTTCTTATGCGAAAGAAGAACGTTGCCCATTCAAACACAAACCTCGTTTTGACACACTCCGCATCAGCCCCAAACATCAATAGCATTCTTAAAAAACATCACAATTTATTAATGCAAAGTGATCGCCTCAAAAGCATCTTCCTTGATCCCCCACGTGCCGTATATCGTAGATCAAAAAACTTACAGCGACTTATTAACTTCTTCAAAAATGGCCCCTGCAACTTATTCTGGCTGCCATCCTTGCAACAAGCCCCGTTGCAAGGTATGCAACCACATGGCCAGGACGACTTATGTCAAGAGCACAGCTTCCAACTTTCATTTAAAAATAAAAGGTGATTTCGACTGTGGCACGTGCAACGTTGTGTACATGCTTGAATGCTCCATTTGCAAACTCCAATATATCGGCCAAACCGAGAACGCCTTTAGATTACGGTTCAACAACCACAAGTCGCATGCCACAAACCTACCTAATCTCCCTCTATCCAAGCATGTCAGTATTCCTGGTCACTCCTTCGATAAACTAACAGCCACTATACTGGAATCAGGTTTCATTTCGCACCATGATAGAGAAATCCGCGAGTCATTCCTCATACACAAGTTTAACGCGGTTTCATCTGGTATAAATGAAAATGTAGGCAAGCTATCGTTTCTTTCGGCGCGGAAATAGCTCTAGTAAGACCGCAGCCTAATCATAACCATGTACGCGCAATTTCTTGCCACACTCTTTCATTGAATATCTTTCCCCTACTTTCGGTTGCCGATCTTCGCACCCTTTCGAATGGTAACATTGAAGCGTCCGTTGAAATTCACTATTGTCTATTTGCTATAAAATTTGTTTCTTTGCTGAAAAATTGGATTTCTTCGTCTGTTTGTCGGTCATGTCACGATTTTACACTACTATTCACGCGATATGCTTCATGGAAACGCCGGCTCTGTCAGATGTATTTAGGCGCTTTTGCAGTGACCTGTGCGCACCGTGCATGATTTGCCCTATTGATTACTGTGTGATAGTGATAATGCATCAGATGTGACTACGCGCTTTTGCAGTGACCTGTTCGCACCGTGCATGATTTGCCCTACTACATTGATTACTGTGCGATAGTGATAGAGTACGTGTTAGGGGTCCCTTATATCATTGTGTACTTAAAGAAGAGCGCATTTATGTATTCTGTTTTCCCTGATGAAGGCCGGTCCCCGGCTGAAACGTTGGAAAAATAAAAAGTTTTCGTTTCGCACGTCCTCCGCTTCGAAGTGTTTTGATTCTGCTGGATCCAAGGACACCTCCTTCTTCATATATATATATATATATGGGTGCCCGGTGAACGGTTCTCCAACGCGAGCAGTCGGTATTTCTCAATCAAGAAACTCGCTAGAAGACGCTGCCTGCGTCAAGCTTGTCTCGGGATGAGGGCGCGTTCTCCTTCTTTGCGAGCTGGTGGAGCGTTCATTGAAGAAAGAGCGTTTCCATAGTCAACGCGCGCCTTTCGCTCCCTCTCTCTGTCTCACAAGACAGCAGATGGAAGAGTGAGAGAGGTAGCGGGCCGGAAGGCACGCGCCGTGCGCGAGCGATACATGCGACGACTACTACTACTGCTACTACTACTACAACTACTACTACTACAGAGGAGGGAACGACCCACACCCTAAGGAGCTTCGCCCCTAAAATGCAGTTAAACAAGAGCACACACGAAACACAAAGCCAGACAATAATGTCCCACGACATGTACAGCGTCTATACAGCGACTGTTCATAGAGCAAGCGGAGTGCCCACGCGTTCCGGCTCGCCGACGGCGTTGACACAGCGTCCGTCGAAGGTTCTTGGGAACGGCGAGGTTGGCACCAGGAGTGCTGTGGATGAAGGGTCGACGAAGACTCCCAGTCGTCTCCTGGGCGTCCGGCGCAGGAGACGAGTCGTTCTCGAGGTCCGTCGGCCGTTGGCGCTTGACTGCGTCCCTCCGTCAAATGTTGGCCTCCCGGGCTTTGACGTCCGACCAGGACAGTGCGTCTTCTCAGCTCCGATGTCTTCCCTCGTCTGTCTGGTTGCCGTGGCTCGTTCTTCTTTGTTTTTTTTTTCTTTGTTATGTCAAGCGTCCGTCGGTGTCCGCATCTCTCCGCTCTCACTCCCTCTCCCATAGCAACAGCTGCGGGCGCGCGCGCTTATTCCTCGCCCCTAGCAACCGGAGCAGGTGGTGCGGCCGGAGTAGCGGAGAGTGAGTGGAGAGGAGGAGCGCGCTCTGGCGTGTGAGGGCGCTCGCATCGTGGGAGCGGTAGGTGGAAAGAAAACGTGGCTAAGTGTAGCTTACATGTGGACAGGAAATAACTGTAAGGAAAAGAATCTGGAGATAAAAAATTGCATAAACACAGATATTAAAGAATTCGGTCATGGGGCCGAAATCATCCTCCTAGGGGATATGAATGCCCACATCCACGACCTTGACGGATATAAGACACCAATGGGAGGTTATTGCTCGATCTTTGCGAGCACCATAGGTCTTGTGATAGTTAACACAGGGCCCAAGTGTGATGGACAGATCACGAGGGAGGTCAGAAACAGACAATCGAACATTGATTATTGTCTAATGACGGAAGGAATCCATGGAAAAAATTGGCAGATCCCACGCGCTGTGGGAATCAAGGAAATGCGAAGCACGCATTAGGAACGTAAAATGGATTTGCTTTGTTGTCTCGCTATACCGAGTTTCGTACATATGAAGTTAACGAAATCGGCCGCAAGAGCACCAAGACTGTGGCATGTAAACCATGCCGCTCATACACGCATGTCATGATTCTAACGTTATGACTTGCAGTGGTGTTGTGCCATAGCAATTTTGGTATACATCCCTTTAAGGAAACGAGTGGCGTGTAGATCATGCCGCTAATGACATGCATGTCACGATTTTCATGTAATGACCTGTCATTTACGATCGTCATGCAGTCATGTTGTGCCAAACCAATTTTCGTATAGGCTCCGTGCAGTCGAGTTTTCCATGTGCGACATCAGCGCCAGAATGCACTGCCTGGCGGAGGGAAGAAGCAAAATTGGGCCGACTGTGACAGGAAAATACGCGAACGCGATGCGCGTCTCCAACTCTATAGCAGCAGCGACTGCCCGTCCCACCTTGTTTCATTTCCTTTGAGACGCGCGCTCCAAACCTGCGGCAAACTGTTCCAAAGGGCGACGCCGCGAGCGTTCGTGTGGTTCGCAGCACGCCCGGAAAGCAGCGAAGAAACGCGCGCGTCGCTGTCGCCTCGGTTTCCACCGTGCGCGTGCGTCTCATACGTGCGACCCAAGCGGCCAATGTCAGCGATACTGAGCCGTCCGACGAGAGCTACGTAGCGCCCTCTGGTCAGTAGACCGAGCCCATACATCCCATTAACGAAACGGCAGTATAGCACCAGGACCATGGCATGTAAATCATGCCGGTCATGACACGCGTGTCATGATTATAATGTTATGACCTGTCATTTACGTTCGTGATGTGTCGTGCTGTGCCGTAGTAATTTTGGTATACGTCCTATCAACGAAACGCCTGGCATGTAAATCATGCCGCCCATGTCATGCATGTTATGCTTTTCATGTTCTGACCTGTCAGTCATGTTCGCCATGCAGTCATGTTGTGGCATACCAATTTTCGTATACATCCCATTAACGAAACGGCCAGGAGAGCACCAAGACCGTCGCATGTAAACCATGTCACTCATGACATGCATGTCATGATTTTCGCGTTATGACCTCTCATTTATGTTTGTGATGCAGTCATGTTGTGGCATGCTAATTTGCGTATACGTCCCATTAACGGAACGCGTGGCATGTAAATCATGTCACTCATGACATGCATGTCATGATTTTCATGTTATGACCTGTCATTCATGTTCGCCATGCAGTCATATTGTGGCATACCAATATTTGCATACATCCCATTAACGAGACGACCAGGAGAGCACCAAGACCGTGACATTGTAAATCATGCGGCTCATGACACGCATGTCATGGTTTTCATGTTATGACCTGCCATTTATGTTCTTCAGGTAGTCATGTTGTGCCATACCAATTTTCGCATACATCCCATTAGTGAAATGGCCAGGAGAGCACTAAGACCGTGCCATGTAAATCATACCGCTCATGACATGCATATCATGATTTTCATGTTATTACCTGTCATTTATGTTCGCCATGTAGTCATGATGTGGCATACCAATTTTCGTAAACATCTGATTAGCGGAACGTCCAGGAGAGCACAAAATCGTAGGCGGCTAGATAGATAGATACGCTCAAACTCGCCGAAGTTCGCTAAGAAATGCTTTGCATTTGAAGGGGTCCTGAAGCACCCTTCGCACTTGGTTTTGAAAATGGCTGGCGTGTATTGAAGGCTACTCAGAAGTACACATTCGAAAGCATTTTCCGAAAATATGCGATAGGAGGAAAGATATTGCGACCGTAAAATCTCCCTTTCACACTGCGTCTCAGCTGAGCAGGCCAGAGTGCACCTGAGCAGGCCAGAGTGCACTAATTAAAGCCGACCTCTGCGCCTTCCAATAAATTATCTCTTTCCCTCTGAGCAGACTGAAAAACTTATGAATATTGAGCTGCATTCAGCATGCAGTCTCAGAAACATTGTGTTTTGTCCACCGCTAAACTTTTCACTGTATCAGTTTTGTGTATAAGGTTACATATGTCAGCTGTAGTGATTAGCATAATAGGAAAATGTGATGATGAAGAATTAATGGAAAATGAGCTGAGTGCATCCATCATCAGAAATCAATGCATGTTTAAAGTGGTCATTAAATGCTTTGGTAACACTGAGTTTATATAAGCATGATTTATAAAAAAAACAAATGAAGAAAAACAGCTCTGACTTGGTGGCACTGACGGCTTTCCAGAACTTTGATGGCTTGTTTTTATGAATGATAGCAAAGCATTATTGAATTAAGCATTGGGTTGTTCACGCAGGTGCCTGATACGACAAAATGACAAATTACGCAAGTGTATAATCTGGCGCACATACCAAGGATTTTTGGGATGGCACTTTACACACTTGGTTCGAATGTGATAAGTATAGTGTGGGCACCTAAAAGGCTCCTCTTCGTATCTGTACATAATAATCATGTTACATCGAGTAGCCGCGCATTTCGCACCGATCAGTGTTTACATGTTGCATTTTATTCCGTGAGCACTGCACACTAAATGTATGCAAGAAAAAGGACTGCTGCTAAATAATGTACAAAATACACCGTCCAAGTAAAACACCCATAACCTTGCTTTTGAAATGCGGCTCTTGTAAGCTCGTACGTACGAACATGTGTCACAGGCGCAGTGTATTCCATGTAACACTATCTATCGCAGTCGCCGCCTTTGTGTAGATACAATGTCCGTTGCCACGCAATAATTCTCCAGAATGCATTTCTGTTCTCTTGAAAACGCGGCCCTCGTGGAAGCCGCGTCGCTTAAGCGAAAGCTTGCTTTTTCGGTCGCAGAGCATGACACCCCAGAATGTTTACAATTATAGTCTGTCGTTACCGTATGAAACGCATAACCAACGCTAACAAACAGAAGCAATAGGTTCATACTCACCGGTGCGTACGTGCTCGAGCCTTCAAAAGTGTGTTCGTCCTGCCGGAATGTCAACAGTGGCTCCGTTCCACTGCAGGCCGCCGATTACGCTCCGCGGAAGCGTTTAAACTGCCCAAAACAAGCACGTTGTAACGTATTCTGCCGGTAGGAAGCAGCGATTAAAAGAGTATACTTTCTAACTTTCACGGAATATTTTGAACGAGACAAAACAGCGCGAGTTATCGGAATTCCCGAACGCCGTGAACCGTTGCTTATCTGCCGCCGCGTATTTCGAATCGAAAAATACTGATGTCGATGCCCTGTTCACACTGAAGGAGTCAGCGAAAACGAAAATCGGTTATAAAAGACAGGTGACAGAATACCTTCGCAAAAAAGCACTCTTTGTAATGAGTAGTATCATTTTATTATATGTAAGACAAGCAAAAACGCAGTCTTCGCTTGCATTAGGAATTATTGCCCTGAAATTTGGCCCCGACGAGGGCGCCCCTACATAAAAAGTGCAATAGCGCGAATGGCGGCCTCCAGTCACGTGATCGCTCTTCTATAGAAATAGCTTGAGTGTAGAGAGAGGTTAGTAGATCCACTCCCAGCGCACGAAGCTGGAACGCGCCGCGGTTGATATTTACGCCATCTGCGGCAACTTGTGGAACGTAGAGCCTTCCGGGGCCTGTGGCCGCTTGCCGGTGCCGGCTCCTCTCCGAGTGCTCCTCCGAATGTCACGTGACATACACCGCCGATGACGCGCATACGGTTGGCGCCTCCGCCGGGCTCGCGCGTTCGAGCAAGTGTTTTGTTGGTGCTGTGCCAATGCTCTCTGTTAGCGCTATCCGTCGTGTTCTGACAGTTGCTGCAGTTTCTAGTCGGCTGTACCTCACCTGCACTTGCGTAGCGTAGCGCATTTACGAATTCACACGCGAACTCCACGCGAACAACATAAGACGAGGAAAGCAAACAGACAGGGAGAAGGTGCATTTGCTAGCAGACTAACCGCAAGTCAACGTTCTCCTTCGACCAATCAGCGGAGCTCGGACTCTTCTGACGTCACCGGAAACCACAATGTCTTCGCGGCTAACATGCCGGAAATGGTCGGAGAGGCGCACGGGATTGTCTTTCAAGTTAGCGGCGCGGCCGCGGCGCGTAGCGCTGCCGCATTTTGCATCGTTCATCGTGACGGCTTTCTCAACTTGATGCGCGTGTTTACTTGAAGTGTTCGAAAAAATGTCGGGGGTGGTTTAGGGGCCCTTTAAGGTTAATTTTTAATCCTTTCGCTACCACTCAGGCGCTCGAATAGCGTACAAGGGCGGAAGCGTGCATGTCAGAACGGATACGTTTTTCAGCAATTTTACTAAGTTTTTGAAAATCCCTGGAGACCGGAAAGCGAGCCGCGCCTTGCCATTATTTGATGCACGCAGTCATTCCTCGCTGTTGCTCGAGGCGCTGGCAATGCAGCGGAGGCTGTAATGGACCTTTTCCGCCTACAAAAAGCGCCTCTGGTGGGAATTGCGCAAATCGAAACTGGTGGCCCGTGGCCTCCGAAAATGTCTGTCACGCAACGGTAGACGATCACGGAGGCTTCGCCTCGCACTTGCTTTTTCGGAAAGATTTGCAACCGTGCGACACCAGGTGCCACTTGCTTCGCCGCGCAGATGCCACCAAAAAACATGGCGCTTGTTTCGTCATTGGCTCTGCGCATGCGCAGACTACCTACCCGCAAAAGGTCCATTGTGCTGGCTTGGGGCCTTTCTCGACAGTCTTGGGCTGCCGAATTCCTGCTGATATTCGTCGCGGTGAATCCGTTCGTTCTGCACGCGGATGCAGAAGTCACCGGACCGGGAGGAAGCGATGGTGCTGGATGTGGTGGTGGAGGCGGGAGCCATGGAAATTCTTCCTGGCTGGTCAGGGGAATCTCCGTGGTTTCCGTCGCAGCTGCCTCCGCAACGGTCGGGTCGCTCCACTCGGATCGCGTGTTGCGTTTTTCGCCAAACGAAATGTCCTTTATGTAACTGGCCAGAAGGGCTGTGCCTTCAAAGCTGGTGTGCAGTCTGTCATCTGCGAGCGCACCACGGGCAGGAAGGAACTCGAAGCCAACGTAAAAAACGTGCGCTGACCGCCTGCACAACTGGCGAAGCCGTTGGTTCAAGAAAGAGGCCTCCGTGTTGACCTTGCGCTCTATTGTTGTTGCCCCGACAGCGGTTAGTCGAACGGGGTAGGATGAGCGTACCGAAGATTCGTCGCACACTTGGGCATTTCTTGAAGACAGCGTGCAGCAGAGAGCGGTATCTTGTAAAAACCACGCTGCCCTTTGTTGAAGCCAGGTCGTTGGTGCCCACGTGCAAGATTACTGTCGTAGCCGTGGCCGGTACAAACTGAGTAGGTTGTGCAGGTCTTCAATGCGAGCTCCAGGCTGGCAGATGAACGCTGGTGTGCCTGCAGAGTTTGGGTTAAATTCCGTGTGCATGTACTTGATCTGCGAGTCCCCGATGAGGACTGTCCGAGTGATGGTCTTCGCAAACATTCCTTGTCGGGTTCATGGCGAGTGATATAGTTCGGAAAGAAGATTTCCCTGAGCCCGAATAAATGTTTTCAAAAGAAGAGATTCACACCATTAACAAAAACAATATAACTTTACTGACGTTGCGGCTGGTGGACCGGCCTTCAACAGAGTAAAAAGGTGTTGCAGACCACCTTCCTTTTAAGGGTACAGGAAGGGGAGAGAGTGCGGCTACAAAGGCGTATAATTTAGAAGGATTTAACGCTGGGCCAGGTCGTCTCTGTTAAAGGCGTATGCCTGTACAGGGAATGGCTAGGAAGTCTGCCTGGACAGAGTACGTGGTAGGCTGCGGCGAGGCACGAAGCGACACCGCAGCCTCTCAATTAACAGCAAGGCGGCACACTTACAACACCGAGGGATTCTATTACTTTTATGTAAAGCAACTGTAAAGCCACTCCACATTGTAAAAATGGTAATCACCACAGCAGAAAGGATAAAAAAACAAAAAAAAACTAATTTACTGACAAACGGCTGGCTAGAATCGTCTACAACATCTTCTAATGGAAAAATTTAAACCATGAAGGAGGAAAAATGGGAATAAGATAACACATATAGAAAAAGTTCAGCAAAAAAGTAAAGTGTGAAAGAACGCATTGTACTTGTCTTCCTTTGTCGTACAATCCGCCTGTACGACAAAGGAAATTATACCGCGATAAATGACGAGTTAGAGGTATTTTACAAAGCCTTTGTAGAAGATTTCGAAAACCGCACGTTAAAAGAAAACTGGAGGCGTTTTCAAAATAAGTTGACTAACCTTGTTGCACAGTATACACCGACAACCGTACTCCTGCTCTAATTGCAATAGACCATGGTTTACGAATACACTAAAAAAAACGGGAAAACAAAAAGAAGCGTCTCTTTCGCTCTGCTAAACTTCGACCAAGCTCTAACTCCTGGGAAAGATACTACGAAGATGAACACACCTACTTGATTGGTATCCGACAGCAGAAACGTTTATATTTTTATTCGGACCTACCCCGCGTGCTCAGTAATAATCCTAAAAAATTCTGGCAAGTAATCAACCCCAATTCACCTTCTGTTATCCGAATTTCTAAGGACAACAAAATCTTATCCTATGTTGTCTGTGCCAATCAGTTCAATTCTGGTTTTTCATCTGTTTTCACAGCCGAATCAGCCGTGCCTCTTCCTCTATATTCTGTTCCTATCATGCCTCCAATTCCCGATATCATTTTTTCAGCAGACGGAATATCTGCACTGATTGACAACCACAAATTATTCTCATCAACCGGTACGCACAAGATCACACCGAAGCTTTCAAAAAACACTAAGTGCATCTCTGCAACGTACCTAACCCTGCTCTTTTCACAGCCCCGCCGCGGTGGTCTAGTGGCTATGGTACTCGGCTGCTGATCCGAAGGTCGCGCGATCGAATCCCGACCGCGGCGGCTGCATTTCGATGGAGGCGAAATGCTGAGACCCGTGTGCTGTGCGATGTCAGTGCACGTTAAAGAACCCGAGGTGGTCGAAATTTCCGGAGCCCTCCACTACGGCGTCTCTCATAATGAGAGCTGGTATTGGGACGTTAAACCCCACAAATCAAATTAATCAATGCTCCTTTCACAATCGCTTTCATCGGGCACCCTTCCTGACGAATGGAAAAAGAACTAGGTCGTTCCCGTCTACAATCAGGTAATCGCAGGATCACCACTGAACTATCGCCCCATATCCATCGCTAGTGTGGCTTGCAAAATCATGGAACACGTCATACTATCAAACGCAGCTGAATTTCCTAGACAGCAATAACTTTTTTCCATTCATCACAGCATGGCTTCCGTAAGATTCTATCATGTGACACCCAGCTAGCGACATTTCTTCATGACCTTCACTTGAACCTTGATACTAAGACTGTGGCTGACATCATCTTTCTTGACTTCGCCGAAAACACTTGACAAAGTAACCCGTCAGCTAAAACTTTACCACTTAAATTGCATCCTAACGTCCTGACGTGGATCAAACAATTTCTAAGTAACCAATGACAGTCCGTTGTTATTAACAGTACTTGTTCAACTTTTGTCCAATTAACACCAGGAGTCCCTGAGGGCTCTGTGTTAGGCCCCCTCCTGTTCCTGATGGACCTGGACCTGATGGAATCTCCTGTTCTGTCTTGCGCCATCTAGGCTCTCGAGCGACTGAACAGCTTCTATCTCTCTACAACCGTTCATGGGAATCTGGAACTGTGCCTGCACACTGGAAGAGAAGCAAAATCGTGGCACTGTTGAAACCAGGAAAGTGTCCCCGCGATATGCTTTCCTACAGACCTGTGGCGCTTGCCAGCTGTGTAGGAAAAATCGTGGAACACATGGCTCTGATGCGCTTAGAATGGTTTTTGGAGAAGCACGATGTATATCCAAAGGCGATGACAGGCTTTCGGAAAGGAAGATCCTGAATTGATAGCGTGATAGACTTAGTGACCACCGTTGAACATCAGAAACAGTGCCACCGATTGACAGCCGCTGTCTTTCTTGACATCAAAGGTGCATTCGACAACGTTCTGCACGACGCGATTTTGAATGCTCTTGAAGACTACGGCATTGGCGGCCGCCTACATCAGTGGCTGGCGAGCTACATTCAAGAAAGAAAAATATTCATGGCAACAGCAGACGGTGACACAAAGAATTATCCCGTCTATCGCGGTGTGCCTCAAGGAGGAGTCCTGAGTCCAACGTTGTTTAATATCGTACTCGTTGGCCTCGTCAAGCTGTTGGGTGACCAAGTCTCAATCTCTGTGTACGCGGATGACATCTGCATTTGGACAACGAGCTTAACACGCTTACAAATACAACAGAAAATTGCAACGTGCAGTATCGGTAACGTCAACATACCTCAACAGTCGAGGACTGCAACTCTCACCGACAAAAAGTGCAACCATTGCATTCACACGGAAGTCAATGGCCTATTTATATTGCTGGGAAAAGAATCGCTTTAGTAACCCACTACAAGTTCCTTGGAGTTGTCATCGACCTTGATTTGTCTTGGTCGAAACACACCACAGCAGCGAGAAAGAAACTAGACAGCTTTGTCCAAGTAATTCGGCATATGTCTGGAAAATCGTGGGGGCCATCTAAAGCATCACTTTTGCAGCTGTACCAGGCACTCTTCGTTGGATACCTCCGCTACAGTGCCCCTGTACTTTCTCGTATGAGTGCATATGCTATCCGTTCACTCGAAGCTGCTCAGGCTCGTGCCTTAAGAATTTGCCTTGGTGTGCCACGGTGTACTTCCACGTGGGGCACTATTGCAGAAGCACGTGCCTGTCCAGCTCGCATCTACCTTCAACAAGGACCACTACGAGTGCACCTGAGGTTACTAACCAGACACAGAGACCACCCACTCGCCGGAATTCCTAGCAGGCGGCCTAAAGCTGCATACTGGAAGGCGGTGCTGCTGCGGCAAAATCTGCTGCCATCAAATTATACACCGCTAGTCACGCCCGACATACCACTATGGACGATGCCAAAGCCGATCGTACGATTATCGATCCCTGGAATTACTAAGGAATCAAACCTGCCAGCTGTTGGACTCAAGTATTTTGCATTATCTTATATTGCGTATATGTACGGGCACGCGGTGCATATTTTTACTGATGGCTCCGTGACACTGACATCTTCGGCAGCAGCTTTCACGATACGTACCATGGGCACGAAGCAACACTTCAAGATAGCGCATCATACATCACCTACTGCTGCTGAACTGACCGGAGTCCGAGAAGCTGTCCGCTATATTCTACAACAAAGTCCTGCGGAGTGGATATTATTTTCAGATTCTCGGTCGGCACATCAACTAATAATGAACTACATGAAGCAAGGAGCCGCTTATGGTCCTCTTAATTGTTAGTGAGATCATGAGCCTCCTTACTGAGGCTTCTCAATACGGACACAACATTGCGCTGCAGTGGATTCCCAGCCACTGTGGGATCACTGGGAATGACCAAGCTGACGCAGAAGCGAAATTGGCACATATCACCGGCCAACCGACTGCTATCAATTTTTCACGACACGATGTCAATGCCTTGCTCTCCAGCTCCATGAAAGCCTCAATGACGCAACTATGGGATGACCCTGATCTTCGACAAGAGCGCCTTCATAGACTTGACGCCGGCGTGTGCTTTCGTCTTCCAGTCCGGCTACGCCGTGATCAAGAGACGCTGTTGCACAGGCTACGGTTGGGTGTTGCCTATACTCGCAGGTATCTCTTTAAGATCGGACAGGAAGAGAGTCCCGATTGCCGCGTGTGTCACACATCAGAGACTATACATCATATCCTCTGCGTGTGCCCTCAATATTCGGCCGAAAGGAGAACACTTCGGTGCGTGGTAGATGGTTTGGACTCCCGGCCCTTTTCCGAGGAGAAACCTTTAGGTGCATGGAGACACACGGACCACGCCCACCGCAACTTAAAGGCCCTTTTTAATTTTTTGTGTGACACAGCTTTAGATGCCCGTCTCTAAAACTGTGCTGTAAAGACTACATCCGCTTATAGGACTTGTATAGTGACTCATTGTACTTTACCATCGTCACCTCTCATACGTCCCTCTATCTCTATTTATCCCTTTTCCCTTTAGCCCTGTGAGGAGTAGCAGGCCAGAGACTCACTCTGCAGGCCGACATCTCCTCCTTTCCTCTCATTAAATGCTTTCTTCTCTTCATATTAGCGATCTACCATAGCATGTTTCCTCTCCCATCCGAATGTTTGCTGACGATTGCGTTCTTTATCGATCCATCAATAACATTAACGATCGCATTTTCCTCCAGACCGATAACGTTAATAACTGGTGTGAGGAGTGGTTAATGGTTTTAATCCTAATAAATGTAAATCGATGCCAATTCTCTTTCACAATCATACTCTCCGTTTTGCATTAGAAAGTGGCTGAAACATGCTAATAACACCATTCTTAGCTAGTGTTTCTACATACTGTATATTCTATTCAATTTCATAATAGTGCGTGAACTTGTGTGCAGTTTTTCTGTTTATTAATGTTTGATATCATTAATTCGAATTTTCAAATACGCTGTTTTCGACTTTGCGTTCCGCTCGTGCAGTGTAATGGTACGCGCTGTATGCACGTTGTGCACCTGACTTGTTTCTGTGCAGGAATCTGTAGTGTTTATTTTTAATTGGACCCTCAACTAGCCAGCTTCGGTATTTACGTGCAGACGTATGCAAATAGGGAACTGAGCGCGTGACAAAGCTGGTGGCCGCGACACAGCTCCGTGTGCACGACGTTGAGGGCAACGACAGCGGTCATCGGTGAAAACGACTCGCGAAAATATGTCGACGTAGAAAATTCGAGCTGCATCACTAACGCTCGCGCAAGAACGTCAAGCTTGCAAAACGATCGGTCGCTAAGCTAGCTCGTGTGCTACAAAGTGCCTGTCAAGTGAAAGCCGCTGGAACAGGCGTCATGACTTGTGGATTACTGAAACGCCGTGGTAACTGGGCGGGCTCGCGGACCACGGCGGCCGCATTTCGTTGGCAAGAACCACCTTAAACATCCGCACAAGCCTCAGTTATCCCGGTCTTGTGCTACAACTTTTATCGCCGTCTCGACGTTACCTGCCCACCTAACTTTCTGCCGCCACGCTTGCCTTCTCTAGAGATACCTTAATTAGCAGCCGCTGTATTGCCTTCGCATTACGTCAACTGCCGACCCGCATTTCTCGATTTTCACTAAGAGTTAATTTCTACATAAACTTGTACTCTGATTTAGGTGCACAGTGAAGAAGCACAGGAGGTCAAGACTGCTCGAGAACTGTGGGGCGTTTAATCATTTCACGGTTTTAGCACGTAAAACCGCACCAATTAAAGTTGAGGAGTTACGTAGTCGTAAGTGCCGCAGGCATTCTTTCCGCATAAATATTAAAAATAGCTCGTAATATCGCAGCAAAGAGCGAGGACACAAGCAGGGAGAAGACAACCGGAGACACGTAGCGCGGCGTGTTCTAATGTTATATAACTACACTATCGATGAACAAATCGCAAAATACGATTTAGAACAGGGAATGTCGCAGGAGCCAACGTTTCGACAAGCGGACTCGTCTTCGTCAGGACGGCAACTACACTAGGCACACCAACAAGCCTACCTTAAAGATTCCGGTATATTTTTTACTATGCGAACGTAAAATACACGCACCTGCGAATGCGAACACGAAGGACGCATTGACTTAGGAGCCGCGACACGGTGGGCTATGGTCTGCTGCCTGATCCGAGGGTCGCGAATCCCGGCGGCTGCATTTCGACGCAGGCGAAATGTTTAGGCCCCTGTGCTATGCGAGTGGACCTTAAAGAACTCCAGTTGGTCGAAATTCCCTTACTGCGTCTATCATATCTGGTCATCTGGTTTTGGGACATTAAACCCCAGAAACCAATGAACTCACTTCGGATACCCCATATAAGGAAAACAGCTAGCGCTTCCTATAGTGCAGTTTCTTTAGCTTTCAAGAAAATAAAATGGCAATTAAGTATCATGAGCGAGTGTTCGCGTGATGAAACGTTAATTCGGAATAAATCATTTCCGTCGTATGACGTTACTTGGACATTGGTGCGCTGTAGTGCCTGTGGCATATTTAATGCTCTCGAGATCACTTTACAGCCACCTTGAAGAGACACTGACAGCTTGTTTTTGCTGAAGTTTGCAGAACTCTTATGCGGCGTTCCTTATTTCACACAATGGCCGGCTATCTTGGCCCTGGCGGAGTCACAAAACAGAAAACGCGGACTGCTAGAATACTCGCACCACCATACTTTGCAGCGCGGTCATTTCTCAAGGGCGATCATAAACGCAAAACCATCAGGAACGGCCTCAATAACTCACACCGGCCGCTCAACAAAAATTACTGGGTGTTTCAGTAAATGCGTCACGCGTGATTGCAGCAAAGCAGATATACCGCCCTCATTGCACAATAGACCCTTTTCATAAATACGGCACCTGGTGGTGGGCTTTTCGTCAGTTTCCCTTTGCAAGGCATTTTGGGTTCGCGAGCGGCCATCATGAAGGCTTCGCTGCAGAGCGGGGGCATGGCAGCGAGTGTGTTGGCAGCTGGTTCCCGTGTGATCCGCCGAAATCTCATCGTCTGTATTTGCGAACGTGCTTTTCGTGCAATGTGTTCGTGCCTCCCAAGCGCTTCTCCTCTACAGTGAATCGGTATTCTGTGCCCATTAAAGCGATGGCCGGGCAGAGTAGCTCGGTCGCACGATGGTGATAAACCTGCAAGTGTGTGTCAGTCAACGTCTGCGGCAGCGTGCACCATCGACACCTGGCACCACCGGGACGATAAGGGCTCGCCGCATTTTGGCGACATTTGCGTCGCGACATCAACTTTTCGTGCCTCCTAGAAGCAAGAAAGGTGAGTCGCTACCGTTCTGTGCGTGCACATAAACATGCTGGCGGTGTAATGCCTACGCGGCGACGTTTGTGTTCGTACCGTTTACGGAGGTGTTTTTTTTTTCTCCTGCAGGGAAAACCGAGAAGGCACCATCCTGTTTCAAGGGTCGTCGTTCGCTGCCCCAGCAGGAAAGAAGTGTTTTTGAATAAAGTTCATGGAACATAGTTTGGTTGTTTTTGTTAGTCATTTCCCGGGCCCCCTCCGAACGGCATGAATCACTGTCCGCCTAGCTGGCAAAAAGCTTATACAACGTGACCGAAGGTACAAAAGAAAAATCGACGTGAGAATTAAGATGCCGAATAAGGCTTGGCTTAACCTTAGCCACTAACTCTGCAAGGGCATTTGCCGAAAATGTCTGCGTAATCGCTTTCCTGACACGATTGTCAACCTTAATTGTATGCACCGATAAATTCTGTGCTGTTATTCATGACACTGTTCATGGCTGCGGCCACCGCGTAAAAAATGCCGCACCGTTATCTTATTTTTTTTTCTGCGTCTGATATTTGCAGTCGCCCTTGGCTCAGGCAGCCCTGGTGAACTTTCAGGCTCGCGCGCGCATCGGACTCCACAGCATGTCGGAAAAAAAAAAGAACCTTAGCTTGTCGCAATGAAACTTTCCTATGTGCAGCGCGTTTACGAATGAGAGCCCATCAGCGTCGGTTCTTAGGTCTTTAAAACTCGGAGACGTACCAGGCTAGGCATTCGTTCATTCTTGTACGCGTAAGAAAAAACTGTCGGCCAACCTCAGAGGTAACGAAAAACATTGTGACGTGCAGAAAGCTTCAGACATTCCGCCCGTTATAATACTAAACAAGACAAGAATCGGTTCACATAATCTGGGCTAGAAGAGATCCGCTTGAAGTGCCACACCACTTTGAGTGACAGCGGCCGTCTGTGGACATAAACTTGGCCAGTAATCTAAGATTGTAGCCAAACGAATCAGTTTACATATCGTTAATCACAAAGTTATCTTCACGGCCATTACACCATAATGAAAGGGAATACGCGCGCCTTTTTCTAACCGCGTGTGGTGCGCCACAGCTCCTCTGGTTTCCAATTACACTTACGACCTTTTCACTGTTCTCGTCACGGCATCCTCAACACTAGCACGTCAGAATGTTGCCCGTTTGGATTATCGTACAAGGGGCTCGAACAATAAGGCACCCCAAGAACAAGCAGGAGCAATTCAGTATATCCAGCGGTGCTGAAATGTCACGCACTCGCGCGTCGACATTCGCCGAGGCTCGCGTCGTCTGCTAAGGTGCCCTCATCATGACAGCTGGCTGTAGTTCGCGCGTTTGGCGCTAGAGGCGCCCTTTTACGAAAAGGGTCTATTGTTCAACTCAAGGCGCGCTACTACTATGCACTGTAGTGACGCTTTCACAATCATCATCATCGTGATCATCCTACTTTAGGCCCACTGCAGGACGAAGGCCTCTCCCAACGATTTCCAATCCACCCTATCCTGAGAGAGTTGGTTCCATTTTAAGCACGCAAACTTTTTTATTTCATCGCTCCAGTCTATCCTTTTGTCTGCTTCTGTTGCACTTTCCCTCTCTTGATATCCATTCCGTCGTTCTTACTGCCCACCTGTTATCCTTCCTCCTCATGACATGTCCTGCACAGGTCCACTTCTTACATTTAATTGATATATCGGCTACTCCTGTCTGTTCTCTGATCCATTCCGCTCGTTTTTTATCTCTTAGCGTTACCCCTATCATTTTTCTTTCCATTGCACGTTACGTGCTTCAAAGTTTCATCTTTAGTGTTTTCGTTATCCTCCATGTTTCTGCACCGTACTGGGAGAATGCAGTGATACCTTTCGCTCTAGCGACAGCGGCAGGCTTCCAGTCATGATTTCCGAATGCCTTCAGAATGCGCTCCAGCCCACCCTTATTCTGCGCAGAATTTCCTTTTCAAGGTAGGAGTCCCTGTCCCAGGTATACGTATTCGTTCACTCATTCTAAGGGTTCACTGTTAATTTTTTAAATTCCTGTTCTTCAGCTGGGCCATTGAGCATAACTAGGCAATACAATTGGACTAATTTGGTTTTAGGCCAGTGCACCCAGACCTGATGAGTAGTAGATATATACAGATAGGGAATTCATAACCGCTGTAATAGCTAAAAGAGGCAGGCGCTGGTTAGTGATTTCCTCCTCCCCAGCCGGTTTGGTGGCGACAACCGCGTCGTCGGCTACGATAGCCGCCATGTCAGTGTTCACTCCTCGACGAAGTAAACAATGGTTGTAAAATGCCTCCCGAATGAAAATCAAAACATTTTGCGTATGCAGTAGCACGCATAAGGTTGATATCAGGCGTGATCAGTTATCGAGGTTTTCATTGCTTGCAATTCTACTCCATTATATAAATAAAAAGAACCGCGGATACGCTCCTCCTTCGTTTTTTTTTTTTGTTTTTGTTTTCGTTCATAACAGTGCTTTGCGACATTTTGTTATCCTTTTGGCGGCTCTTGCCGCGGTGGGTAGTTTTCGATGTCGCACCATTACTCTGTAAGGGAGGTGGAATATTTACATGAGACGACCTTCCTAATACTAACGGCACTTCCATGCCACAAATGGTTTCAGTTGGACAGACTGTTGGACTAGCTGGTCTTGCAACTTGAAATTTCCAACTGAGAGCGATTTACACACACAGACGAGGCAGGCCTAGCGCCCGTCCTCTCTTCTTGTGCGTCTCTGTGTGTAAATCGCGCTAAGTTGGACATATCAGCATGCAAATGGTGTTATGGGCTACTTTGGGAGAAGATAAGAAAGAAAAAGTACTATTACAGAAAACTACGAACTGATCGTTAGCTCTCCGTATTAAGTTTCTCAGGAGACATTCCCACTACGTGCATTACCAACCACGTTAGTATCAGAAAGACAGCAATAAATACTAAAATAGGGAAGTTGGTCTGCAGCTAGAGGGGGTGGTCAGTACAAGGGAAGGCTGTTTCAGTGGGACCACCTACGTTATCGCAGCTCGTCACCGTGATCATGGTCTTGCTCCGCTGATATTATCGCCCTAGCAGCTATCGATGGGAAAGTCGAGATGAATTCGCTGCTCCTATCTTTCTTAACCACGGATGATTTGGCGAAGCTTGCGCTAAGTCGCGCGTGGATTAACAAGCAAAGCTGGTCGATATTAAGTTTGCATGGTTTCGCTTAGACATAGCTCAATAAGTCTTCCTTCAGGTAGTCTTAGCCTAATTAGATCTCTCCTAATAATTAAGGTTTCATTGGGCATACGAACTTAATCACATTTGACTCAATTATTATTAGCCTAACTTTAAGTGACTTAGACTTAGCTTAATTAGACTTAGCTTATATCGAACAGATATAGTTAATCACAGCTTCATTAGACTTGTTATAATAAGGGCTGACTTTTCTAGACGTTGCTTAGTTAAAGTAGCGTAATTGGGGAAAGTTTATTCATTTTTATTTAGTCATAGCCTATTAAGCTTGGCTTAATTACGTGTTAGATTTATGTTCTGTAATTAGCGTCCGCTAATTACACTTGACCTATCATTATTTTAATTAGCCTCAGCTTATATACTCGGCTGTATTAGACTTAGCCTAACTAGCTTTAGCTTGATTAACCTTAGACTAATTACGTATGAGCTAAGCTCTCCTGGCTTAATTAAGCTTGGTATAATTGTCTCGAGCTTAAGCTTGACTAAATTAGTATCAGCATAAACAGGGTATACTACTTAGTCATAGCTTTATTAACCTTTACTTAATTCTTCACCGTCATCATGAGCCCGTGTACGCCCACTGCACTGAAAGGCGTCTCCCATAGGTAACCAATTACCCGGTCCTGCGCTAACTGCAACTAACTTGCCCCGCAGCCTTGATCTCATGTTCCGCCGCCCCCTGGCACGCTTGCCTTCCACAGGGACGTTGCCCTTAATGACGACCACCAGTTGTCTTGGCGTCCAGCCAACGTCCATCGCAGCTGCGGCGGACCGTAGTTCGAATCCCGGCTCCTGGCAACCTCCACCGGATAAAAAAAAAGGAATCCGCGTGCTCATAGAATTGCACAGGGCTGGGGCCTGATGCCGGTAAGGCACTTCCTCACCAGCGAAGGATTGGCCACCCAGGGAGGAGTAAGGGACATGACCTCCCATGAATAGGCCAACTAACCTTTGACTCATCAATTAGGACTGCCGTATTTAGTCTTGCCTTAACCTTGGCTGAAGTACAGCCGACCTAATTAGGATTCACCTAATTAGAATGAATTAGGCTACTATTATTTGACTTAGCTTAGTTATACTTTACTTAACTAGCCTAAGTATCCTCAAATTGGCTTTACAGGCATGGCATGGTTACAATAGTATTACATAGCCTAGCGCGGTTTTCTCCGGGTCTCTCAGGAGAGGCTTAAACAGCTTCGCTGTTATTAAAACAAATTTATTGAAGCCTAGCTGCATGTTTCCTTTATTTAAAGTCTATCCGTGTTTATCTTCAGTTATTAAGTAGGGCAGGGCGTGCATAACCGAGATAGGCAAAAAATAAAAGCATGAATAAGAAAGAAGCCATTAGTTGTGCGTGAGCTCCAATTTTTTCAAAGAAGTATTTCAAGTAAGATGAAACAAGCGAAAAAAAAAGGCGCGTTTGATGTTTCGGAGGAACTTCACACGTCCTTCTGAATGTATGCAGCGTTCAATACTTGTCATTCGGAAGTTCCCACTGTTTTCTTTTTTTGGAGTTCTTGAAAGTAATCGTTCTGGCTCTTTTAGGAATGGAAATATTGTGCGACAATGGCAGGAGTGATTCGTGAGCATGCAACATCGACGCATAATTTCCTGAGCGCAGTCCGCCGTAGCAGCTTGAGGAAAAGCACTGACATGGCGGACCCCTTCGAAACATCTAGCGTGCACGGAGTGGCGGGGGAGGCACGAAATGCGGCTGTCAAAGAGCGCAGTCGCTGCTACCCTCTGTGTATTGACCTCGATGAACAACACGGTGTGGTTATGAAGCGTTCCGTTGCAGCACCTCATCGCTGTTGCTGGGATAGCCACTTGGCAGCGACGCATCACACGGCGACAGCAGAGAATGAACCATGTCGCACAGGGCTCTACCGAATGTAGCAACTGAGTTATTTTACCGTCAATTCCATTCCTTGGGCGCAGAGAAATTAGCAGTCTCCCCACTCTGCAAATAATACGGCGTCCAGCTTCTCTAGTTTGAAAGGAAATTAGTCTAAATTTGTGTGCGTCTCTTCAAATTTTCACGAGGGCAGATTTTAAAGTGCGCGCCGTAGTACTTCCCGGAAAAAAAAAAAAGGCACAAGTACCTGCTTTTTCGTAAAAGATTTTTAGGCAACTTTTCATAAACACCCTGTAAAGCAGTTTCACTGTGTCGACGTTCAACACGACAAATGCTGCTCGAGAACTTCTTGGAAGCTGCGTATGTATAAAACAAACTCAGGCTAGTCTATCGCAGTCCGAATTCTATTGCGCGAGAGAAGTGTTTCAATTCTGTGTTTTGACAAAAACGCGTGTCATAGGGCGCGTTTGCGAGTGTCGCCCGTTGTTCTTGTGAAATTAAGCGTGAGCCTGCAGAGCTCGAAATATTGCACAATAATTTGAGCCGAACAATTCTTCAGCGGACGGTCACTTTAAGGATGCTATGAGCGGCGTTGGTGTCTAGTCTTTTGTATTCAGTCAACACAAATCTGAAGGTTTTCTTTCGCATACGTTTTAAGTTATGTATATTTTTGCTAGAGTGCGGGTCCTATACAACGGATGCAGTGCTCCAATTTGGGTCTCAAAATTGCATTACACGTCTGACATTCGCAGTCGCCTTTGTAAGCCGCCTTAAATAAAGATTAGAGACAGTGTTTGCGAAAATCTGTTGCATACGGCAATCGACATCATAGCTGGCAAAGAGCGCACCGAATCTTGGTTCCTCAAACATTTAGGGCTCCTCGTCACAGAGACAGCGTGAGACAAGGAGCGCGCCCTTTTTAACTTATGCGTTGCGCGCCATTCACGCGGTCAGTACGGGCGTAAAATTTTTGATGACATACAGAACCTATTTTTTGCGAACGTTGATTCAACGTTGGGAAAGCACAAGTCACATGTTTATTGCGCTAATGACGTGGTGTTCTTAGAATCGCATGTCGCACAATTCTCCGAAGTCTATACGCGCACTGCTTTTAAACAGCGCTTAAACCAACGCAATCGACTTATGCACATTCATTCCCTGGAACAATCGCTTACCAATAAAGCGTACCATCACGCTCTCTCGGTCGTGCGGGCGCGATGTACGAGTTGGTTAAAAATCTGGTAAAGATGCGCGTTTCTTAACTTTGTCAGTGCTTTTCGCCCTGGGTAAGCGACTTTGAGCACGTCGAAATGAGGCTAAACGGTGATTTTACCAGCTCGACTACACTTCCGAACACACACAATGCCGATATTCTTTACGAAATTATATGCGCGACATTGACATTCTTTTTTTTTTGTTGTTGTTGTTCGAATAATCAAGGCGAGACAGTGTACAGTTGTTCGCGGATACATAGCGGCAGGTAGCGTGAGAAAACATCGCGGAGCGACGGCAAAAATAGCAGACGGCACCATAAGTTTCTGTTTCACGCACCCTGAAGAACATGGCGGATGATGCTTGCGGATGTCTACAGATGACGCCCTATAAGAAACCTCTGCAAGCAGCTGCTTAGGATTGCTCCTATACGCTCGCTTTGGTGCTGCACTTCCCTTGCGCCAATAGGAGTGCCCGCACCGCTAACAATTAGGCACTTCTAATAGGAGTGAAGACGCTGTAGAAGTATGTATTTTCGGAGCCTGCGAGATATTAAAATGCCGTGAGTTTCTTATTCTCCATTAAGTTTTAAATTACTTTCCGGCCTTATTAGTATGAGTCAGAAATCTCCAGAATTTATCGGGAGCACCTTTAATGGTCGCAGCACGTAAGACGACACAAATGGCGCACGGATCAAACGAAAACACACCGGTCCGTGTCATTTCACGTTACGCACTGCGATTATGGGCATTAGAAACCGAGGCGCCTAACGTATTGATTGCGGAGCGTCTTTAATGAACGCATGGACCTAGCTCATAGTGGTGCGCCATAGCAACATTTAATTTTTCTCATTATTTACCGAAGCCAGCGAACCAGTGTATCTGGCTGATAACCAAGGACCAACAGAGTATTTCCTCACCTGCAGCACGAAAGATCTCCTTGCGTAACTCCCCAGTGGCCTCTGCCGGCTGCTTGTTGCGAATGGCCCGCACTTTGCACAAACGGCTCCTTCACGCGACCCTCTATTTAGGTGCCCCACGTGACGCTGGTTGGCCCGTTTTTTTTCTTTTTTGGCGGCCGTCGAACACGCCGGACCGTGTCCTCCCCCCCACCCCCCGCCTGCTATTCCCGAAACAGTGGTCGCTTTCGAACGCCCACCGCTGACCACCACCGGCGTGAGTGACGGACGGGCCATCGGAACCGCAACTCGTCCGTCTCCTCGCTCCGATGGAGCGGTCGGAAGGGCCGCGCTTCGCTGCCCAGACCAGATGACATCGGCCGCGCCAACGGAGTGCGACCGCGCTCATTTTCCACGCTGACAACTTTCCACGCTGTCCCATGTGAGGTTAACGGCCTCCCTTTCTGCAGATGAAGGCGATGTGCACAACTTAGAGGAAGCTTCCTTTTTCTTTTGCCGCAGACAAGAAGAACATATATGCGCGCTTTTTCGTGATGGGTCCCCCGCTGCTTAGCTGGCATATATATATATATATATATAGTAAGGATAAGAGCCAGATGACACATTTTCGGGCACACATTCCGTATTCGTCGCGTTATAGCGAAATCGCATGTGTCGCGAAAGAAGTTCATTTCAGAGCAACAGTATATAGAGAGTTGTTGCGGCCGGAATTAATAGCACAGTGACGCTGTATTGGAAACAAATCTGATATCACAGAAGTAAAAAACGCTGCAGAGAGCACGAAGCTTACTTAGAGCCGATTACTATGCTACGCCATAGAACCGATCCGAGATAAACAGTATAAGAAAATTGGTGACATGTGATCGACCCAACTATACAGAGCACTGTGTTGGGCTAGTTGGCTTAACTAAACGACGTGGCACAACGTTACAAGAATAATAAGAGAGCACAGCGAAAGAGACAGCCAGAGCGCCAACTCACAACTAATTTTATTTCCAGAAGCATTCGGAATAAATATAGACTAGAGAGAAAATGCGCAAAACTAGTGCATATCACACCTCTTAGATTATAGACAGCATTGAAAGTGCAAAGATCTTCCAGCATGGGTGGTAAGCAAAAGCTAAATCTAGCACTTGATATTCGCTATCACGCAGAACAGCAGATGGCACGCTTACACAAGAATCCCCCACTTTATATTTTTTTTTATGAAATGGGCAGCCAATAATTCTCGAGACAACTTCTTCGATGTATGCGAGTATTCTTAAACAGCGGCGCCGCGCAGCCGCACGACGTGCAAGGATAAAGTCCTGAATTGACAAACGTTGCTCCCCTAAACGGTCATTTTCTGCAGCCTCCTGTTTGGCCAATATAAACGTTGCCACAGCTCAGAGAAATTTCGTAGACTGTGCCCACGGCACAACGCACAAGAATGGGATTTACATGCTTTTTGTCGCATGCAGCCTCGACATGTGGAACTCACGAAGAAAATTGAGGAAATTAAATCGAAACTTGCTAATGTGGGCGAAAGTCTTATGGATGATATATTCGGGAAATTCTTCCTGAGAGCCAGAAATTCAGGCGTATACGTAGTAGAACTTAAAAAAATGGCAGATCCCCCGTGCAGTGGGAATTAAAAAAATGCGAAACACGCATCAGGAACGTAAAGTGAATCTGCATTATTGTCTCGCCATACCAGTTTTGGTGTATATCAAGTTAACGAAGGCCGCAAGTACACTAGGACCATTGCATGTAAATCATTCCGCTCATGACATGCATGTCATGATTTAAAGGTCATCTTTTGACAGAGATCTGCCTGTGCCTCGTGCGGCATGTGAGGCGCTGTTCAAGAATACTCGCATACTTCGAATAAGCCGAGATAAGTTGGCTCGAGAATTATTGGAAGCCGATCTCACAAAAGATCTTTCAAGTAAACAGTGTTTTACGTCTGATGATTATAATTTGGTTCATGTCATGATTTTCATGTTATGTTCGTCATGCAGTCATGTTGTGGCAGACGAAATTTTGATATACACCCCATTAACGAAACGGCCAGGGGAGCGCAAAGTCCTAGAGGGAAAAAGAGATACGCCCAAAGTCACCGAAGTTCGCTAAGAAATGCTTCTAATTTAAAAGATTGGAGACTTGTATGCTAGCGTATAATTCCTGAAGAAACTCGTCGAAAGCGGAGTGCCGAAAATTCGCTGAAAATAAAGTCTTGCTAACGAAGACGTGCGATGGAAGTTTCCGAGCTCGAGACTGTATAGCATGGAGGTCATCCCTTGCACTCAAGGCGGGACAATCACGCAAACTATTGTTGTTCACTGGGTTTCTACGATAAGTGGGCACAAAAATATTGTGGCTCGCTTCTGCTCAAGAGCAAACCAAGGTGAATTTGTCAAAAATGCAAGACTTTGGGTTGACGACTCCAAAGGGAATCCTGTCTATGTTAAGAATCATTTGACACTTGAAAACGAAGCTCTTTTTTCCAAAGCTTTCGGCCTCAAGCAATCAAAGAACTTGAATTTTTCATGAACAGATCATTGTAAAATCAAGGCTGGGAAAACAAGTCTTTTGTAATGGAACTGATTCCGACCTTTGAGGGAGAACATAGTTTTAAACCAAATTGCACACGGTGGGACAATAGGCAAATTTCGCAATTTCATCGTACTCCTCTGCCCACCAGCTAAACGATCTTTTATCGAAATCTCGACTGTCCATTTTGCACTTCAACGCGCGCAGCTTGCGCAAACGCTTCGATGACTTCTCTAAATTTCTTTATGTATTATCTTTTCCATTTTCGGTTATCGGAGTATCGAAAGCGCGGCTGAATGATACCGATAGACTCCTCTTTGCTTTTCGAATTTTGTGCGGAGTACAATAATCGCCCATCTTAGTAACCATGGCGGAGCAGCGCTGCACGTCTACGCTGATATTGCGTACAAGAGAAGGAGCGATCCTGCTTTAAACGTAATTAATTGCGAGGATGTCTGAATCGAAATGAACGAAATTTTCTTGACACGGACAAGAAAAACCTGGTTAGTGCTTTCATATATCGCTCACCTTCTTCGTCGGAAGCTGATTGCTCCGCCGCTCTTTTTAATATCGTGGGAATTACAGCAAACAAAAATGAAAAGGTAATAGGTGACATCAATAAAAACCTCGCTGACGTGTCGACTTGTAATCATCTACAGTATACTAATTGCTTCAACAGCTTTGGTTATGAATGCATAATTAAAATAACAACCCGATCTCCTAATGACTGCGTAGGCACATTAATCGATCACGCCCTATCTAACTTGGCATTTCACCTGATGCAGGTATTCTACTAATCGATATCCTACATTTCTAAGCTTTCACTCTACCCATAGCACCGAAAAAATTACGTACATGGAATCTCTGCTGCGCAAACAACCAATTGTCGAAGAGCCATGTCAAATCTCGACTGGTCTGTCATATTGGGCATGAGTGATTCTGAGGAGGCATACTCGCTCTCTATGCTTAAATCCTGTCTCGATCGTCATTCACACCAAGTCAAATGAAAAAAAGAAATTCGCATCACCTCGTAAACCGTGGTTTACGAGGTGATAAAACAGTTATCTATAGAAAAACAAACGTGAAGTGACCTCGCCTTATGATTGAGAGGGAGAAGATTATTTGTGTCAGTATTGTTTATATCAGCCAAACCTTATCGTTGTCTGACAAGGTATAGAATTTTCCGCGTATGCAGTAACGCACGATATGAAGTTGTGGTGCTCTATGTACAGGGTGTTTCAGAGAACGATTTCAAGTTTCCAAAGATAGGCTTTCTGAGAAAAAAAAGAAAACGCTTATTTTCTTACGGAACAACCTCTAAGGTTGGGCGGACGTGAGCAGTCGTAAGAAACTTGCAGTTTGCCCTGTAAACAACTTAGATGGCACAATTCATTTTTAATTAGCAGCCTTTTCAGGTTCCTGCCATTGAGGAATTCGCAGCCGAAAGACGACGAAGCTTATCCGCTTTTAGTCTAAAACAAAGAAAAAATTATTCGCCGTGACCCAGTGACCTAGCGTTTTTTGCCTCATGGAACTCGCTGCAAAAGGAGCTCCGGAAGCCGCCTGTGAACACAGCATCCGCTGGTGACGTGTTCAAATGCATGCGCCAGTCAATTCGATATGCATGGGCTTTCCAAAGTCGTGGCTACGTAGTCTGTGATGATAGCGTCTTGTATTGAGCGCATAAGCAAAAGATAACGGAGGCTTCTGCATATGCAGAGCATCGAGGACATCGTACATTTCGAATTGGCCGGCGCAATCTTTGCTACACGTCAGCAGCAGTGGTTGCATTCGCACGTGACTTCTGGCGTTCTTCATGAGCGCTTTGGTGCCGCAAAAAGCCCAGGTTTTCTAGAGCTGCAGAGCTTTATACAATTCGTTTTTCTTTGTTTTAAAGGCTCATATGGCATCGTCATCACCGTGGCTAAAACTCGTCCTTTGTATTAATAAAAAGGTTAATTAATGATGTAATTAGTAAGTATTACTTTGTTATCCAATTAATAAGCGCTTTTTTGAGACTTCATGACGTTTACCTCAGCGAACAGTTTCTTTATGAAGAGGTTTTCCTATTTTTTCTCGAACAGCCTATTTGAAAGAAATTTTGCACCTGTTCACTGAAACACCCTGTATATCCCTAAATTGTACTTGTTTTGTGGGGCGATTAACGCGATCAGCGAGGCTATTTTTCTGAGAATCATTTTCTTCGGCTCGCTGAAGGAATTAAGGGCCAATATTTTAGTGGCGTAGATGGTGCTGGTGTTCCTTCTTGCATGTGCTAGTCAAACTATTGTATCATTGCGACCGTCCGTATATGATTGCTTGTTTTTTACCATATCTGCTTTTCTTTTTTTGACAAAGTTCCAAGCCAGTCTTAATGAATGTGCCCTGGAACTATTTCCACTGTGTGCGCAGAAAATTTACCGCCCACTTGACATATAGAAAGATGATTAGAGAGTCAACAAAAAGGTCGTCATTTTGTGCAAATACACTTACACAAGAATGCAAGTGAAGTTGCCAGTAAACATATATGATTGATTTGTGGGGTTTAACGTCCCAAAACCAGCTCTGATTATGAGAGACACCGTAGTGGAGGGCTCCGGAAATTTTGACCACCTGGGGTTCTTTAACGTGCACTGACATCGCACAGCACACGGGCCTCAACATTTCGCCTCCATCGAAATGCAGCCGCCGCGGCCGGGATTCGATCCCGCGACCCTCGGATCAGCAGCCGAGTACCTTAGCCACTAGACCACCGTGGCGGGGCCAAACATATATAAATGTCAGCATAATTTTATCTTGTGATTTCTGTACATACGAATAAGCAGTCACACAACGCAACGGCAACTTGCATTGTGCTATGAGCTGCGGGTCGAGTTACCTTTGCCCTGTATTCATCGTATCTCTGTGATTATATAAGACATCTTGAGAAAACATGTGCGAAGATCTTGTATACACAGAGCACCGGATATTTGCGTAGTTCTTTCGGAATCGCTTCTTTCACGGCAGCGCGCACTGTAATATGGTAGGAGTGAAATCGAATAGTAAAACAGGATTGCCTAACTTTATAACTTGAAAAGCCACGCGTTCAAGCCTAATTGAAAATGGAGTTTACTTGTACTGGGAGTTCGCGCCCAACATAATTGCTAAAGCGCGATGCTGCTAATTTCTGCATATCGATAAAAATCTCACAAATTTCACTCAGGAAACAAAAACTGAATGGTGTAAGAGCGCAGTTGCAGCTACAATTGGATGTGCCCAGTGTGACGTATGCCAGTTTTCCTCCCATTGCCGGCAAGCGAGGATAGGCAAGTGTCAGCAAGCGCCAATATTTATTGTTTCTTTGCTACGCCTGCTCACGCTTGCCGGAATAGCCGCTTTACAACGACACTTGTTCACTGTGCGCGGCAGCGCAAGGGCAGCAACTATGTCGCGCAGAGGACCACGGAAAGTACCGACAACAGCGCTTTTTGACCATTCAGTTTCGGTTTCCTGAGAGAAATAAGCCGAATTTCATCGCGCTGCGGCAATTCTAAAAAAGTGCCCTTTTACAAATACTACAACGGATATCGAATTCCCGTATAAGTAACGTGCATCTTTCCATTAGGTTTGAGTGTCTGGCTGTTACTGTCTGGGCTTTAATCATTCTAATATTGCTAATTACCGTTAGCATTTTAACATCCTTTACACGCTACGTGCTGCCATGAAAGAAGACCACAAAGATTTTGCAGATGGTTATCTGTATTCAAAACGTTTATGGACACATTTTCTGAAACATTCTTTATAGCTATACATAGACCATTATTTTTCCCAAATTTTAATTATTGCTTTGCTTTCTGGTTTGTGCAGATGGGACATGAAACGTCCGCGTTATGTGTGAAATGTTCAAAGATTTTTTATTAGGGGTGTGCGAAGACCAAATTTTCCGAATACGAATAGAGTAAAAATAGGAAATTTTATGTATGGAATAAACATCGGATATCAAAAGAGGAATGCCTCCTCCGTAATAATAACGTACTTAGTACAAAAATTTACTTTGAGGAAGTGCGTTATTAAGCTATCAGTATAAAATGCAATGTTATATAGATATGCAATATTCAAGAATATTCGAAACATTCCAATACTTGCACACCCCTATTCTTTATGTACAAGCACCTTTCTCTGCTTAGGTCGTACAAGTTTCACTTCTGCTCTAGAGCAGTGATGTTTTTACACTGATTAGCTTAAAAATTTTGCTGATTGTTTGTGAACCTTTAAATGCTTTTTTTTCCTGTATTTATTTGCAACGGCGATAATATAATGGAAAAATACACATTTTCGACATTTCCTTCTCCTATCACTTTGGCTCAGTCAAGTGTGCGCCCTGGCTTTGCGATATGTCAACTGTGGGATTTCTTGCTAGGAAGCACCCATTCTAGTTTACTTCTAAGTTGGATTAGTAATGAAATTATTCACACAAATTGATGCTGTTCTGGAAGCCTTCATTCGCATTTAGCATTTTGCTGAACGTTTGTTGCCCTGTGTTTGACTATTATTGTGGCTCTTGCAGCTCATCTCTGTCGCGTGTTCTACTTTCTTTTGCCCACTGCACATAAAACTGATTGCTCTTGTTTTCACGTTTCCTGCGATCTGCCTTTTTGTGTTCTGTTTATCGGTCGCTTTCTGTGTCCTTGTTTACTACTTGTATTTTCTGAACATCTGCTTGATCTGCAACCGCAGACTGGTGTTTATTGTGAATAAACCAAATAACAACTCAATTACCCTTTTGAATACGTTCTTGCGCTATTTGAAGAAACCACTCGAACGCAGAAGGGAAGTGCTGTCATGAATATTCCATTATGTAAAGACAGTGCTCATGCGTAACACAATATACAATAAGGACGCAGTAAAAGGTGGCTACAACAGAGAAAACACACCAAATATAGTCACGGCGTACCAAGCAAAAATTCTGTCTGGCACGGAGTACAAAAATTTAACTATATACTCCCAATGTAACTCTTGAAAACTCCGCGAAACACGGAGTATGCAAAAAAAATATATACTCCCAAGGCACCACGCAGGAACTCCGTCAGACACGGAGTAAAATATAAAAATATATACTCCCAAGGCACCACGCAGGAACTCCGTCAGGCACGGATTAAAAAATAAAAATATATACTCCCAAGGCACCACGAAGGAACTCCGACCAATGCAGAGTAAAAGTTTACTCCGACCCTACGGAGTATAATTAACTCCCAATGGGGGGGGGTCGCTAGAGGACACGCCATTTACTCCCAGCAGGGAGTAAATTTTTTTTACTGTGTAGCAGCGCACACTAGGAGATGTGGATGCACTCTGCTTCTATACAACACCAAGGTCACTGGGAGGGCTAAGGGTCAACTGGATAGGGGAATCCTTGAGGCTTATCAGATTAACGAGTACGGTGATCGCTGTATTAGCGCTCCGTCTGTACACCTGACACTCTAAGAAAAATAAGAATCAAAAGAGAGTCACTGCACTCTGACTCTCTTGACCTGTCGCAGAAACCCACCAAGGAGGGTCAAACTTTTCTGAGGGGGTCAGTTGACTCCGTACGGCTCGCGACTCTTGTAAGAAGAGTCACCGTGAGAGTAAACTGACACCTGCAAGAGATACTAAAGATAACCGTGTGTGTGTGTGTGTGTGTGTGTGTGTGCGTGTGTGTGTGTGTGTGTGTGTGTGTGGACCATTCTTATACCTGCACGTGGGAAAGCTTTGCGCAATAAATTTTCTGGGTTAACTACAATTTCAATGAACGTGATGCACTTGCAGCAGTTAATTTCCTGCACATGTTTAATTACTGAATGTGTACACAAATTCAGAATGAAATAATATTAGCAGTGGAACGAAGTATTACGCGCAGTGAATATAGGTACTCCAGAACAAGCAGAAACTGTTAAACTCGGCATTTGGATGTTCGCATAGGACTATTATATGTCTATATGCGACGATAATAAATGCATGACAAAAGTGTTGGCGCAAGTAACTACCTTTATTTGGTTACGTTCAGACTGTCTGGACTTTATATAAATTCATTGCATTAGTAGGAAAGTGGGCCTTACTGAAGACGAAGTTGTCTAAGTACGGCACTGCCTCCCCCCCGCCCTCCCCCCCTTCTTGTAAACAAACTCAGGGCGGTAAAGAGGGGTGGGGGAAGGAGATGCGAGGAGGAACTTTCACAATGCCTCCACCTCTGCTCCCTGTAGCAGCGCTGGCTCAGCAGACAAACTTGGATAATGAGCATTTTCTTCCTCATCTACCTCCGCGCATTAAAACACGTTGCCGAAACTTCCACGGCCCCCCTCACTGCCCCTTTAAGGCGCAAGAATGCGCCCCTCTGTTACCACACAGTAAGTCTGCTGCTCTTCGGTCATCAGCTGTAGCGATGAGGCGCTTGTAGTATATAAAACACAGCCTTAGAGATCCGTACGAAAGATGGATCTCTAAGGCTGTGCTTTCATCTCACCGTCGTTTGCGGCGCGAGCTTAGAAATTATGTAGATATAACCTCTCTCATTTGACCAAAAATAAACATACATTTTCAAGCCTAGGCATAAAGAACCAGTACGCGTGGCAAGCACGGCTTGCACCTCCTACCAAGGTCAAAAATATGGTATGAAAAATATTGGTATGATAACATGACACTACTGCCCCCTATGAAATTTTCTCACTGAACGAGCCGTTGGAACAGGTCTTGTTCTACTGGCTGGGTCCGGCGCGTGTGATGCATTTCGTCCGCGTGTTTTCAACGTGTTTACTAATATTACGTGCGGTATTGTGCGTTTATCATCGTTGGCGCTCATCGAGTGGACAAATTTAACGTGTTAGGGCGTTGTACAGCACGCGGTCACCGGCGGATGGAGCGTCGTAGTTGCCTCTTCCCAGCGACAGCCATGACCGACGCGGAACTTTGTGCATGCTCGCAAGGAAGCTGTTTTGCACAGTTTGTCGATTATGCAAGTACGTGGTCGAATAGCGAGTGCACCTTCTAAGAAAGTCCCTTTCCAGTGATGTGATAAACTACGAGTGCGGTTCTGGAGAAGAAAGTTCAGCCATTTGATGAGACTGTCGACGGGAAAGACTTCGGGACTTGGTGAGTGCAGTGAAGTCACTGAATTACGTAACTTGATTACTTCATTACGAAATAGCTGTTGGTGAGCAGGAACCGCATAAGACAGCCCGGGCGGTGTGTTCACAAAGCGAGGATGATTGGCCAGAGGAACAGCAGGTATGTTTGTGGTTCTGTCAGGCGACCCCCCCCCCCCCGCGCTGTACTTGTGAGTGTGCGTGCGTGCGTGCGTGCGTGTGTGCGTGGGGTGTGTGTGTGTGTGTGTGACGTGCTGGTCGTCCTGTAGCCCTTTTACGGGGTTGATGGAACAGAAGTAGCGTTTCAGCAACATCGGTAATAATGTGCGAAACAACCAGATTGCAGGAGGCGGGGACGCCGATATAACAACATATATCACTGCCACAAGCATAGACGACTCCGTTTAGTAGCGTGTGTGTCCTGGTGATTGCGTTACAGAACAGTGTGTATTCGTTTTTGTCAGTACTGAACATAATTGCTTTGTCGTGAGGGTAATAATGTGGCTGAGCATGCTTGTTGCTTGAAGGCAATATATATGAGTCATTTACGTTATATGCTAGTGCCACGAAATGTACACTGCAGCAACTGCAATCGTGATTTGAAGCGAGCGAGATGGTTCTCGGTTATCGTAGGTCGATGAATGTGTCAGTTCAATGAAGATGTCGTGAACGAATTATCATTTGCATTTCAAGATAACATTGTTATTATGCACTGTTGACTTGAGCTGTCATAAGCGGTGAGCTGGATATCGAAAGTTATATGATTCACTCGGATCGTAAGGTATTCTACATGGCACTAATGTTTAAAATATGTGTCTAGGCTCAACAGGTACCTGGCAGACAAGCATTGGAATGAAAGTATTTGACTAAGATTTCACTACACGTAGATTCCACAGGGACCTGTGGAATCTGTATAATATTTTTGTGCATTTCATGGTTTCAGTATCAGTGTCTCAAATGTTTAGGCACTACATGCAAGCAAGTTACTGAGGTTGCGAGCTGACTCGTTTTGCAAAGCTGACCTGCCTAAATGTTGCATTTCACTCTTTTATAGATACCAGTGGGGTTGGTACCGTCATTCATCTCCTATTCCTATTGATTGGGCAAAAGGTTGACATGTCTGCACCACTGGTAAGAGCCATTACGCTGAAACAATCTCTCTCTCTCTTTTTTGACGGGGGCTTCAATGTGAATTGTAAACATTTCTTGTGGGTGAGAAAAAGCATTCAGATGTGGCCTTTCATGATTTTCTGATTTATCATAACAACTTCTATAGGTTAAAAAGCAGCATACTCTGTCATAACCTTCACGAAATAGGTTCACTATACACTTCATGGCCAGGCATCCCGCTGGAAAGGCATTTCATGGGCAGATATAGTGTAATTGTAGCACATTTCACAAACAATGGATGTTTACTGTTGGGCCACTACCATATATGTTTGAGTAAATGTGCTTAGTAATGTGAAAGTTTCGGTGAGTTGCTTATGCATGATGAATTACAGCACAACCAAGGACAATGTCTTCCAGAAGAGCACAAATGCAGCACTGAATGTTTCAAGAAATTTGTTCAGTTTCTCTTGAGTACTGCGATTGTGGAAAAGCTGTGTGATGCACCTGTAGGCGTTTGGCTGCCATAATAATGCTTGTTTTTTTCCTCTGTTTTTTAGGTTTATGGAAGGATGCATACACACTGATACCCGCCTTCACTGCCAAAAGCATCCTGTCCTCTCCAGAAATGAACATCATGTTGGAGAATGTCCAGACTGATGGGCTGAGTGTTGCTATTGGTATGTCACCAGCATCCGTTCTTCGAGCTCATCTCATCGCAGCAATATGTATCTGTGTGCAGGACCTCCACATGTTTATAATATTGTTCACAGAAAATGCAAGGCTCTTAATTATTTTTTGGTCCCCCTAAGTGCTCCAGTTGCCCGAAAAGGATGCCATTTAGGATGCCATTTCTCCTGTAACTACAGGAGAAACAGCCCATATTTGCAGTAAGATTACTTTGGAGTAGGTAGTTATTGAGAAAGGGTAGAAGGAATACTTTGTTTTCTATAAAAGCAACTCTAAAGGAAATTCGGTAGTATCATGTGTAGAATTTCTGTTAGTGAGATGTATTCCCCTTTTTTTACTTTGCTCTAGAATACTGTACACAGAAACTTAGGAAAAAGTGCAGAAAAGTATCAATTTTGAGAATACAGTTTTCTTCGAACCATTCTTGACTAGTATGGACGCTTCATTTTGAAGCAGAAGTTTTATTGCTGGCAGAGCGCTTTGTGACACCATGTTGTCAACACTAAAAGGCTCTTGCATTTTTGAGTTCTGAAAGCATGAACTGTTGTCCTCCTGCTAAATGAAATAGCAATGTATAGCACAGCTGCTAACCTTGTAAACGTTCAATGTGATTTTTTTTTGTCACAACTGGCAACGTTTTTTATGCTGTAGTGCACTGCCTTTGGTAACTTCTGCTCAGGTAGTGGTTTATGTGGGCCTCTCATTGCACCCTTTCTTTTTCGCATGTGATAATCTAACTGCTTCACCTAAACACATTTATTTATTTATTTATTTCCAAATACTGCAGCCCAATGCAGGGCTATTGCAGGAGTGGGTTACATGAATACACCAGGAAGAATAACAGCAACATCACAACAATATCATCACCTCCTAAGCACAACCGGGTACAGAATGAGACAAAAGGTAGTAATGTCATTCAAATGACTCCAAAAAATCTGATATGTTCATTTCACGAACAGAACCAGGTAGATCATTCCAGTAAGCAATAATCCTTGGAAAAAAACTGTATTTGAACATGTTAGTACGTGCAAAAAAAGGCCTTATGTTAAGTTTGTGACCACGTCTAGTTGGCAGAGCACTAGCATACACGATATAATTGTCATTAGATAGCCGGCATGACGAGTGAACAAAAGAGTGCAACAGTTTTAAAGAGTCGATATCACGCCTAGTGCACAATGGTGATAATTTCAAAGATTTCATTGCAGATGAGGGCGAAAAATCATGGTCATATCGATGTGAAATGAAACGAACAGTTTTCTATGATGCTCACAGGGAACTGTTTCATGCTCCTTGTCACTTTTTCCTGTGGCAATGCATTCATTTAAGATGCTTAGTGTGCCTGTTGTTGCACCTCATTTTTTTATGCACGTGAGATAGCTGTGTACACCTAGATAAGCGATACTCATTGTGCTCTGTTTGATGCATATGTTGACGCCGCATTTTCTCGTGGCGTTGTATCAGTGCAAGGTGCTTAATGTGCCTACTGTGTGTTGCTAACAAACTGGTATTACACACAGCAGCTGCCTTAGACACTGTCTTGCGATGACCAATCTGCAATGTACACTTTTTGTTGCCTATTGCCACTGCCTTGTTTACATGATATAATGGGCCCAAATATTTAACTTCTGGAGTTCCAAGTCAGAGCTCTATTGAAGTCTGCATATTTTCACAGAGCTTTTATCGTACAAGTGGTAATGTGGGTGAATTACTTCGCTGCATTTGCACGAGTGACAGCTAAGTGTACATTTTCTAAGTACATCATTACACTCTTTAACAGTGGTAAGTTATCCATGCATTCTAAACTTTGAAAGAGACCTGTAGGATTTGTTGTTTGTCATTATTAAAGTATGCATCTCCTGAACAATTTTTTCACACTGGCATGTGATATGCACATTGCATGTTCATAATGGTAGGCATATTGTTGAGTGTGAATATCGTTATTTTTGGTTGAAAGTAATGGGGGGCCTTGCAATCGCCCAAGTGTACAAGCTAATTAACTTCATTTTACCATTGTCTTTTTGTGAAAACACTTGTGTGCTATGAAATTCACTTTTTATGTATAAATGACTGGAACACATTTTAGCACCACATCAGTAATTCATTTATTATGTTTGCAATGCCAGTGTACTGAGGTTCTCTTATTTCCTTGAGGCATTGTTAGACTTGTAAATAAAGAAGCTACTAATGATGTTGTTGTGCTGTAGATCAGCACTTTGAATATATTGAAAGTGCAGACGGATCTTTTGCATATAAACATATTTCCATTTATTGGATTAGTCTCTCTTCTAGTTATGCCATTTCATGTTCCTATGTAGGAACAGACATTATTCCACATATATGTCGGGTTAAATTGAATTGCTCTTGTACTTGTTTCATTTCTTTCATTTGAATGAGACTACCTACGACAAGTGCCATAATGTATGTGTATAATAAATTTTTTTCTTAAACTGTTGTTTGTGTCCGAGAAAATATTTCTACCATTCAATGAGGAACTGCAGACAATCCTTTGCAGTCATTTCACTGTGCTCTAAAAGTCATGTAATTCTTCAGTTGTTTCGTGAATATAAGGTGAAAATGCAAATGCCTTTTCTTTTGCACACATTGGCTCTATGGGGTCCTTTGACTCACCTAAAATGAATACCCGACTCTCCCTGTTAGTAGTCTTGTGACAACGCATAAAGAGTCTCTTGACTCAGTTACATTAGTTATTTTGCAGAGTCGTTTGACCCATTTGGTATGACTACCTTACTCTATCTTTATAAGAGTCGAGTAACTCTCAGCAGTGGTCGTGCAATCCTTTGGACAAGAGTCCTAGTACTCTTCATAAGAGATGCAAGTGACTCTCTCAGGAGTGGTCACACGATCCTTTGGACAAGAGTCCTAGCACTCATCGCAAGAGAGTCAAGTGACTCTCTCAGCAGTGGTCACATGATCCTTTAGACAAGAGTCCTACCACTCTTCGCAAGAGAGTCAGTGTACACTCTCGCAGCGCCGTGACTCTCCAGCAGAAAAGAGAGTTGACGGGTATCTTTAAAGAGAGTCATATATGTGGCAAGGCCTGACTCTCCTAAAAGAGTAAGGTATACCATCTTTTTTCTTAGAGTGAAGGACAAAGCTGATGCTCTTTGACATATGTTCGAACTGACTGGTGCCCCTTTCCACCTTTCATCTTCTTGTGTCATTTGCTTGTGTAGTTTCCGCACGTTCTAGTGATCAACAAAAATATCGCACCTTTTGCTACTAAGTAGCGACGCATGCTTGGCTCTAGGCTAGCTTCACACCTTGTTGCGTCATTCGCTTCCTCTTTCGGCCTTTGGGTGTGGTTGGACGGCGTTTTGAGACATCTGCACATGCGCAGTTCAGATTTTCTCGTGGGTGGCTGTTTTTCGTATGAATAAACTTAGTTGCAAGTGAGCGTCTTTCCTGAATTTTCAACGCTCTATTCCGCAAGTGTGTCGTTATTTCATTACTGCCGTTATTTCATTACTGGTCATCTCTCTCTCAATTTACATTATTTTTGGCCATGAGAAAAAATAAGTCAATGTAGCATATTTAGCAATTTTTGATAAAAACGCCAACTTAATTATGAGAAATGTAATTACATTTCCCACTTTCTAGCCTCTAGTACTAAGGTACATACTCGTACGCGCATTGTACGAGTATGGAAAGTCGACTGGTCAACAGTTTGCAGTGCGTTACAACAAGTTATTTATTAACAAAAAATGCTTTGTTTACTGCAGTCAAACCGACAGCGTTTGTGAACTTACCCGTGAATTTGCTTCTTCACCTTCATCTTCAGGTCCCAATATTCCTAGCAGTGTTCTTCCCTCTTCCTAGCAATCCAAACCTACTAAACGTGCCGCAACACTTGAGCCAGTTTCATTCTTATTTACAAATATTAGAAGTGTGCTAAGTAAACGTGATGAGTTATCTTCTATAATTGATGACTGCGCTGCGGACATAGTAGTGTTAACAGAAACTTGGTTGTCAAGTAAAATTCGCGACACTGAACTTTTACATTGCAAAAACGCTTACAAGTTTTACAGATCTGACCGAATAACAAGAACAGGGGGCGGTGTTCTCATCGCGATATCAGATAAATTTCCCTCTCATATTGTTCCCACATGTTCACCACTTGAACTCGTGTGCGCGCGCGTTCGCTTTGCGTATCAAGAAGTGATTTTGTGCGCTTGCTACCGTCCTCCTCGCTGCTCCTCAGACTTTTGCGAAAACTTCCATGACTGTTTGCATGCAGTCTCCGTGAGATACCCAAATTCTCAAATATTTGTCATGGGCGATTTTAATTTCCCAGAGATTACATGGAACGGTGGGGATGGAACAGCTAGCTGTCTTTCAGCGGAAGGCAATCGCTTTTTAGATATAATCAACGACTTCAATTTAACCCACGTAATCCATGAACCCACGCGCATCACAGCATTTTCTTCCAATATACTTGACTTAGTTTTCACAACAAATCCTTCGGTCATTTCATCGATTCATTACCTATCTGGACTTAGTGACCATCGCATTGTTCACTTCACCTGCGCAATGCAACCGCAGCGTCCTATGCACACAACCAAAGTCATAAGAGATTATGCACGGGCTGACTATGCATCTATATGTACTGAATTAGAAGTTTTCACTAAAAGATACATTGCATGTGCTGCTGATAACACTGTGGAAGAGAACTGGGTGTCATTCAAAAATAAGATTAATTCACTTATAGATTGCTATGTTCCTTTGCGAACTATTCGAACGGCGTTCCGCTCTCCGTGGTTCACATCAGAACTTCTGCGCTTACGTAATAAAAAAAAGCGACTTTACCGCAGCGCTTCATCATCTGATACCACGGAGAGATGGGCGGCTTATCACTGCGCAACACTGGAATACAAAAAAGCTTATGCAGTTGCTAAACATAGTTTCTTTAGCGATACACTTCCTTCTCTTCTACAGTCCAACCCTCGTAAGTTTTGGTGTATTATAAATGGTCCGAAAAATAAGAACATCGATCTTTGTGACGAACTTGGTTTGGCGATTGCAAGTGAGAGGTGCTGCGAAGCTTTGCAAGAGGTATTTATAAACGCATTTTCTGCTGACAACTGCAATCATTTACCGATTCTAGCCAATCCTGGATATCCCCAAATGGAACCAATCATCATTGACCAATTAGGACTTTTTCACCTCATACTTAAAATGAAAGCATCAGCACCTGGCATAGATGGAATCGCTCCCCAATTTCTCAAACAAACTGCCATGTATTGTTCAGTCATTTTTTCTCAGCTCTTTTCACAGTCATTACAAGATGCCTCGTTGCCCAGTGACTGGAAGGCGGGGAAGGTGGTTCCTGTGCCTAAACCAGGTGACTCATCTCATCCTTCTAATTACAGGCCCATTACTTTGACTAGTATTCCATGTAAGCTTCTCGAACACATCATCCATTCTAACTTAATTCTATTTCTCGAAGAAAATAACTTCTTTCATAACAGTCAGCATGGTTTTAGGAAACATTATTCATGCGAAACCCAACTACTTCTCTTCACCAACGACTTATTTTCAGCATCTGACACCGGCTCCATTATCGATTGTATCTTCCTTGATTTCAAAAAAGCATTTGACACCGTTTCTCACCGTTTACTCCTACTAAAACTAAGCATGCTAAATATTGACTCTAACATATTACGATGGATTGAATGATTCTTGTCTAACAGAACCCAACATATAACAGCTAACGGTCATAACTCACGCAATTGTCCCGTAACATCTGGTGTGCCGCAAGGTTCTGTCCTTGGACCCTTACTCTTTCTAATTTATATTAATGACCTTCCATCCAGCATTACATCAACAATCAGGCTATTTGCCGACGATTGTGTCATCTACCGCATAATAACTAACCCGCATGATTCATCTCTACTTCAATCCGATCTTGACAACCTTACCTCTTGGTGCTCACTCTGGTCAATGAAGCTGAATACTAACAAGTGTAAAATAATGAGGATCTCTCGAGGAAGTCCTGACTGCCCTAGCCCTGTTTATTCAATTACTAATTTCCAGTTATCATCTGTCAATACTTACAAATATCTAGGTGTTCACATAGACAACAATTTAACATGGCATAATCATATCAATTATGTGATTAACAATGCTAACCGCACTCTCGGCTTCTTGCGCCGTAACTTTTCATTAGCGCCTGTTTCCTTAAAACTTCTATACAAAACACTAGTCAGATCAAAACTCGAGTATGCCTCATCAATCTGGGACCCTCATTCTTGTTTACTTGCTAATTCACTAGAGGCCATCCAAAATCGCGCAGCTCGTTTCATTGTCGCTAATTACTCCCGTACTGCTAGCATCTCATCAATAAAAGCTTCTTTAGATCTTCATACTCTTTCCAACAGGAGGAAGCAGGCCCGCCTATGCCTCTTCCACAAAATCTTTTTCACGAATCCTGAAATAAAACGCACATTATTCTCGCCACCTGCTTATGTTTCATCTCGCATCGACCATAACTTCAAAGTTCATGTGCCATTCTGCCATACCAACATGTACTTCCATTCCTACGTGCCGAAGACTTCATCCGAATGGAACCACCTTCCTGCCTCCATCGCCAGCAACCCTGATCATGCATCATTCAAGACTGCCATCTCTAACTTGTAACACCACTCCTCTCTGTAACGCCGCAAATGGCATTGAGAGTATTTAAATAAATAAATAAATAAATAAATAAATAAATAAATAAATAAATAAATAAATAAATAAAAACACTGTGATGTTTTATAACGCAGAAGCGTTGTAGCTAGAGAGGGACACATTTGGCAAAAATCACATTTTGCCCGATATTGAGCTATCAATTTCGCAAGGTAGCGGTCCAAGTAAAAAGGTGGCCTATAAGTCATTAAGTAGTACTCTCTGCGGGTACGTCACCAGAGAAGTTTTAAAGGACAAATATTTCCTCTAATCGAGAAAAAGACTTTTTGATATTAACAATCGCACGGCTGCACCGCCTTCACCGCGCAACACGTCGGAGCCGGATTGGTGCAGCTGTCCTTTGAGCAGTCACCCAGGGATCTTTTATAAAACCAGATAACTGAAATCTCTGACGAAGAGGCTCAGAGTAACCACAGTAGCGTACTACCTTGCGTGACTGCTACAGGGCACCAATCCGGCGCCGAAGTGTTGTGCGGCGAAGAAGCCTTGCGCAGCAGTGTGATTGTTAACATCAAAAGCTTTTTTCGCGATAAAATAAAAATAACTCCTTTAAAAATCTTTTCGTGAAGTACCCGCCGAGAGTACTAGTTAACGAGTTACAGACCACATTTTTAATTTAACCACTACATTGCGAAATTGATGGGTCAGTATGCCACTTTTGCCAAATTTGTCCCTGTCTAACCACAAGGTTCCTACTTTATAAAATATAGGAGTATTTTTATCGCATACTACTGGAAGGTAGAAAGTGTAATTAGATTTCTCAAAATTAAGTTCGCGTATTTATTAAAACTTGTTAAATATGCTACATCGAGTGATTTTTCGTCATGGTCAAAAATATGTAAATTGAGAAAAAGATGACCAGGCTACAGCAGTAATGAAAGAACGACACCTTAAGAATAAGAAAAACATTCTTCTATAGCAATGTCTCAAAGGAATAATTTTGTATAAGTTTATTTCCCTTTTTGCGCGACGTTCGAAGCGCCCTGACGCGGCGAGAAGTTTTTCCCATGAGATGTTGGTCGAATAATTACTTTGCACGTGCGGACGTAATAGTATGATTTTTTTGCAGTGAGATCAGAGATGGTCGAAAAACTGCCTGGTACACTTAATATGGAATGACCCATATATATATATATATACATATATATATATGTATATATAGCAGTCATGGTGGTGAATAGGCCGGAGGCGTGAAGGCAGAGATGAGTAGTAGACCCTCGGAATTGGCAACAAAAATGCGGAAAGCGTTTATTCTATATATATATACATATATATATATATATATATATATATATATATATATATATATATATATATATATATATATATTTCCAGATTGAAGTTCGATGGGTCCGGTCCAATGTAGGGTTGAAAAGAGAGACGCACGTTCAAAATTCTTGTTTTATTAGCGTTTCGGCCGGTGGGCCGGCCTTCTTCAGAATGACGTCAGAATTCTGACGAAGGTCGGCCCACCGGCCGAAACGTTAATAAAACAAGAATTTTGAACGTGTGTCTCTCTTTTCAACCCTCTATATATATATATATATATATATATATATATAAGGAGAGATGAGTAGTAGACCCTCGGAATTGGCAGCAAAAATGCGGAAAGCGTTTATTCAACGTTTCAGCCGGAGACCGGCCTTCACCGGCTGAAACGTTGAATAAACGCTTTCCGCATTTTTGCTGCCAATTCCGAGGGTCTACTACTCATCTCTGCCTTCACGCCTCCGGCCTATTCACCACCATGACTGCTATATATATATATATATATATATATATATATATATATATATATATATATATATATATATGTGTGTGTGTGTGTGTGTGTGTGTGTGTGTGTGTGTGTGTGTGTGTGTGTGTGTGTGTGTGTGTGAGGGCGAGCGCGTTGGCTAACTTTTGGAGGGGCTCTGAGGGGGTCCATAAGCTACTACATAGCTTATAGACCTGCCAAATTGCTCTCTCAATCCATATGTGGCCTCTGTAACTAAATATTATCTATGAATAATTGCGGCAGGATTGTGCAATTGCAGTACCAAGGATTACCTAGGGCTATCTCTGCCGCTCAGGAAGGTAACTGCACGATGAATACAATTCAGGCTCAGATCGCACAGTAGTCAATGCGTTTAGTTGGTACATATGGGCACGGCACGCATCTGACGGACGACATGCCTAAGACTTTGCTTGTACCTCTGCAGGTTATGCTGTGGCTTTATGCCTTCACATCGCCGTACTGCTTTGAATCTGCGCTCGTTCTACCTCACGGACAGCACAACAAGACTGGAAGCTACTTACCGCTGAATACTCAGTCACTGCGCATGACGTCATCAGTGGCGGATCTACTAAAGGACCAGCGCAACAGCAGATTCTTCAGAGGGCACGGCACGCATCTGACGGACGAGATGCCTAAGACTTTGCTTGTACCTCTGCAGGTTGGTTACTTCAGAAATGTCGTTTGTTATAGAAGTGATGATCGGTTTTTGTTACTAGTACGTGCTGTGCCCTGGCAGATGTTTCATTATTCTGTGGCATTGTTGTACAACAATTTCGCTCCTGCTGTCGGGTGATATAGAGCAAAACCCTGGGCCTACTAACGCTCAGATGCTACAAGCAATTCTAGATAACCAAGCGGCATCGGACCGTAAAATAGACACTATTAAGGAAGGAATCAGTGAATTAAACACTAGAACTGAAAAATTAGGCGAATATCTTACGGTAATACAGGAAATGAATAAGCTAATTCAGAACCTCGAACATATCGTGCAGGAGCAAGCTGAAAAACTTGCAGATTATGAAAACCGGAACCGACGCAATAATCTTCTGGTTTTCGGTGTTCCCGAAAGCAAGGGAGCTTCAGCTGTTGACTTGAAGAAAGTCGTGATTGATAGCCTTTTTAAAGAAACTCTTGGTGTAGAAATCCAAACGACTGAAAGAATCCATCGACTTGGTAAGGAAAAACCGGGAAAAGGTAGGCCCATAATTATGAAGTTTTATGATTACCGTGAGAAAGAAAGCATGCTTGAAAACTGCAAAAAACTGAAAGGAACAGCTATAACAATTAGCCACGACTACGCCCGAGAGACAGTTGAAATAAGGCGCAAGCTATGGAAGAGTGCAGCTTCAGACAGGGCTAATGGTGCCCAGGTTAATTTGGTGCATGATAAGATTAAAATAAACGGTGATTTATATGGGTGGGATGTCACTCGAGATGAAAGACACCTGTATCGATACCGGCAAGATCAACGGAACCTCGATACCATGTAAAATAATGGAGGACATCATATTTTCTAACCTCGTTACATTTCTGGAAGAAAACAACTTTTTCTCAAAGTGTCAACACGGCTTTCGCAAATTCCTTTCCTGTGAGACTCAGCTGGTGACTTTTACTAATGACTTACACGAGTATCTTGATAACGTTTTTTTTACTGATTGTATTTTTCTAGATTTTTCGAAAGCATTTGGCAGGGTTAAACATGTTTTGCTTGTACATAAACTTAGCGCTTTAAAAATTGACCCTGGAGTACTTGGCTGGATTCAATCTTTCCTTTCTTTCCGTTCTCAATTTGTTGTAGCTAATGACTCCACATCTAACACGGCTCCAGTTGAATCAGGTGTTCCTCAAGGGTCTGTTCTGGGTCCTCTTTTATTTTTAATATATATTGATGATATACCAGAAAACATTTCCTCAAAAATTTGCTTATTCGCGGATGACTGCGTTATATATGGCAAAATTAATGATGCTTCTGACATAGCAATCCTTCAATCCGACTTAAACAACATACATAAGTGGTGTCTCACTTGGTGCATGGAGCTCAACATTAATAAATGTAAATCGATGCGCATTTCTCGTTCTAATACAACCTGCTCTACCTACGCACTAAATAACTGCCCCCTCCAATCTGTCACAAGCTACCGTTATCTAGGCGTTCATATAGCGAACGACCTCTCTTGGAAGCAGCACATACAATACATAACATCAAAAGCTAACCGCTCATTAGGATACTTGAAAAGAAATTTTTCTCTAGCACCTACGCCGTTGAAACGACTGCTATATATAACCTACGCCCGCCCCAAACTGGAATACGCCTCATGCATTTGGGATCCTCATCAAGTCATATTAATTAACGAAATTGAATCGGTTCAAAATCGCGCTGTACGTTTCATCCTCGCTAATTATCACCGCACTGCTAGCGTTACATTAATGAAGAGTACGCTCCTTATCCCATTACTCTCTCTTCGCAGAAAGGAATCGCGCATTTCATTATTTCATAAAATCTATTACCACAACCCAATTCTTCGTTCACTCTGGATCCACCCGGCACCGTAACATTCAGCTCGCCATGATCACATGCATAAAGTCAATGTACCTCGTCACAACACCATAGCATGTTCACAATCATTCCTTCCTAAGACCTCAATCGATTGGAATAACCTACCTGCATCATTGGTAACAATCACTGACCCCACTCGTTTTAAGAATGCACTAACAGTAAACTTGAAATCGTGAATTATTCCAACGGGTATAACGGGTATTGAATGGCTGTTTTCTTTTTGTTTGTTTTTTTCATTTTTTTGATTTTCAATGTCTGTTAATACAGTGTATTCTTTGCGTGTAATATTTACTATTATGTAGCATCATTATCTTTTCTGTAATGTGTTTACATAATCCTGTGCTTACTTTCCTGCATTTATTTCTGTTCAACTGTATTTCCGCCCCTCCCCTCTATAATGTACTAATGTACCCTGAGGGTATCACAAATAAATAAATAAATAAATAAATAAATAAATAAATAAATAAACAAACAAACAAACAGCGGAATGCTCTTGAGGCTGCCGATACGGTCATGCGTAGTACACGAGAAGAGAGTACGTCATCTAAGGCTCTGGGAACGCCATTTTCGTCACCACAAGCATAGCTACGGCTTCTGTTATTTAATGCACGAAGCATCGTTAATAAAGCAACTGAATTGGAATACATTTTGCTTTCGCGAAGTCCACACGTGGTGGCCATAACTGAAACGTGGCTACAAAATTGTGTCCCTGATGACTCCATTGCGCTGGAAGGCTACAAAATGTTTAGATGTGATAGGGATTCGCGAGGGGGCGGAGTTGCTATCATAGTAAAAAACTCTGTTGTGACATCACAGGTTCGAAGCAATGTGCCAGAAACAGTGTGGTGTAAAATAAGCCTTTCAAACACAGTATACTTAGTTGGTGTCGTGTATAGACCACCCGCCACAGCTCCAGAGTATCTTGATGAATTGAATAACTTTCTTTGCACCCATGTAAACGGGAACACCAGGCTTATTCTGACTGGAGACTTCAATCTACCTCATATTAACTGGGATGCTTTCTTGCCTGGTCAGGTCGAAATTGATAGTGGTGAAAAGATGTTGGAAATTATGTTCGCTCACAACTTAATACAAATAGTGAATGAATATACCAGAACTGCGTCTCGGTGTCAGTGCTGGACCTGGTGTTCCTTTCAAACAAAATACGCAATTATGAGATATGTGTTGAGGGGGGCGTTTCTGATCACAGATTAGTCTTTGTCACTGTTCCACTGAATGTTTCGCGAGCTAGAACTTATAAGACTGTACAAGTAAAGGACTATGCGAACGCAGATGACACTTCCATCCTTGACATGTTGGGATGTTCGTTTAGTCAATTTCAGCATGTATCCGAGCTCGAAACAGTTGAAGAAATGTGGCAGCGTTTCAAGGGTATTGTTAAACATTGCGTCGACAAATTTATACCTAGTAGAGCGAAGAAGACTAAAAAGCGCAACCCGTGGATTACGCGAGACATTGTTCATAAGAAGCGGAAGCTAAAAAGACTGCGTAGACGAAGAAACCGTGGCTTCGAGGAAATAGCACGTGTGCGAAGGGAACCAAAGAAAGACCTCATAGAATCTAAGCGCGCTTTTATTTAGTCACAAGTTGAGTACTTTTATTAAACATTCGCCCAGCAAGTTTTGGCTTTATATGTCTGATAGGCGCGATAAAATTGAGGAGCTTAAACGGGGAAATGAAATTGTGATGCAGAATGTTGATATTGCAGATTGTGTTAATACTTTTTTTCAGTCAGTATTTACAAGACGCGGATGCGGCATTCTTTTCTTGGTAACCCTAACAGACACACTGCATTTTTTGAACCTGTAATACCAAATGAAGTATACAAGACGTTTATGTCGTTAAAGAATAGTACATCGCGCGATATAAATGGACTTCAAATTCGACCGATTAAATATGTGCTTGATCTTGTGGTAGATGTGCTTACTCACATTTTTAACATTTGTTTATCTAATGGCGTCTTTCCCGAGAAAATGCAGCATGCCAAAGTGATCGTTTTATGTAAGTCCGGCAACACAAATGAATTAACAAATTATAGGCCAGTTTCTGTACTTCCGATAATTTCTAAAGGCCTCGAAAAGGTCATATGTAAAAGAATAACATAATTTTGTGATAAACATAATATCTTATCAGATACGCAGTATGGATTCCGCAGTGAAATGTCAACGGAGCTTGCTCTGTTATCGCAAAATGAATTAATCTTAAACAACTCTGAGAACAAAATATTAACTCTAGGCATTTTCGTTGACTTTTCGAAAGCTTTCGATTCTATAAACTATCAAACCCTATTCTCAAAGTTGGAACATTACGGCTTTCGCGGCATTACACTCAAACTTCTAAAATCATATCTTCAACACAGAAAACAGTGCGTTGCTATTGGATCAAAACTCTCATCAGCAAGATCCTTAACACAAGGTGTTACCCAAGGTAGCGTACTTGGACCTGTTTTATTCAATCTTTACATTAATGACATACCAAATATAACGAAACTTGCTCAGTTTGTAGTCTACGCGGATGACACCAGTCTTTTTTTTTTTAATCTCCTGGCATCGTACATCTCGTAAACGTAGCAAACACATCCTTAAGCATACTACAAAAGTGGAGTGACTTAAATTCATTACCAATTAATAAAAAAAAAACGAAGGCTGTATTGTTCACACCACCGCAAAAACATGTAAACTGCAGCAGTGCTCTTTACCTAGGTGCAGACAAAATAGAATTAGTTGACAACGTTAGGCGTTATCTTTAACAATCATTTAAACTGGGACGCACATGTTGAACGTATTCCGTCTAAACTAGCCAGAGCATGTGGAGTTATCTGCCGATTAGGATACATGCTTCCTACCAAAATAAAACTTGTGCTGTATAACAGTCTGTTCCTATCGCATGTCAGTTACTGTAATCTAGTGTGGGGCACGACATCAAAAACAAACATTCATAGCTTACAAACTTTACAAAAGAAAACTATTCGGCATATTGTCACTGCTCCATTTGATGCACATACAAACGAAATATTCCGCGCTCGCAATGTGCTGCCCATTGAACACTTTTACGAATATAACCTTGTTTTGAAAATCAAAAAGTATTTCCGGTGCAACAATGCGATATTTTTCAACTTGTGTAACCTAGTTGTGTCACAGGAACCACTATATGAATTCAGAAAACGAAATCACTGGGTTTTGCCATTTTCAAGAACAAATTACGGCTCATGTCGATTGCAGTACCAAGTGCCTTTGGTATTAAATGTGTTGTATTCCTCGAAAACCGAGTTGAGCACTCTCACAAAAAAGGCGTTAAAATCAAACCTATAAAATAAGGGTACAATTATATGAATAATATTGGCCGATTTCACATTCATGTTTTCTATCCTTCTTTGTTTTAGTTTTTTTTCTTTTTTTCGTACTCCTTACTTTATCTGTGTATTTATGTATCTATATGTTTTGCCTGTCTTGTTCGGCCCAACAGTGTCAATTTCGATATTAAACCCTTATTAAGTATTTTTATGTATGTGCGCGTTAATCACTCCTGCATCGACTAAGTTTATATGTGCGCACATTACTGTATACATTTTGTATGTATGTATGTATGAAAACCGTTGTATGTGAGTAGATGTAGATATTTTGTGTGTATAAATGGGAAAGTGTTCAGATGTTGTGTATACATGGATATGTGGACATAGAAGCGTGTGAATATGTATTTTTTCTCCCTCTATTTCTCTATATGCTGTATGTTTTGTCGCCAAACCAAGGGGGCAGGAACCTCGTCAAGCTGCTGCTTTGCAGCTTTTTGTTCCTTGCCCTTGCGTTTTCTTTTTTTTTCCTGTAAAAAAGGGAAATGCGAAATAAACTTGAAACTTAAACTTGAAACTTGAAACCGAGGGCGCAGTATGTCACTCATCTGAACCGATGGGAGATATTATTATTAGTCGAGAAGGTTTATTAAAAAGCTTATTGTCTCTTGATTCTAAAAAAGCATGCGGACCTGATGAAATACCCACCCTTTTCATGCAGCGTTATGCAGAGCGGATGTCTTTCTACTTGCAAATCATTTTTCAAAAGTCCATTTGTACTAGTTCAATGCCACGTGACTGGCGTACAGCTGTAGTTGTTCCTGTGTTTAAGGGTGGTGATCGGCTGTCCGCTAATAATTACCGTCCGATTTCACTTACGTCAATTTGCTGCAAAATATTAGAACATGTCATGGTTGAGCACATAGTCATGTTTCTGGAAAATAAAAATTTCTTTTATCCTTATCAGCACGGCTTTAGGAGTAAAGTCTCAACTACAACATAGCTTATTGAGACGAATCATGACTTTGCGACAGCGTTAGACTTGCATGAACAAATTGATGTCATCTGCATAGATTTCGCTAAGGCCTTCGATAAGGTGCCTCGCGATAGATTGCTGAATAAGCTTCGCTGTGCTGGACTCAGTCAACTTGTACTTAGCTGGATTAAAACGTACCTAAATGACAGGAATAACGAAAGGGAAGGGGTCAAGGGCTCGTTCTTTATTTGTTAGAAACAACTTAATGAGCAAACAGACAATGAAGCCTAGGAAAACATAGGGGAAGTTAATTGTGTTATTGTAATTGTGGAGAAAGTAGAAAGGAATTAAAGTGGACGAAAAGACAAACCTGCCCTCGGTGGGACCCGAACCCACGACCTTCACAATACACAATAAAGTGGACGGGGGGACGACCGCCCTTGTAGCTCAGTTGGTAGAGTATCGGACGCGACATCCGAAGGTCGTGGGTTCGGGTCCTACCGAGGGCAGGTTTGTCTTTTCGTCCACTTTAATTCCTTTCTACTTTCTCCACAATTACAATAACACAATTAACTTCCCCTATGTTTTCCTAGGCTTCATTGTCTGTTTGCTCATTAAGTTGTTTCTAAATGACAGGAAGCAATTTGTGAAAGTTGGCGACTCGGTGTCTAGTTCGTTAGAAGTGTTTTCTGGTGTACCACAGGGCTCGGTCCTCGGGCCCTTGTTATTTTTGATATATGTAAACGACATCGCAGATATAGCACAACCCCCTGTAAAGCTCAAGCTGTTTGCTGATGATTGTTTATTATATGCGCGAGTAATTAGTAGCAATGATCAGTTGAACCTTGCCCACTGCCTGCAGGAACTACACTTGTGGTGTCAAGCTTCGGCAATGGAAATAAATTATTCCAAATCAACCGTTACCCACATTTCTAGAAAAAAAAACGACAATTCCATTCGAATACCACATCGGGAATCACACCTTGTTGACAGTAGATGCATTTAAGTACCTAGGTCTCACAATTACGCAAAACTTACGCATACACATATTGATAATGTTTGTTCTAAAGCTTCACATAAGTTGTACCTTATCAGAAAAAAACTGCAGCGTGCAAGTATGGACGTAAACTTCTTGCTTTGAAAACGTTTATACGACCGATGCTTGAGTATGCTAGTATTGTCAGGAGTCCTCACCAAAAAGTATTAGTAAATAAACTAGAAAGAATACAACGGCTTGCGGCTCGCTTTATATGCTCAAAATATAAGATGAATGATTCAGTCACAGAAATGCTACAATTCTGTGATCTGGAGACGCTTGAAAAACGCAGACTTAAGAATAGATTAAAGTTTCTTTTTCAATTATTGGAAGGTGATTTTAAAATCAACGGAATTGACTACATACAACTACCTGGGAAACGAAGCGAGAGGGCAAATCATCGGCGAGTACTGCAGTCCTACTTTGCGCGCACGGAGATGTACCAGCATTCTTTCTTTCCTGAAGTGATTGAGGCGTGGAATGTGTTACCGGGTGACGTGGTAAATAGTAATGATGTTAACAAATTTATGCACTCACTTGATGTACATTTTTGTAATTGGCCATAAAAATGATCCTGATTGTTATTTACTGTAAAATGTCCTTTTGTTGTTTGTAAGAGAGCATTTATAACATTGTATAAAGGTGTATTTCTCGGATTACAATTGTTGTAAGCTATATAATTATGTGCCTACTTTATTTATACACAGTGTTGTACCTCCCTGTAATGACCCTCAAGAGAGGGTTGACAGTGTTTCTAAATAAGCAAATAAATATGCCTCAGCTCTTTCATATGTCGACCACTAAGTTTTTGTGCCTTTCCAAATTGAAACAGACCGACCGAGTAGAGAGAGTGAGGTTGTTTGCCCTTTAACAAAATATCATCATTTCACTGCCGTGCACACCTGCTGTTTTGTACTCTAGCTCTGTGTAACAAAGTCACAGGAGACACAACTGATGTTTAAGCCCGTAGGAACTAAGTTCCTCAACCTCATTTGGCTCCCTTCTGAACCTTGCGTGAAGGGAGCAATGATGACCAGGAAATTCAGTCCAGTTTAGCCGGATCAAGATGAAAAGTGACCGCGTGGCCCTGGTATTACACTGTCTTAATGAGAGCAAAGTGCAAGGCATTAGGTGCTTGGTGAATGTGCAGTTTTCCATCGGACACCAGGTGAAGACCATATGGCTTAGAGAAGGTTTGTACGAATTTACTTTTTGTTAAAGAAATTTGGTGGTGATCGTTCATCCAGTGCTCTCTTGCTTGTCCCTGTAACAAGTGGTCAGCCCCGCTTATGGCTGTGACGCCATTTATAATTTCACATCTGCAAAGAATGCCTGTTTTATAATCAAAAGAAGAGGCGTGCAGGACACGGACACAAGAAGAGAAGTGAACACCACGAACGCCGACTAGCAACTGATGCACAGCACAGAGGCGAAAAAGAAAGAAGACACACAGCTTATCTGCGCATGCTCGGAATGGTAGCGCCACCTGTCAATCGGTTACACGTGCCCGCCTACGCGATAGACAACTCCCAAGGCATTCTATCTCCTCCCTGTTTAAGCTAATCGACGGTTGACTCACGCATGCACTTCCACTAATACTGATATACCAGGCCTCAACCAATAAAAGCGTATCTTCGTTCTTATGCCTGTACAGGATCTCGGTATTATCTAACTCGGGCATGCAGCTACAGACCTGGCAGTGCAAGGATAGATTGGACGGCGTCCCACCTGATAGCGACCTCCTGTGTTCAATTAATCTTTGATTAATACAACGCGCAGTTTGCCCTACATAAAACCGTCCGCAGCTAAAAGGAATCTTATAAACTACACCCATGCGGCAGTCGGTGAAATTGTTCTTGGCTAGGTGCCTAACCGGACAGATATCGGTTCGCTTCTTACCTTCCTTCTGCTCAATTCTTCTATGCACTGCAGCACAAACCCTTCCTAACTTATTGGGAGCCGTAAACACAACATTAACCCCATATTTACTTCCCACTTTCTTAAGCCGGTGCGAAACTGCGTGGATGTAAGGAATACTCACGACCTTTTTCTTGTTAATGTTACTCTCTGCTACCGCTTTTGTTCCGGTCGAAATCGACTTCTTAAGACGCTCAGCTACTGTGGCTATGGCTAGTCTAGGGTAACCTGCATCTAAGAGGCGCTCAACCTGCGCATTAAAGCTAATGGTCAAACGGTGCACGCACGACTTCGATAGGGCTGACTTTAAACAAGACAAGGCTATTCCGTTTTTTACTACTTTCGAATGCTTGGAGTCAAAATTTAGCAACGGCTTAGATGCTCTAGGGGAATACTGCCAACACACGTGATTCCGCTCAAATGACAACGAGATATCTAAAAATTGTATTACGTTTTTCTCCGGTAGTTCTTTCGTAAACGTTAAACCATCTCCATTAAGTTTAAATTGATCGCTTACGTAGGTGACGACGGATTCAAAATCATCCTTACTACAAAGTACCAAGTAATCGTCCGCATACCGAAATACCCTAATGATGCGGTCCCCTAAGGCCTCTTTTAGACGGCAGTCAAACTTGCTCAAGTATAGATCACTTAGAATAGGGGCTACCTTACAAATCCCTGATTTCTGCACATACACGCCTTCCCTGTATCCAACTAATGTTGACGTTAAGTACATGGAAAGAATTTCTAGAAAGGTACCTGTGGAAACTCCGCATCTATCTATGAAACCGGACTCTTGCCCTTGTTCTTGAATACATTCTTTCACGCAATTTAGTAAACCTTCATGCGGCAACGAGTAATACAAATCTTCCACATCCATGCTAAACGCTGTGCAGTCGCCAGGATTTTCCTCTGTTAACAACTGAACTAGAGCCTGAGAATTACGTACATGGAAGGGGTCAGAAAAACTTAAGGAAGTTAAGCATTTCTGTAAATACCTAGCTACACAAACTTGCCACGTCCCTGACTCCGATACAATCGAGCGAAACGGAATTTCTGGCTTATGGGTTTTCGCCGAGAAAAATAATTCTAAAGTGAGCAATTTTGCCTTTTTAACACTGGAAGCAACCTTATCTAGATTATGTTTCAAAAGGAGTTCGACAGCTCGTTGTTTTACTACAGAAGGTTTCAGTTTCACAGGTCTAAAATTCTTTTCAACAGCTGCTGAGGCTTTATCAGAAAAAGTGCTATTCGGCATTATTACAAAACAACCTTCCTTATCAGATAAAACGGGTCGAAGCTTATGTTCCACACAGTAATTTACAACCGGTCGGATAGGGTCAGAGGCCTTAACGAGACCGTTCGAATGCTTGATGCTGGCGAAGCAATCTGAAATACATCGAGACCGTTCAACTTCCGGAATAACCTTAGTTATAGATCGAGGTAAGCTTAAAACGTCAACTTCTTTTAGGTTAGGATGAAAACAGTACTTAGGGCCTAATGCTAGAATTTTCTTGTGGTTATCGTCCAAAACGGCGTCTCCGAGAATCATTACCTTTTCCGACGGCGATTTATTAGAAAAAGAATTCCTCTTACTTTGCAGTAGATCCGGTAGCTTCGTCCTCCACAAAAATCCGCGTGCTGCTCAGAAACTCTCAACCAATTCGCGCAAGTGCGGTTCCTTTGACGGTCTCCCCGGGTGGCGCAGCTGGCTTCTAAGCACTGACGATAAAATCTGACTTGCCGCCATGCTTCGGCTGAAATAATCGCGCAAATCTTGTTCGCATGTCCCATAGAAGGAAGAAGAAAACCGCACAACATCTGAATTTCCATCGGAATGATATTATTGCGTTTAAACCACGACATAGTTCTAGCGCGAAACATACATATAGCAATTAAAGAGGCTAAAGAAGCAGGATTGCGCAGATAAGTAGGAGAACACGGAAAATGGCTCAGGGTACTAGAAATGAAGCTCAAAAGGACAGAAAAGGACAGAAGTGGTGTTCACTTCTCTTCTTGTGTCCGTGTCCTGCACGCCTCTTCTTTTGATTATGGAATGTTACCAACTCGCTCAACTTTCTGTCCTTTTATGCCTGTTTTGTTTTTTTCTTCTTTCTAGGAGCAGGTTAAAGGACCATATGCTCTGTGCATTTTCTACATAAGTGAATCCATTAAGATGCAGAGGCCATGTTTCTGTCAATGCAACAAATGCAGATTCCAGGAATCATGGATGCTAGTGAAGGAATGCCGACTGTTATGGCCGCTTACTCGATATTGGAGGCCATCTACATGTACATCACTAGCACTGAACCTGTGCTGTTTATTGAGTATATATTTTAAAGCCAAGGTGCGTCCACAATGGTTCGTGCCACCCAGAGTACAGTTGTATACTGTGATGGACATGTGAAATGTTTGTTCCAACATCATGTGTGTTGCACATGGAATTGATGCTAATAAACAAATGAAATCACATCTCTGGTCAATATGTCTGATATGAGAAGCAGTACGTGATGCAGCATGTAAATACTTGCTGCTGTGTGCTATACTAATGATTGATTATTGCCCCAGTAAGGAGGTAGCATAGAGGTTTCCTTGGCACCACTTTTAAAGAACTGAATATATATATATACTATATATAGACCATTTTCCGGAGCGCGCGGGTGTACTCTCGAACCAGAGATACTGCGCGCGTTCCGCCGTTTCCGTTTCCGCTAACCCATAGTGGCCAACTCGCAGTGGGCTGTTAAAATTGTTGTGCCGCAGGTGATACATGCTTTGCGTGGTGCGTTTTCTTCATTTTCTGTGCACTTGTTAGGGGCAGGAATGCATTTTGCGGCGCCAAGATCTTTCGGTCAGCACTGTGCAGCGGTCGGTTGTGGAAACAACCAGAGAAAACGAAAGATTATCGCGGATAGCTCGTGAGCACGATGTGAAGCAGCACCAATGTGGGTGTTCAATATATTCTTGCTGCACCGATTCCCCGTGAACGCCGACCTGTTTCGTCAGTGGACTGCACTTGGTAACAGAAAAGATCTTGTGTGTCACAAAAATTCACGTGTGTGCTCCGCACATTTCGTGGATGGGAAACGTACGGAGCAAAACCCGCTAGCCATGTTCAACTTGGCTTATGAGCGAAAGGGTAAGCAAACACTGCTGTTTTATGTTGCATGACCACTTCTAAAGCTTCACGTTTCATGTAGTTAGTGTTGTAGGCATTGCACTGGGCCTCCCGAGTTAGTGAAAAAGCCACAAGTCCATGTACCGTAGGTCGTTACTTTTTCTGGCCCTCGGTGCATGCCTAACCTGAATGGGAGACATGTGCCAGGGTCTTGCGCTTCATGTTCAGTGTGGTAGCGTCGCTTCAAAAATGTGGCGTTTGAGCTGAGGCTTCATTAACGCTAGAGGTGCAGGTGACGCGTTGTAAGCCTGCCGCTAGCAAGGCGCGTTTATTATTATTTTTTTTTTATAACACTCGGCGACGGGCGACGTTGGTCAGTGGGGCGCGTTTCGCGGCATCGGCTTTTCGTTTGTCGTACCCCGGCCGTATCCGTTAATTTTCTTTACTTTCATCATATGTGTCCTCCGCGTCTTCTGGGGACTCGGGCACCCCGCTGCGGGGCTGTGAGGGGGGATGCTTGGACGGTGATCGCGGCAGGGACGCAGGCGGACCCCAGATGGCCTGGACCTTTAGGATGCCCCGCGGCGCTCCAGGTGTACGTGTATACACGACCTTGTGAGCGCCCGCGCGCGCATGGAGGAAGCGGGCGGTGGTTCGGAAGGCAGATCATCCGAAATTGACGGACGAGCTGATATGGTAGCCCACTCCCAATGCTCCGCACCGCGGAGAGACAAAGCTTCCACCCCTCTTGCCTGAACGGAGGCCCGGGTGGGCCCCTTTTGTGCGTGAGCACGCAGCGATAGCGGCACTTCGGTCGTTCTGCTAACCGCACCTCGGGCGTCATTACGACGACCTGGGGCGGCTACGCTGAATGTGGCGTCGGCATGCAACATGCCGGTGGTGACAGCCACGGAGACGCGCGAGCCGTTTGTTGTTCGCTGTCGGAAACGCCTGTTTTTGGTCACTGGGCTGTGGCCCGCGCGTGCCGCGGGATGGCTTTGGTTCAAGCGTTCCTTCCTCGCACGCCGTGGGGTAGCATGCGTCTAAGCACAGCGGGGTGCCGATTAAACGGGTCTGAGTAAGAGCCAGTACGGCTCGGCTTGTTGGGATAACCAGAAGCAGGCGCGCGGACGGTCCAACTTCCCCATGGGAAGGTTTTCTTCAAATAATAACTCTTTCGGGCGAATCTTTTGGGCGCCTGCTTGTTTCCGGTAACAGCGCCCGAGCAGACGCGACACGTGCGCAAGTAACGCGTTTCACGTGCGCCATATCTTTACCATCGCCCTTCGACCTTGGGTGGCATGGTCTGCTTTTTATGTGTGTGTCTTGTTTAGTGCAGATGAATATGCTTTTTTTATTATTGTACAAACATACCCCTCTCACCGTCAACAGACTGGGTGGTGATTTCACCAATTGGACCGCCCCAATTGAGGAGGCGGGACAAAAGGTGGAATCGCTGCCCAATGCCAGAGCGAAGTGAATATGATTCGCCGGCTGAGACGTTAAGGCGGAGCGGTTGTGGTAATAAAGATGGCTCCGCCATGTGACGGGAAAGGCTGAACGGGTGGAAAAAGTGCTACGCACTGCCGGCTACGCCGGAGTAGGGTCGCCCTACGTGTTGTTCAGCTTCAACTTTATTTTTTATGTACCAGTCAACTCCCTGTATTCCCTTTTTGTATACTATACTGTAAATACAAGTTTTCATTTCCATTTCTTTAAACTGAAGTCTCTGAGCCCGTTCGTCATTCGCTTCACGTTTGCCCGCGAGCCTATCGCCGCCATACCAGCGGCAGCCAGCTCCATCCCAACTCGCCCATACCGTCTCGGACGGTGCGTTTAGGACGCCGAGCGGGGAGCTGGAATCCCGGAGAAAGACCTTCGGCACCACGGTCACAACTTTACTGGCGCAGTCGACAGGATAGGCTCGCTGGGCGAAGAGCGAAGAGACGGAGAAATTGAAGGCATCACAGCACGACGGCTTCGACTGGCAGCACCTCCGGTGACTGCCGCCAGCGCAGCCCTTCGACTGGGGACGCGGCGGAAGCCAGAACATCCCTTCGCCCTCTACGACGGCGACGAGGCACGGCTGGTTTAAGGCAGTCCTCGACAAGGCATCCTCAGCAGCTTGCTGTACCAACCGTCAAGGCTCATGGGTGAACCATCGACAGCAGTGACGGAGATCGACTTCGAAACTGAGTGAGTTGCTTCGGCTCCATTTTCTCCCGCTCCTGTTGTCGTGTTCGAGTCGAAGGGATGTCATTTGAAATGACAGGGATTAATTCCAGTGCCGTGTGGCCGTATTTGGCCCACGTAGATTATGAGTTAGGACAAAATCGTGAGCTCTCAGAAAAAGAAATGGAGCTTAATCTGATGATGGCTCAGGAGCGCCGTAGACAGCTGCAACTCCTGATAGAGCTCGAAAAATTAAGGCAGGCGAGAGCTTCGCGTGCGGAGCAGGTAGGCGAGGTAGTAGAGTGCATGGCGCACTCGGAGCCCGCTGCGAACTCGTTGGCAGTGGGAAAGGCAGCAGCGTCGGCAAACGTATTGCGAACAGAGTGGGAATGTGCCGTCTCGTCTGAGCCGGAGAAGTAAATCCATGGGATGTTGCTCGCGACACAGGTGGCCGGTCGCGGTGAGGTGCCGTGCTCGGACGTCGTGGCCGGGGATAGTCCCGACATTCCACCTCTGTGTTCGCAAGACATGGAAGCCGAGACGCAGGCTACAGTAACGGCAACGCGGACTGCCGGGCTGGAGACAGAGTTAGGCTCTGATCTGGCGAATGCCCGGGAGGATCCTGCTTCTCTGAGGCCGTATCAGGATGCTTCGAATTTGCAGGAGTCAGGCCCGAGCTTCGACCCGCTTGTCAATAGCTGTAACGGCTATGAGGAAACGATGATAGCGTCATCACCAAGCGCAGGAGCAATTGAGACCAGCTTAGCGGAACGACCGCGCGGCGGAAATTGTGAAGCGGACCGCGTGTCAGGTGCATATTCGGTGGCTTCCCTGCTAGAGCCCGTTGATACCGTTGGCGCGACGCCGGTGGCTGTCGCAAGTGAGCTGCCCGACTCAATCGGGGAGACGCGGCGCGAATTGGCCCAGATCGGACGTAGCGCAGCTAAGGCAGTGGAGGCAGGCGCCGATACATTTGATGCAGGGACCTTGCGGCGTGGTCGATCGCAGGCACACTGCGGGGATGGCATGTCCTTCAGGCGCATTCGTTGCTGGCAAACAATGGTTTGCGTCAGTCCGCGGATGATAAGGGAGGCTCTTTGGGCACTGTCGCCGCGACTGAGCCGACGCTAAGAGAGAGAGCGACAATTATGGCCACTCTGAACTATCGAAGCCTCTGCAGTCACAGTTTACGTGTTCTAGCTATTGAAGTGTCCTTGGCGCGTGGAGGTGACCCTACGGGGGCGGCAGGCGTATGCAGGCGGGTAGCCCGTGGCTGCATGTTTAATTTTCGATTCCTGGTGAATTGTTTTGATCCAGGGGGTCAGGGAATTTAACGCTAATCCTTTGGGCACCCTTAACGTTGCAGGTTATCCGGCAACGACAGCGCTAGCTGAACAGGTTTTATTAGCCATAAGGGGTAGCATTGCTTACATTACGGCTCGACCGCGATCGGCAGAGAGCGGTGGGGCTGGAGCAACTTCATTGTGTGGTTGAAGTGCTGAACTGTGTGGACACCGTGTGCCACTGAGCAATGAACGTTGAACACTCAGTGTTTCCGTGGTGGACATTATCGAACTGTGGTGATGCTTTTGCTTTATGTGTTTTCCCGCGGAACTGCATCATGCGCGTGGCTTTTGATGATGTAACCCGCCAGTGTTTTATGTTTGCTTATCTGACGCGGTTCTGTAGTAGCCGCTGGCATTTGCTTATGGCCGGTTGCATTGTGGTTAACAGGGCGATAGTAATCCTGAGCCTGCTTCGCATGTAGAGGTTACGGTTTGTTTTCATGCATGGGTGTTCGTAACACGTCAGACGTGCCACATATTAAGTGTTTTATTAGCTGTGGAACTGACTTGCGTTTGATGATGTTACCTCCTGGTGTTTTATGATTTTATATGTTTCTTTGTCGTTTTTGTTGAGGTAGGGAGAATGTGTACATGTCGTGCTGCGTTAAGTTATTACTGCAGAGCGGACAGGGGCTAGTGGCAGTTACGCCCAGTTTTTGGTTACCCTTGTGGATTGTTTTTTTTATCTTGCTTGAGAGTATACACTTGCCGGAGGTATTTAGTGTGCATGACATATTATCTATGGTGGCGGAGCGCAGTCTTTTGCGTGTTAGATTACTTTGCGCTGCGAACAATGTTTCTATTTTGTTTATAGTACATGTCTTTTTTTACATTTGACCAGCGTCATTCCGTGATTTCCGGCTAGAGAAGGAGTCTATCTCTGCATGAAAGGGGTCTGATCGCGAACTATATGCGCGGTTAGCGTAGTTGCGGTTGTTGTGTTTGCCTCCTTCTGGTTTCTGCGCATTCTAGCGATAATGGCGGCCGGCTTTTTCGTGGTGTTCCCGCTTCGGCAACGCTGTAACCAAGTCGTTGCGAAGTCTTGGGTGGGGGGTGTAAGCCTGCCGCTAGCAAGGCGCGTTTATTATTATTTTTTTTTTATAACACTCGGCGACGGGCGACGTTGGTCAGTGGGGCGCGTTTCGCGGCATCGGCTTTTCGTTTGTCGTACCCCGGCCGTATCCGTTAATTTTCTTTACTTTCATCATATGTGTCCTCCGCGTCTTCTGGGGACTCGGGCACCCCGCTGCGGGGCTGTGAGGGGGGATGCTTGGACGGTGATCGCGGCAGGGACGCAGGCGGACCCCAGATGGCCTGGACCTTTAGGATGCCCCGCGGCGCTCCAGGTGTACGTGTATACACGACCTTGTGAGCGCCCGCGCGCGCATGGAGGAAGCGGGCGGTGGTTCGGAAGGCAGATCATCCGAAATTGACGGACGAGCTGATATGGTAGCCCACTCCCAATGCTCCGCACCGCGGAGAGACAAAGCTTCCACCCCTCTTGCCTGAACGGAGGCCCGGGTGGGCCCCTTTTGTGCGTGAGCACGCAGCGATAGCGGCACTTCGGTCGTTCTGCTAACCGCACCTCGGGCGTCATTACGACGACCTGGGGCGGCTACGCTGAATGTGGCGTCGGCATGCAACATGCCGGTGGTGACAGCCACGGAGACGCGCGAGCCGTTTGTTGTTCGCTGTCGGAAACGCCTGTTTTTGGTCACTGGGCTGTGGCCCGCGCGTGCCGCGGGATGGCTTTGGTTCAAGCGTTCCTTCCTCGCACGCCGTGGGGTAGCATGCGTCTAAGCACAGCGGGGTGCCGATTAAACGGGTCTGAGTAAGAGCCAGTACGGCTCGGCTTGTTGGGATAACCAGAAGCAGGCGCGCGGACGGTCCAACTTCCCCATGGGAAGGTTTTCTTCAAATAATAACTCTTTCGGGCGAATCTTTTGGGCGCCTGCTTGTTTCCGGTAACAGCGCCCGAGCAGACGCGACACGTGCGCAAGTAACGCGTTTCACGTGCGCCATATCTTTACCATCGCCCTTCGACCTTGGGTGGCATGGTCTGCTTTTTATGTGTGTGTCTTGTTTAGTGCAGATGAATATGCTTTTTTTATTATTGTACAAACATACCCCTCTCACCGTCAACAGACTGGGTGGTGATTTCACCAATTGGACCGCCCCAATTGAGGAGGCGGGACAAAAGGTGGAATCGCTGCCCAATGCCAGAGCGAAGTGAATATGATTCGCCGGCTGAGACGTTAAGGCGGAGCGGTTGTGGTAATAAAGATGGCTCCGCCATGTGACGGGAAAGGCTGAACGGGTGGAAAAAGTGCTACGCACTGCCGGCTACGCCGGAGTAGGGTCGCCCTACGTGTTGTTCAGCTTCAACTTTATTTTTTATGTACCAGTCAACTCCCTGTATTCCCTTTTTGTATACTATACTGTAAATACAAGTTTTCATTTCCATTTCTTTAAACTGAAGTCTCTGAGCCCGTTCGTCATTCGCTTCACGTTTGCCCGCGAGCCTATCGCCGCCATACCAGCGGCAGCCAGCTCCATCCCAACTCGCCCATACCGTCTCGGACGGTGCGTTTAGGACGCCGAGCGGGGAGCTGGAATCCCGGAGAAAGACCTTCGGCACCACGGTCACAACCTTACTCGCGTTATGGAACTAATATGTATCTTTTCCCACTTATGTTTCATCGCTTTGCTTGCCCGCGGAGATTTATCTAACTGTTTCGGAAATGAAGCCTCCGTTATTGCCTCTGATAACCGATTAGCAGCGGTGGCTTAGCGGTTAAGGCATTTCTCTGCAAAGGGCGAAGGGGGGGGGGGCGGGCTGGGATTCGCTATCACGGCGGTCGCATTTCGACGGAGGAGAAATGCATAGTAACCGGAGTACTAGAATTACGCGCACATTAAAAAGAACCTGGAGTAATCAAGATGATTACGGTGGTCACAACTGAAGTGTATTTCATTACTTCGTCAAGGCTTCTGTAGATATAACGCCAGAGTGCTTAGCCGCGATAATTATAATGAATAAGTGTTGCTCCTATTTCAGGTGATCCTTGGGCGCTGACGACTGAACCGTGATCACAGCACGCCACCACCACAAACTAAGCGAAAGGCAAGTGTACACAATGAAACGACACAGCTTGGCTCATTATTAATTTCCTTTTCAAAAAAAAAAACTTGGACCATCTCCCCGAGGGGAACCCTGATGGGATGCGAAGCAGCAGCGTTGCGCACGGGTGGCGTCACGGGTTTAACGGCGCTAACGCGGGTGCTGGAAGAACAGTTTGAAGCGAAACTCGGTGTAGCGTTTACTGGTGTAAACGTTTGAAACGCAGACACGGGAGGCGAGCGGGCGTTGGAGCCGGCAGCTGCGGGCGCTCCGGTGGGTGAGGGAGAGAGTGACGTGCGCGCGCGCCTGCGAGGGAAGCGTGCGAGGGGAGCGTGACGTCAACGCCCAGCTGCGGCGTGACCTACTTGGCACCGCTCCAACACCTGCGCCGAGGGAAGCGCGTTGCCTCGCGCTTGTTCGGAGGGACAGCGTTACACAGGCTAGTCAAAGAGCTGCTTCGCATCTAAAAAATCGAACACAGATGCACCAGATGAAGCGACAAAAGCGGCACATCAAGATCCATCGGACACAGAAGCTTCCCTACTGACCTTTCTTTTGGGTTGTTCGAAAGAATTGAGTAAGTGTTCACCTGTCTAGAGATACCCTGACTGAAAATATGTGCCTGCTTTTTTCCTTAGCTAGGGGATGCTGCTGAGACCACTCCAGGCAGCCCTTGCGCATATCTGGAAAGAGAAGTGAGTAGTCGTGAACTTATCTTAATGATAAGTTCATGTGGCCGCGTGACCGTATATATTTGTGTGCTGCTCGGTGAATAAACAGTTGGTACTCAGCCGCTTTCCTGTCTTCCTTGTGTTTTCTCCTGTGTTCTTCTGTTTTCCTAGGCTGGAATACGTCTTTTCACCAAAACAATGAACCAACTAGCCCTACAACGTGTTTTACTGGTAAGTAGTCATGCAGACAGTTTAAGGTCACAGGCACACGAAGCGCCATAAAACCATGCCAATTGTTACTGTGCTTCTCTCAACAGGAGATTTCTCACGCCGAGCCTGCAGTGTTCGCTCATAGTTTCGACAATGAAGCTGGTGCAAGTGTATGCGGAGAACCTGCAACACTTAGTGACACGCTAAATGGTGATTTGTTTAATCTGCTGAGTAGCGTAAGTGCTTTTCAGTTCCTGTTTACCAACTCTGAAACATTAAGCAGCTGAGCAAAACGTTCTGTTTTCTGGTAATATTGTCATATTTAAAGGTCATTTCAACAGGTGGCAACACACAACAAAACAATATTGGTCACCATTGTTCTGGGGAGTGAAGATAAAAGTCCTTGCACAGCCAATGTATGTGCTTCTCTATATCATTCCTATTTAGGAGACACACATTCACATTGTTTCTGCTCTTACAGGCTATCCCACTGAAGACATAGTTGACAGCTATGGCTCAGTTCGTGAACCAAATGTGAGTAATCATGACAATTTAGGCAATTCATATTTTGTTTCAAGTGCATTTCGGCTGTGTCTTTCTTCTGCGGGCTCCCCTATATTGGAAATGCACTGATCACGTGTACATGGAGCAATGAACCATATGCTAATGTGCAGGTATGCGCCTCTCCACATAATTTCTATGTCTGTCACCTGTAAGAAATTGCAATGATAAAAGCTGCTGTGCTTGTTTACAGCCTGCAACTTGTGATGCAGCTATGCCAGCCAGTGTTGTAGCTGAAAATGAGGTCTCCACGAGCTTCACATCGGATCATGAAAATAGTGTAAGCAGGCAGGCAGATTGTTTGGTTGTCAGATGATGTGTTAAGTTTCTGATAACATCGTTGTTTTTTAGGGGCGAAGCTCCTTAGGGCGTGGGTCTGTACATCCCATGGTGTTCGTTGGTGATGTACGTAGCCATGTCTACTTTTATAAAAAAAAATTCCGAAAGTTGTGTCCTGTGCCTGGATTCGAACCCAGGCTCTCGGCGTGGCAGTCGAGCGTTCTACCACTGAGCTACGCCTGTTTTTTTTTTCTTTATTGCCATTCGACATTCTTACACAATACGTGGAGATCGGTACTCCACGCTCACATCCACACACAGAAAGGAGCGCTACATATTACAGATAGCCCACCATAACATAACCATGGTGAACTAGAATGGTTTTATGTGCAACACAGCTTCTACACGAGGTACCCATTCAGGTACACATGGTTGGGCTTTATGCACTTCTAAAAATGTTAGCACATCCTCATGGAAGTACTGTCGAACAGGTCTTGCATCAGCATCATTATGACGTACAGCCAATCTAGATCTCCATATGCCATGAAGGCCCAGTAACATAAGAGTGTCAAATGGTACACCGTCATCGTTTTCCACCGGCAAGAACCTTATTCCACGGGCATTTATGGGTAAGTCTTTCTTGAGGGTACGTTGGAGTATATCCCAGAAGAACACCGCATCCCAACATTCTATAAATACATGTTCAATTGTTTCAGGTCTTTTACACAGTGAACAGTCTGTACCCTACGGAACAAATAAACCCTTTTCCGCCATCCATGTTTTGACAAGCACGGTACCAGTATGTAACTGGAAGAAGAACGTCTTAACCCCCGGTGGTACTATCATTCTTTTAACACGTTTCAGGACGTCTTGACCGGGGCCGGAAGAGAACAAGGAGCGATATACAGGAACAGCGAAAATAGTGCTTACGACATCTTTATATAATTTTTTACGCGATACACTGCTTAAGTAATCTAAAGAAAACCGAGTCACTAGGAATTGATATGAGAGGACCACTTCTTTGTAATAACCTCGTATGGTTCCAGGTAGATGCGCAGAGGAGATAATATACTCAGGGAGGGCTTTACACAAACGCAATTGGCATACTGATCGCAAAAAAGGGTCCTGGTTGTCCCTTAAAAATAAAAAACGACCAATTAGCTGCTTAACAAACAAATGGGCCAAGCCAAGGCCACCGTTGCGAACGCTCCGAAAGAGGTTCGTTCTGCTTGTGCGCTCCCATGATGATCCCCAGATGAACAAAGCAAATACACGATGCAACTTTTGTATATTTAAACGCGAGCAATGCAATACTTGCAGTACGTACCACAGCTTGCTTACAAGAAAAATATTGCAAGCCGTAGCGCGCCCAAACACTGATAAGTCCCAACCCTTCCACCTTCCCACTTGACTTCGTAATTCTGCACTTTGAATCCTCCAATACGGGTCAGTGTCAGTGTAGTACTGGAGGGGTACTCCCAAGTACTTCTCTGGTGTTGATGTCCATGTGATATTCAATAATTTACTCGGTGTTAAATCCCATTGCCCATGCCACAATCCTTGACACTTCTCCCAGTTGACAGCACTGCCACTGAGGAGGCAGAAACGTTTCACTATTTTGACGGTTTCACATATACTCTCCAGGTTCGTAGCGAAAACAGCGATGTCGTCCGCATACGCTAGGACACGTACTTCGTACGAACTTAATTTGAAGCCAGTGATACCTGTAGAATTCAGAATACTGAGGCAAAAACATTCAATATATATCGCAAATGGAAGAGACGAAAGCGGGCACCCTTGGCGGACAGACTTTTGGACATGAATACGATTACTAACTGATTTGTTAACGATAATTCGCGTTGTGCAGTTGTTGTAGGCCATGCGTACACCTTCAAATATAACAGATCCCACGTTAACATGTTCTAAAACTGCCATTAGGACGTCATGTGGAACTTTATCAAAAGCTTTTTCCAGATCTAGTTGTAACATTGCCACTTGACTCTGCATGGCGTCACAGCATTCTAACATACTTCGTGCTGTGTGGATATTTGTTAAAATGGTCCTTCCTTTAATTCCACATGTTTCGTGTGGGCCTACTAACTCCTTGATAACAGTCTGCAGTCTGCTTGCTAATACTTTCATCAAAATCTTATAGTCCACATTAGCTAGGCATATAGGACGATATGATATTACTTGACGCAGTTTATCCTTGTCATCAGTTTTCGGTATTAATATTGTATGGGAAGACTTGAAGGAGGGAGGAAGAGCGCCTTGATTATAAGCTTCATTAAATAGTACTGTTAGTGGACATGCAAGGCCATTTCTGAAGATCTTGTAAAAAGAGGCGCTTATACCGTCTGGCCCCGGAGACTTGCCGAGGTTTAGTTTGTCTATGGCACTTCTCACTTTGTCCTCTGAGATGGGTAATTCTAGAACATCTCTTGTTGCATCGTCCAACCGTGGCATAAGAGGCAAGAACTCCCTTTTGAGGTTGTTATTATTATTATTTATTATTATTATTTACAAAATACTGCGGACCACAAATGGGTCCTTGCAGGAAGGGCACTACAGAGGAAAAATGATGGACAAACAATACAAAATACTTAAGTATAAAAATATAATACATTGATACGATAAGTAAGCACATACACCGAATAAGTCAAGTTTACATGACTGAAAACATATGATTAACGCTCTTGAAAAAAAATGTTTATATCAGGTCGGGTGTTCCACTCAGACACTGTTCTGGGGAAGAAGGAAAATTTAAATGCGTTTGTCCTGGCGAAATGGGGGGTTAGTGCATATGGGTGATTATGACGGGTACGTCTTGTTGACAAGGGGGTGACGTATGCCGTGGGGTCTAAGGATAGTTCGTGGTTAATTAGCTGCTTTAGGAACTTCAGGCGAAGCATCTGCCTTCGTGTCTCGAGGAGGGGAATATCATTGGCCAACATGAGCTGTGTGGGGGAATCTGTGCGCTTAAACTTGGAATAAATAAAACGGATAGCTTTTCTCTGAATTCTCTCTATACTTTTAATGTTATGTTTTGTGTAGGGGTCCCATGTGATACAAGCGTACTCTAGTTTAGGTCTAATGAAGGTCAAATAGCTTAACAATTTAATGCTGGCCGGTGAATTCCTCAGTTTGTGTCTTAAGAAGCAAAGTTTACGGAAAGCAGAAGAACAGATATTGCTAATATGCAAGTTCCAGGAAAGTGTATTAGAAAATGTGATGCCTAGATATTTATAATTTTCAACTTCCTTTAGGAGGGAACCGGCCAGGGTGTATTCATATTTTAACGGGATTTTCTTTCGAGTAAAACGAAGGCAGACTGTTTTGTCTTTGTTCAACGACATGCCCCATCTATCACACCATTCCTGTATGTTATGTAGGCTTAGATCAAGTTCGGTCTGATTATGTACTGTGGATATTTCCCGAAATAAAACGCAGTCATCCGCAAATAACCGAATTTGTGTATGTGGTGTAACGACCGTGACAATATCATTTATATATGTGAGAAACAGCAATGGCCCCAAGACACTACCCTGGGGTACGCCGGATGTTACGGGAAGACAGCTGGAGTTGTTGCCCTCAATACAGACAAACTGCACGCGATCGGAAAGGTAAGCTGCTACCCAAGAAACTATTACGTCAGGAAGATGATTGTCCCTAAGTTTCTCAACTAGTTTACAGTGAACTACCCTGTCGAATGCCTTACTAAAATCTAGAAAAAGAGCATCAATTTGACCGTTATTATCTAAAGTTTTTGCGAATGTATGAATTACAGTTAAAAGTTGTGTCGTAGTTGAAAAACCCTTTCTAAAGCCATGCTGGCAATCTGTTAATGTGGAATTTTCCTCTAAAAATTTTGTTAATTTTGTTGTTAATGTCTACTGCATTGTAAGAAAACAGTCTGCAGTAGTGTTCGTAAAAAACTTGCTCGATTTCCGTTTTTTCTTTCGTAACTCTGCCATTGGATTCGATTTCTTCTATTTGGTTGCGGGTTGAGTGTCTCTTTTCCATAGCTATGGCACGTTTGGACGGTGATTCAAGGTGCATCATGTGTTCTGCTCTAGCCCTCACAAGGGCACCTCTATATCGTTCAGTGTTAATGTGTTCGAGTTTCCTTTTTACCGCACAAATGTCATCTTTGAAAGCGCCGGGTGCTGCACTTTCCTCTTTTATTAATGTGCATAAGTTTTCTCGTAATAACCGCTCGTCTTTTGTTTGCTCATGTTTAATAATGCTGCCACGCTCTATCGCAGCCATCTTGAATTTTTGTTTAAAAAGCTCCCATTCCGCGACAATATTAGTGGCCTTAATTGTGCCTAATTGTTTAATGGCGTCATTTGTCTTGGATATTAAAACGTCATCCTCCAGAAGCTTATTGTTTAGCTTCCACGTGTCCCAGGAAAAATTTTTCTTCGCTTTCTTGCAGCCCATATCAAACATCACCAAACAGTGATCGCTGAATGACATGGGGGCAACTTGATAATTGCAACACAGAGGAAGCAGTTCTAATGAAACATATGCTCTGTCCAAGCGGGCATGGCTGGTACCTTGATAATGCGTATATTGGGAACATCTGCCAGTGCTTAACCATTCACCCACATCAACTGAGCTACGCCTGTGGTTGAAAAAATTATCGCTAAAAGGCCTAAACAGGTATAATGTCTCCCGCGGAATCGCATTAACAAACGTAATGTTACGTTGAAAAATAGTAATACACCGCTACACGACGCGAAAATGGATTGTATAACGAGGTCGAGGCATCATTTGAAAGAACACAGAGCTGCGTGCTTTGTAGCTTTGAACCCATTACGGAGGCACTGGTAATTATGGCGTAGTGGGTACTTCCCTACTTGGCAAAATGATAAGTTATGGCGCAGGAGATACCTACCACTTCTACTTGCACTAGTTTCCTCAAGCGTTTAAAGTGGCCTCTAAGAAAGTAGCTCCTCCTGCTTACGCTGTCACTGTCCTGCAGTTCCGCGCAGGCCTGGCTCTAGCACAGCATATCCCCCTTAAACGCGAGATCCCAGCGTACGAATACAGTGTTTCTCACGCCTTTACATGATGATAGACTGGGCGATTTACGCGAAAGATTCACGGTTTACCGATGATTCCCTCCGGAGCTTCGCCCACTCATCATCATTCACCCCGTGGATATGCTGTGATTTTTTGTCACAGATTCACAAAAGCAGGACAGAGGAAACCAGGACAAGCGAAAATGACAAGGTAAGGTATTGTGATGTTAATATGGTCTGAATGATGACAAGTCTTTTTTAATGCTTGCAGGTTATGAAAAATAGCTCAACGCAATGGGAATCGCCTCCATCTGACCATTCGTATGCCAGCATGAGACTTCCACTGACAGTGAGGACCAGCTCTTATCCAACACCGACAAGTGACGATATTTTTTTTTTTACGCTGGCATTTTTTTTAACACTGTACCTGTGTTTGGAAAGCTTGTGTCAGCACTGAAGAGTCAGGAGAAGACAGCGCGCAATATCTTGACCCTCGCAGATCATATGCTATTGACGCTCATGAGGCTTAGGCTCGGGCTCCTTTGTGGAGATCTAGCAAGAATGTTCGAAGTGTCTGTCGCTTATGTTTCGAAGACATTTTCGAGAGTGCTGAACCACCTGGTTAAGGTCATGGAAGAAGTCGTCGTGTAGTTGCCCTGCTCAAGGCTGCAGGCAAGCATGCCTGAGAGTTTCCGAAACAGTGAGTACAGCCGCACAACATGCATATTTGACTGCACTAGTGCAAAGGCCACGAAAACTGATGGCCAGATCCTATAGACCTATTCCATGTTGGTAAACAGTGGTAGGCACCGGTGATATAACCAGGGCTTGTGTCGACGTCGCGGCGCGGAGGCCCCGCCCACCGCTTGCCGCGGCCCTGCACGGTCGCGCCACCGCCGCCGGCGAAGCGTGTGCGAAAGCTGCCTCCGAGCACGGGGCGTCGGAGCGCCGACGGCGTGTTTACAACAGTTTGCGAGGGGCAGCCGCGTGAGATGAAGTTGCGTTAGCTCTGTAGTAAGCATTCAATGAATGTAGAAAAGAATGCGCCGACGCCCAGCTATGACAAGATGTGAGAAACTGACTGAAAGGATAAGCATCTTGCCACATGATGCGAATGGTCGCGAGCTATCATGTCGGCATCGCTTCATGCGTATGTTTTAATTCGGTAACTAGCGCAAGGATGAACCACTTGTTTAAATGCGACTTGAAGATGCCTCAGCTAAAATACTGTTTCGGACCTAAAGCCTCTAATCCCTACAGGAAATCCTTGAGCAAAAACAAATGTAACGGTATAGGTGCTCAAGCATATGCGATATTGGTGACGCTATAACCTATGTAAATACGGCTGTGATAAATACGCACACACACAAAAAAAAGCAATAACGTGCCAAGGACAAGGCTCTCAAGCAAGGCGCTTAATCGCGGCTTGCGGCTCTGCCTATACGCTCAGTTCCGATCGTGGAGGCGTGAAGTCCTGTAACGACGCGGCAAATTTCAAGCGTGCAGTTCATTCGAGCAGCCTGACAATCGAAAAAAAAATTTAAGGCGCATCATAACCACTACAGCATTGCCAAAGACACTTCTCATGTGTATGCTATCGCAGCCGCAAGCAATTTGCAAAAGCGTCGCTGTAATCGGCCTTTCGCTCACGGCTACGTGAATTACGCTCTTATATATTTGTTTCATTTGAGAAATGAAATTCGTATGACGTATGTATAGCTTCCCCACTTCAATAATACACGGCGACCGCGATTACTTCTACACATCGAGCTAAGCTAACGTCGTGCGCGCTTTGCGGTAAGCTTGTGTCCGCACTTTGTTTATGCCAAGAAATTTGGTGCCGAGCATTACACTTTACAAACTTGTGAGAATGCTATTTCTCTCAAATTAAACAAGCCGCACTAACGCTAAATAATTACACATATGCTTAGTCGTGACGAAAATGTTTGGCGCATAACCGATGCGCCAAGCAGCCAGCATTACAGGTTCGTCCCTTAAGACAGACATAAGCAGGAAACCGATAAAAAACCTATCGCACATAGCTTGTGCGTTGCGGAGCAACCAACCCACGGCGCAGGTCATCGGTGAACACTTTTTTATTCATTTCACAGAGGTGAGAAGCGCCCGCACCAGCCAAAATGCAGCGGCTGCTACGGTAGGCGCGCCGGCGGATGCCTACCATGCGAAACCAAAACTCCCGACGACAGCGCCACCGCATCTTCGTGACGTAGGCCCGGTGGAATAGGTCTATAGTTATAGCAAATACAACGGTGCGAACACAGTGAAATTCCTTACGGTCGTAGCACCATATGGGTTTATAATGTTCGTATCAGATATGTATGGTGGCAGGGCCTTGGACAAGCTACACTGGCGCAACACGGGCCTCACTCTAGGTAGCGATCATTATATAATTGACATCAGGATGCAGGCAGGTAATATTATACCGCGGTTCCATTTTAATCCCGTTGTAGATTGGGGCAAATTTAGAAAACTTTGCGCGCAAGGATGTCACCTGAATTCCAGATGGCGGAGAATGGGTCGCTGAGCTATGCGAGGATATGAAATCCGTAACGAACAAGCCCCCGCAGTGCAGACAAATGAACCGGCAGACAGCCGTTTGCTAGACCTATGGGAATCCTATCAAAGCATGGAAAAACGCTGGCTTAGACAAAATCACAACCGGGCATTGTGGCGTCGCGTGTCTGCAACTCTCGTGCTCATCACGGAACATGCCACCAATCTTGCATCGCAGCAATGGACGCAGATCTGTAGCAGACTGGATGGAGGCCTTCAATTTAAAAAAACGCGGTCCTTCTTATGTCACCTGTTAGAACCATCTAAAGCCAAAGCGGAAACTAGTAAGCTCATCACATGCCTGCTCCGCCTAAAGGCCGTTTCACATGACGCAGAAACACAGCGATTTTGCTTCGGCGACTAGAGCGATCGCGATTTTTTTCAAAAAAAATCGCGATCGCTCTTGTCGCAACGGTCTGCGACGAGCGACCAAAAAGTTGGAATTTCGTCGCTCTGATCGCAGCGATCCGAACGATTTCCCGTCGAAATTGCGCCGAGCAGCAGCCCCCGAGCTGTTTCGCTGTCATGGCGGTGGAGTGTGTGTTTTATGATCGGAGCGATCGGAGCCGTGGATTACCGAATCTGGTACGTAGTACTATTAATAGCGACACGGGAAGGAAAAAAATAAAACCTCATACTTCGGCATTCCTCCACTTGTATGTTTTTATTGAAGCACTGGGTTGGTGTTTTAGCTTTCTTGTGTACTACGTCGAGCTTTCGCTTCGACGTAGTACAACACACGAACGCATTTTGTTCCGTGCGCGGAGAAAGATTCCCGCTGGTTGATGTACTCGAGTTGAGACTCGACGCTATCGAATGTGTGCGACTTGCCTTGCATACACAAGCATTCTTTTTTTTTCTCTCTCTCTCTTTTTGAGATTGCCTGTTGTTGCCACACAGCCAAGGTATTACAGCACATACCTTGCGTGCACTCACACGCGCATTGCGCGTTGTAAATGCTATGAGCCTGCGATAATAATGATTGAGCACGACGTGGTCGCGAGGCATCCGATGGCGGGCTGCTTTTTTGTGCGCCAATTCGGCGAATGCTCTTGCTTTTCTTCCGCATCGAAATGAGGCCGCCGTGGCCGGAAATCGAACTCACATTCTAGCGGCGCGACACGAACTTACAATTAAGGTGCTTTGTCAAGAAGCCGAGACCTTTGTATGTCGCCGGAACTTTCTGAACTGTTAATGCATGCAGTTTTTATGGATACGGGGCGCGCTAATTAACCATACACCGACGCCGTAAATCGGGCACGTCATTGTTGGACTGACTATGCGACCAGTAACTAAATTTAGATAATTTTTGGTGTATTAATGTGTGCTTTTATAACGTACCATATCAGGAATGCTAGCAGCGTCGTTGATTTACTTTCAAAGCGTTGATGCGCAACAAGTATTATTAATAGCAGCTTTTTCTTCTTTTCTTATCTCGTGGACAACATTTTTTCCTTCACATATATTTATACGCATATATTTATAGGATTTGTATATTTCCTGCACCGGTTCTCACTTTATATAGTTATAATTAATTGTAAAACCTTCATGGCATGTAACAACACTTCAAAGAAGATTACTTGTGCACGTAAATGCTTGCAGTGTACTTGTTTTGTCTTGTTTATGATGTTCATTATAGCGCATCACTTAAAAACACAAAAAGAAAAGAAAAGCGGGCAAGCAGCCTGCAACGTTCTTATACAGTTCTTATATAGAAGAAAATGTGAAAGATCACAGCTAATCAAAATCATGCAGGGAAGTTGCCTTGTTGCATCCTTTTTCTGTAGGTTATAGTTTCCTCTTGGGTATGGACCAGTGTTGCACTTCAATAGCCATTCAGGTGTGAACGTGCATATTTAGGTGTGAAGCCATGCCAAACTAAATAGAAACAGCTTGCCGACATATCTGAGAATGGTTTCATTATTACATAAATCCTGCTTTTACAAGTGCATAAGTTTATAGAATTATGCATTTTTCGAACATATCTTGTGATGAAATTAAAACACCATGTAACTTTGTCATGGCATTATAAAACTGATTTCTGCAAATGAAGTGTGTACGTTTGCACATTATGTAGTTTAATTTTATGTAATACGTACTGCAAACAAATAAAGGTCCAACCAGGAAAGAAATTGTGAGAACAACACATGTACATGAATCTCTCTATTAAAATTCATAAAGGAAAAGCAAGTGTGCATTAATGCGTAAACATGACCCAACTAAAGTACGGCACAATGAACTAGGGATACATGGCAGAAATGGTGTGTCTCGGCAGTGCATGCTGTTTTGCAGCCATGCCTGGGAAAAAAATATACATCTTAAACAAGCGTGTTAAAAAATCTGTGCACTAAATGTGCATGTTAGTCGAGGGACTCTTTAAGTGTTGCATCTTTACTGAAGACATTACAAGGCCTAATTACCAGCTTATTAAAGTATAGGAAAAGATTGCGATATTTATAACATTTGAATGCAAATATTATGTCACACAGAAGGGTCTTGCACTGCTTGTTCTTATGGAGTTGCAAACAACAGTTTAGCAGTGATGCCTCAACTGTCGCACTTGTCTTTCACAAGACTGTTGGCCTAGTTGATATAAAACAAGAAGAGAACAACAGGAAGAGTGGCACTTCCAGCTACTTTATTCAAGGCGCTAACCCAAGAATATATACAAACAGCAAGCATGCGCGGTCCCTTTCCAACCTCATATCATGCAGCAATCAAGCAATCTCGTCTCTGGTGCATATAACATAACTGATGTATAGCTGATAACTGACAATTTGTACAGGCAACAAAACATACAATGATTCCTTTTTACAATTTGCCATTTTTATATATTGTTTTAATCTGTCACTTGCCATGGTGGCTGTGCCAGTTTGCAAAAACAGAAAGTAAGCTCACGCTATATTAAGGCAAAAACCTTATATTACTATGTTTCAAGGCTGTGTTGCGCAGTACAAAAAACCAGAGTGTAGGCGAGCATCGAATAGGTGGAGTGCATCTCTCGCTTCACTGTAAAGCTGATTAAGTGTATCTTGCTGGTGCAGTCAGCTTTGTTGCCTTCGTATTACAACAAAGTTGACTGTGTCCTGCTGCAAAATCTCATGCCACATCATTGTAGGTGAAGGTGCACAAGGCTCTAGTTGCGAGGAAGACCGAGAAGGCACAACGCTGCAGAAGAACCTTAAGCAACTCAAAATGCCATTTGTCACCACTGCTGCTGTAACAAAGCAGCTATGTGTGAAACAGCAGCAGCAGCCCAAGAAGCAGATCAATGGAACTTGGCATTTGCCTTTCACATTCCCTTGGAAATTTCTAAGCACCTGGTATAACAATACAGCGTAAACCGGTATGGGCTTGTTACAATGCTCAAAATTGGTGACAATGGTGCCTGAAGCAGCTGTCCGAAACCGCTATCGCTCATAATGAGAAAAAGTCCATACCCCAACTCACCTGAAGGAAAACTAGCAATCTTTCAGTAATGTTTATCTCCCTCTCTGCATGCCTGTGCACATTTGAACCCAGCCCAATAGGAGTAGTAGCACCCACCCCCGACTCTGGGCCTTATATGTTGTCAGTCGTCAGCTATGGTTCTATCGACAAAGACGAGGAGAATTGGGGGCCGGGGGAGAAAGCACAGAAGAGCAAGGAGATGACGACGGCAAGGAAGGAGAGGATGCAGATGACAAATGAGAATGAATTTGAAAAAGAAGACAATGGAAGAGGATGAACAAGAGGGGGGAGGAGAAGCAGGAATGAAAGAAGACCTAAAGAGAATAATAAGAGCACATGCAGGAAAGCTTACACTGTCAATGTGCTGTGTTCTTTGCAAAGGCCTGAGAGTGTTCTTACAATGCTGCCCTAACTTGTCCCAGTGGCCCATTAAAGAAATTCTGTTGACATTGTGCAGTGGAGTTTTTCCTCTGAAAATGTGCACCTATCAGATTCATGATAGTCACCATTGGTGATTACTTCTCTATGCAAGTTACTTCAGGCAGTAAAGCCTTTGCCAGGACAAAGAAATGGAAAAGGCATCAAGAGAGTGCAGGCGATTGCTTACCCGCAAAGGTTGTTATGCAACACCAAAAAAGAAGCATCAAAATTCAATGTGAATGTTGTTTTTGTGCCCCTAACAAGCTCTCAAAGGTGTGTTCTCTAGACAAAGTGGCTGAAATGTGCAAGATGCACAGGAACAATTTCAGCACTTGCCAGTCGCACAGAGCAGCTTGGTTGCAGCAGACAAGAAAACCTGGCATCCTACGAGCAAAGTGACAATGTAGGTGGAGACATGGTATGTCCTCGAGGCATGGAGAAGGCAGTATTTGAGGAGAGGAATCTGCTAGGCTGTGGCAGCGCGCGCCATGGCCCATTCATGAAATGGCTTGGCAAGGAGGAAATTGAATTTTCTTTGCATCACGACAGATGAAACTTCCGGCAAGTGGTCGTCTTTTACATGTCATCCTATGGGTGCAATGCATAAAAACTGCGATACCGTCTCATATATTGCAAATATTCTCAGTTTTCTGTCTGCAGCATCAATAAGTAAACCCTGCGGGCATTTTGGCTGTAGTTTGTAATAAATAATCACTTCAATATGTTCCATACAGCACTTGTAATGAGCTGCATGTAGCGACTCCAGTGCAGGTGGTACCTGCCGCTGTAAGTCCCTCGTTTGCATGTTGTGAACAGGTGTGGGTAAATGGCCTTGGGAAGAAAAGGTATGCAGGATGCTGCATATTCTTTGTGATCTGCTGACTTTACAACTCTCACGGCTTCTCAGACTTTTAAGTGCACTTTTCGTGTTGCAACAAAGGCTTGCGCTCTCTGGGGTTTCCACCAGTGCCATTTTAGGATGGGACAGAAATGTGTTGCACCAAACTACAACAGTAGTGCATCTAGCAAAGTGAAGCCGATTACTTTCGACGTTCTCAGTGGCTTGATGAAAGTGGAGGCATGGACTTGTACAATACTAAGGAAAGGTCGAGAGCTCATGCCCCATACCTACGTTTGCTAGAAGCATTTCTCAAACAGTGAAATGGAGACGCAATGAAGGTGATCTTGGTGGTGACATCTCTCTTGACAAACCTAAGCGGCCTGTTTTGTTACTAGATGCCATGCTTTCACTATTTTTGCACTGTCTCAGCTACCTGTCTCCTGTTCTCAAAAAGAGAAACGAAATGAGCCAACTGGACCTGGCGTGAAGTGTGGAGAGCATGCAAAGACAGAGACTTTGGTGGTTAATGACACAAATATGCTCGCTGCTTGCCACTTTGAGGAAAATGAGATGGTGCATCCTCTCGCCTCCCTTTGCCATGAGTCCTATTCCTCGAACAATAAGCAAACAACGGCATATGTGTGGTGGAAAGACAAGGAACGACACTGTACCAATAGTTCTGGTAATGACCAAACCAGTCAAGCCAGAGTTATTGAATAATTATAAGTTTTACATTCCAAAAAACATACTGTGCAGATAATTAGGTAATTGCTGTACATGCAACACCTTTTTTCGTTTATATAACAAATAATTTGCAGCCACCAAGGTCGCACAAGAAGCACATCAAGTACGATGAATCGGCACTGGCTAGCCTTGACAGGTGGAACCGGCAAGCTTCTGCAGAAGGCGTGAAGTGTGTGTTTCTCTCTCTGCGCCAAGCCGACTCGCACAACAGAGGGTGTGTTGGCACCATGCCCTACAGCGTGATTTCACTGAGCTTCACTGAGCCACCCAAACAAATACTGTTTCACCTTCTGAAGAAATGCTCTGTGCCTCAAGGCCAATACAGCAGCTTTCTCTATAGCGGTGACCATCACACAAATGCTTCTCAATTCCAACAAGCGCATTTGATTGAGGAAATGCTACGGCAAGAAAACATTCTAAACTTCGAGAGACTCCCGAGATTGAACATGATGGAGAGCAGTTTCTGAACCATTAGACAATGAATGCATGTCACAGAAACACAGTGAGCCCTGTTAATATTTCTGCTTGTCGACAGAATCCTTTTATTGCAGTAAAACCACGTATCTAAATATATAGGCTGTTTGGAGATAGTACTTAATTCAGGCCCTTATTGGCTGTTTTTCTGTTTTGCAAACAATTCGATTCTAGCAGAAAAGAGGCATAGCAGGGGAACAGTCTACTACAGCTCTAAGTGCATGACTACGCTACTAACTTGTTATAAGACTATACATCAAAAATACATTTCGTGCACGGCGTGGGGAGTGCAACGTATTTTGCTTCTTTGGACAGACTCCCAGTAATCTACTGGCATTAGGAAACTAAACGACATCCGTGTCTTCACAATGTAGTGACGCAACATACAGGCTTCAACACAGGTGACTGCAGCTGCAGCTCCTTATAAACTTGTGATGCTAGTTGTTACACATCCACACCACAGATTCCACGACGGACGATCCGTGATATCGATGTTCACAAAACAAACTATTCAACATCATGCAAGCACACACGCGCACGCACGCGCACACACACACAGAGGCGTCATTTTTCGCGGCCTTCAAGATGTGAGTTTTCGGTTACATGCGTGTTGCCGCGTTCGGTCACAACACCAACTAACCGTATTCCGTGCACAGACACACACATATACATCATTTGCAGATCCATAAATGTGGGCTTTGGTCAGATGCCGGCGTCGTCCGGTTCGGGGGCACTACAGTGTAGTAGGCACTTGCGAGCAAGATACACGAACCATTCGTTAACAACTTGATGCTGAACACGGAGGATCATGCTTCGCGTGCACGACGATTTCGAAGAAGAATACGCGGACCCTTCCTACGCGGCTACATCCACGGCGCAAAGTTTTTTTTTCTTCACGACGCGAAGCAGCCGAAGCAGCTGCTGCGCCGCTGCCACCGCTATTTTCACGTCTTTACTGATGTGCGGGAGCCGCTGTTGCGCACACCAAAATAATTTACCCACTTGCAGCCGTTTTTAAATTACAATACATGTATGTTCTTCAATCCTGTAAAACAAAAGTTAATAATATTATAACGCACGGTTATTTAAATACATTTGAAGATAGCCGGTCGCTACTGTCGCGGGAAAAACAGTCGCTGCAATCGCAAGTCATCTGAAACGAAACCGCCAGGAGAGCACCAAGACCATGGCATGTAGATCATGCCGCTCGTGACATGCCTATCATGATTTTCGTGTTATGACCTGTCATTTATGTTCGTCATGCAGTCATGTTGTGGCATGACAATTTTTGCATACATCCCATTAACAAAACACGTGGCATGTAAATCATGTCGCTCATGACATGCATGTCACGATTTTCATGTTATGACCTGTCATTTATGTTCGCCATGCAGTCATATTGTGGCATACCAATTTTCGTATACATCCCATTAACGAAACGACCAGGAGTGCACCAAGACCGTGGCATGTAAATCATGCCGCTCATGATATGCATGTCATGCTTTTCATGCTAGGATCTGTCATTTATGTTCGTCAGGCAGTCGTGTTGTGCCATACCAATTTTCGCATACATCCCATTAGCGAAACGGCCAGGAGAGCACCAAAACCGCGGAATGTAAATCATGACGCTCATGACATGCATATCATGATTTTTATGTTTTGACCTGTCATTTATGTTCATGATGCAGCGATGTTGTGGCACACCAATTTTCGTAAACATCCCATTAGCGAAGCTGCCAGGAGAGCACAAAATCGTAGGCGGCTAGATAGATAGATAGATAGATAGATAGATAGATAGATAGATAGATAGATAGATAGATAGATAGATAGATAGATAGATAGATAGATAGATAGATACGCTCAAAATCGCCGAAGTTCGCTAAGAAATGCTTCGCATTTAAAATCGACTATTCCATCGCACTATGTTCAGATTCAGAGCAGGCCTATCTAAGCAAGACATAATGCTCCAACTCTAGGAGCAGGTAATAACTCGAAAATTCCCACACCTGACGAAAGCAATATTGGCACTCGACCTCACTAACGCTTTTGATAATGTGCGACACGCAGCTGTCCTCCAAAATCTCAGTGAACTCAACGTGAGCACTTTTAACGTACTTCATCCTTCTCATCTGTACATTACCATCATCCCTGTTTCTCTTCTTCGTGCTTGAGGCTGGCGAGTGCCTGCAGAATAAACGTGTCTGCTGGCGTTGTCTGGTCCAGTCTTCCTCGGCCTTCCAAGGACCGAATGGCATTAGAATAACAATTTGTTGCTGCTTTTCTAACGAATAGAGCGGGGGAGATACACCTGGGATCAGTTAAATCCCCGACGTTCATCCTGGGCAGTAGGGGCACCCCACAAGGAGCCGTCTTATCTCCGTTTCTCTTTAATATAGCCCTGATTCCTTTAGCGCTAAAATTATCCGCCATACCAGCTTTGTAGCATTCCCTGTACGCCGATGACATCATTCTCTGGACCACCACGGGTAACTAGCGAAATCGAATGCACCCTTCCAAAGGCAACAGAAACGGTTCAAGAACATGCGCGGAGTATTGGCCTCAGCTGCTCAGCACCTAAGTCAGAACTACTTCTCATTCGTCCCAAAGACCCTTCACCTTCGACAACTTCAGTGTATCTAGATGGTAAACTCATCCCGGAGGCAAAGAACATCAGAATTCTAGGCCTCCACATTTCCAAAGACAGCTCAGTTACCATTGCGATAGGTGCTATACGAAAGTAAGTGCGGAGTACCTCTGCCCTTATCAAGCGAATTTCTAATCGACACAGGGGAATGCGCGAAGCGGACACACGCCACTTGATCCAAGCATTCTGCCTATGTAAGATAGCTTACTCCCTTCCCTATTTATACCTCTCACCCCTCGAGAGGGACCAGGTAGATCGCCTCATCCGCATAGCGTACAAAACCGCGTTGCACCTCCCTAACAGCACTCCTACAAGAAACCTTCTTCAGTTGGGGGTGCACAACACGATTGATGAACTGGTCGTAGCTCACCTAATTAGCCGCCTCTCCCAGTGTGAAACAGGCAGGCAGCACCTTCAGCGCCTCCAAATCAATCTCATAGGACGCACCTCCTCCGTGACTTCTCCTCCCGTCAGCGACAGTCTCTACATCCCTCCGCTACCAAAAAACACCCATCCCGTTTACAATCATGACCGGAGGGTCCGAGGCAATGCATAAGCGATACTCACCTTCGCTCCCAGAACATGTATGTAGATGCGGCAGAATACTCCCATCGTCCTGCCTTCGCAGTGGCAGTCACAGATAATGCCCATAAACTGCTTAGTTGCGCCGCATTTCACTGTGTGGCTGAACCTATTGAGGCTGAAGAAGCCGCCATTGCCCTTGCAATTTCTCAGACTCACGCTGAGTATATACTTTCAGATTCAAAAACGGCAATTCGCAACTTTGCTATGCGCCGCATTCACGCACCCGCTTACCGTATCCTGCAATCAACTCCTCTTCCTCAACGTTTAATTGCCCTCCTATGGTTTCCAACGCACTGTGGACACCCAGGGAATGCGGCCGCTCATGAACAAGCCCGAACACTCGTCAACCGGGCAGGGGACGGCCTACTTTCCTTTCGCAGTGCGCGGGAGCACCTACTCACCTATCATGAAATTACCCCGCATTATCGCAATTCTCGCCTGCAACACCCGTCGCCTCATAAATGTTTGAACAAGACCTAACAAGTAGTTTGGCGCCGACTGCAAACGAGCACTTTGCAGTCTCATTTAATGAACGTAATTTATCCTGGCGACACCTCGCCAAACTGCCGTCTCTACTCAAGTCCGCGGGCTGATTTCGAGCACATTTATCGAAATTGTCCGAACAAATGAACTCCTCCTTTCGAAGGGGCTGAGCGACAGGAGCGATGGGAGGCTGCTCTGCGCAGTCCGGATGACCAACTCCGGATTGTGCGCTGGGCCATAGAGGTCGCCGAGGCTCAAGGACTTTCGGCCACCTAGGGCCTAGTGTCAATAAAATTGTTTCCTCTTCCTCCTCTACTGCGCCGGCCTTGAGTCCTTTCTCGTTCTCTCCGACCTCTCTCGAACAGATTACATGTCTGGTTTGAGAAGTTAACTTCCTTCTATTTAGGAGAAGGTCCCCTAAATGGTCCTGGACCGTGCCAGGCACGTGTGTAACCGCAGCCCGCGGCACACCCGAACAATGGGCGAAAGACGCCTCCCAGTTTTCTGAATGGCATTGACCATCATTTCTCGGAGGTTCTCTTACCTACTCAAATATGCTAGGCCTCCTAGAGCCTCTACCAGAAAACTGATCCTCTGTAGAACTTCCATGTTCCTCAATTCCGAACTTGCTCTTCACTTCAAGTTCACACAAGCTAAAGTTATTACCTCGGCTGCCTACCTCACTACCATCTTCTACACCAGCATTCAGCTGCAACTCTGGCGAAATGCTATAGCGATTGAGAGAGCGTCATTCCGGTAAGGAATACTCCTGGAGAAAATCTCCAAAACTGGCTCATCGGAGCTGCCACCTGACGGCCACTCGCGCCTCTATTTTTCCCAAGTTCGCCTTTTCAACATCTGCGAGTTGAAGCTGCAGCTGGAGTATTCTCATTTTAAGTTCATGATGCTTTGTTTCTCGCTCATTTCTAAGTGCTTTTCTCTCCTTCTCATTTCTCTCTCGAACTCCATCTGCACTCGCTCCTCCTCTAGTTCAGCCGCCTCTCGTTCGTCATACCATGCCTTTAACTGATCGCCCTCAAGGCCCACAAAACGTGATAGCTTCTCTAACACTTTCCGCCATTCTGAAGTCATGGTTGTGGAAAGTACTATGTCTATGAAAAACAAACGGTTTTGTCCTGTCGCTGCGGACGCCAATTTGTGATGATGCAGGTTCTTTTGTATGCGACACTTGTTTTCGGACGACTCTCTCAGGCAGAGCCTCCGAGAGTCTAATTGAGGACAAAGCCGTTTTTTTTCACACACCACAACACAGCTTTTAATCTAAACTAATAAGGAAGAGCAAAAATGAAACAAGGAGCACCTTGGAGCAATTCGTACTAATAAAGCCTCCATAACAGTTACACGAGTCCTGGCACTTTGTGTATGGGTCCGGCAGTGATGTGTGTAGGTGACGCGGAAGAAGTGGACGGCTCACCAAATGGTCGATGAGCCTGACTGAAGAACAAATGAGCGAAGTGCAGCTGGATCGGAAAGATGACGACGCTGGGTCACGACGGACGACGTGGGCGACCAGGCATACGTTCAGGTGGTAGCCGCATCTTGACCAGGAATCTCAGCGTGGAACTCGGACCCGTAGCCCGATTGTTCCCGCTATGCCTACGGGCACATGATTCAGCAGGCCCTCGCCTTGAGCTTGCGAGCCACTGTGGTTCCGATGGCAGGAAGCAGGTCAGCAGGAAGTCCCGGTCGGGTGAAGCCCTGGTGGCTCCGGTCCGGAACCCGACTGCCGTCGTCAACGCCCGGCCCGGTGGACGATCCTCTGCCTTCACTCGCCTTCCTGGAACTCCCCGAAGAAACCGATGTTGCAAGCTTGTCTGTCCCTTTTGCTTATTTGTTATTTCCTGATTGGCGGCTGCTGCGTTCTCGTGTTCACCCGCTATTGGCCGCTGGGAATTCTGTGTGTCTGCCTCCTTGGTCCTTTTCCATTTAGTTTATTTTCAAGCGCGACGCCTTTCTTCTTCGTCGTCATGGTTTTTCATGTGCTGTTCTCCCGGTCCGCTACCGTCTTCAGTCGTTGTTTTCTTTTCGTTTGCCTCACTCACTTTTGTTTTTCACGCGCACTTTTCAAACCTCGCACATCACGCATCACAATGACATCGATGAACAAATCGCAAAATACGATTTAGAACAGGAAATGTCGCAGGAGCCAACGTTTCGACAAGCGGACTTGTCTTCGTCAGGGCGGCAACTGCCTTCTCCAGCGTTCGTTTATGTACGCCTTTGCACACTCTCCCCCGTCATCAGAAAGAGAGGAGGAGAAGAGCAGCACCTGCGAACAACAAAAAAAGAAAAAAAAGGGGGGGTAGGGTGCGAGGGTTAGTTGGGTGACAGGTGTTCGCGTGACTAATGTAAATGGCAAGAGCGAAAGCTTCCAAAGAATCCGCTCCTTTTACATATCTTGTGCATCTTGTGCGCAGCCCTACAAAGCAGAATGAAAAAAGGAACACAGGCTCCGAACAGAAGTTGCTCTTATGGGATGTGTCCCCCCCTCAACGCCACACCACCTGCGCCGCACCAACAATGCATTTCACCGAAAGCTTGTAGCTAAATATGTAACTACACTGTTGAACGCCGTTGTTCTCGTTGAACTGGATGGGGGCTCCGGACCTGAAAGTAGACCTTCTGGGAGGAACATTGTTAGCTTGTGCATACCTCAACCTTTTGTCGTCTTTGTTATTGCTTGTGAAAGAGCGAACATTCCAACATGTAAATAACGTTTGAACTAGTGCAAGTGAAACTTAATTTTACATGACGTACATAGTCACTTCCTGTGCTTTTAATTTTAAGGTCATTTTGAATATGTTTGCAAGTCTTACATCTGGGACAGGAGCAAGTTATTACGCAGGCGGTGCGCTGAGGGTTTACTTTGGCATGTACTAACAAGTCCTTAAGGTTTCTATTACGGCGGTAGGTGACTCTTGGTATTTCCGGAAACGCTTTTCTAAGGCGATCGTTGCTTGTTAGTATTGGATAGTATTTCCGAAGAATATTATATATGTTTGGAAGCGCATTGGAGTATTTCGTTATTAATGCTAGCGGCTGGTTGGCCTGCGCTTTGGGGGCCCTTTTTTCTAGTGCTGGTGTCCTATCTTGTTAAAGCGCGTCATTGTATGCCTTGTTGAGAGCGTCGTGCGGGTGATTTCGTTCACCTAAGGTTGCCTTTAAATTGCTTAAGTGGTGAACGTAATCCGCGCCGTTGCTACAAATCCTTCTATGCGCCTTGCCTGTCATATAAATATCCCGTGTTTGCCATGTCGCGGGTGATGGCTACTATAATCTAGATATTGCTGGCTGTCCGTTGGCTTTCTGTAAAGTGTCTTTAGTTTTCCTTTGTCGATGGATACTGTCGTGTCGAGAAAATCAATTTTACTAGAAGAGTGGTGCATGGAAAACTTAATGCTGGGATGAAAGTTGTTAAAATTCTCAGAAAATGTGCTTAGTGCACTTACACCATGTTCCAAATAGTAAAGATATCGTCTATGTAACGGTGGTTTTAGCGGCGACGATTCCAAAGGCTGTGCTTATAGTTGCCCCATGAAGATATTGGCGTAGGTCGGCGAGGTTTTTGCGGCGACGATTCCAAAAGTTGTGCTTCTAGTTGCCCCATGAAGATATTGGCGTAGGTCGGCGTGCCTTGAATGCATGTCAAGATTTTCATGTTATGAACTGTCATTTCTGTTCGTCATGCAGTCATGTTGTAGCATACCAATGTTCGTCCAATCCCATTAGCGAAACGGCCAGGAGAGCACCAAGACTGTGGCATGTATGTCATGCCGGTCATGACATGTATGTCACGATTTTCTTGTTATAACCTGTCATGTACGTTCGTCATGCAGTCATGTTGTGGCTTACGAATTTTCGTATACATCCATTAAAGAAACGGCGAGGAGAGCACGAAGTCGTAGGCGGCTATATAGATAGATAGATAGATAGATAGATAGATAGATAGATAGATAGATAGATAGATAGATAGATAGATAGATAGATAGATAGATAGATAGATAGATAGATCCGGTGAAAGTCGCCGAAGTTCGCTAAACAATGCTTCGTATTTAAAAAAATCACAGCATATCCACGAGGTGAATGATGGTGAGGTGGGCGAAGCTCCGGAAGTTATGGGTGTCGGATCGTCGGTGGGGCATGGACGAAGCGGAGCGGCAGGCGCGGAGGGCCGCGGCGGCTCGTGCTCGTCCCCAGTATCCCGCGGTGCGAGCCCGAGAAGCGGCGGCGAAGCGAGCGCGGCACCTGGCGGATCCCGAGACGGTGCGCGGTAGCTACGACGCCGCCGCAGCTGTAGCGCCAAATCGGTCTCCGTCGATGGGCCGGGCGTGCGTCGTCTTGGAACGGCGACGATCCAGGAGACTGAGAGAGGCACTCGTTTCCCGCGCACCCAGGCACAGCCCGCGCAGCAGCCAATCGGAGAGTAGCGGCACTTCCACAGCCATCTAGTGGCGATTCACACAAGCGCACTATTGCACACACTTCTATTGGGCCAACGCCATCTAGGAAATGAGACGAGAAATGGTGATGACGACACAGATTGTGTACAGCGCCATCTAGGATATCATCACTCAAATGCAGTTTGTATGTGGGATGGATGGATGGATATTAGGAGCGTCCCCTTTATAACGGGGAGGTAGCCGGGCCACCAAGCTCTAGCTTTATTTCTGTTTGCTCTACAAACAATTCTTTTCCCGAATCACACATATTTTCACATATAATTTTTCCCCTCGTTTATTTATTTTATCTCTTATCGTTCCGCTGTGATGTAACAATCTTACCCGAACTACCTTGCGCTTTTGTTTGTTCCATACTTTTGCGCCATCAATGCCCTTAGCGCCTTTTACTTATCTCTATGGCCGGCATGTTCAGCTTTCAACTGTTACTCCTGAAACCCATGGCCTCCTGTAGGGTAGTGTCCACAGCTACACCTGGGTGGACATCTGTACATTCAATCAAAATATGAACTGTCGTTTCCCTAGCTTTTCCACAGCACTTGTATGAGACAGCGCCATCTGTTATACTGTTCGGGAGATGCTGCCGGTTACGCGTGACGCGTGACAAGGTTAGACTAAGAGCAGCTTCGCCCCTAAAAGTACACGAGACTATCTTCGAGCGTTCCTCGTAAATATTGTGTGTGGGCGCGCGTAGTTGGCTCGCGTCGCCGGACTCCCTGCCTGACGCGCAGCGATCGTCACCGACAACAAGAGAACGAAAGCCAATTCCGCCACCATACTTCTAGTACGCTGTTGAAGACGCACGCGCGCAAGGAGACAAAACAAAAATCAAAAGCAAACGCAGGCGGGTGGGGAGATATCAACAGAACAGTGAACAGCGCCGGTGCGAGGGTTGCGTCGGACGCAGTGCCTGTGCCGCTGTGTCCCCGAAGCAACGTGGACCGCGGTGATGCAGTGGTTACGGTGCTCGGCTGCCACCCAAAATACGCGGGTTCGATCCCGGCCGCGGCGGTCGCATTTTCGATGGAGGCGAAAATGCCAGAGGCCCGTGTGCTGTGCGTTGTGTCAGTGCACGTTAAAGAACCCCAGGTGGTCGAAATTTCCGGAGCCCTCCACTACGGCCTTTCTCTCCTCTTTATTTCTTTCACTCCCTTTCCCCTACCCCCATGGTCGCTTAGCCGTGCTAGAGTGCACTAGTACACTCTAGCCGTGCTCCCTACATGGGCTGCAGGAATTAGCGTCCTTTCCAAAACGAAGCTCAATCATCATCATCAATCATCATCATCATCATCATCACCTTTGCATATTATTGGCACATACTGACACTGGAGCGGCTTTTGACAAGACGCTTGAGTGCGACATGTGTAACTGCATGTCGCAACCCTTTTAAAGTGCACATGTAACGCTGTTTCCCGTTTTTTTTGCCTTGGTACATTTCGTGTGTGCCACAGCAAGTATGAAGCTCACATTAAACTACTCAACAGCATCTCACTGTTAAGTGACATTTGTTTACAAACTAGACTGCTGTAAGAGAAGTAAGCATCTTCAATGAAACTTCCATTTTTATATGCACAAAATGTCTAATGGACCTCCTTCTTTAGTATCTTTTCCAGGAGGATTGTCCCCGTGAAGTTGTGGGAGTTGCTGGTCCACCACTTTCTCCACACAATCGATCGTGGGGGCTATGAATGAAAAATGTGACTTTTTTGGCAGGCTATGCACAAACTGCTGGCAAGCATTTCCAAACGCTCCACTGCTGAGAAAATTGCCCTTTTTAAGGACCCCTGTGGAAACTCCTTCAATTCCGCCTTCATTGAACCCTGTCTGCTTCACAGCCTGCTCAGCTAAGCTCATGCTACTCATTTATTGGCTCCAATGTAGGAAATACTTAAATCCACGTCATTGCTTAGGTCACAGGGATTTTCGAGCAATGGTGCTTGGTATTCATTTATTTTGAATAGGGTAATTATGCATGAATTATATACTGGGGCACTAATGTTTAGCAAGAGAAATCCTGCAGGTCCCCTACACTGTGTGAATCGGCGTCATGTGAAGCAGTCTGCAAAGAACTTACAAATGACGGAATCTTTGTCATTCAGCAAAGTGTTACGAGTAGGATCAAGGTTCTTGTGAAAAACACATGAATATACCCACACTCAAGATGTACGCTTAACGTGGGCTAGCCAGGAATGTTGATAGCATGGCGACTGAGTGGCAGCTCACGGTACGATGTAATACTGATACTCACATTAGTACAAAGCACAAATGTCTCTTTTGTCGAAGAAAATTGCACTATACGGTGCGTTGATGTGGTCTCATAAGCATTGTCTGTTGAAGTATTCCTATGGTATCGAGCAAAGTTGTGCAATACCATACAGACACATATGTGTTGCTATGGTAGTGCTCATCATACATTAGAAGTGAAATTCACATAGCACAAGCACCATCATAACAACTGATGGTGCAATAGGTTTATTTACTTTATATAACCGCGCTGGAGGAGCCACCGTAGTGGTAGCGTCCCGGCTTGGCACCTTGAGTGCCCGTGTTCGATACTCCCCTAGCGCTTCGTAGCCTGTGTGTATGTGTGTGCGCGCGTATGCGTGTGTTATGTCTGCATTTCAAATGCAAGCTACGAGAAATTGTGTTCCTCTCTTGGTTTAAGAGCGAAGCTGCTTAAGCTGGCTATTCTGTGTCAATCGTGAACAGCAAAATGTTCGCCAATCCTGGCGGCAAGGCGCTGTGTGAGGTCCAGAAAGCTTCATGCAATGCTCAGTGTTGTGGGTTCAATCCACGGAGCTACGGTGATATGTCGATTTTAGTTGGTCTTTGCTTGACATAAGCCTTATCAAATCCAAACAGCTGTGGCGCATATTCGCATACTGTGGTCCTAGCACTACGGTTGTGAGATGCATGATTGCATAGCTCACTAGGTTAATCATGACATATACGATGCGTATATAGCCACGTGGTCGTAACGCACACAGCACTCAAGGCGAAGCAAGCAGAACTCAAGCGATGTCAGGCGAACTGTTTATGGGGTGAACTTGTGCCCAGCAAAACAAAGCCAATGACAATGCACAGCAATAGCGGCGTGAACAGTTGTCGGTCGACGGAAAGACTGAGAAGCGGCGCAGGGCGTCGGCTTTGAACATACGCCATAACGCGTTCTCGGATTATCTCTGGAGTTCCAGAAGTTACTCAAGTGTGCGCTTCAGCATGCAAAGATTCAAGAATGGTCGACACAGTTCCCGAAGTGACATGCGCGATAAACGCCGCCTCCGTTGATCGTAACAGAAAGTAATAACGGCGCTAGCCGCAAACAATCAAAGCAAGCGCGCTATTAACAGGAAGGTTATAAAGGCGTTCTCTTTTAACAAACGAAAACAACCCAACGTGTCACTACCACACTCCGAAAAGCATCGTCCCGATGCTAAAAACTTAACATGCAAGTTAGAGTACATGCAATAAAATAACAATACTTCACAGTTAATCGGTGCGCGTAATAAGCTTTCAGTCGCACCACATGTAGTACAGTCGTTTCACAAGTTAGGGAAATCTCGGAGCGCCTTGCAACGCGATGCGGCCATGATGCGGCGAGCGGCTGAAGTCGGCCAGCATAGGGAGGGTAAAATCGATGAACGATTAATCGATTAATCGATTAAATGTACACCGTTAATCGATTAATTGTCATCGATTTCCCCCTTTCAATTAATCGAATTAATCGATTAAAGCTCTTCGATTAATCGATTACGGTACCCCCCCCCCACACACACACACCATCACCGCCCCTTGGCCGGAGCGCATGATTGCGAGGCGCGCCACGCCGAGACGCGGATGTCGAGCGCATATTTCTACGAAAGTAGCAGGAGCCCAGAGCCGCAGGCGGCCATACCCCATAGAGATAGAAATGAACTCTACCCGATCTCCGTCGCCTACACCGTTTTATTTAACCCTCAGATTTTACTTGCTTCTTGCGTAAGTGCCACATTGTAATATGCGCTGCTTATTTCTTGACCGGTTCAGTTCTTATTGACCTTGTATTTTACTCCATAGAGAATTGAAGATTATTTGTCACCAATGAACGAAAGAGAGATAATGTATTAGAGGGTAGAGAGGGTGGTCTGATCTAGTACGTCCCGGCCTTCTATTCTACTTTGGGGACAACGCAACAGGGGAAAAGGGCGATGAAGCATGATGATGAGGATAAGAATGAGTGATCCGTATATACATAATAACACATGACTGCTTGCGCAAAGGGGACATGGACGCTAGTAATCATATTTCATTACGCTTCATATCAACTAGCCCAACTGTTCGCCTTAACGCCTATACACCGTTTGATAACTGTAATGCTAGCTTCCCTGCAATGCAGTTAGCCCAACTTATGGCAGCTATTCATTTCTGCAAAACAGCGTGGTATGACGCGGAAAATGTCGACTCAGCTCTCTTGACATAAACACTCATAATAGTCAAACCCCAGCACGTGCAACTGGGACCTCGCCTCCACGTGAAACGTGACAGGGGCCTCCATTAATTGGGCGAATATTCTGTGCAGGGAAACGCACTCGAGGATTATGAAAAAGGTCTAATAGTCACATAATGGAAAGACGCCACTTTAACTGCATTCAAGTTTAATAGGCACTTTTCACAATCCGCAACTTTGCGCACGGTTATACCGAACGTCTAGCATCCAGTCCATTTCTGCTGAAAAAATGACCTTGTAGCATTTGGTAATTCTGTATGGTCGCCTATTTCGGGTGAAATACAGCTTTCATCCATTGCTTGTACTCCCATGTGAGCCAGCCTAGAGGCCGCCGTCTGCTGCTGTGGCACGAATGGAGGACAGTCGCGAAATCCTTTGTGTTCTAATATCTGATACATTACACAGCGCTGTTGCGACTGGGGGTCGATTGCCTGTGGGATGTCTAGGCAACCATGAAGGCGGTGGAGTCCGGAGTGGGGTCGACGTTCAGGACCCTCGGGCGAAGAAAAAGACGAACTGTATTTACATGTTATATTACAAAAATATACAGGTTATTTACAGAGAGGTACAAGACTGGAGGATCTTCTCTCTCGGGATCCGAGTCGTCGTCTCCCTCGATGGGCCCCGTGGCCTCCGACGGAAACTTGCCTCCCCTGCCATAGGTTGAAGACAGGCAGGAGGAGGGGAAGGAGGCCCGCAGTCATCTGACGCTGGTTAGCCAATCAGTGCCTCTCCAAACTGCAGCACCTTGACTGCACGTGTGGTCCCCCGCTCTGGCCGGCTGCACGTCGTCGCCTCCTTTCCGCTTCCCGCGACGCTGGTTGCCCCAAGGTCATCAAGAGGGCTAATGGGGACGGACAATGTCCAGCACCGCCGCGGGAGTCTTCAACGGCAGGCCGAGGCGCCCCAACCCCAGGAAAACAAAGGGTGGCGCTGGCGGGCAGGTCGGCCTGAAGGTGCCGGCGAGGCCGCGCCGCAGCCGCGCCCCCCTGCTGGGGCAGCATCAGCCGGTGGAATCACGTCGGTGATCACCCCGAACACATTAGGCAGGTCGGACTGATGGCGCCGGTGAGGCCGCGCTGCAGCCGCATCAGCCGCGGGGACTTTGTGGAAGAACCACGATCACAACAGCCCGTCCACCGCCGGCAGAAGGACTCGCAAGGGGTGCAGCTCATCGGTGCCCCATGAAGAGGCCTGGCAGCGTAGTATGGCCGGAGTTGCCCCGAAATGGGATCAGCAGGTCCGTGATAACGAGGGCCATCGGTAGGGAGGTCCCTGCAGGTCGAAGGCTCGGGACTGACATTAGCGATTAAACCCGCACAGCGCCCGAGCAGCGACAAGGCAAGCACACAACCTCCTCCGAGATATGCCAGGTTATCGCACTCTCCCATCTCCGATCTTAACTTCAACTCCCTGTCGGCAGAAGCGCAACCACACCATAGAGCGCTGCATGAACGGCCCTAAACAAATTTATAACGGTAGCGTAACTAACCTTCTCGTGAATTTTGATTTCCGCCTTATCCTAGGAAGGTGCAAATCATTTCGGCTCAGGGCAAACAACGAATGAGGGAAGATCGAGGGAAGCAAAATACCAATCAAAGCCCTTATCATTCTCTCGTTCGTATAACCCAGTTGAAAGGTGTACTGCACTGACACCATGCCGACCTTACAATGCACATCTCCAAAATAAAAGGAACAAAATAATTAAAGAAAAGGTTTTGACCATTTCACTCCGAAAGGGGAACGCTCATCAGCCTCTGCTGAAGGCATCCTAAATTCCACTCTCGCACCCCCTTTCGGAGCGGACCACAAAATTGGCGAAAGACATCAATGATTATGCCATGTATGAACGACAGAGCATTTCAAAAAATGCTCTAACGCTTTAACTCTCGTACTCTTCTCAAGTACGGCTGCGTCATTCACAAAACTAGAACTCGGCGATATATGCCAGCATTCCAATAACTCACATACCCGTGCCACTATGCTTTCAAGAATACATTAACCTTCGCTCAACGGCTACACGCTTAGGTACCAGTTACCAAAAGACTCTAGTCCACAAAGCAACACATAATTCACGAAATACAAACTTGTACACTACGTGCAAATGAAATCAAGCCACTACATCCTTAAGCTTACATAAAAACCAAAACAAACTCGAAATGAACTTCAGTAGTGGAAACAAACACACGCAAAAGAAAATGCCTAACTTAAAGGAAAACAGAATTAACCAACCAAACAAAAGGGTCGGATCCACTAATCCTTACACAAAAGAGCAAATTCTTTTCGAAAGGCTTGCGACGACTTTCAGACGTACTCGCGGTGGACGTGCGCTGAAGGCTCTTCTCAATGCGCGGGGAGTACAGACCGCCTGACTCCTGTTCGCTTTGTCGCGGAACCCCACAAAATTCTTTGCTGGCGCCTTGTCTGTTCGTTCAGCGACCACACGAAGCTTCACGACCCTGCACTCCCGCGACGCTCCTAACGCACCGCGAAGAAAGCTACGGGGGGCAACTGTGGACCGTTTTCGTCCGAAACGCGCGCTTCCGCACCCTTTCTTTCGGCGCACCTGAAACTTTCGGTGCGAGCTCAATACGCGTGACAGACCTAACGATGTAACCACTTTCTTCCCCCGTTTGGGGCTTTCAATCCCGCTCGTCTTAGTGCGTCGGGCGACCTTAGTCCTACTTTTCTCTTTGTGACGCTTTTTCTTCCTTCTTTTTGAGTGTTTCGCTTGCACACCCTTCTCTAGAAAAAGGTCGTTTGAACTGTCCGTCTGGCCTCCACAGTCTAAATGATTTATTGCTAAATCACCTCTGTCTTTCATCCCGAGACTGGCGGGCAGCTTCACGTGCTTACTAACTATGCAGTGCTCTGCTAAACCCTGACGGTCGCATTCCTTGAAGCTTTCTGCAACTGCATTGTGTTCACTATCTGGTGCCTCAGTGCACTCTGTTAACTTTAATCTGGTGTTCCTGTAATACATTTCGATGTTCCCTTCGACATCGCTCGCAGGACTCACCGCCGCGACCTCATCAATGTATAGCTGTGCCCAAACATCCTCGCTCTGCTTAGCTACCTCTCCTGTTTGGCACAGTATCGCGTCGCGCTCACACTGACCTGCAACGGTCTCTACAGCCATTTCGGCATCTTTTGCAGCGAAAGCTTCTCGCTCTCTTAAAGCGCTGCTACTTTCACTCTCGGCCGGGCTAGCATTCGCGACACACATCATTTCACTGATTTCGACGTGCTCGCACTGTCGGGCCTTCCCTGTGCTCTCTTTAACCTCTTTAGCCAGGCCCTCCCCGACCGTACTACGCAACGAATCTTCGCTATGCTCAGCCTCAACCCTCTGCTGCTCCGGAGGGCCGTTCAAGTGTGAAGGCACGAACGTGGCCGCCAGCTTCTCATTAACCTCATCAGGGCTGCTGCCACGAATCTCGTCCCCACAAGGAACGCCCTGCGGAATGGCACTTGACATCAGCTCGCCGATAACATCGCCTTTCACGGGCTCGAACTGTTGGGCCCTCCCTGTGCTTTTACTCAAAATATCTTTAGCCAGGCCCTCCCCAACAGTGCTGCCGTGCCTTCGATGCGTCGGTACCATGCTATAGTCAACTATCAAAGCGCCCGGACTTCCGTCTTCTAGCTTTTCGGTGCGCTCTACTTCGCGAGGTACTCCCCTCTTTTCCGCGCTCCTCGACTTTTCAGCAACCACACCGTTTGCTAATACTTCCCTGCTCTGCATTTTGCTAGCTGTATTCCCCTCAGAAACAGCTTCTTCCGCTACAGGAACCTTGCACGGTGCGCTCATCGGGACGTTTCGTTCCCCCTTCTCAGGAGAAAGACCGTCGTGCAGGTTCCTCTCGCTTTCCATTTTTCTTACGGAAACGCCACTACGCTTGAACAATGCTGCCTTTGAGGTGTCATAATCTTTAAACTCTTCATCGGAAAGGCCAGCTAACACATCTGTCAAGCGAACGGGCAATAAAGCTAACAAGGGAAACGACCAGCGGTCCCGATTGAGCCCAATTTCCTCGCAAATCTGCTCGTAAGAGGCAAGAAAACACTCTACATTATCACCATCTTTAAATTTGCCAGTTCTTGCCCTTACACGATCCGCTTTCAAAAATTGAATCTTCCATTCCAAATTTCGAATTTGAACCCTTTGCTTTTCCAATACCTCTTGCCGCTCTCTTTTTTTCTGCTTCGCGTTTTCTTTGGTCCTGAATATCTTCCCACACTTCCGTGATCTCCTCGTCATCTCTGCCGGTTGCCTCAATTGCTTCGATGACCCCCGCCTTCCTTAGGTGCTTCCCACAATGAATCCCAATCTCCCCACATATCGCGTCCAGGTCCGTTCTGCGCAGCTTCCTCCAAGTCATGGCTACCCTATTTGCCGACAAGTTTCTCAAGGACAATCGTGCTGAAGCAAGGTTCTTCACGAACAGGCTTCAAACACGCTCGCTACCAGGGAGAACAAATCTAAGTTAAGCCTGGCAACACTCAAGGAGAAAAGGTCGCGCACTCACCAAGCCGGAGTCGAGCCGCCGCGCAGATCATCACGCCGCTGCCAGCCACTGTTGCGACTGGGGGTCGATTGCCTGTGGGATGTCTAGGCAACCATGAAGGCGGTGGAGTCCGGAGTGGGGTCGACGTTCAGGACCCTCGGGCGAAGAAAAAGACGAACTGTATTTACATGTTATATTACAAAAATATACAGGTTATTTACAGAGAGGTACAAGACTGGAGGATCTTCTCTCTCGGGATCCGAGTCGTCGTCTCCCTCGATGGGCCCCGTGGCCTCCGACGGAAACTTGCCTCCCCTGCCATAGGTTGAAGACAGGCAGGAGGAGGGGAAGGAGGCCCGCAGTCATCTGACGCTGGTTAGCCAATCAGTGCCTCTCCAAACTGCAGCACCTTGACTGCACGTGTGGTCCCCCGCTCTGGCCGGCTGCACGTCGTCGCCTCCTTTCCGCTTCCCGCGACGCTGGTTGCCCCAAGGTCATCAAGAGGGCTAATGGGGACGGACAATGTCCAGCACCGCCGCGGGAGTCTTCAACGGCAGGCCGAGGCGCCCCAACCCCAGGAAAACAAAGGGTGGCGCTGGCGGGCAGGTCGGCCTGAAGGTGCCGGCGAGGCCGCGCCGCAGCCGCGCCCCCCTGCTGGGGCAGCATCAGCCGGTGGAATCACGTCGGTGATCACCCCGAACACATTAGGCAGGTCGGACTGATGGCGCCGGTGAGGCCGCGCTGCAGCCGCATCAGCCGCGGGGACTTTGTGGAAGAACCACGATCACAACAGCGCTGACAGTTCGAGCTGTACGCGCGACCGAAAAGGTGCGTGTAGCGCCGACTTAAGTCGGCGACCAGGTGAAACCTGTGCAGTATACTGGCACAGCTGCCGTTTATTCTAGCCGGGAGCAAAAACTCGTAGTGTCTCGCATGAGGGACCTCAAGGAAGAGATGACGTCAATTCGTGGTTATAGTATTATAGAGGGCTTCCACAATATCTAAAGGACGAACCGAGAAATGTTGCCGGCCCTACAGGAGCGATCGTCTTCAACTTTCCTTTCCTCCTCGTCTCTCTCTCTCTCTCTTTTTTACCTTTCTCGGTATTTCTTCACCCTCAGCCACACTGCGTGTTTCCGGTGCGACTTTCAAACTAGTGTGGTCGCCAAAAGCGCCTCCGATTTCGGTTTGCTCTATAGTAGGCAGACTTCGAGGAAATACGACCTGCTGCCGAATCGTCCGTGGATCATGGCCACCCACGGAATCTCGGACCCTTGACAACATCCAAACACGACGGGCTCCCTCTGTTCAATGGGAGAAAGCGCGAATTTTCACGCAGCCGCTAATGCGCACATGTGATCTCTAGCGCGTCGGATAAATACTTCTGACGATATTAAGCACAAGCAACGCCTCTCAAGCAACAAGGCATCATTTTTCAAGCACATATAAAAAAATGTCGATTAATCGATTAAAACATCACAGCGAAGGCAATTAATCCATGAAAGGCTAAATCGACGAACGATTAACGATTAATCGAGTAAAAAATTTAATCGACCATCCCTAGTCAAACTAGTGCTAAAAGACAGCTGTACGCCCGTTTTCTGCAAGCATCGCCCGGTGCCATTCGCATTCAGGGACGCAGTAGCATTAGAGTTACATTCACTAGTGGAATCTGGAGGGCTGGTTCCAGTAAAACACAGTGAATGGGCAATGCCTCTAGTAGTGGTCCCCAAGGCCAACAACAAAGTGCGAATATGCGGAGACTACAAAGTGACTTTGAACCGTTGTCTGAGAACAGATTATTACCCTCTCCCAACATAGGAAGATACTTTCGTAGCGTTGCATGGATGCAAGTGTTTTGCTGTCCTTGACCTGTCGACGGCGTACCAACAATTGCAGCTTCATCCTGAGTCGCAACCCTTGGTGACTGTGAACCTAGGCCTTTTCCAATACACCCGTATGCCGTACGGTATAACAAGTGCTCCAAGCGGTAATGGATGACATGCTAAAGGGTTTGCACAGAGTGTCATGTTACCTTGATGATGTGTTAATAGCGGGTAAAACGATGGAAGAATGTTATGATAGGGTGCAAGCTGTGTTGACAAGGTTCAAGGAACGGGGGGTGAAGTTGCGGAAAGAAAAATGCAAGTTTTTTTAGAAGTCGGTGACGTATTTGGGTCACGTGATCGATGAAAGCGGTATCCGCCCTCAGATGACAAGGTGCGTGCTATCAAAGAAGCACCAACTCCAAAAAACAAGACTGAGCTGAGGGCTTACTCAGGCTTGTTAAATTTCTATGGGAAGTTCGTACCAAACATGCCGGCACAGCTTAAACCATTGCACGACTTGCTAGTTGAGAGTGCCAAGTGGAAATGGACGGAGGTCGCCGAAAAAACCTTCAAAGCATCCAAGAGCTGGTTGCTGAGTACGTCGGTACTCACCTCCTACTATGACCCTTCAAAGGAGCTAGGGCTCGTTTTCGACGCAACTGCGTATGGTCTAGGCGCAGTCCTTTTTCACAAGGTATACGCTCCGAAGAAAGGCCAATCGCTTTTGCCTCTAGAACTCTCACTAAAACTGAGCAGGCCCATATCGAAAAAGAAGCACTGGCTGTAGTGTACGGGCTAAAGAAGTTTCACAAGTACCTTTTTGGGCGAAAATTTGGAATATACTCTGATCATCAACCCTTGGCGGGATTATTGGGACAGGATATTCCTGCTATGTCGGCGGCACGCGTGCAGCGATGGGCCCTACAGATTCCTGCTTATAACTACAAATGGGTTTATCGCAAGTCACGGGATATCGGCAATGCAGACGCACTCTCACGCCTGCCGTTTAGGAGGAACTCGGATGACGTGTCGGAGTACATAGCTTTTTCTATGCTAGATGAGCTGCCACTCTCCACAGAACACATCAGAGGGGAAACGAGGAAAGACAGCCTGTTATCAAAACTGTTGTTTTATACACAAAACGGTCGGCCTTCAAAGGTGTCTGACGACGCACTGGCGCCCTATTTTGTGCGACGCAACGAGCTTTCTGTTGACAGAGAATGTGTCACTTGGGGAAATCGGGTGATAGTGCTATTGTCTCTCCGCGAAAAAGTGCTATCACTGTTGCATGAAGGCCATCCTGGAATGGCCCGTATGAAAATGCTGTCTAGAAGCCACGTGTGGTGGCCTCGTCTTACGCAGGATGTTGAGCAGAAAGTTAAAGAGTGTGTAACATGCCAGTTGACTCAAAATGCGGCGCCCAAAGTTCCGATGATGTCATGGGGAGTGGCGGGGCGCCGGTGGGAGCGTGTGCACTTAGATTTTGCTCATCGAGATCGGCAGTGGTTTCTAGTGCTTGTTGATTCCTACTCCAAGTGGGTTGAAGTGTTTTTGATGAGGTCAACTAGTAGCGAACACACAATGCAAAAATTGCGCACAGTATTTGCCGCGTACGGATTACCGGAAGAAGTGGTAACAGACAATGGTCCGCAATTTACCTCGGAACTTTTCGAGACGTTCATGAGGCGGGACGGCATCCGGCACACGAAATCGCCGCCTTATCACCCGGCATCGAACGGCAGCGCGGAACATTGGGTACAGACATTGAAAAAAATCTTAAGCAGGTCATGGATGAGCAGAGGAATGGGCAGATGAAATCTCTCCAGTACCGGATCGACCAGTTCCTATTCAATTATAGGAACACGCCAACGGGGACTACCGAAGAGACGCCTGCCCACCTGTTCTTATTGTGGAAACCTAGAACCAGATTGAGCCTTCTCCATCCAGATATCGAGCAAAGGATGAAAGAAAAACTGCAGTGAACAAGGCAGTCGGCCAATCGGGGAAGGGGAGCTTGGAGAGACTTCGAGGAAGGGGAAGACGCCCTCGTGCAAGGACTACGCCCCGGGGAAGGAAAGTGGTTGAGCGGTAAGGTAAACAAACGGGTGAGTTTAAGCACTTACGTGATAGGGATAGGGAACGAGGAGCCGGCACCCGCCATCGGTGCAGGTGCCGGCTGCAAACCACGAATTCCCAGCATGTAGCCAAGACGTTGGGTCTCGCAGGTCTTTAGGTTCCCCTATACCCATCGATGGTGGACGAGAGACGTCGGACGCCGAGAAAGTCGATGAGCAGGCAGACGATGCCAGCAAAGAACCGGGCCACCTACCGGACACTTCATCTGCTGGCGGGGACTGCGGCGGCGGCGAGCCTCAACTTTCCCAACCGGAACTTCGACGCAGCACCCGACAAAGACGACCGCCTGACCGTTACTAAAAACACTTGGGGGGGGGGGGAAGGGAGTGTTGTGCTATTCCAACTAAGATAGAACGTGTGTTAGTCGTGTTCTGACGTCACTCTGTGCTTTGCGTGTCATACCTAAGATGCACGTGTTAGTGGTTGGCTCTCTGACGTCAGTGTTAGTTCTGTTAGCTTATAAGACCGCCGCGTGTGCGCGTTGCGGGTCATTCCGTTGTATTGCAAGTTGCAATAAACATGTGTGTTGGCTAGTAGGTTCCCGGTACTGAATCTACTACAGATAGATAGATAGATAGATAGATAGATAGATAGATAGATAGATAGATAGATAGATAGATAGATAGATAGATAGATAGATAGATAGATAGATAGATAGGTGAAGTCAAAGTAACTATGTTCACCAAGAAATGCCTCGCATTTAAAAATTCATGTGGTCACAACTCATGGCCTTATCTAGCACGTAAACAGTTGAGTACAATGATGTAGGTATGCCCATTATTGTGTCGCGAGGTAACGTCGCGTTTCGCCCCCAAACGTGCAGGTTGTTTTGTCTTTGAAGGTGTCCGAAGCGTCGCTTCAAGACACTCAAAGAAGGACGAAGCCGTTTGCACACCATATTTCATATGCAGACTATAAACGCACAACACAAGGACACACAGTAAGACACATCCTATATAGATTCTCAACTTAAAGGGTTAACAGGATTGCATAGAACGGCTTAAGTTAAATGAAGTCGTAATTAAATATCCAGTTCCTAATTAAAGCCGAATCACAGAGCGAGGAGACGAGATGGCAGGAGCGCTCGTTTCACCTAAAGTCCCTAGATATTTTTTTCCGTTTTTTAAGTAGCGACAACTACCTCCACTCCCGGCGCCGTCTCGCTCAAAGCCCGCGTCGGCAGCCATGTTCTTCCTAAACAAGTGGTATAGTGCCTAGGCACTGTACAAGTGGAGCACAGCACGCGCGCGCACATAGCGTCCGGCCGTCAACATACGCGTTCCTATAAAATATCATAGTGGACGTGCCATATGTAAGGAAACGCCTACTAAAACGCGCAACTTTCTTTTACGTTCTCTCGCTGCAGCATTCAAGTAACAGCTTTAGGAAGAACATGGCTACCAAAAGCAACGCCGACCAATCAGATGCTCCAGCGGCATATCAAAGGTTATCAAAGGTTATCGCTACTTGAAAAAATGGAAAAAAAATTACAGCATATCCACGGAGTGAATGATGATGAGTGGGCGAAGCTCGGGAGGTTCATCGTAGATCGTGCCGAGTTCCGGATTAATTTAGTTAACGCGCAAGCTACGAATCCTCATGGGTCAACTATGCACAAGTGAAATCTCCCACCGGCACTTCATTGCAAGTCAAGATCCAGCGCCTATATATATATATATATATATATATATATATATATATATATATATATATATATATATATTGTAAAGGGCGTTTATTGAAGGCTGGCGTCAGACCCGACCCCCGACCGGTAGCTTGTTCAACGGCTGAAAGCACGAGCCCCGAGAGCGAGCGGCGAGCACGAGCAGTGCGCGTTAGATCCAGACCCACTAGATCACACCGGAGAGCGTACCCCACTATAGGGTTGGTTACTTTTCGCTACAATTACCCCCGGGATACAAAGGGAGCCGTCCGGCGACCTAGCAGTTCGTTACTATGAGTGGATCATAGTACGGCTTGAGGCGCTCGACGTTGACAATGTCGCGTCCACGACGGCGCATGTCCGAAGACGGGTCGACGGGTTCAATCACGTAGTTGACAGGTGATGCGCGTTCAACAACTCGATAGGGGCCTTCATACTTTGGCAGTAACTTTGAGGAGAGGCCAGGCGCAGCGGTAGGAATGGAGAGCCACACCAGCGCTCCAGGGAGGAAGGTGGGTGCAGAGGTAGGGTCGCCGCGAATGCTCTTCTGACGCTCTTGGTCGCTGGACGTAAAGGCCCGTGCGAGGTCGCGGCACTCCTCGGCGTACCTCACTGTGTCAGATATGGGCGCATACTCAGAAGTATGTGGGCGGTACGGTAGAATTGTGTCCATAGTGTGCGACGGGTGCCGACCGTACAGTAGAAAATAGGGTGAAAAGCCCGTGGTGCTCTGCGTAGCGGTGTTGTACGCGTAGGTCACAAATGGTAGAATGATGTCCCAATTCGTGTGGTTCGAGGCGACGTACATTGAAAGCATGTCGCCGAGCGTGCGGTTGAAGCGCTCCGTAAGCCCATTGGTTTGAGGGTGATACGCCGTAGTCGTACGGTGAACCACGTGGCACTCTTTAAGAATAGCTTCAACGACTTCAGAAAGGAAGACACGACCGCGATCACTGAGTAGCTCCTGGGGTGGCCCGTGACGTAAGATGAACCGATGAAGCAAGAAGGAGGCAACGTCGCGCGCTGTAGCTGCCGGGAGCGCAGCAGTTTCAGCGTATCGCGTGAGGTGGTCAACTGCCACAATAACCCAGCGCTTTCCAGCAGCTGTCATGGGAAGGGGCCCGTACAAATCAATGCCGACCCGCCCAAAGGGCCTGCTAGGACAAGGTAAAGGCTGCAGACCCGGCGGCGAAAGGCGAGGTGGAGATTTCCGGCGCTGGCAATCGGGGCAAGAGCGCACGAACTTCTGAATGTAGCGGTACATTCCACGCCAGTAGTACCGCTGTTGAAGGCGTTGGTAGGTCTTGAATGTGCCGGAGTGTGCGCACTGTGGATCGGTGTGGAAAGCCGTGCATATTTCGGAACGCAGGCTGCGAGGTACTACTAATAGCCACTGGCGGCCGTCGGGGCTGTAATTGCGGCGGTGGAGGAGGTCGTCGCGAATGGCGAAATCTTGAGCTTTACGGCGCTTAGCGCGAGTGGTTGGTGTCGATGGATCAGACAGCAAGCCTATTATCGAGGCAATCCACGGGTCCTTGCGCTGCTCGGCGGCGATGGTGTCAAGGTCAATAGATGAAACAGTAACCTCGGATACTGAGCAGCGAGCATTGTCGTCAGCCAAGGGAGAGCGCGAGAGGGCATCGGCGTCCGAATGTTGTCGTCCACTGCGGTACAGCACGCGGATATCGTAGTCCTGTAGGCGAAGTGCCCAACGTGCAAGACGGCCGGAGGGATCCTTTAATGACGACAGCCAACAAAGGGCGTGGTGGTCCGTGACGACATCAAATGGGCGACCATACAGGTAAGGTCGGAACTTTGCAAGAGCCCATATGATTGCCAGGCATTCTTTTTCTGTGACGCTGTAATTGGTCTCGGCTTTAGTAAGCGTACGACTTGCGTAGGCCACAACATATTCAGGGAACCCTGGTTTGCGCTGCGCAAGGACAGAGGACAGCGCCGAGGCCCACACCGCTAGCGTCCGTGTGTACCTCTGTAGGAGCCGTGGGATCGTAGTGGCGCAGTATGGGCGGAGACGTCAACAAACGACGGAGCTTTAGGAACGCGTCGTCGCATTCTGACGACCACGAGTCGAGGGGCCCGTTACTTCCGAGGAGCTTCGTTAGCGGCGATATGATGACGGCGAAATTCCGAATGAAGCGTCGAAAGTAGGGGCACAGCCCTACGAAGCTGCGCAGTTCTTTGACAGACGTCGGTTTGGGGAACTCGGCCACAGCCCGAAGCTTGGCTGGATCGGGGAGAATTCCGTCCTTGGACACGACGTAGCCTAGTATTGTTAGCTGCCGTGCCGCAAATCGGCATTTCTTTAAATTAAGTTGTAGGTCGGCGTCCCTCAAACGCGTCAAAACATGTCGCAAGCGTTGGAGATGCGTAGCGAAGTCCGGAGCGAAGACGACGACGTCGTCGAGGTAGCACAAGCATGTGTGCCATTTCAAGTTTCGCAGAATGGTGTCCATCATGCGCTCAAAGGTAGCGGGCGCATTACACAGTCCAAACGGCATGACGTTGAATTCGTACAAGCCGTCGGGCGTGACAAAGGCTGTCTTCGGTCGAGCGTCGTCAGCCATCGGTACTTGCCAGTATCCTCACCGCAAATCGAGGGATGAAAAGAATTCTGCTCCTTGCAGGCTGTCAATCGCATCGTCAATTCGTGGTAGTGGATAGACGTCCTTACGAGTGATCTTGTTGAGCCGCCGGTAGTCCACACAGAACCGTATAGAACCGTCCTTCTTCGCAACGAGAACGACAGGAGACGCCCAGGGGCTGTCCGAAGGTCGAATAACGTCGCGTCGAAGCATGTCGTCGACTTGCTCATTGATTACTCGACGTTCTGCGGGAGATACGCGGTATGGACGCTGACGCAGTGGCGGGTGGCTGCCAGTGTCGATGCGGTGCGTGACAGTGGACGTGCGGCCGAGAGAAGCTTGTGCAACATCGAAAGAAGAACGAAATTCTTCTAGCAGGCCCAGAAGCTGGGAACGTTGGGCCGGCGTAAGATCTTCAGCAATGGATGACCCAAATACATCAACGGGTGACGAATCAGAAGTCGAAACAGCACTGAGCGCGCTCGAACTGGTACTGTCCACGTCGTCGGGCGCGTCGATAACTTGTGTGTCTTCCAGGGGTTCCACTCTGCCGAGACATTCCTCTCGTATCAGCACAACTATGTACGGGGATGGGTTGGTTACAAAAATCGCGGCGTTGCCCTGAGTGAGCTGCACGATCGCAAAAGGCACCAGCAAGCCTTTCCTAGTGGAGACGCGCTCAGATGGCGAAAAGAGTGCAACGGTGTCGGCGAGATCGGCGCAGTAGACCGACACAGCCGTTGTCGAGTTAGGAGGCACTCTGGTGTCGTCTCGGACGAGTAGCTTGTACGAAGCCGATGGTTCACTTGCCGGCGTGAAGTCTGAAAACGGCGAGAGTTCTAGCTCGGCAGGTGCGCAATGAATGATGGCGTCGTGGCACGAAAGAAAATCCCATCCCAGGATGATGTCGTGAGAGCATGGAGAAATTATGATGAATTTGATAGCGTACAGAATGTCCTGAATGACGACGCGGGCTGTACATACTGCTGTAGGGCGAATAGTTTGGGCGCTAGCTGTACGGAGGGAGAGCCCAGAAAGTGGCGTCGTCACTTTTCGTAGTAAGCGGCTAAGTCTTGCGTCCATGACTGATACGGCGGCTCCAGTGTCTACAAGGGCTGATGCACGAACACCGTCGACAAACACGTCTATTACGTTCGATGGGCTGCGCTGAGGGCTTTCACAGTTCGATGGCGTCGCAGCCCTTGCCTCATGGACTGCGACGACTAGTTTTCCTGGTCACGGGCGACCACACGTGGCCGCATAGGTGACAAGGAGCGGCGTCGTGGAGACGGTGACCGGCGGGTAGACGGAGCAGCTCGCAAAGGAGGTGACATAGGCGGAGGTGGGTCGTAATACGGGCGGCTGGACCGGCTGGCGACGGGTGATGCGACTCGAGGCGGCTGCACGTGATCGCAATAACGTGCGACGTGTCCGGCGTAACCACACGCAAAGCAGATGGGACGGTTGTCGGGGGTGCGCCATCGGTTCGCTGGGGCAGGTGCCACCCATGTCGCAGGACGAGACGGACGGGACGGCTGCTGATACGACGGCGTGCTGGACTGCAGCCGGGCCCTAGGAACGACTTCGGCGTACGGAGGCGGCACACCCAGTTCGAAAGACTGAGGTCTAGCGACAACTTGGGCGTAGCTAAGTGGGACTGCCGCAGGAATCGGTTGGGGCGGCGTGGCTACAACTGGAGCATGACTCAGTGGTGCAGGGGCCGGAGGGTATTGGTGGTATTCAGGCATGACCCCTGCGATTTCCTGCTCAATCTCTCGGCGGAGGGGAGGCAGAAGTGTGGTCGACGGCTGTTGAACATGCTGCGGTTGAGCAAAGGGCAGCAGAGAGAACTGGCGTGCAACTTATTCGCGCACGAATGCCTTGACTTCCGCGAGCAATTGGGAATGGTCAGAAGTGGCCGACAAGCCAGCGAGATCGGCGTCGCGTGATGAAGGGCGACGGGTCATCAACCGCTGTCGACGCAGCTCCTCGTAACTCTGGCATAGCGTTATGACCTCGGCCACAGTGCGAGGGTTTTTGGCGAGCAGCATGGTAAAGGCGTCATCGTCGATACCTTTCATGATGTTCTTTATCTTTTCAGACTCCAACATGGTCGCGTTGGCCTTCTTGCACAAGTCGAGGATATCTTCTATATAACTCGTGAAGGACTCACCGGCCTGCTGAGATCGTTCGCGTAAGCGCTGCTCTGCTTGCAGCTTACGAACGGCGGGGCGACCGAACACGTCGACAATGGCGGTCTTGAAGTCGGACCACGTCAGGAAATCTGATGCGTGGTTGTTATACCACAGACTCGCCACACCCGCGAGGTAGAATATCAAGTTGCTCAGCTTTCCTGCCTCGTCCCACCTATTGGGCACGCTCACACGCTCATAAATCGTGAGCCAGTCCTCCACGTCGGTCCCATCTGCGCCAGTGAAGACAGGTGGGTCTCGGACACGAGGGACACCGGGACATGCGGTCGGTGCGGGGGGAGGCGTTTGCTGGGTGGCGTCCTGAGGCATGGTAGACGGCACTGCACGGGAGCGAAGTTCCAGGGGCATAGAAAGAGGCCGAAGTTGTTGTGAGGGTACCCAGACACTCTCCACCAATTGTAAAGGGCGTTTATTGAAGGCTGGCGTCAGACCCGACCGGTAGCTTGTTCAACGGCTGAAAGCACGAGCCCCGAGAGCGAGCGGCGAGCACGAGCAGTGCGCGTTAGATCCAGACCCACTAGATCACACCGGAGAGCGTACCCCACTATAGGGTTGGTTACTTTTCGCTACAATATATATTATATATATATATATATATATATGGGTTGCCGGTGAACGCTTCTCCAACGCGAGCAGTCGGTATTTCTCAATCAAGAAACTTGCTAGGAGACGCTGCCTGCGCCAACGTTGCCCCTCGCGGGTGAGGGCGCGTTCTCCGTCTTTGCGAGCTGGTACAGCGTTTCTCTAAGAAAGCGTTTCCATAGCCAACGCGCCTTTCGCTCTCTCTCTGTCTCTCTCTCTCTCTGACAAGACAGCAGAGGCACGCGCCGGGAGAGAGAGAGCCTCTCTCTCTCCCGGTTCGTGCGAGGCACGAGAGAGAGGCACGTGCCGGGAGGCACGTGTCGGGAGGCAAGCGGGTTACGCCTGACGACTGATGCTTGAAGACTGACGCCTGACGCGGGACAAGGTTAGACTAAGAGGAGCTTCGCCCCTAAAATGTCTGGGGACTTTACTCTCACCAGCATCCGGATACAAGTGTTGACAAGGAGCGTGGCAGGAACGCCACAACAGTCGGCGGCCAGAAGCACGAGGGCCGATGGTAGCTCGGGCAGCCTTCCAGGCTGCAAGGAAGATGGTGCGCCGGCGTTGAAGTAGCGTCCCGGCCGGACAGCCACGCTTGAACTCGCGCCCGAAGCTGGACAGCTCAAGCCTTTCCACAGGCACGGGAACGTCTTGCAATGGCAGCAGGTTGCGGAGACTCGGTCTTGATCAGATGGCTGTCTCCAGGTCTCGCAGGCCTCAGGCGGGCACCGTAGCTCGGGTCCGTAACCCGACAGCTCAGTAGCGTGGCCGGTCCTCTCCGCTGGTCTCTCTGGTCTCACCCAGGGGGGCGATCGGAGATCGGCTGTTCTCTCGAGAACGCTTTCCGAACACTGACGTCAAAAGGTGGGTGGCCCGAGATAGCTTTGAGCAATGCTTTGATAATGGGAGAAGCGCGGCCGTCGGTGCCAATGGGGAAGCGGCGCGCTCCTCGGATGATGACGTACTCCGTTTGTCGTCTGCTTCTGAAAGTCAAGATGTTTCTCCCGAGAAATTAAGGAAGCTGCTCCTTTTAAAAACGGTGCTTTCTTCTTCTCAGACGTAAACACGCTCTTAAGCATCAATATATTTCTCTGCAGGTTCGCTAAGCGGTGTCGCGGGCGCGAAAAACAAGAAGCATACGCGTAAGTGGCGTAATATCTAAATTTCGTGTTATCGTCTGCTGCTGCCACGTCCTCGTAAAAAATTACAGCATATCCACGGAGTGAATGATGATGAGTGGGCGAAGCTCGGGATGTGCATCGTAGATCGTGCCGAGTTCCGGATTAATTTAGTTAACGCGCATGCTACCAATCCTCACGGTTCAACTATGCACAATGCACAAGTGAAATCTCCCACCGGCACTTCATTGCAAGTCAAGATCCAGTGTATATATATATATATATATATATATATATATATATATATATATATATATATATATATATATATATATATATATATATATATATATATATATATGAAGAAGGAGGTGTCCTTGGATCCAGCAGAATCAAAACACTTCGAAGCGGAGGACGTGCGAAACGAAAACTTTTTATTTTTCCAACGTTTCAGCCGGGGACCGGCCTTCATCAGGGAAAACAGAATACATAAATGCGCTCTTCTTTAAGTACACAATGATATAAGGGGCCCCTAGCACGTACTCTATCACTATCACACAGTAATCAATGTAGTAGGGCAAATCATGCACGGTGCGAACAGGTCACTGCAAAAGCGCGTAGTCACATCTGATGCATTATCACTATCACACAGTAATCAATAGGGCAAATCATGCACGGTGCGCACAGGTCACTGCAAAAGCGCCTAAATACATCTGACAGAGCCGGCGTTTCCATGAAGCATATCGCGTGAATAGTAGTGTAAAATCGTGACATGGCCGACAAACAGACGACGAAATCCAATTTTTCAGCAAAGAAACAAATTTTATAGCAAATAGACAATAGTGAATTTCAACGGACGCTTCAATGTTACCATTCGAAAGGGTGCGAAGATCGGCAACCGAAAGTAGGGGAAAGATATTCAATGAAAGAGTGTGGCAAGAAATTGCGCGTACATGGTTATGATTAGGCTGCGGTCTTACTAGAGCTATTTCCGCGCCGAAAGAAACGATAGCTTGCCTACATTTTCATTTATACCAGATGAAACCGCGTTAAACTTGTGTATGAGGAATGACTCGCGGATTTCTCTATCATGGTGCGAAATGAAACCTGATTCCAGTATAGTGGCTGTTAGTTTATCGAAGGAGTGACCAGGAATACTGACATGCTTTGATAGAGGGAGATTAGGTAGGTTTGTGGCATGCGACTTGTGGTTGTTGAACCGTAATCTAAAGGCGTTCTCGGTTTGGCCGATATATTGGAGTTTGCAAATGGAGCATTCAAGCATGTACACAACGTTGCACGTGCCACAGTCGAAATCACCTTTTATTTTTAAATGAAAGTTGGAAGCTGTGCTCTTGACATAAGTCGTCCTGGCCATGTGGTTGCATACCTTGCAACGGGGCTTGTTGCAAGGATGGCAGCCAGAATAAGTTGCAGGGGCCATTTTTGAAGAAGTTAATAAGTCGCGTAAGTTTTTTGATCTACGATATACGGCACGTGGGGGATCAAGGAAGATGCTTTTGAGGCGATCACTTTGCATTAATAAATTGTGATGTTTTTTAAGAATGCTATTGATGTTTGGGGCTGATGCGGAGTGTGTCAAAACGAGGTTTGTGTTTGAATGGGCAACGTTCTTCTTTCGCATAAGAAGTTCCCTGCGGTCAATACCACTAGCTCGTTTAATGGCATCATCCACGATTTCAGGTGGGTATTTTTGTTTCTTTAGGGCCTCCGAAAGTTTGGTGCAGTTTTCGGTGAAGTCGGAATCTGTGGAACAGATCTTTTTGAAACGTAGCGCTTGACCGTATGGGATCGCCGTTTTGCAGTGCTTTGGATGAGAGCTTTGGAAATGAAGATAGGATTGGCTATCCGTAGGCTTCCTAAAGAGCTTAGTCGTGAGTTTATTGGCACGTATGGTGACCGTGACGTCAAGAAAACTGATTGACGTGCTTGAGTATGATTTTGAGAAGGAGATGGCTGGGTGAGCATTATTGAAGTCTGCAATGAATGACAGAAGATCGGCCTCCCCGTGGTGCCAGATCAGGAAGACATCGTCAATATAACGCCTATAATAAAATGGTTTGAGCACGCAAGTATCCAGAAATTTGTCCTCGAGTTGGCCCATAAATATGTTTGCATAGCTTGGTCCTATTTTCGTACCCATAGAAGTCCCACTGACCTGCACATAATGTGTTCCATCAAATTCAAAGTTGTTTAACGTCAAGATTAGTTCCAGTAACAGCGCCAGTGTTTCGCTATCTACTGTTTTGTTGGAAACCTTATCTTCATAAGCATGTAATACTGCTTGGATGCCATCCGTATGTGGAATGTTGGTGTAAAGCGAGGCCACGTCTAGTGTTACAAGTAATGAACCGGATGGTACGTCCAGGTTAATGATATCGAGCAAGAAGTGGTTTGTGTCTTTGAGGTATGAGTTGAAAGTTGGCGGAATATCTTTAATAAGATTATCGACGAAGCTGGAAAGTGGTTCAGTGACGGTGCCGATAGCAGACACAATAGGACGGCCCGGATTATTCGGTTTATGGATTTTTGGCAAGATGTAAAATCGTCCCGGTATGGGGCTGAGGGGAATTAACGACCGTCTTGCCTTCCCACCGATTTTGTCAGCCTTGACGAGATCATTTATACTATTCCAAACAATTTCCTTGAACCGCTCCGTCGGATCGTTATCAAGGCGCCTGTAGAAATGCTCGTCATTTAGCTGTCTCTGAACCTCGGTAGCATAAGCCAACTTATTCATCACCACTACAGCTCCACCTTTATCTGCCGGCTTGATAATTATGTCCTTGCGGCCTTGTAATGTACGGAGCGCTTCCTTTTCAGAAATAGACAGATTATGTCGAAATGACGTACGATTCTTGTAGGCCTCTAGGATGTCACCTTGTACTACTGATATGTATAGATCTGTATAGAACTTGTCACGTTGTGCTGGAGGCGTCCAGTGCTCGCGAGATTGCCATTTAGAGGAAGCTGGCCGTTCATGAAAGAATTCTCTTAGCCGTAGGTTTCGCGCAAAATTGTCTAAATCCTTAACTAGCTGAAACTCATTATAACCACCGGTTGTGGGACAGAAGTTTAAACCTCGAGCGAGGACCGCTACTTCAGACTTAGACAGAACGACATCAGATATGTTGACGATGTTAGTGGACTGATGTATTTGTGTATTGTTAGAAGCCGGTGTCTCCTGTGCAGCAGGGTGGCTATTGTACGCAACCCCTGTCTCAGGAAGAACTCTTGCGGCGCCAATATCGACGACGTACGTACGTTATTGGACTTCGTGCCACCATCAACAACGACCCTAATCCTCAGCGTTGGGACTAACGACCTCGTCCGCAACACTGGTCCTGTGACTTTTGACAAATACAGAAACGTGCTGAACTTCATTCTTTCGCAACGTCCTGAGATACACCGGATACATGCAGCCCTGGTTCTTCCCCGTAGTACAAATCGTCGCCGAGGTGGCCGCAACACAGCGATTGTACAGCACTGCAACCGTGAAGCATGTGACTTCAATCGCCGCCTACGAGATTTCTGCCGCCATTCCCGCCGTGTGTTTTTTCTGGACCATGGTTTCGAGTGGTTCCCATCTGCTCGTGTCCTCGCTGCTGACGGAGTTCATCCCAGCTTTGAGGGCGTCGCTCTGATAGCGAGCCACATCCGACAACTCTGTCTCCGCTACACGAGGAACGTCCCATCTTGCTCGTGGCTGGACCATGGAACCAGCCGTCCTCGGAAGCAAAGGTCTCCTGATCGTGTGTCGTCAGCGCTGAACCAACAACTGGGCGAACCCTCGGGCGGTCAACGGTGCAGCGGGTCTCCGAACCAAGCACCGCTCCACTGCGTACCGTCCTCACAGAGGCAACACCCAAGTGAGCCCTCCTTCAATGGACAACTGAACAGTTCTTCAAGGTCACCGCCTTCCACAAAGTCGTCTCTCGCACAGGAGCAACCCTACGGTGATCCTGCCAGCGGACGTCGTACGGGAGACCTCCAGGCTGTTCAAACCACCACTTCCAGACGCCGGGCGCAGCCATCACAAAAAAGGTCTGACAGTCCTCCTGTTTCGCACCCATACGAACTTAGAAGCTCCAATTCTTCCAAGTTCTCTAAGAATTGACTAGCATCTCAACCGACAGATGTTTCAAACTATTCGCGTTTTTGCAAAATTAGGAAAGTGATCGAAAAACGCATCCGTCACGATCTCCACGCGTGCACGCTTAGCACCTATGTAACTGCTTCGATAGTTCCTAAGGGGCTTCAACTTTTTTTGAAACCAGCCACTTCCCAACTGTCGGGTCCCAACAGCGACAAGTGGAATGCAATCTTAAAAAATGCTTCGTTAGATCTAACACGTGTCGTTATCGACCATTACAAAACGTCTACCAAAGCATTGATTAACACTGAACGACAGCTCCGCGCGACGCACTCCATGGGCCCTTCAGAAGTGAGTGCCCTCAATGAATACGAACGAAACAAAAAAGCTGCAATCCACTCAAAAAAGTCCAAAAAGCTGCTCCGGGATAGAGTTCTTCCTGAGACAGGGGTTGCGTACAATAGCCACCCTGCTGCACAGGAGACACCGGCTTCTAACAATACACAAATACATCAGTCCACTAACATCGTCAACATATCTGATGTCGTTCTGTCTAAGTCTGAAGTAGCGGTCCTCGCTCGAGGTTTAAACTTCTGTCCCACAACCGGTGGTTATAATGAGTTTCAGCTAGTTAAGGATTTAGACAATTTTGCGCGAAACCTACGGCTAAGAGAATTCTTTCATGAACGGCCAGCTTCCTCTAAATGGCAATCTCGCGAGCACTGGACGCCTCCAGCACAACGTGACAAGTTCTATACAGATCTATACATATCAGTAGTACAAGGTGACATCCTAGAGGCCTACAAGAATAGTACGTCATTTCGACATAATCTGTCTATTTCTGAAAAGGAAGCGCTCCGTACATTACAAGGCCGCAAGGACATAATTATCAAGCCGGCAGATAAAGGTGGAGCTGTAGTGGTGATGAATAAGTTGGCTTATGCTACCGAGGTTCAGAGACAGCTAAATGACGAGCATTTCTACAGGCGCCTTGATAACGATCCGACGGAGCGGTTCAAGGAAATAGTTTGGAATAGTATAAATGATCTCGTCAAGGCTGACAAAATCGGTGGGAAGGCAAGACGGTCGTTAATTCCCCTCAGCCCCATACCGGGACGATTTTACATCTTGCCAAAAATCCATAAACCGAATAATCCGGGCCGTCCTATTGTGTCTGCTATCGGCACCGTCACTGAACCACTTTCCAGCTTCGTCGATAATCTTATTAAAGATATTCCGCCAACTTTCAACTCATACCTCAAAGACACAAACCACTTCTTGCTCGATATCATTAACCTGGACGTACCATCCGGTTCATTACTTGTAACACTAGACGTGGCCTCGCTTTACACCAACATTCCACATACGGATGGCATCCAAGCAGTATTACATGCTTATGAAGATAAGGTTTCCAACAAAACAGTAGATAGCGAAACACTGGCGCTGTTACTGGAACTAATCTTGACGTTAAACAACTTTGAATTTGATGGAACACATTATGTGCAGGTCAGTGGGACTTCTATGGGTACGAAAATAGGACCAAGCTATGCAAACATATTTATGGGCCAACTCGAGGACAAATTTCTGGATACTTGCGTGCTCAAACCATTTTATTATAGGCGTTATATTGACGATGTCTTCCTGATCTGGCACCACGGGGAGGCGGATCTTCTGTCATTCATTGCAGACTTCAATAATGCTCACCCAGCCATCTCCTTCTCAAAATCATACTCAAGCACATCAATCAGTTTTCTTGACGTCACGGTCACCATACGTGCCAATAAACTCACGACTAAGCTCTTTAGGAAGCCTACGGATAGCCAATCCTATCTTCATTTCCAAAGCTCTCATCCAAAGCACTGCAAAACGGCGATCCCATACGGTCAAGCGCTACGTTTCAAAAAGATCTGTTCCACAGATTCCGACTTCACCGAAAACTGCACCAAACTTTCGGAGGCCCTAAAGAAACAAAAATACCCACCTGAAATCGTGGATGATGCCATTAAACGAGCTAGTGGTATTGACCGCAGGGAACTTCTTATGCGAAAGAAGAACGTTGCCCATTCAAACACAAACCTCGTTTTGACACACTCCGCATCAGCCCCAAACATCAATAGCATTCTTAAAAAACATCACAATTTATTAATGCAAAGTGATCGCCTCAAAAGCATCTTCCTTGATCCCCCACGTGCCGTATATCGTAGATCAAAAAACTTACGCGACTTATTAACTTCTTCAAAAATGGCCCCTGCAACTTATTCTGGCTGCCATCCTTGCAACAAGCCCCGTTGCAAGGTATGCAACCACATGGCCAGGACGACTTATGTCAAGAGCACAGCTTCCAACTTTCATTTAAAAATAAAAGGTGATTTCGACTGTGGCACGTGCAACGTTGTGTACATGCTTGAATGCTCCATTTGCAAACTCCAATATATCGGCCAAACCGAGAACGCCTTTAGATTACGGTTCAACAACCACAAGTCGCATGCCACAAACCTACCTAATCTCCCTCTATCAAAGCATGTCAGTATTCCTGGTCACTCCTTCGATAAACTAACAGCCACTATACTGGAATCAGGTTTCATTTCGCACCATGATAGAGAAATCCGCGAGTCATTCCTCATACACAAGTTTAACGCGGTTTCATCTGGTATAAATGAAAATGTAGGCAAGCTATCGTTTCTTTCGGCGCGGAAATAGCTCTAGTAAGACCGCAGCCTAATCATAACCATGTACGCGCAATTTCTTGCCACACTCTTTCATTGAATATCTTTCCCCTACTTTCGGTTGCCGATCTTCGCACCCTTTCGAATGGTAACATTGAAGCGTCCGTTGAAATTCACTATTGTCTATTTGCTATAAAATTTGTTTCTTTGCTGAAAAATTGGATTTCGTCGTCTGTTTGTCGGCCATGTCACGATTTTACACTACTATTCACGCGATATGCTTCATGGAAACGCCGGCTCTGTCAGATGTATTTAGGCGCTTTTGCAGTGACCTGTGCGCACCGTGCATGATTTGCCCTATTGATTACTGTGTGATAGTGATAATGCATCAGATGTGACTACGCGCTTTTGCAGTGGCCTGTTCGCACCGTGCATGATTTGCCCTACTACATTGATTACTGTGTGATAGTGATAGAGTACGTGCTAGGGGCCCCTTATATCATTGTGTACTTAAAGAAGAGCGCATTTATGTATTCTGTTTTCCCTGATGAAGGCCGGTCCCCGGCTGAAACGTTGGAAAAATAAAAAGTTTTCGTTTCGCACGTCCTCCGCTTCGAAGTGTTTTTATATATATATATATATATGGGTTTTGCCGGTGAACGCTTCTCCAACGCGAGCAGTCGGTATTTCTCAATCAAGAAACTCGCTAGGAGACGCTGCCTGCGCCAACGTTGTCTCTCGCGTTTGCCGGGGCAGTGTCGAGTTTGCCGGGGAGCGCGTGGCTCCCGGCGCACGCGGCGAGGGCGAGCGCCAGGTGCCACGCGCTCGCCCTCGGCGCGTGCGTGCGCTCCAGCAGGCACGCGCCGGTGGCTACCTACTACTAACTACTACTACTACTACTACATACATCGGGGACGCACGAAATGGCTGCTAATGGGGAATGAGAGACAGAAGAATTCGGCTTTTAGTTAACGCGCACGCTGCGAATTTTTTATTGTTCAACAACGCACAGGAGAAATCTCCCACCGGCACCACCTTGGAGGTCAAAGCGTAAGACTGGTTACGCACTACTACGACTACGACGAGGGACGAACGGGTGCCGCTTTAAGGAGCTTCGCCCCTAAAGGTGGATTCACACGAGGGAACGGAGGAGGGATTTTCGCAGCGGACGGCGCATCACGTGACGCGCGCGTCATGGAAACTCGCCGCCCTCGCTTCGTCCGGTCTACTCCGCTCGCGGCACGGATGGAAATGTGTCGCCGCTATTTCCATCCGCCCGTTTGACGGTCGTCTGCTCTCGATCGAGAGGATTCAGCGTTAAATCTGTCAACATTGCTCGGGTTGGCGTGGCTAGGAAGCAGGCTGCCGGCTCAAAGTCGCGTGTTTTTGTTTTGCGACAACGACGGAATAAGTTTTGTTGTGCGACATTGGAATATGCGAGTGGTTTTCCCGGCCGGAACCGAGACAAGCGTTGCATAAGCGTTGGAGTCGAGAGTATGCACGAGGATTGCGCGAGCCGCGCTCCGGCTGTGTGCATGCGACGTATCCGCGGCTGCGCCGGATGGAACTGATCACGTGACTATTCGGTCCGCGGAGAAGCGGGATTTTGCCCTCGCGTGTGAATCGGCCTTAAAAAACGTGCATCTCGGCCCGCGGGTGCTCAGAGGCAGAGGGAGCTCCTTCTCAAATTTTAGATGCGAAGCAGCTCTTTGACTAGCCTGTATAACGCTGTCCCTCCCACAAATTCGCTGTCCCTCCGTACCACAATCATCATCATCATCCTCCTCCGCACAAGCGCGAGGCAACGCGCTTCCCTCGGCGCAGGTGTTGGAGCGGTGCCAAGTAGGTCACCCTGCCCTCGCACGCTGCCCTCGCAGGTGCGCGCGTACGTCACTCTCTCCCTCACCCGCCTGAGCGCCCGCAGCTGCCGGCTCCAACGCCCGCTCGCCTCCCGTGTCTGCGTTTCAAACAAACGTTTACACCAGTAAATGCTACACCGAGTTTCGCTTCAAACTGTTCTTCCAGCACCCGCGTTAACGCCGTTCAACCCGTGACGCCACCCGTGCGCAGCGCTGCTGCTTCGCATCCCGTCAGGGTTCCCTCCGGGGAGGTGGTCCAATTTGGCAGGGTTAGCAGATTGGGCTATCAATAGACAAATTGGGCTACTTTTTGTTCGAGTTTGCGCCGAATTTTTCTCTTTGGCTGTGTGGCTATCTTTGGGCTACATTTCTATCGTCTGGGCAAGAATTCCAAAAAAGCCACAAAATGTAGATAATGTAATGTATAAACCAACAGCATGCCGAGCCTAGGGCGCTCGTGCTAGGAGCGCAGGAGGACGACGAAGAGAAAGAGGAAGAGCGGAATAGAACAGCCGGATGATATTTTTCCCGGAAACGCTAAGTTTCTGTCTACTAGGTTCTTCAATAATCAGCTGCAGGACTACCTTGGGCAAGCACAGACAAATTACATAATAGCTACAGACGCATCTGTGAAGGGCGAAAAGGCAGGTGTGGGGACCTTTTCGTCAACGCTTGATTGGTCCTTCTCACTGAGATTACCAGATTACACCCCGATTTTTGCTGCAGAGCTTTTAGCAATCATTTTGGCGCTGAGGAAACTCCCTGCGGCTGCGACTAATGTGGTGGTTTTAACCGATTCCCATTCGGTCTGTACTTCTCTTACTTCTTCATCCAACTCACAAGCCCTACAGACGTTTTTAGCATTAGTTCCGCCACATCTTAGCCTCGGAAAACAGCTTTAGGTACCGGGTCATAGCGGATTGTATTTAAATGAGATGGCCGACTCATTAGCTCGAGCCTCTCTTCAAGGACCGATAATATCAGTTCTTCCAGCAGAGCAGTGTATAACAGCAATCAGATATAGAAAATTTTCTATACATAGAGATTCAATGGAAACTATTACAGCTTCGTCAGAATACAGACATTTAAATCATCCATGGAAATCAAAATGGTGTCCATCAAGGCAATCTGAGGTAATTCTCAGCAGGTTTCGATGTCGTGTCCCCCCGCTAAATCTTTACTCACACAGGGCTGGTTTGGTTTTGTCGCCCCTCTGCCATTTCTGTCGAGAAATTGAAAGTATAGATCATTATTTGTTAGTTTGCCGCCGGTACAAATTCCTCCGAGAAAGCCTTCTAGAAATTCCGATCAGTACGTTGGGACTAAATTTAACAACTGAAGTTGCTCTTTCTTTTGGTGCCTCAGCTCTCGGATATTGCCACAGGGATGTATTCAATGCTGTGTGCAATTACATGCAAATGACAAATCGTATACGATTTTGACAATTCCTGTTAAAAAAATCAATTGTAAAGACAGTCTACTCTTCTCGTGAGTACTGCAAAACATACTTAAGATATTCTTCTGTACATGTTTTGGTGACTCATCTGTCAGGTTTCAATGGTTAACATTCAATTCAGTTTATTTTCGCCATCAAAACAAAACGTGATAGCCGAGGAGCCCGCGGTAAAAACTATCTCTCGATGGTTTGACAACGCCGTGGACACCTACAACAAACACCTTGGCGGTATCTTAGGCGCATGAAAAAGAAGGCATAAACATTTTAGATAGTGGAAAGCGGTTATACAATATAAGCTGAAAGAATACAAGCAAATGCAACAATAAGCAACAGCAACAACAACAACAAAAAAGACATCATTTTACAACTCCATGATTTACGTCGCGGATACAAAAAATGAAAGACGGCAAAATGAGATCTCATGCACAAAGTAATCAGCATACATGGTCATCATGTTATAAAAAAACTGACGTAACAACATTAATTACATATTTTAATCAACGAAGAAACAATGCATTTTTTTGTTTAGGAATATTAAGGCTCTTCGTAAAAGAAATGTTCAAAAATTGCTTTTTTTGTAATATTTTCTAGAGTGATGTTCTTTCTGCATAAGTTATTTAGAAGTCTTGGCAATTCATTTTCTAGTAATTGCCAACCATACTGTTTTTTATACGTTTGGACATTCCATTCATCAGTTTGCCGAGTTGTGTGGGTGCGCTCGCGTTTTGATAGGTTAGAAACCTGCCGCAAAAAGGATGTGTTTTGGGTTATTTCGCGTTTGAACGCTACAGATAAACGATATGCATATAGTTTTTCAACCGGAAGTACCTTATATTTGTGAAAAAGTTCTTCAGTATGCTGTAGTCTAGGGACATTTGCAACAATCCTAAGAATTTTTTTTTTTGCAGAATACTTAACTTTTTTAGGTTTTCTTTTGATGTCTTACCCCAAATAAGGTGGCAGTAATTAAGTTGGGATTCAAAAAGCGAGTGATATAACAACATCATGGTGCTTGAGGGAAGAACATGCTGATTTCGGAAAAGGACACAAATTACTTGAGATAGCTTGGAGATGACATGACTAACGTGGTCATTAGAAGACATCGATTCGTTAAACAGAACACCCAAACTTCTAAACGTAGGAACAATTTCTAATGGGGTGGAGTTAAAGGTAATTTGTTTATTTGGTTGAACATTTTTATTCCTTGCTCTAAATATAACAACTTTTGTTTTCGCGACATTCACACGTAATCCATTTCTCTTACTCCATTCATATAGTTTCTGTAGTGCGTGATTTGCGGTGTCCATTATAAGGTCTAAATCATTGCCGGAGAAGAACATGCTTGTATCGTATGAATTTCGCAGATGAAGTTTGTACTATGTCATTAATAAAAATGTTAAAAAGAAAAGGGCCCAATATACTTCCTTGAGGGACTGTTGACCGCCTGCCTTCGATTCTCTAAATAGGATTTCAGTAAATCTCCCGCGTGCCCACGGAAACCATAACAGTTGAGTTTTTTAATTAACAGTCTGTGATCAAGGAGGTCGAATGCTTTTGTAAAATCGATTAAAATACCAATTATTTCATTTTCTTCAAGTTTTTTTTTAAATATATTCTTTTTGTTCTAAAAGCGCAGATTCTGTTGAAAGATGTTTGCGGAAACCGTTTGAGAATTTGTCAAGATGTTATGTTTTCTCTCAAATTTATTTAACCGGGCATAAATAATCTTTTCAAACATTTTAGAAAAAACTGGAAGTACGGATATGGGCCTGTAGTTGCCAAGGTCGTTCTTGTCGCCTTTCTTGAAAATCACAGATACACGAGCAATTTGCATTCTAGAAGGGAAGACAGCTTTAGCAATGCACAAATTGAAAATGTACGTTAAACAGGGCAAAATAATGTCGAAAACGGATTTTATAGGTTGCAGTTGAAGACCATCAATATCTCGTGAGTTCGTATTATTGAGTTGTTTGAAGATATGCATAGCCTCATTGTCATTTACTGGATCAAAAAAAAAATGGTCTATTCTACTGGTTTGATACCACTAAGGTCGTTAGACGTACGTAAAATGCTAGAAAGGTTCACAAAATATTCATTAAATTTATTAGGTAAAGCTTGTTCCGATATTTCTACACCACCTATTTTTATAGAGCTAAGCTCAGGACAGTCTTTATGTGCGATGAGATGGTTTAGCTTTTTCCACATCATATCCGCACGTCCTTTAGTACAAGCAAACTGCTTGTTATAATAATCCCGTCTGGCTTTTTGAAGGTCTTTATTCAAACGGTTTCGAAATGTTTTAAAAACCTTAAGGTCATTTAGGTCTTTTGTTTTAATGAAGTGATGATACAGCCTGTTTTTCTCATTTAATTTAATTAAGAGGGCATGTGTAATGTATGGTTTCCGAGCGCGTCGTTTATGCTTTATTAATTTTTCAGGAAAGGATGTGTTGTAAGTTGAAATAAATGTATCCAAAAAGCATTCGTAGGCTCTGTTTGGGTCCTTTTCATTAAGTACGTCACTCCAATTGATTTTTTGAAGTACGTTTCTGAATTCTAGTATATTTTGTTCAGTTATTGACTGCACGATATGAGACGAACTTTTTCGTTTACTATGCATTTTTGTTAAACAAAGAAAAATTGGTAGATGGTCGCTGAAATCGGAAAGAAAAATTCCTGCTTTAAGGCTCCTGTTAGTATTTGTTATGAAGAGGTCAAGCAGTGTCGACGTATGAGCAGTAATACGTGTTGGTCTTTGTATAACATTACACAATCCATTTGCCTTCAGCAGGAAATCAAACTTTTTTACAGTGAGATCGGTATTAAGCATGTTTATATTTACATCCCCGCCAAAAGTAAGCTTTAGCTGATGGTCTTGAGTAAAATGTATCAAGGACTCAAACATATCAAAAAGCTTTTCAATACAACCACTTGGAGGGCGATATCATACAACATAAAGACAACTTTCTAAGCAAACAGACAATATTTCATAATCATTTGTGGACACAGTGTAGTCGGGTATTAATTCGGATAGATATTGTTTATGGAATAGCATACAAACGCCACCACCTCGACCACCTGCTCGATTAAGAAAGTATGTTTGATAGCCAGGTAATCGACAAACATCGGTTTCATTGGTGCTCCAAGTTTCATTTATCATTACAATATCTGTTATCACATCTATATTTTGCAAAAATACGTTTAGTTGCATTCCCTCATTGCGGATTGATTGGACATTAATGTGTATGCACTTGAAGGATTTACTGAAGTCTGAACCAAGATAATTCTTGAAGTTGGTTGGTAGCACATATGGTATATTGCATATTGTTTCAAAAACAGGATCCATTTTGAAGTGTGATCAAGTAAATAGAGAGAAAAATTTAACCTTAGGAGTCAGTTTAAGAGTCGAAGCTCACTCACATGGGTTACAGCTTTTACTGGAGAGCCATCAGACTTTCTAAGAAGAATCTTTCCATTATTGTGCCATACATATTTGAAGTTGTGCATCTTGGCCCATTCCTTAGTTTCCTTCAGCAGCACGCGTTTCCTTTTTGTCAAGTTTTCGAATACATGAACGTCTTTATCGGCTTGTTTGAAGTTCTTCCTATTTGTCCACCACAAGTCTCTAATGTTCTGCTTTGCAAATCTGCAGATGATAGCAGGAATCTTATCTCGTGCTGACGGTAGTCTGTGTATTACGGCAACGTCGCTCTCATCGAGTGGTGGCAAAGCAATTTTTGCAGCAATCACATTCATTTTATCCAGAAGGTTCTCATTTTCGGTTTGTTTTACACCATGAATTTCTAGATTTGCCCGTCGGTTTCGCCATTCCAGCTCATCGATTTCCTGCTCAAGTGCCTCAGTGTTCAAATCATTCATCTCTAGGTTTCCAATCCTAGTTCTAATTTCTTTAATGTCGTGCTCATTTCCTTCTACGCGTTGGAACAAGTCACGCATCTGCTCTGACATGAACTGTGAATGCCATCAACTGTCTCTTTTAGGGGCATCAAGACGTCAAGCTTTTGGTTGATCGTGTGTAGTATTAAGCACATATCTTTTAAATTCAGTTCGGTGGGCGGTTCTGGCATCGCGCCTTCGTTGCGGTTCTTCGTTACTTTACATTTCGAGCACTTCCAAGTCTTCCTGTTAAATTCTTTTTTTGACCGAAGGGTGTGTTGCGACATCCCAGCGCAACTGCTTGTGTGGTACTTGGCATTGCATGTTGTACAGGTTACACAGTCATCTAAACTCGACACAGGTTGCTTGCACTCGCAGCACACACAATCACTAGGCATGCTAACAGCTTTGGCAGGAGCGGCGGCGAGAATAAAACGGATAGCGCTCAGTTACCAGAAAAGACACCAACCTGGAAAATACAGCGAAGTCAATGAAGGGTCTGTTCCGTTGCCGCCGCCACCGCCAAAGTGTTCTCCATTGGGATAAGGCGCAGATTTATAGTCCGGGGAACCGGTGAGGCCACGAAAACGACACGAAATCCAGGCAGTCAAAGTGGGCTGTGCCTCGCTGTGGTTGATTCTTGCTGTCGCAGTGGGGCATGCGCAGACCGTTGCTAATATGGGCATCTTCCAGCTATTGGGCCGATCGCAGAAGTAGATCTGGAAAATACAGCGAAGTCAATGAAGGGTCTGTTCCGTTGCCGCCGCCACCGCCAAAGTGCACAATTCCACTAATTAAATTCCCTCTAAAACATCCTTTTTTTTCTCTCTCTAAATGTTCCTTCCAATAATTTAAAATCAAAACGTAATCATCTCTTGGCCAATCCCCCCTGGTGGGTAAGTGCCGTAGTTCTTCAGGAGCATCATCATCATCATCAGAACAGCCGGCCGGCAGCTAAGGCGCTATGTATGTCTCTTTCCTCAGTACAATGGCGTAGTCGCAAATCATCAGGGGAACACAGCTGTGAGCTCGACGTGGCATTTCCTCCAGAGTGTCGCCGTCTCAGAGGCTGAGGAATATGCCGGACTGACATGTCCCCTTAGAAGACGACAATGCAGTGCGCGTGCAACTGTACTGGCGCTGTGGCACGAGCCTGGTGTCGAACGTGGGCCAGGAGTGACTCCAACGCTTCCTGTACTTTAATAAATCGTCTACAGCCACAAGCGGCTGTATAGACGTAACAGTTGGCGACGAGGAAGACTGGACCCATCGGCACTCCACCGACGTCAAGGAAAGGACATGGCGATGCCTGACTTTGGTCGGCTACCCGAATTCAGCGGCAGCTCCGGCTCCTGGAGATCCTGGTATGGGAGGCTACAGTTCTTCTTCGAGGCTAACGACATTACGGACGCATCGAAGAAACGTGCTCATCTGCTAACGCTGTGCGGGGAACAGACTTATGACATCGTCTGCGCCCTCATTCAACCCAAGCAGCCCAACCAAGTGAGCTACGAGGACATAGTCCAGATGCTCAAGGCTCACTTCGATCCACAACCGTCTGAGGTCTTCTGCAGGGCACGATTCCAGCGACGTGACCAACGGCACGACGAAACGGTCAGTGACTACGTCACGGCGCTCAAGAAGATAGCGGCAGATTGCAATTTTGGGACAAGCGCAGACACTGCGGCGAATCCGACAATGCTGCCTATGGACGTCATGCTGCGTGATCGTTTCGTTTGCGGTCTTCGGAACGAGCAGGTCCAGCAACGGCTGTTCGAAGAAAAGGACTTGACGTTCAAGAAAGCTTTCGACCTCGCACTGCGAGCTGAAAACGCCGTCGAAAACCAGAAGAACGTGAAAACCGAATTTAAAGAGATTCACGAATCCTGCACAAGTATCTGCAAGACAGACAACCAAGGTCACTCGAGTACCTCTTCCCCAAAGAAGAAACAACGCTGTTGGCGTCGTAACGCGCAACATAATCGCGACACTTGCAAGTTCCAGACAGCCTCCGGCAACTACTGCAAGAAACGCGGACACATTGAAAAGGCCTGCCTGAAAAAGCGGAAAGAGGCAAAAACGAGCAATAGCATCGAATATACCCGACAAGGAACTTCGACAGCTGCCTCAACACCAGTGACGACTCAGCAGGACTCACCAGACGTGGCCCTTTACGAGCTCAACACCTTAATCGACGCGTCCAGTACGCAGGTCATGACTCGGGTACGCCTACATGGCAAGTTCTTGGATTTCGAAGTCGACTCGGGTGCAGCCTGCACACTCATCAGTGAGGTCACGTTCAAAGCTACGTGGACAGATGAACCACCACGGCTTCAGACTGACAAAATTCTCCTACACACATGGTCAGGACAGTCTCTTCGAGTTCTAGGATGTGGCGTGGCGATTGTTACGCACAGAAACAAGACCATTACATTACCACTTGTCATCAAGGGAGCAGGTTGTAAGCTCCTTGGACGAAACTGGTTTCCTCATGTGGGTATACAGATCACGGGCATCAATGATGTATCCGACGACGAACTTGTTTCGAAGCTTCTCGACAAGTACCAATCTGTATTCGACGAGGACATCTCAGGACACATCGGTCCTGCGGTACAACTAGACCTCGTGGAAGGAGCGAAACCAAAGTTCCTAAAAGCACGGCCGGTTCCTTTCGCGCTGCAGTCAGCTGTAGAGGCTGAATTGTATCAACTGCAAAGTCAAGGCATAATCGAGCCAGCGCAGCATTCGGATTGGGCAACGCCTCTCGTGCTGGTTCGGAAGAAAAATGGCTCGTTGCGAATATGCGGCGACTACCGTTGCACAGTGAACCAGGTATCAAAGAAGGCAGACTACCCACTTCCCACAACTGATGAAGTGCTCAGCCACTTGAGGGGAGGCAAGGTCTTCAGCACCCTGGATTTGGCACAAGCGTACCAGCAACTTCACGTGACGCCAGAGACAGCAGAGGTATTGACCCTGAACACGCGGAAAGGACTATACAAGGTCAAGAGATTGCCTTTCGGAATTTCTGCAGCTCCAGCCATTTTTCAACGCTTTATGGAGACTATGCTGTCTGGCATCACAGGCGTGTGCGCATAGCATATCTAGATGACGTGATCATCAGTGGGAAAGACGCCACGGAACACGCCGAGAGACTGGAAGAAGTGCTGAAGAGGCTACGGAAGTACAACCTTCGCCTCGGCAAAAACAAGTACTGCTTTGCGGTGCGACAAGTGTCTTTTCTGGGACATCGAATCGACGAGACAGGCGTCCACACTAACGAAGAGAAAGTTCGAGCCATAACGGACGCTCCAGCACCAAACTGCAAACACGCACTTCAATCCTTTCTCGGGATGCTGGCTTTCTACGACAGATTCTTGTAGAACAGGGCAACAGTTGCCAGCTGTCTCTACCAGCTCCTTCAGAAGGACGCCACGTGAAGATGGAAGACAGAGCATCAAGAAGCATTTGACAAGCTTAAGGCATTGCTGCTCAGTCAGACCGTACTGGCGCACTGCGACGAACAGAAGGAGCTTCTGGTCTCTTGTGACGCTTCACCATATGGCATAGGAGCTGTTCTGTCTCAACGTGATGACCAGAATAGAGAGGCGCCAATCTCTTTTGCATCTCGGACGCTAGGGCTGGCAGAACGCAATTGTGCTCAGATGGACAGAGAAGGGCTTGCTGTGGTGTTTGCAGCCCACAAGTTCCACATGTATATTGCGGGAAGAAAGGTGACTTTCGTCACTGACCACCAACCACTGCTCGGCATACTGGGTCCACAGAAGCCAACGGCTCAAGTCCTTTTTCCACGGATGACCAGATGGTGCATCAAGTTATCGGCGTATGACTACAGCATAATCTACAGGCATGGCAAGAACCATCAGAACGCGGATGCGTTGACCCGATTGCCATTACCAGAACGTCTCGATGAACCCTGTCCTCCAGGCGACGTACTATTGTTCGAAGCTTTATCGAGACCTCCGTTGACTGCTACCGAGATAGCACGCCTGACACAACAAGACAGCATCCTGCAGAGGTTGTACAAGGCAGTGCAGGATGGCACAACGGAGAAACTCACTGGAGATGAGTTTGCTCCTTACCGACGACGAGCGACCGCACTAGCATTTCATCGCGAGTGCATCACACTTGGATCCCGAGTGATCATACCGAGCTCAGCACGATCCCATGTTCTGGCACTTCTGCATGCTGGTCACAGAGGCATGGTAGCCATGAGGAAGTGCGCAAGGAGCTACGTATGGTGGCCCGGAATTGACAACGTGATCGAGGAAACGGTGCGAGAGTGCCGTGAATGCCACGCAACGCAGAAGAGCCCACCCAAAGCTCCTATTCCTACCTGGGACCGTCCCCAGACACCATTGAACACGGTGCACGTTGACTTCGCGGGGCCACTACTCGGGCGCACCTACTTGGTTGTTGTGGATGCATACACAAAGTGGGTGGAAGTCCGGCACGTGACGCAAGCAAGATCCGCGGCTTTAATCGACGTGCTCCGAAGCCTCTTTGCAACGTTCGGCATTCCCCGAAAGGTCATCTCCGACTACGGCAAAGCATTCATCTCCAACGAGATGAAGCAGTTCTATGCGTCGAACGGCATACAGGCCGCAACCTCACCAGCGTACCACCCTGCAACAAACGGCCAGGCAGAACGCTATGTAGCGGAGCTGAAAAGAGCACTGCTGAGGGATGCAGACAAGTCCATACAGTGCCGACTTGCAAGAATTCTGTATCGGCAACACACGACGATACACACTGCCACAGGAATGACACCTGCGAGAGCGATGTTCGGGCGATAATTGCTCTGCCCTCTCGATCTTCTCAAACGGGAGGCGGATAAACAAATTCCTGAAAGCGGGGACGCATTGCCAAAATCACGCCGCTTCGCTGTAGGGGACAGAGTGCTTATCCGGCAGTTTGTGAAAAAGCCAGATGGATTGAAGGCGAAATATTGCGCCACGTCGGACCACGATCCTGGCTTGTAAAAAGCGACCACAGAAAGGTTCGGCGTCACCTCAATCACATCAGGAAAACGAGTCAGACCGGACAAACAACCCAATCGCCGACAGATTGGAACGCAGCTGACGATCCCTTGGACGCAACGCCAGAAGAGACACCGTCGAGCTCAACTGCTCAACCGCCTGACTCGCCCGAGATGCAGGACGACCTCCCTCGCAACCGTCGACGTCACAGGCAGTGACCACACGGCAACTGCGACCGCCAGAGGTTAGGCGACCTCCAGAGCGCTATGGAGACTTCGTCTAAGGGACGAAGAGTGACATGTCGCCTTAGAAGACGACAACGAAGTGCGCGCGCGACTGTACTGGCGCTGTGGCAGCCTGGTGTCGAACGTGGGCCAGGAGTGACTCCAACGCTTGAGCTACGCTTCTGAACTTGTTTACGTTTCCTGTACTTTAATAAATCGTCTACAGCCACAAGCGGCTGTACAGACGTAACACGGACAAACCTCAGTGCTGATGGAACCCGCCGGGAGACCGCCGTCCCAAGACACGGGTGCACCTTCTGAGAACGGCGTCCATGCCTTCTCGATGGCTCCAGCCCTGCACTGGTCCGGTATCCGACCCGCCCACCAGGTCTACGAATTTGCTGCGAACGCTCCCTTCGCCGCGGATGCCGCCAGCGGGAGCACCGGGGCCACCGTATTGTCTCCGGACACCACGCCTGGTGCTCTAGGCAGCTCAACCGACAACGCAGCGGAGCACGTGAGTGCCACCGCGCAACTGCGCGACACGCTCACCACGTTGATTAAAGCAGACCCTGCGCTCTCCACAGGAACATTTAGCGGCTCCCCTGAGAATGCCGTGGAGTTTTTGTGTGTGATCAGCGCACTCGTAGAAACACGCCACTCCATGGCGTCGGGGAGCTCCGGGTCCTCTCCTGCTCCGTTACTCCCAATGGCCGTTTGGAAAATACCGGAGTTCCGAGGATTCCAAGACGATGCTGATCGGTGGATCGAAGCCGTGAACGTTCTCGGTGCCCGGTATGCCTGGCCGGACCACTACAAGCTGCTCGTGGCCATCAACAACATTGGTGATGCGGCCGCAGCATGGCACCGGTACGAGGGAGTCCGCCAACACTCCTGGCAGGAATGGAGCGCCAGACTGATAGCTGTTTTCGGACGGATTGATCCCCACAATCCTGCCACTAGCGAAGCCAACCGGTGCACTACCGAGGAGGCAGCTCAGGAGGGGCGCCACTTCGAGGTTGTAGCTCCGCACTGCAGCTCATCGCCAAAGGGAATCATAGCCGGCCCTGTCATTCCGAATGGTCCTAAGCTGTGTTCATCGACACAGATCTCAATGCAAGCGACCACGTTCTGTCCATGTCACGTTAACACAAGTAATCCTGGCCAGATGACCTTCAGCGGAACTGACGACGGGAAGCCATACATTGTGACTCCCACTGCGCCTCCAGAACGACTCGCAGACCACAACGAAGATTTGTTAGTTGCCCTGGGATGTGCCACAGGTCGGGGTAAAGTTGATGCCACCACCAAACAGACGTCTCATGAAAACGCGGAGCTGCATCCAAGGGCGTCGACGCAATTCATTGGCCGATTGTGCTGACGTTTCACATTTACCCTGCAAAGTCCCTGCACAAGATGACGAAGTCTCGATTCAGGATGACGCCACCTTTAAGGACTTGCCACTGCAGCCGAAGTTGGTCGATGGCTGGAAGACGGAACTAGAACCTTGTGGCTTGGACGCCGCTGCTTCACATAGCTTATTGTCAAGGTCTACTGAACTCAGCTGTTCGTTTACCCTGACAGTGGCAACGCTGCCGAAGTCCAAGCCACTCCCCCAGCCAATACGGGTCTTTGACCAGTCGTCACAGACACATCGAACAAGATCGCAGCGCACTGCAGCTATTTCCCGTCAGCGCTGCCAATCTCATTGGGTGCGGCGGAAGGCCATTGAAATGTTCGGGACGCGCCCGATTCATCCTCCTGCGACAAAAGACTCGACAGCTGATCCTACGACTTTGCCGAAGTACTCAGTGCCGCCCACCAGAAACGCGTCTGGCCGCTCCGCGAGACAAGCAGCGACGGAACAGAGACAGACCAGCGCGACATAATCCGTGCCAACGTTACTAGAATAAACTCAGTTTCGCAGCTCCGTATCTCCGCCAGCGGAGGAGGGTGGTCCGAACGGCGGTCGCGTGAACTTGCGGCGCTGCAGTCACGTCTTGCGCTACTCTCGGCGCGTCGTCTGCTACGACGGAGCACAGCGGCGGTCCACCGCGCGTTTCGCGCGGCGGCTTTCTAGTAGTGCTACTTATTTATCGTCCATCCAGTCGACGTTCCCGCATCCCATTTGTGCACTGCTTAAGTGGATAGGCATAAGGTCGTCTGTATGCATCGACCCGCATGCATTGCTCATTGGATGGCACGGGTGTTGAATTTTTGTGCTGGTGTCAGAAATGGCACCACTAACGCCAAACTGCTGCCACATGGACTTGTTATTCGCGGCACCGTCGCTCACCACGGCAATAACGGCCGCACCGTACTTGTGCAGCTGCAAAACGGCTTCGGACTGTACCCATCCTTCAAACATGGGCACGAAAATAATCACCCACGCATGGTCAGCTAACTGGCAGCTGTTCCCTCCTTCACGATCCAAACGTAATTAAGAAAGCCGTCTATTTTGTAGGTAGATTTGTTGAACTCGTAAGAATGCCTAAGCTTCATTTCATCGGCAACAAGCGTCCCCAAGCTGCTTGCTCATTTGACGTTGTATGTATTGCAGACAGACGGCTACAAATCCATATTTACATTAAATGCCCTCCAGTATTTGTGCCAGCCGGTTCGTGGTTGGCAGTGGTAGCATGTTCAGGTCTATCAGCAGCCTTTAGGCCCGTGGGCTGGCGATTCGTACAAGCATGCAGTTAAGCAACCATTCTGCATTGTACACATTCCACACGGTGCTTTTGCTTTGATTTTGCGAAATGCATTTGAAAACCGCCAGCTTTTCAAGCGGTAGGAGGCAGCCCAGCTGCTTGTTCAGGCACTCCTCCGAGGTCGTTCGTTTCTGTCACTGCTTTCAGTTCCATGATTGGTTTCTCCTGCTTCTCGTGGGCTGCTGTGGCCCTAAGCAACGTTCTTCTGAGATTCTTCATCTTAAGATTCTTAATGGTTGCCTTCGCTGGTGTCTGCAGTAGCTCCTTTCTACGGTGCCTTAAACAATTCGGGCAAATCTGGTATGACGTGAGAACCAAGCAGTTTTTTGCGCGTACTCTGTCGCTATCGTTCATACACCTTCAATTCGTCAACTTCGCAGAGTAGATGTTTCATGCCCGCAGCACAGCTTAGACTGTATGACAGCTGTTTGCTTTACATTCTATAGCTGTTCACTGTGCAGTTAAACTGCTCATCAGCTACAACTATGTTTTGCACAAGGAAGGCTCCGTTCACAAGCCATCCCGGCCGCGGCTGCTGCATTTCGATGGAGGCGAAATGTTGAGGCCCGTGTGCTGTGGGTTGTCAGTGCACGTTAAAGAACCCCAGGTGGTCGAAATTTCCGGAGACCTCCACTACGGCGTCTCTCATAAGCAGAGCGGGTTTTGGGACATTCAACCCCACAAATCAATCAACTGTTCACAAGCCGGCGAGTGTAAAATATTCCGCACCTACTGTTCGTTACCTCGTCGTAAAAACATTCAAAAAGCCATTGCTTTGAATGCAGCGCGACAGTTGACAAGTGATCGAATGTGAATGTGATGCGAGGGCAATTCTATGTCCCGGCAGTGTTAGTAGTCGCTTGTCCTTCGTCTTGCTGTTCTACTTCTGACGGCTGCTCCGCCGACAAGCTGGGCACTGGGCTTTCGCGGGACGGCATGCGTTTTTTCGGGGATTTGCGCCTTGACCCTAAACATTGTGCCTTAGATACATGGGGTAGAAGTGCTGCGAACAAGCGTACCAAGCGCTAGTCCCATTTTCCCCGGGGGATCAAAACTTATTTTCCAGCAAAAACGTGAAAGTAGAGCTCTATAATGTTCTTCAAATTGCAGCGCGACCAAGACGAAGACAGGAGACACATGAATGACACAGACGAGCGCCGACTTACAACTAGATTTATTTGCACTTCACCAGTCCTTTTTATGCAAATTCTTGCCACATCACGCCAAGCAGTCCAACAAAACACATACGCACAAAAACCAAAGATATGTAAAGCATACAGGCAAGATAAAACCTGCGCCTATGCACTCCCTCAAGGTACACACTCAGGCATGACAAAGCAGTTCAACTCTGGGGAAAACTCCTTTTTCAACGCAAGCCTTCAGAACGCAATCAGCCAAGAAAACAGCAACAAAATCCTAAAGATAACACAAGTCGAAGATGAAACCGATGGCCAACAATAAACACGGAAGGCTCGTGAGGATGAAACGGATAAAAATTAGAACAATAACTTAGCGTCGAATCGTAAAACACACGTCGAGGATGAAACTGATGACCAACAATAAACACGTAAAGCTCGTGAGGATGAAACGAATAAAAAACTAGAGCAATAACTCATCGTCGAATCGTAAAACTAAGAAAAGGAATGAAGGAATGACCATAAAACACGTGACAACGGGTGAGGGTGAAAAACAAGGCTAGGCATAACCATCTAAAAATTCTACTTCGGCGTCAGTAATTAAAAGTGAAGGCTTGCTCACACATTTATCTCCTGCTTTCTTAATGTGGAATGCTTCAACAAGTTCCCGTGCCAGAAAACACTACCGGTGATGTACCGGTAGTGTTTTCTGCCCCGTGCAAGTTGTCGAAACTGTGTAGCATGACCAATCGAGAAAGGTTACCTGAGTGCACTACCAAGCACCAAAACAGATTTACCGATTGCACTGAGAAGGTCATCTACGACATTCCGCTAAGCTGTGGTCGTCAATACATAGGGCAAACAGGCAGGTGTTACAATGAAAGAGCCAAGGAGCACAGTTGGAAGGTACGAAATAATGCTGGTGGATTTTTAAGTGAGCATTGCAAGCGTTGTGGTTGCACCCCCAAATTCAAACAAGCCAAATTTCTAAGTAAATCAAAAGACAAGACGGCACGGGAACTAAAAAAAAAATGTTGAAGCATTCCACATTAAGAAAGCAGGAGATAAATGTGTGAGCAAGCCTTCACTTTTAATTACTGACGCCGAAGTAGAATTTTTAGATGGTTATGCCTAGCCTTGTTTTTCACCCTCACCCGTTGTCACGTGTTTTATGGTCATTCCTTCATTCCTTTTCTTAGTTTTACGATTCGACGATGAGTTATTGCTCTAGTTTTTTATTCGTTTCATCCTCACGAGCTTTACGTGTTTATTGTTGGTCATCAGTTTCATCCTCGACGTGTGTTTTACGATTCGACGCTAAGTTATTGTTCTAGTTTTTATCCGTTTCATCCTCACGAGCCTTCCGTGTTTATTGTTGGCCATCGGTTTCATCTTCGACTTGTGTTATCTTTAGGATTTTGTTGCTGTTTTCTTGGCTGATTGCGTTCTGAAGGCTTGCGTTGAAAAAGGAGTTTTCCCCAGAGTTGAACTGCTTTGTCATGCCTGAGTGTGTACCTTGAGGGAGTGCATAGGCGCAGGTTTTATCTTGCCTGTATGCTTTACATATCTTTGGTTTTTGTGCGTATGTGTTTTGTTGGACTGCTTGGCGTGATGTGGCAAGAATTTGCATAAAAAGGACTGGTGAAGTGCAAATAAATCTAGTTGTAAGTCGGCGCTCGTCTGTGTCATTCATGTGTCTCCTGTCTTCGTCTTGGTCGCGCTGCAATTTGAAGAGTATGAACCAACTAGCCCAAGTCAAAATTCTGCTGGTTTATAATGTTGCTGTGCTCAAACAGAAGGTCGCAGAATTTGCATTTAGGAGTAAGCTTTCTACTTTGCGATGTTAAGCTTGCTCCCACCTTCTGAATTCCGTAAGGTCTTTTGGTGGTCCGAAGTGGCGTGAGCCGGGGTCATGGTTGCGGTGTCTGCGACGATGCACCCCGATTTTGCATCCCGGCGCAAAGCAAGTCGGCATACCGCGCGTAAATGATCCTGTGGGTCCTCGCCAGGCGTCGTACGCGACGTATGTGTCTTCGCCCAAAGCACTTCGCATGGGCAAAAAGAGTTCCAAAAATTACGAGCGAGCAAAGCGTATACCAGTTGCTGCAACCCACGTGCACGTCGACTGCGCCGTCACAACAAGCGCCGGTGGCGGGAGCGCAAGACGTGACTACAGCGCCACTAGTTCTCGCGACCGCCACGCGGACCGCCTCTCCGGCGGAGCTTTCAAACTGAGTTTATTCTAGTAACGTTGATCCGTGCCACCCGCCGTACATATTCGGTATGTGCCTATGCTAGTAGTGCGGCAACCAACGGCCGCAACGATGTAGCCAATTCCGGCCACCAGAAGCTCTATTCGCATCCCTCCAAGCCAAATCGCAGCGAGGCCCTGAACGCCCAGAGCGACACAGCCAGTGCCGACCGCCAGAAGATTTGTGCGCCGTTCTTCTACCCCGACCGTTGGGAAGCCCGTACCGCCCAGCGCCGCACAGCGAGTGCCGCCCTCCGGAGAAAGTTTCGGCCGTTACGGACACTCGCCGTACCTAGGGCGCTCGTGCTGGGAGCGCAGGCGGACGACGAAGAAAAAGAGGAACAGCGGAATAGAACAACCGGCCTGCAGCAAAGGCGCTGTGTCTTGTCTCTTTCTTCAGTACAATAATTTTAGTCTCAGGGACCCCAAATGGCTCACGCACGCACGCTCTTGCGTTGGTTTGTATCTCCAGCCTTACAAGTGCCGGGGACCCCCCGCAGCTGCAACCACGGAGAACACAAAGGAAAGCAGGAGCGTGCGTAAGCGAGCGTTTAGGGGGTCCCCGGCACTAAAACTCTCTAGTAACTCTAATGCACCTTGTCAACGAAGGCCCCCTGGCCGCCGCCCCACCTCCCCACCCCCGCTCCCTCGGATACACCACTGAATGTGGGTCTGGTTTTCTTTGTCTGTGCTTGACTCTGCAGTAACAGCAAGTGGGCCAAGTACGCGCGCAACTACAAAAAGGAATGGGAGAAGGAGCCGGACTTCAAAGGTAATATATTTTCTATCCTCGGCACAAATTGTGTCAGCATGCTTTTACATGTAATTTAATGCCCTGTTTAGAAAGAAAAGTTCCATTCATAGGCAAAATTGAAATCTGAGGTTATGCGTATGTGCAGTGAGTACGGTACTATTTTTTGTTTGTTTTGTGTCGACTGGCTGTCGCCATCTGCTTCAGGCGATATGGCCTCTTGCCGAGCATGCAAGGTGCAATTGCGGCCCCATGTTCAAGACCTAATGCTGCACTCCACTAGGGTCAAGCATGCAAACAACATGAAGCGTTCCGCTGGAGAATAAACTTTTGTCTAGATGCTGCAGCCATCGCTCAATCATTGTTTCAGTTTTCAGTTTCAGTTTATTTCGGACATAGTTACATTACATGAAATATGTCCACGAGGCAAGGCAAAAGGAGACTCGTATGTCTCCTGACGAGGCCTTCACCCCGGACTTACATGTCGGACAGCCAGGAGCGAAACCAGAGAAAAATAAGTACAATGCTCATTGCAATACTTATATAAACAAAAATGAACAGTAAAAAACATGTTAGGACAAAAATTATACAAAGTTTACGTTGTGCGGGTTTAACAATTATACAAAGTTATACAAATGTACAAAATTACATAATGTTTGCATTCATAGCAAAATAATTGTATGTTTCAAGGAGGCAGGAAAAGTAGTTTTACTTGTTTTTTAAAACGAGACATACTTGAATTCTGATTGGCCAATTCGATTAAGGATGGATATGCATTCAACAACGAAATAATCTGATAATCTATAGTTTTAGTACCGTAATTAGTTCTTGGCCTTGATCCCGTCAATGAAATAGTGCGAAGGTCATATGCAACTTGTCTGTTTAGATATTTGTTTGAGAACATGGTACGATCATGTTTGAATTCGCGGAAAATCATTGTTGCCAAAGAAAGCTGATATAACTCTGAGAATGGTGGTACGTTCAGAGTTTTATACAGAGAGTCAGTTGATGGGGGAGGATGGGAAGAGATCATTTTTAGGCTCCTTTTTTGTAGAGAGGAAACACGTTCAGCATTCGTCTTGTTGCACGTACCCCAGACTAGGTGACAATATTGTCGCGAGGACCGCGTCGCGTAGAATGTTTTCTTGTTATTTTCTTCTTTTCCGACTGCTTTTGTACAAGGGTGCTCTAGTAAACGAGCCCGCACACCGCAGGGAGCCTTCCGGGAGACGGGACACCGAAAATAGAGAGCATGTGTGCGCGCCGCGGCCAGTTTCTGGAAAGCGTTGTTTCTATTAGTTTTGTGGCGAGGCCGGATGCACGCCATCATAAAAGCTCGTAGAACATCGTTACCGTCGACCTGCCTGACTTGTCCGTGTAAGCCGGTTTCCTATTGGTGGGAGGCGGTGGTGGTTCGAGCCGTCCGCGTTGCCGTGGATGCTGAAAAAGTGCTATTTAAGCGGCGACACTGGCCTTTTTGAGAGAGCGGACTAGGGGACCATGACGCTCGGCACCACCGGGGAGCAGTCCGGCAGGCAGACGGGGTATGATACCATTTCCTATGTTGTATAATTTTTGCCCTGTGTGTTTTCCAACTTCAAGATGTCTTAGCTAAATAAACCCCCCAATGAGTGCTCTCCCAATTCACCGTGTCGACTCCTCATCCCTTGCCTGCGCGGAGTGGCGCCCACGCCTCTTCGTCCTCCTGACCTTCCGATGCGTCTAAAATTAACGGCCCCGACGTTTCGCTACAATATGTTAGGTGGGAATGAATAAAGGCGAAGTATAATTGTTTTCTAACGCGCAACGGCAATAAATATTTTAGCCTGTATAACATACCAAGAGATATAGATAACTTAGCACGAACGTGATTTATGTGCTCAGACCAACTGAGGTCAAACCTAAAAACGACTCCCAAGAATCGGCAAGAGTTTACGGGCGTTATTATATTGTTGTTGATACTGAGTTTTACGTTATGAGGAAGTGGTTTATTTTTTGGACGAAATATTACATACTGTGTTTTCTTTACATTTAAGTTTATTTTGTTCACATTAAGCCAGGTATGAAGTTCGTTTAGCCAGATATTAGCACGCTGCTGTAATGAGTTTAGATCTGGACCAGAAAAGAAAACGTTGGTGTCATCGGCGTACATAGCAATGGCGGGAGTAAAAGGAATGTTAGCAATATCATTAATATATAAAAGAAATAGGAAAGGACCCAAAATAGATCCCTGTGGGACCCCAAAGTTTATGTTACCCAAGTCTGACTAGAATTCGTGAAGCTGTGTATATTGCATTCTACCTTCGAGGTAGCTCTCAAATAATGTAAGGGCCAGTCCACGGATACCATATATCGTTAGCTTTTGAAACAAGATTTGGTGTTTGATCGAATCAAACGCCTTCCGAAAATCAAGAAAGATTCCCACTGTAAAATATCGCTGTTCGAAATTGCCAAGTATCTTTTCTTTTACCTGCAGTAGAGCAGATTCCACCGATTTTCCAGATTGAAAGCCGTATTGGTGTTTCGGGATAATATTTTTAACTTGGATAAAATCATATAATCGTTTATAAATAATACGCTCTGCGATTTTTGAAAAAAAGCGGCAGTACCGATATTGGTCGATAATTATTGAGGTCATTTTTACTGCCACCTTTATAAATGATTGAATAGCAAAAAAAATATTACGCAATACAACGGATTCACGCATACATTTGCTTATTGCGGCTATTTTCGGGCTACTTCAAATTTTCGCGTCGGCTATGTTTGGGCTACCTCGGAGTCCAATTTGGCGGTTTGAGGCTCGCACCATCTGGTAACCCTGATTTTTGGAGGTGCACCCCAACTGTGAAAGCCCGACAAACTCTTCACTACCGACAGCGCGCTGGAAACTTCCAGTACCAAAGAAAATCAGCATGCGCAGCTCTTTTCTGTCCGTCGAAATTCCACGGGCTCTTTGGCACCCGATTTCCGATCTCCTGACTACTCCCTCGCCTGGAGCGTGGGGCACCGTTCACCGCGACTCAAGCCTGGAGAAACAACTCCAGGCTATCAGATGAGCAGAGGAGGTGGCGGCGAGGATTTTTTTTTCCTAAAATAAAGTTCTCTCTCTCTCGGGATCAAGTTCGGCGCACAGCCAACGTACTGTTCGCTTCCACAGGCGAAAGTGACGCCGGAATTCACTTTCTGTCAAATCCCCAAATACATCGCGAACCTCCAGCTTCTCCACGTCCTATTTGAGCGACGACGATGCGAGGACTCAGCGCCCAAGTGGACCGCCATTTCCCTCTGTGACGCCTCATTCCGCAGCGGCAGCCGCCGTTTCAATCCAAGCGGAGCCGCTGCCGCGCGTGCTGTCCGCAAAGCGTTCGTAAATCGTTCGTAAACCGTTCGCTGAGCGATCGGCCTCGGGCATCGTTCTCCGCATAGCAGACGACAAGCTCGGTTTGTAAATGATTGACAGGGAATTGACGTCAATTTGACGACACCGAAATCTCGGGGCCGCGGAAGGCTCGACGTTCCACAAGTCGCTACAGGTGGCGGAAAAAACCAACCGCGGCGCGTTCCATCAAGTTTCACGCAGAGTGGAACTAGTAACCTAACCTCATATTTTAGTTTGAAATTTTCCTGCTAGGGGCTCTCAATAAGGCCAAAAGGCTGACTTTGAGGGAAGGGAAGCTCAGAGTAAAATTAGGTACGAACAGAGATTAAGGAATATGAAAGAAAGTAGATGGGCAGCGAAAGTATTCAGGTATTTGTATAGGAAGAACGTTGATTCACAATGGAGGAAGAGAACTAGGAAGCTTACCAGTAAGTATACATCCAGTAACGAAACGGATGGGACGAAAAAGAGCGTTAAGAGCATGGTCAGAGCGGCGGAGAACTCGGATTGGATAGCTAGAATGGAGAAGAAACCGGCATTGAACAACTACCGAAAAGGGAAAGACGAAATCAAGAGAGAAAAATTTTACGATAATTCAAAGGGAAGCGCTTTACTGTTTGAGGCAAGGTCCGGTTGCCTGAGAACCCGAAGTTACAGAGCAAAATTCAATAAAGAAGGGGATACATGTACGTGCTGTGGAAAAGCTAGGGAAACGACAGACCATATTTTGATTGAATGTACAGATGTCCACCCAGGTGTAGCTGTGGACACTACCCTACAGGACGCCATGGGTTTCAGGAGTAACAGGGGAAAGCTGAACATGCCGGCGATAGATATAAGTAAAAGGCGCTTAGAGCATTGGTGGCGCAAAAGTATGGAGCAAACAAAAGCGAAAGGTAGTTCGGGTAAGATTGTTTCATCACTAGGAACGATAATAGATAAAATAAATAGACGAAGTAAAAAATTAGTTGTGAAAATATGTGTGATTCGGGAAAAGAAATGGTTGTAAACGAAAAAGAAATAAAGCTAGAGCTTGGTGGCCCGGCCACCGCCCCGTTATAAAGGGGACGCTCCTAATATCCATCCATCCATCCAGGCGTAGGCGCCAGAAACAAAGCGGCCATATTACATATAAACAATGATGATGATAATACATGCAGCACCATCTATTGACCTTATATATTACTTTAGGACACCACCGCTACGCTTATTTTTCGTTGCACTGTCAAAGGTACAGTTTCTCTTCTATAGTTTGGTTATAGGTAGGTGTTCCGTGGGCACGCCCCGCGGATGACGACACCGGAGCGGCGCTGGCCAATCGCGTGCGGTGATTCCGAACACTTTCGCAAAAATACCATCTCCGATCGCCCCCCTGGTCTCTCCCCCCTCGCCAGTTCGCTTGGCGCTTTTTATCCTTCACGTTCATCGTAGTTTAGCGCAAAGGAAACACACACAGTAGAGAAGGACCACAAACAACAAAGGCGCTACTAACAACTGATTTATTGAAGGTGGAAAAGACAGCTTTTATACATCCAGAGATCTGCGCAGGCGTACCACAACAGGAAATTTGAATATCGGCAACCAGAAGGTTATCACACCAGGCGCGATAGGAATTTGATTTCAGCATTGTATAATAAAACAGATGTGTCACTAACACATTTTTCACCTGCTTTTCTGATAAAGTAAGCCTCCAAGGTTTCACGGGCTGTTTTATGCTTACTTCTGCCCAGTACTCTCGCGCCACGGAAACGTGGTTCACAACCAGTGCAGGCAATACAATGAACGACAAGATTCGTCCTCTCCTTGTTGGCTAGGTCATTTGCATGCTCCCGGAGTCGGTCGTTAGCGCAACGCCCCGTCTGGCCGATGTACACTATGCCGCATGACAGGGGAATCTCGTAGAGAACGTTTTTGGTGCACTGTATAAAGCGTGTTTCGTGGTTCTTCTTGCAACCACCCTTATTGTCCGCACAAGAGATGCGACTTCCTGGGGGCAGAAAAAACCACCGGTACGCTAAACCGATCAGCGACCTTCTTCAGCCTGTGGGAGATACGATGCATGTACGGCACCACTTCAGGCCTATTTGTCACCTCCAAAGTCCTCGCGGCATTTTTGCCAGTCCCTTTCTTTATTTTCTTGAGGAGCGTTTCTGCGACTGTCACTACTACCGACTCCGGGAAGCCAGCTGAAAAAAGCCGGCCTAATTGATGGTCAAAACTTGCCTGCACCTCATGAACACACGATTTCCTTAGCGCGGATTCCAGGCAGAGGTTAGCAATGCCTCTCTTTACAATCTTACAGTGAGCAGAGTTGTAAGGCAAGAGCTCTTTTTGTGCCCGTGGTGAATATGCCCAGCATAGGTGGTTTTTCTTAAATCTCAAACGCAAATCCAAGAACTGCAGCATTCCATCATCCGGCAGCTCATACGTAAAAGTCAAACCTTTGCCTTGATTATTAAAATCATCTAAAATACTCATCACCATATGTTCATATGAACTGGAGCACTGCTTGTTTAAAATTACAAGAAAGTCGTCCATGTAACGAAAAACTTTAAGGACTTTGTCATTGGTAAAATGATTAAAACGATCGTGTAAAGAGCGATCGATGAATGATAAAAAGATGTTGCAAAGGACCGGAGCGATGCATGATCCAATGCAGATGCCTTTCTTTTGCAGATAAAACTGGCCGTCAAATTTAATAAAGGTGCTCTTAAGATAAAATTCTAAAAGTACTAAAAAGTTATCTACCGATACACCAGCAGCATTCTGAAAGGCAACACGTCCATTTTCATCTATGCAGTCTTTTACCGCAGCAAACAGTTCAGGATGGGGCACAGCATAAAAGAGCTCTTCCACATCTATCCAGAAGGCATAATCACCCTTATTGTTATCTTCAAGGAAACGAACCACTTCTGCCGAACTCTTTGTTAGGAAAGGGTCATTTATCTCGAGGACATTCAACACTTTAAGCAGGAACTTACTAATACAGTGCTGCCACCTGCCACCTTCGTTCACAATAGTCCTAAACGGAGCATCCGGCGTCTTAACGCTAAAGAAAACGTGCAAGGCTGTACTTTCACAATTTTTTATGTCCCTTGCGAGCCTCTGTAGGTCTAAGCGCTTGCAAAGATCGACGCCTTTACATTTAATTCTTGTTTGGCTTTTTTTCAAACGAATAAAGTTTTTTTCTATCGCCAGAGTGGCTTTACGAATATACATCTTTCTAGGCATTGCAACAAAACCGCCTACCTTGTCAGCCTGCATAAGACAAAGGTCATTGTCCTTAAAAAATTTCACCACACTTTTCAAACTGTCCTTAGTACGCTTCGGGCCAGTCAAATTCACGTTCTTCTCTAGACAGTCGATTCCTTCTAAGAGGCACCTTTCCCGGTACTCTGCGAAAAAGGCAAAAACGAAAAATACAAAGCAGTCATATGGCAAGCATCTTTCATCTCAAAGGTGGCAAACAAACGCACACACGTTTAATTGATGTCTAGAGAGCTTTTCTGGTGAGTTCTACTTGAGTGTATGTGATCACAAAGTGTTCTTGCGCAGGCGATGTGCGTATTTTATGGTATATAAAAACAGCAAGCATGCACTGAAAAAAAAATCAGTTGAAAATCGAAGCTCTCTTCTGTTCCCTAGTTTATTCATGTGTTTGTGCAGGGTCACAGTATAAACCAACCGTCCTAAGTCAAGCTGTTGTTGACCACGTGCCCCTCCACTACATTTAATCAGTGCGTTCGCGAAACTAGTGCATTCCTTTCAAAAGTAGCTCCAGTACAACGCAACGTATGTATCGCAGCTCGCATAAGCTCAGCGACAGAAAACAGTTGTCTACAGGTCGGGCAAACATATACCTCCCTTTTCCACCTCCATGCTCTCTACTACCACACAATAATTCCTTAATATGTCCACGGCATTGCGTATAATTCCTTCTTTCTTTATTTTTTTGCTTTTTTGTGAGCGATCGTTAGTGCGTTCTTTTCATACATATCGAATTCTTTTACGCATCGGCCATCGCGCTTACGTTGTACTAGTTAGATGAGCAGAATATATCGAGCTTGACTGCATACCCTCTGCAGCGAGTGTAGGATTTGTCTGTGACGTTCATATGAGACTATGGTGTCGATAGAAGCCCACATCTGCATTTTCTAGTACTTAAAAACGAATTTATTTATAACCAAAAAGAGTAAAATAAGGGCGCGAGTAGAGGTTCAGCGCAATATTTCTTGTCGCGCGGGAAGGGAGCACGTGTTTTCCTGCCCTGCAGGGACTTGCAGAAATTCACAATGGCGACGCCGCGCGCCCTCGCTACGTTTGTTACGTGCAGTGCAGCATTTCGATCGCGTTTTTAGCTAGAGTGGGTGGTTAATACCCCTGTCACACTGGACGTTGTAATGTCATTCGAACGCAATGACATTCGCATCGAATGACATTATTCCGCTGCTACACGGCGACATTTAACATCATTCGAATCGAATGACTTCTGAAATCGAATGAGTTCGAGCAACTCATTCGCATTCGCACTGGGACCGAATGTGTACTCTCTACCCCAGAGACAACGTAAACGTGCGGCTTTGAGCATTCCTAATTTGTGAAACGTCATGTGAAAATGGTATTACTTTAGCGCGTTTGCCGATATTCATCATTTTAATAAGAAAACAGCCAGGCAAGCCGTAACAAAATGTGTTTACTCTCGACATCAGCGGCGTCTGACAGGCTTCGGTATTTCGCCACAGTATAGTCAGTATAGTGCCTAGTATATTTCTAGGCACTGTAGCCACAGGATGCAATCGCGAACGCCGTTTGCTTGAGCGCAGCGCTTATTACACTGCGTCTTAATTTACGTCTGTGTTTCTCATTAACGCGCTCTGCTTGCAAAAACAGTAAGTGAATGGTTCGCCTGCTGCAAGTCAGCGCACCCTTTGAGCGCTGCCGTATCAGCTGCAAATTATTCTGTTGGTGTAATTCAGTGAAGCAAAGCCCTGTGTTTATTTTAAATAAAATAGGACGACTTTTCAGCCACTCTGCACTTACGCTCTACAGCTTTTAGGTCCAGTTCCTTTGGAACTATCGTCACTGATATCGTAAACGAATGACATTACTTCTTCGTGTGTAGCACAACCACGGGTCGAATGACATTCGCTGCACCGAATGTCATTCGAATCGAATGGCGTTAAAACGTCTAGTGTGACAGGGGTATAAGCCTCTGCGAAATCCTATGCTACAGGTAGCTAGCAAGAGAACACATGCATACAAGCATACTCCATAGACTGCACCAGGCTGCACTTAACAAATGCCGTCCCGGCGGGTGTCCCCGCCATTGTGCTTTTGCCCAGCAGAAATGCTGTCTTCCACGCTTTGCGACAACCACAAAAAAAAAAAAGAGAAAGAAAAACGCGCATATTCTGCCTAGAAGCAACCTAGCACATGCTAAGCTAGCAGCAACTAAAAATAAAAAAAAAGTATGTGAAGGGTTGGGGGGGGGGGGGGGGGGACGCGCGTCGCTTCCCGAACTGACCACCCTCGTCGCGGCCCCCTCCCTGCACGTCCATTGTGCGCACCTACAGTTTGCACAGAATGTCGTTCTGAACCTGCTTTTGGTGGCAGTGGTGGCCCTTCTGAGGGGGAGACCGCGCAGTTTTCGGGGAACTTTCCGCGCAGCTGCATTCTCTCGTCGCGGCTGCAGTGCTACCGACATGGAAGGTGTACGAACGACTTTCAACCTCTGCACGCAGTCTGCCTACGCGTATCGGCGCATGTACCGCATTTATCGATCATCAAGTTGATTGCGCGATTCCTTGGCCAGTGTATACCTCCTAAGACAATGCCCATCACAACTGCGATATCGGTTGTGTATGAACACAAGCCTGCGCCTTTTGGTGAGGCTGCAGTGCCGACGCTGAATTTGTATTGCTGACACACAGCTCAAGAGTGCACAGCGGATGCCGAAATTCGGTAAGTTGCTGGCCACTTTTCAGAATGGGGCCTGGAACTTTTTGTTGCGATGTTAAACCACCGGTTCCACCTTTACATATTATTTGTGTCGTGAGGTGCGTAGGCTCTATATTTCCGAATAAGGAGCCTACGCACATTGTCCCAAAGCAATTTCACTTCATATAGTTAATCCTGTGCTTGTGTCAAACCCCCATTGTGTGGTGACTTGCAGCTCTCGTAACATTTTTTTTTCTTGCCCGTATTTTTAAAGGTAACGTGATACCGAACACGCGCTCCTTGGTGTTGGACACGTGCGGCAGTTCGGCACGCGATGGCATTTTTAAAGTAGCCTTGAAAATATGTTCTTCCTCTAATATCTGCTCATAATGCGCCTTGCACCTATCATTTAAGGACATGTTTGCCTAAAGACCCCATCCTTGGTGTGTGTCGTATTAACTCACGTCTACATGCTTTCCTTTCCGATGTATGCCAAAAATATGAAATTTATTATAATGCAAAATGCATCTATTTCAACTAATGTGCCGCTTTTAAAATTGCTTTGCAACACAACTTTTACTCGTGTTTCTATTATTTTTCCCTTGGGTATCTAAAGTGACACAAAGCCAAGATCTGGGGGTTGCATATTGAACATAGATTCATTTTATAGTAAAAGGACAACTTTCTCTTGTTATTTTCGAAAGTAGTGCCCGATTATGAGATGTTTCCGACATTTCTTGAATTTCCGCGTTTGTTCATGAGTCGCACATAAATTGCATACAATTATAGTACAGTGCTGACGTGCTCCACAGCTGTGCTAACTATTGACGTCTTTTCCCGCAGGTTCCACCCTTGCTGAAGCTTTTCCACTACGACGGTGCAACACGAGAATAGCATATTATCAATGCAGAGTTCACAAAATAAATGAAATAGTGCTTTTCCCTATAAAGCTCTCCTGTGTTATTTGTTTTGTTTAGAACGCAGTAATAGAAAGTACAGAGGATCCACTTAGCCCCACTTATTACTGTGTTAATAAAGCTTTCGCGTATGCATGAGAGGCACATTTGCACAAACTACTGCTGGTCCTTCGAAAATGCCTTCATAGCCCTTCGAAAATGTGAAAACACAAAAATAAAAATTTTTGCAATCCAAACGGCGCGACACAAGTGAGGTAAACACTAGAAACACCATAGTGGCTGTGAACGGCCGCGCAAGGGGTTTCCCGATGTCGGCGTGACCGACAACACGCCAAAAATGCCTGAATGCCCGCAACATCGGCCAATGCTACCTAGCCAAATCCGACCCATTCTGGCTGGCCAAATTTCGCCCACCCTGGCTGGCCAAATTTCGCCCACGCTGGCCGGCCAAATTTCGCCCACTCTGGCTGGCCAAATTACACCCACTCTGGCTGGCCAAGTTCGAACCATGGTGGCTTCGCCACAGTGGAGCCATTCTGGCTGGCCGTCATCGGGCAGATGTGGGTGAAAGTAGCGCGAGCGCGATTTGCCGACTTAGGCCCGATATCGCTGCCGACTTTGGCCGACTTCACGCCTACATCAGTCCTGTGTTGGCGTGCTGCCTGGGATGCCTTCTTGTGATCTTCCGATTGCTCCGAGCTCTATTTGTGGCATTCTCGTGCTGCTTTTCTTCATTCATTAATTTTTTTTCTTGTGCTCGTGCCAACGTCGTCTTCGTCCATTAATTTTTAAAGCGCGCACTTTTAAATACGCGCACTCCACTCATCACATATTGACTGTTGGATCATAAGTGAGGTGTAGTTGTGTATTAGTTAACCTCCCTGCCTTCCTTTCTCTCTCTGTCTCGGTATATGCGGGTGTGAAATGCCAGTGTTTTGCAGGTTTCCTCGAGGAATATGTATTAGTTTGCGATATCTGAATAAACGCAGAGAGAGAGATGATTCCAACTTGTAAATTATGTGCATTGCTCAGTGCTTTTATGGATTATGATTTCAACTTGTATACCAACACGCGTGTGTATGCTGTCGCATATATCTAAAGAGTGATGCTAGACTTAGCCTATGCAGTTACTTTTGTTTGTTGGCAGACCCTGTGTACTTCGTGCTTGCTATCTGTTAGAAACGTACCAACACATCGGTGCATGGTTATTAAGAAATGTGTGCGGCATTAAGCGTCATAGTAACATTGAAACCATATCAGTAAACTGTTCTTTCTCACTGTTTTACTGCATCAAATTACTGAGTATTCACGCTGTATTGCCCACATTATTGTTGCATGTGCTCAATGTTCGACAACTGTCTTCTTCATGCTATGGAAATGTATATATTTGCGCTGACATGATAGGTGTTACTCTATAGATTCCTATAAAATATTAGAACAAACGTTTGTTGTGTTGCTTGCGTTGGGACAAATTGTCATGCATACGAACTAAAGAATAGAACTTGTCAGTGCAAATAAATTGCAAAAATAGTGGTCTGTCATTGTTACTGCTGAAGTTCTACCGAGCAGATTTAACACACTGTACGAGGGAAATAGGTGGTAAAAGAGAATATACAGCGATGTTCGAACAAGGACTGGTTGTTGATTTATCAATCACAGCATAGTTTAACGTGTGTTAGTTTAACACTAACTTAAGCATCAAATGAATGGAATGCTAAGAATATGTGAGAGTATATGCCACTGCCTTTCAGCTTTGAGGATCTCCGCGTTTGTCAGTCAATCACCTGTGCCTGCTTAGCTTGCGAAATCTTCAGTTGCCAACAAGGGTAGCGTTCGCGTCCCGTGACAATAGAAAGTGTGTAGAAATTAAGTGCTTATTTTCTGGCGATGGGTCATTTCGTTCAAGAACAGGGTAACATATTTTATATTTCTTTTAACATTCATACCAGAGCAGCTGTGCAAGATGTCTCACGCTGACGTTTGAGACAAAGAAATGCGAAAAACCTTCGTTTTAAAGAGGACACCTGCCTTGCGTAGATTATGCTTCACCTTGCGGCACGCCTTGTTCATTCGTTTTGATGGCCACGTGCCATTGTTCATTGATGGCCACATGATGGCCACATATTCCGATAGCCACATGATGACCACATACTCTGTTCATTGAAGAACAGAGTAACAGATCGTTTAGATGCGAAGCAGCTTATGGCGGGGGCTTTGTCCATCCCTCATTCCTTCCCGCGTCGTCCCGCACAGCGCATGCGCGGCCCCTCCCCCTCTCTCCTCTCCTACGCTCCCCCATTCTCACCTCTAGGAACCTTCTCTATGGAGCGGTGCCCGTGTCCCACACCCCGACAGCTCATGCGCGTCCCCTCCCCCTCTCTCTGCTCTCCTACTCTCCCCCCTGTCTCTCCTCTAGGAATCCTACTCCATGGAGCGGCGCGCACAATAAGTGGTGCGACAGCTGGGGTGCTTCCCCGTAGCCATTCCTTCTTCTATTCCAACGCCTTTCGGCGTTGCGTCACTGCTGTCGTCATCGGTGGGCGGCGAAGCTCGACGTATTTCAAATTGCCCATTCGTAAGCGGACGCTTTTTCTCCCCTTTCTGCGCCGTTCACGGGCTTGCATAGTAATTATGTTTGGTAAGAAAGTAGTTAATAAAATTGCGGTTGCGCGCTTATTAGATGAAAATAGTTTAGTAGCATTAAAACGCAATAGCGAAGGAAATATGAGGCAGACAAAACGCAAACACACGTGTATTTGTAGTCGTAGCCACATTTGCGCCGTACGTGAATCCAAGGCATATTATCGCTGAGCGCGAACAAAATGGCAACCGTTGTGGGAAACAGCTGACTGTGTTTTAATCGGTTATTCGCCCGTATCAGTTGCAACTTTGGCGCAGAAGCGTAGTACTTTCGCCTGAGAAGAAATTATACACTCCACATTTTTTCCGGGAGTGATGGAACACTGAATTGAGGTGAGCACAAAGTGTTACTGCCGTGGTCTGTTGCCGCTACGTGCATTGTTTGATGTGCGCGCTTCGTTTTCCCGCAACAGGAAGCTGTTCGGAAGACAACTCGTCATATTATCGCGCTGTAAAGTGGAACGTCGTGAACTGGCCGCGATAGAGAACTCGCACGATAGCGAGCGCCGTTTGACGGCGCACCGCCTCGGCACAGCGTAATTTCATGAAGTCTGTGATCAGCTGCAGTCCTCCGTTGCGCAAGCTACCAGCCACTGTCGTCGTCGATCCGAGAAAGTTGCTGCTGGATTCGGAAAAGTAAGCACAGGGCCTACATTACCTTGTTTAAATGAAAGAAATTTTGAAGCTAGAAATAGCACGAAAATAAAGTGTACTGGCGTGTATGCCATAAGATATTAACATCAGTTTCTTAGCACTGCTTAACTAACGTGTTGTGATGTTCAGTGATATGTTTTATGGTCCTTACAGACGTGCGAACGTTGGAAATGGTGGCTCGTGTTAATGTCTGCAACAAATACAACTCGTACTATACAAATGGTGCCATTTTGCTTTCTTTGTTTTAAGTCCTGCACAAAATTGCGCGCTATATCTCGCGTTATTTGGGAAGTAATGGGTGTCACGCTATGCTCATGGTAGTGACACGTGCGGTTGCTTTCTCGAACGCCGTTATCACCTTCCTGTGAACCGCGCGCTTGCTTTGATTGCTTGCGGCGAGCGCAGTTATCACTTTCTGTTATGCCAACGCAAGCAGCGTTTATCATGCATGTCACTTCAGGAACCATGTCGAGAATTCCTGAAACTTTGCAGGCTGACGCGCACACTTGAGTAACTTCTGGAATTCCAGAGATAATGCGAGAACGCGTTAAACGAAGTGTATAAAAGCCGACGCACTGCGCCGTTTGTCAGTCTTTCCGTCAACCGACGACTTTTCACGCCGCTGTTGCTGCGAATTGTTTTGCTCGGTACAAGTTCGCTCAATAAACAGTTCACCTGACATCAGCTTGAGTCCTGCGTGCTTCGTCTCAACTGCTGCGTGTGTCACAACCACGCGACAATATGCAGCTTGCTAAGTAGGATATTTGCCTTCTTCGCGCCCATGTGCGAATTACTTACTTAACTATTGTCTACGTTGTTGAATCGGAACTTAGTCGTTTTGTTTAAAGCTGTGAACGTCAATAAAGGAAACGGCCAGAGCTTCGATGTTGAGCCTTCCACATGAAGTGTTGGCATTTGATTTGCATACATGGCTTTTGTTTGTGCTCTGTGCAGTACCGCATTAGCATATACCCCCCTCCTCCCCTTCCATCATTGCTCGCTAAAGTCGGTCAGTACGTCTATGAGTGCAGATACATAGAGGTACACTTGCTTACTCATTTTCACGTAACCTCTGTATATGAAAGCAATACGGGGTGTTCTCAAAAATGCAAGTATATATGTTTGCTAAAGGTAGGCATGCTTTTTCTTTTCCGTAGGTTAGCCTGCATGTAAATTTGTGGTGCTTCAGTACAGTCACAATAACATTTGTGCATGAGCTCACAATCCTGTAGATTGAGAACAAAACAGTAAATGCCGTGAGGCCTCGTTAGCATTCCCTTGCACATAAATTGATTTTGATCTTTCTTTAAACAGCACAAGGGATCCCAGACGCCGAGCCAGCAGTAGCTGGGCACCCAGCTTGGCTGTCAGATGCAGGAGTTCAGGGTGCCAGACGACATCGAGTGCCTTGCTGCAGCTGCTTGTCTATGCCCTCAGCAAGTTTACTGCCCCCACTCCCCCTCCTTGACCTGCCTCATTAGAGTATGCATGCATAAGGGAGAAAATTTTCATTATGATACCCTTTCTTCATCTTAACTTACTTCATGTGCTGGTGATTGTTTGAAGACTGAGTGTGGTGATGAAAGACGACGACGACGAAGGTGGACTACCTAAGCGGCGCGTCGCGGGAAAAAGGGTGCACGTGGCGGAGCGGAAAAAAAAGAAAAAAAGAGAAGAGGTAGCAGGAGGAAGGCACGAGGAGCAGGACGGCCGCCACGAAGGCAGAAGAAGACGGCGTTCGAGGAGCCGAGTTCTGAAGAGGGCTACCCGGGCTGAAGCGCTGGGCAGCCTCCTGACCGGCCCTGCGAACGTCGTTCGCCGGCGACTGCTGCCTGACCTCGCCGGGTGACCAGTGTGGCCGCTACCCACGGGTTTAGTGTTTCGGCCTTTACCTGCGCTGGGCCAACGCCACTCCGTGCTGCGTCCGAGAGCCAGAGCCGCCGCCAGCGTTCGAGCTCCACAACTTCACCTGCCCGCCGCGTCCCCGAAGGCACCACACTGACGCCTCGAGCTACCGACGTGTACATAGTCGTGAGCTTGCGCACATGCACGTAACTTTCCACATAAATGTGGAAAGTTACGATGCATGCGTAAGACTGAATGTGTAGCCCGCCACCATTGCTGCTTTGTTTATTTCAGAGTGCCCATTTAATATATGTGTGTTTGCTTGCCTACCTACCGTGTACCGCATTCATCATTCACCGCACCTCACGTGAGCGAACCTGACGGTCCTTTAACTCACTACATTTCTGGCGCCCGCGACAGGACTAAGCTCTCGTAAGACCTTCCGAGAGCCTCACTTTGTTCATGTGCGGTGGTTGAAGATGGATGTGGAAAAACTGATAGGTCTCGGTAAATAGTTGGGACTCACAGGCAAGGCTCTTCAGCAATGGTTAGAGAAGCAGCGGGAGCGGGAACGCGAGAGGTATGCACTAGAGCGCGAAGCTGCGAAAGAATATCACGAGCGGGAGTTGCAGCGGCAAGCCGGGGAACGCCAGTTGTTAGAGCTTCGGCTATGCATGCAGGAACTGCAACAAGCAGTCCCCGCCGAACTAATGGATCTGTCTTCTTGTAGAGCCTCTAAGAGGCCTAGCATACATGAGGAGCATGAGCAAGAGATGGCTAGCATAGAGGCGCAGGCTCCTCAGCTCAGAGCAGCTTTGCAACAGATAGAGCTTGCCGCGTGAAATAGCCGGTCAGTATCAAGTGACTCTAGTGTTGAGGACTACGCGAGCAACAACATGGACACTAACGTGTCGTATATTGAAGGCGACTATGGTGAGGCCAGAACAAAGGTGAGCTTGGACCCTGTCATATCAGAAGGATTTGACAAACCAAGTTTAGAAAATGGCCCGGATCTGTTAGGTCATGTTAGTTGCTTGCGTGAGAGTGCGTCTACAGCAGATGTTAAAGAGGCAAAGAGTGTCTCAATGTCTGGCAAAGGCTACACATCTGGTGTCACTACCGACAAGATTGTGACATGACCTGGATGGCGTGTGGAGCGAGCAGATAGCCAGCAGCTGGCTGTAAATGTTATGAATTTTGAGGTGGGAGTCTCGAGCGAATATGAAGCTAAAGAAATACCTCTCATAGCTTTCCGTAGCAGTGATGAAAGCCCCCCACTGACAAACAATGTTCAAGGTGGTAAACTTAGAATTGAGGTAACTGCGAGAGATGCTGTCCATGCAAAATGTTCCGTGGGAAACGAGACAGCAGCAGGCCCCATATTGTGTGACGAGGTTCAGAGCTCAATATCGGAGGAACGAGCTCAGGGAAAGGACCCTTTCTTAAACTACGGTGCCAGCCAGCTCCGTGGAACTCCTTGCGGAAATAAGAATTCCCCCCTTTATTTCTGGTGGCTGATACGAAAGGCCACTGGAAAACTAAGTGATCTAAAGCGTTTCGAGAAGCTTTGTCTGCAATTTTCAGTATTTAATGTGGCAGAGGCTCCCTGGTCTGACGTAGGGCTCGTACCACAGCAAGAACGTCAGGGTGACCTGCAACTGAGGAAGCGCACGCGCTTTAACAAAAGGCGGAAAACACGCAAAGGGTCGACTGAGAACAGTCACCGAACTCACTGCAAAAAAAAAAGAAGGAATACAACCAGATGTTGTCATGGCGCAACCTGTGTGTGACATGACATGACAAGAACTTTATTTGAGTCCTGAGGAACTTGAATCTGGGGAACCAGGGTCCCACCAGATCAAGTTGGTGGCTCCGCCCACGACGGTACTGGAAGTCGAAGTTCCGTCGCGATGTCGTGGGCCCTCTGGACGGCCTAGAGTTGAGTGTGTAGATCGCTGCTTTGCAGGGATTCCTCCGATTGCTCCTTCGTTATGGGTGGAGAGGCATTAAGAGCTGGGCACAGCCAGAACATGTGATCAAAAGAACAGTAGTCATGGCCGCATTTGGGGCATGTCTGTGAATGATCGGGGTCTATTTTATTAAGAGACCGAGGAGTGGGGTACGAACGGGTTTGGAGAAGTCTGAATGTGCTAGCCTGAGGCTTGTTCAATTTGGGGTGGGGGAGCGGGAATTTTTTCCTGGTTAGGCGGTAATGGGACACAATTTCGTGAAAAGTACATAACGAATCTTTATGGATGTCGACCTCGTTACGAGCGTGGCTATCCGCGGCAGCACGGTACGTGAAATCGCGCGCTAACCGATGAGCCTGCTCGTTAGGATTACATCCGAGCGGGTTAACTGAGCCATCGAGGTGGGCTGGGAACCACGTGATGTGATACCCCCCTTCGCTGCTCTCCCGTGTTCGTTGGAGTGCTTTGGTCACAATACTGTTCGCCTGTTGAGACACGAGGGCGCTCGAGAAAGATCTAACTGCCGTGCGCGAGTCCGAGTAGACAACAGCAGGAGCTTTTGCGCTGTGAAGAGCCAGAGCGATCGCCGCTTCCTCCGCCACGTGGGCAATCTTAGTATAAACAGAGGCTGCATTAACCATGTTGCCTCCGGCGTCAACGACCGAAATAGCAAACTTATCCCCACCGTGATATCTGGCAGCATCGACAAAGAGGGCCTCAAGTTTCTGCTGATTGATTTTTTGTAGAATAGCCTTGGCTCTCGCGAATCTTCTACCCTCATGGTGCACTGGGTGGATGTTTCGCGGGACAGGGTCAACCATGATGCGATTTCTGTTCTCACGGGACAAGCTAACTTTGGTCGCCTGCTCATGTCTAGGCTGAATACCTGCTTCTGCTAAAATCTTGAGCCCTGGCTTAGTGGATGAAAGTCTTGTTATTTGAGCCGCTGTGTGAGCTTCTATTAGCTCGTCAGTGGTGTTGTGGAGGCCTAGCTCCAGAAGCTTCTCGGTGCTCGTGTACTGCGGAAGGCCGAGCACGCGCTTGAGACCCGTTCTAATAAGGGAGTCAAGCTTGGCCGTCTCCGATTTAGCCCAATTAAGGTAAGGCGCGATGTAAAGAACATGACTAAGGAAGAATGCCTGGTAAGCTCTGAGCAGATTGTCCTCTTTGAGACCACCTCTTCGATTTGAAACGCGAGCTACAAGTCTCAGTACATTACTAGCCTGTCCAGTGAGCCTGTTGAGGTCCTTTGAGTGAAATTGATTTTTTTTGCCCGTAGCACTGGAAGGCTCTCTATATTGTCAGTAATGACATTGTATGTATATATGTACTAATGTTATGACTCTGTAAGTGTGCCTGTAGCGTTTAGGAACGTGCGAACAGTGTGAATAGGTGAATGTGCGGACAGTGCGAACAGTGAAAAAATCCCTGACGGGATTGACAGTATTGCTAAATAGCTGTGAACATTCCCATTTGCGTGCTAAGTGCAAGTAAAGTCAGTGCACCTCTGCTAGTCCACTCCTCAGAGCAAAGTTGTTTGAGGAACAACTTTCTTCGGTGAGGGGTAGTGTGGTGAAGAAAGACGACGACGACGAAGGTGGACGACCTAAGCGGCGCATCGCGGAAAAAAGGGTGCACCTGGCGGAGCGAAAAAAAAAGAAAAAAAGAAGAAGAGGTAGCAGGAGGAAGGCACGAGGAGCAGGGCGGCCGCCACGAAGGCAGAAGAAGACGGCGTTCGAGGAGCCGAGTTCTGAAGAGGGCTACCCGGGCTGAAGCGCTGGGCAGCCTCCTGACCGGCCCTGCGAACGTCGTTCGCCGGCGACTGCTGCCTGACCTCGCCGGGTGACCAGTGTGGCCGCTACCCACGGGTTTAGTGTTTCGGCCTTTACCTGCGCTGGGCCGACGCCACTCCGTGCTGCGTCCGAGAGCCAGAGCCGCCGCCAGCGTCCGAGCTCCACAACCTCGCCTGCCCGCCGCGTCCCCGAAGGCACCACACTGACGCCTCGAGCTACCGACGTGTACATAGTCGTGAGCTTGCGCACATGCACGTAACTTTGCACATTTAGAACGATGCATGCGTAAGACTGAATGTGTAGCCCGCGAGCATTGCTGTTTTGTTTATTTGAGAGTGCCCATTTTGAGGGTGCCCATTGAATATATGTGTGTTTGCTTGCCTACCTACCGTGTACCGCATTCATCATTCACCGCACCGCACGTGAGCGAACGTGACGGTCCTTTCACTCACTACACTGAGTATCTGTAACTTATGACAGGAACTGCTTTTGACAGTGTTTAATTGAAGCACTAATTCACTGTTTCAATTATACCACAGTCCAAAACACGAGGCTGCGCCAAAAGCTCACTGTGGAAGCCTAAACTTCCAGGCATCCCATCATTGCCATGTAACATCAGACACGACGGCACACTGCAAATCTGCATGTTCATTGTAAGAAAGCTGTAGGTCGTGAAAGCTTCGGGTTATGTTGTCGCGACTTACATGTGCAAGAAGCTTTTTACAAAACTATCCAAGAAAAATCTCTTGCTTATGCGCCTGTCTCTGTGGTGTAGTTGCCTGCATTAGTCTTCCATATATTTTTTTTTACTCGTGAATCTTTCTACTTTGATTTATATGCTTAGGTTTATGCTAGAAGTTCTTTGTTGAACTATGCACAGACAATTTCTTGTTCCTTTCTACCAAATTATGTTTACAGGATTCATGCAATAATATATTTATTTTCAACACAACACTAGTGTGGATGTAGATCCTTTTTTATCACGAGATTAGCAGAACTTTTTGTTGGACTAGTTGGTATATAATCACTAGTTTTGCGGCACTGAAAAATACAAACCACAAGAGGGTATCGGTGACCTGTCTCATGTGTGGCGCTCATCCCTTGTACTCTCTTGTGGTTTATGTATTTTTATGCCAAAAAGTAAATAATATCAAGAGATGTTCTTGTATTTTATGCATTAAATGCGGGCTGCGACTACATATTTGTGATCCTATTTGAAGGCATTTTGTATGCTGCAAGGTTCTTTTAGGTACAATATTTCCCTTTCTGGTTTATTTGTACAATTACTGCGCAGTTCAACATGTGGATGCATACTTAGTTTTGCTGGTGAGCAATCCTTTTGTTGATGGTATGCAGCTTAACAGAGGTTTCATGGAGTTACCTGTGATATATTGTCATTCATTCATCCACAATTTTTTATCAGAGTGGATGGTCATGGCAATGTGATGCCTTGGATATGCCCGTGCACTGCAGAAATTACACACGGTTAGAACAGACCTTGTGCCGGGTAGGCAAGTGGTGCTTTATTTTAAACACATTCGACATTTCAATTCTTTCAACGCTGTGTTTCTTTGGCCCGCCCGCCGCTGTGCAGTGGGTAGCCAGTCACCTGCATGAAAATATAATCAGTACCATAGTCAGCTCGCAGCATTTCTTTTTTTCTAGGGGACACACATGTGAACACTCACACACACCTGCAATATATACGTACAGACATTTGTTTGTGAAAGTGAAAAATATACATATTAGGACTGGAACAATTTCGGGGGCGGGTTTGAACCTCTCTCCTACTATGGTTATGGAAGTAGTAAACCTAGCTGTGTGCAATCGCTCTACAAGAAAGTCAGTACCACAAGGAATAATGCTACTTCACTGCAAAAGTTGCGCTGAGCCTGCCTTACAGCTGTGATCTATATTGTGACGGTGCAAGAACAGGGAAGAAGACGACGATCTCGAGGGAAACAAAGAAGACGCAGGAGTGGGGCACAGGCTGACGGACCGCCATTGGGGTTGCACCGGCTAATCTCTCTGTTCTAAAATACACTACCATTAGAAGCGTATCCCTGTGCCCGTTTCATTTTGGTGGAGGTGCTGGGTACCGCACAAGACGGAACTCCGCTGCGGATTTGCCATCAACCGCTTTGCCATGCCCACCGACGACCAGGCCTCTGGATCAAACACGGCTACGGCATTGGCGCCGTCAGCATCCCAGACGCCACAACATTCAGTCGTCCTGACTCACCCCCGCGACTCTGGAACTTTTTCGGGCAAGTCCAACGTGAACGTGGAAAAGTGGCTTGGCGTCTACGAACGAGTTGCAGCGCACAACCGATGGGAGCCCACGGTGATGCTTTCAAATCTTCTCTTCTATATCGAGGGGCCAGCACGCATTTGGTTTGACACACATAAAGAAGAGCTGACGAGCTGGGACGTATGTGAGCAGAAATTGCGCGATCTCTTTGGCCCGCCCGCAGGTACAAGCCCGCTGCCACAAAAGACCTGTCCTGTCAGGCCCCAACAGCCACAGAGTCGTACGTCGCTTACATCCTCGACGTTCTAGCTCTTTGCCGCCTCGTCGACTCCACCATGACCGAGATTGACAAAGTAGGCCATATCCTTAAGGGCACTGCCGATGACGTGTTCAACTTGCTCGTCTTTAGAAACTGCTCGACGGTGGACGAAATTATCAATGAGTGCCGCCGTTTCAAAGACGCCAAGAGCCGTCGCATAACCCAACAATTCACGCGGCTTCCAAACACCGCTGCCACGTCTTCGTGCGAAGACGCTCATCAATCCCTTCAACCGCGCACCGCGGATAGCGTTGTGCGCATCGTGCGGCGGGAAATCGAGGCTGTGGCACCATCTTTCGTACGCCCATCAGAAAATGCAGAGGCGACGGTCTCTCTCATCAAGGTAGTTGCCCGCGAGGAACTTGCGAACGCCGGCATTCAACCGGTGTGCTCCATTACCGAGCCTCCAGTCACACCTGCCGCTTCGCTTCGTCGTCCATCACCGACGTTTCGACGATACCGAGACCTAGCCCAGGGGCGAACACATGACAGGCCTATATGCTTCCATTGTACCGGCGTGGGTCACATTTGTCGCTATTGCCCTCACCGCCAGTCCACGTTTTCACGATCTGTTTTTCTACAGCCGAAATGACAGCCGACGTCCGCCGTTTAGTGCCGCGCCGAATGATCCGACGTACTGCGACCCTATGTACCGTGACCAGTCCTATGGCGACTCGTACCATAGCCCTCCTGCATCATTCAGACGCGCTCGAGCCGTTCACCTGTCGCCAAACGATCGTCGATCCCGCTCCTCTCTGCCCCGTCGTCCTTCGTCGTCGCGTCCATCCGTACGATCATCTCAGGAAAACTGATAAATGCAGCTCCCGGAGGTGACGCTGCATTGGACCCCCGACCTGCAAATCCTCTGAATACTTTGCCGACCGACCAGAACCGAATAGCCGTGGAAGTTGATGCCCTACCAGTAGCTGCCGTGATCGACACCGGTGCACACATCTCAGTCATGAGCCCTGACCTTCTGAAGCAGCTGAAGAAAGTTCTCACACCTGCCGCGTCCAGCATTGTACAAGACTCTGACGGAGGGACACCAGCTGTGCTGGGAATGTGTGCCGCTCGTGTAACCATTGGGGGTCGTCACACGCCCGTTTTGTTCCACGTCCTTGACTATTGCCCTCCAGACGTGACTCAGCTGTGATTGAGTGTTCAGCTGGTGTGGTCCAGCTGGATTTGCCTGATGCTCCTGAACCTCCCGGCACAGCGCAGGTCCATCTCTCTTCTGCTGACTGTTCGTCTACCGCCGCAGGCACTCACGTGTATCAGTGTTGTGCCCAATTTCTATGTGCCGGGTGGCGATTATGTGGTCACTCCAGACGTCAGCACCTTACTCTCGCATGGCGTGTCTTTCCCTCACATGGTAGTGGCCATGTCGGATCAGAAAGCTTATATGCCGCTCTCGAATTTTGCACTCTGCGCTCAGGTACTACCTTGCCACTCTGTCGCCGTCACACGAATACCAGCTTTTGTCCCTCTCGCCGCATCAGTCTTCGACCAGCTCTTCGGCCACCTGCAATTCGCCTGCGGCCACGCCACCTCCAGCGCACGACGACATCACGAAAATGATAGCCCTAGACCTTTCACCATCACAAGCCAACGATATTTTTGACATAGGCGGTCGGCCTTTGGGACAAACCTCGCTGGTGCAGCATCGCATACTTACCGGCGATGCCGCGCCTATTCACAGACGGCCTTTTCGCGTGTCACACGCCGAGCGCCGAGTCATCCAGGAGGAGGTTGATAAGATGCTCAGCAAAGGCATTAGTGAACCTATCATCCAGTCCGTGGGCGTCTCCTGTCGTTTGGTAAAGAAGACAACACTTGGAGATTCTGCGTGGACTATCGACAACGGAACAAGATTACAAAAAATGATGTATATCCTCTGCCGCGCATCGACGACGCGTTGGATTGTCTCCACGGTGCGACGTATTTCTCATCAATAGATCTCCACTCCGGTTACTAGCAAATCTCTGTCGACAACATGGACCGCGAGAAGACCGCCTTTGTTACGCCAGATGGCCTTTACCAGTTCCGGGTCATGCCTTTCGGCTTGTGCAACGCTCCCGCCACCTTCGAGCGTATGATGGACACGCTCTTGCACAGCTTTAAATGGTCCATCTGCCTCTGTTACTTAGACGACGTCATCGTGTTTTCTCCGACCTTCGAAACACATCATGAATGTCTTTCGTCTATTCTCTCGGTGTTCCGCGCTGCAGGCCTACAGTTAAATTCTTGAAAGTGCCACTTTGGTCGCCGCCAAATTACTATCCTCGGCCATCTTGTCGATTCGTCTGGCGTCCGCCCGGACCCCGCAAAAGTTCGTGCTGTCCTCGATTTTCCTGTGCCAACATGCGCTAAAGACGTCCGCAGTTTTGTAGGCTTATGCTCCTACTTCCGTCGATTCGTAAGGAACTTTGCGAACATTGCTCGACCTTTGACCGACCTTCACAAGAAAGCGCGCCCTTTTCATGGGGCCCTGATCAAGCTGCTGCTTTCTCAAGCCTTATCACACTGCTCACCACACCGCCGATTCTTGCTCATTTTGACCCATCTGCCCCAACAGAAGTCCGTACAGATGCTAGCAGCTGTTTTAGCCCATCGCGAACGGGGCTACGACAGTTATTGCGTACGCCAGTCGCCTGCTTTCCGCCGCTGAGCGCAATTACTCAATCACGGAGCGTGTAGGGGTTATTCTATTAATAACTACTACTGCTAGCAGCGGCATCGCCGCTAGCAACCCCTTGCAGTGGGTTCGAGCACTCAACGAGTAGAGAATGAGGTCGTCGCGTCCGCGCGCTCGCTATCTCAGCCACGAATCGCCGTGTTGCCGCGCGCGTCAGCCCGCGGCCCGTCTCGCGGCGGGGCAGCGCGAACCGTCGCACGCGGCGAAGGAGGAGAACATTAGGCGCAACTCTCCGTGCATGGTGATTTAATAAACGTTAAAATAGTACAACCAAAATACAAGGCCGAATTTAAGATCGAATGAAATACGAAGGGTAACAATAACGATTAACACGCGAACACAAACAAGGACGCAAACAAAGGACATTAACAATGAACAACACGCGAACACAGAAAAACACACAAAAATACACAAAGACCATGCATGAGAGAAGCACCTCACCCCGGCCAGCGCACCCGCGACCGCGCCCCAAGAAAAGGAAAATAGAAAATACCCGCATTTCCCCGAAGGGGAGTATGAGGAAGTGCGAAGCACGGGTGATGCTATGAGGGGGCGCGCGCGACTAAACTGCAGAGCCGAGCGAAGGAGACGGCATCGAGAGAGCACGCGCCAGCCGACCCACGGAGGTCTGGCCGTTTTTAAGTGCAAAGCACTTTTACTGATGATGATGATTAAGTGTAATTAATGATTTAAAGTGTTGTTGTCATGATGCATTTGTACACACACACACACATTTATATATGAAGTATTATTTATTTATTTTACACTTCACGCTTTTCGTATGATGCATTAATGCACCTCGCGAGTGCGTCACACACACACACATACACACACTACACACGTCACTACAGATCAGCACCTATTCGGCGGCCGAGGGTGAGTGCAAACCTAAGGGGGGGAGAGGCACACCAGCTGCGCGGAGAGGGTGCGAGGAGCCGGCGCGGCGCGTGCAGCCACGGCGCGGAGGCGCCAGCTGCACAACGCGCCGTGACGTCACGGCGCGGAGAGCGGTGCAGAGCCGGCGCGGGGCGCGCGCAGCCACGGAGCGGAGGGCGGAGCGCGCGCAGTCACGTGGGGCGTGACGTCGCTGCGCCGTTGCTAGGGGAGAGGAGGAGGAGCGCGGATGCCGGCGTAGTTTTCGGGGTCGCTTAAAGGCCGTTTCACATGACGCAGAAACACAGCGATTTTGCTTCGGAGACTGGAGCGATCGCGATTTTTTTCAAAAAAAATCGCGATCGCTCTTGTCGCAACGGTCTGCGACGAGCGACCAAAAAGTTGGAATTTCGTCGCTCTGATCGCAGCGATCCGAACGATTTCCCGTCGAAATTGCGCCGAGCAGCAGCCCCCGAGCTGTTTCGCTGTCATGGCGGTGGAGTGTGTGTTTTATGATCGGAGCGATCGGAGCCGTGGAATACCGAATCTGGTATGTAGTACTATTAGTAGCGACACGAGAAGGAAAAAAATAAAACCTCATACTTCGGCATTCCTCCACTTGTATGTTTTTATTGAAGCACTGGGTTGCTGTTTTAGCTTTCTTGTGTACTATACGTCGAGCTTTCGCTTCGACGTAGTACAACACACGAACGCATTTTGTTCCGTGCGCGGAGAAAGATTCCCGCTGGTTGATGTACTCGAGTTGAGACTCAACGCTATCGAATGTGTGCGACTTGCCTTGCGTACACAAGCATTCTTTTTTTTCTCTCTCTCTCTTTTTGAGATTGCCTGTTGTTGCCACACAGCCAAGGTATTACAGCACATACCTTGCGTGCACTCACACGCGCATTGCGCGTTGTAAATGCTATGAGCCTGCGATAATAATGATTGAGCACGACGTGGTCGCGAGGCATCCGATGGCGGGCTGCTTTTTTGTGCGCCAATTCGGCGAATGCTCTTGCTTTTCTTCCGCATCGAAATGAGGCCGCCGTGGCCGGAAATCGAACTCACATTCTAGCGGCGCGACACGAACTTACAATTAAGGTGCTTTGTCAAGAAGCCGAGACCTTTGTATGTCGCCGGAACTTTCTGAACTGTTAATGCATGCAGTTTTCATGGATACGGGGCGCGCTAATTAACCAGAAATACTTCGCCTTACACCGACGCCGTAAATCGGGCACGTCATTGTTGGACTGACTATGCGACCAGTAACTAAATTTAGATAATTTTTGGTGTATTAATGTGTGCTTTTATAACGTACCATATCAGGAATGCTAGCAGCGTCGTTGATTTACTTTCAAAGCGTTGATGCGCAACAAGTATTATTAATAGCAGCTTTTTCTTCTTTTCTTATCTCGTGGACAACATTTTGTTGTGATGGGTGAAGTGACTCGCACTCACGGGTAGCGGTTGCATACTCTCCGTTTTAATAGACGTTCCACAAATATATACAAGCACAAGGACACAGTGTTGCCAACCTAAACACTAAACCGAAACTGCCAGAACTATGTACAGGATACAACATTTTCCCTCCCTTATTTATTTTTTTATTTTTTTTATTTTGGGAAGGTGTTAGTACAAAGTATAGGTTAATCGCGCACAGTTTATATATGGAACGAGAAATACACAGCAAGAAATACACATCCATATATACCCAAAATTCTATACACATGCCAAAAATATTGAATGCATTAGGTAATTGGTCCACCAACCAAGGAATATTTATACATTCACAATTAATAACTATATCTGTCCGGTCGCCGTCTGTCTCTGTGCGGCTGAATGCGACGACCAGGTGGGCACGACACCACAGGTTCTTCTGTAGTGTTCACGGGCGGGCGTGAAACAGTTTCTGAAGCCGGAAACTGTCCGGCGGCTGATCTTGTTGGCGACCTGGAATCGCAGTCTGCACTAGGCACAGGTTTCGCTGCGGGAACACTTGCCTCGGCGGACACTGGTTGCCATGTTGCAGAAAGAAGCGTCGCATCAACGGGATCATGATTTAACGAAGATTCACGCCCTGCAGAATGGTGCTGAAGGCCATTGTCGCCAGGGCGCCGAGCAGGCACCTTGCACAGCTTGGCCGCGTTCCATGTTTTGCCGTCGTCGAGAATGAAGGATGCTGGACCGCATTTCTCGATGACTTTTCTTGGCTTCGAGAAAGAGATGTCACCCTCGAATGAAACCGATGGTTTCTTCACCCGCACCATGTCTCCTACTGCCACTGTTGTCGGTTTTGCCGCTCGCCTCCTGTCGGTGTAGGCTTTGCTGTACTCTTGCCTGCGCTTGACACGTTGCCTCAGCCTGGCCAGTTCCTGGTAGGGTGCCTTTGCGAAGGACTCAGGAGATAAGCCGAAGATGTCAAGCTTCGTTCTTGGCAGCCTTCCATGTAAAAGTACCGCAGGGGCCACTCCTGTTGTGGCGTGTGGTGTACACCTGTACACCACACGCGAGGACTTGGGAAATCTCATGGGAGTAGCCATATGCATCCGCCACCACAAATTAGTTGCTGATCTAGCGTATTTCCCTTAAAGATGGTCCTAACCGTGGCCTTTTGTAACCCCCCCCCCCCCCCTACGCCTCGATAGGAGGCACTCCTTGCACTTTTTTTTTCGGTTTGTTTGTTTTTATTTTCATCGCGTCTACTCGCGACTGCCGGTGTCCCGATGCGGTGATGGAAAAACGAGTCGTGATTTTTTTTTTCTATCTTGTCGACCACTTCAATTTTAGCGCATGAAAGGTGTGAGCAAAGCGAGTGTGAGCATGTGAGCAGTTGTAGAGCGTTATGTCGCGTTATTCGTTGGAAGAGCCCCCCGACCCTCGGACCCTACATCCCCGGCTGTGAACGCATCGCGCGTTTTTAACTTTTGTCATCCTCCTGTACTACTATGTCCCACCCTCGTCGCCATTGTTGTGATGGGTGAATTGACTCGCACTCACGGGTAGCGGTTGCATACTCTCCGTTTTAATAGACGTTCCACAAATATATACAAGCACAAGGACACAGTGTTGCCAACCTAAACACTAAACCGAAACTGCCAGAACTATGTACAGGATACAACACATTTCTTCCTTCACATATATTTATACGCATATATTTATAGGATTTGTATATTTCCTGCACCGGTTCTCACTTTATATAGTTATAATTAATTGTAAAACCTTCATGGCATGTACCAACACTTCAAAGAAGATTACTTGTGCACGTAAATGCTTGCAGTGTACTTGTTTTGTCTTGTTTATGATGTTCATTATAGCACATCACTTAAAAACACACACAAAAAAAAGAAAAGCGGGCAAGCAGCCTGCAACGTTCTTATGCAGTTCTTATATAGAAGAAAATGTGAAAGATCACAGCTAATCAAAATCATGCAGGGAAGTTGCCCTGTTGCATCCTTTTTATATAGTTTATATAGGTTATATAAAAAGGTTATATATAGGTTATATAGTTTATATAGGTTATAGTTTCCTCTTGGGTATGGACCAGTGTTGCACTTCAATGGCCATTCAGGTGTGAACGTGCATATTTAGGTGTGAAGCCATGCCAAACTAAATAGAAACAGCTTGCCGACATATCTGAGAATGGTTTCATTATTACATAAATCCTGCTTTTACAAGTGCATAAGTTTATAGAATTATGCATTTTTCGGACATATCTTGTGATGAAATTAAAACACCATGTAACTTTGTCATGGCATTATAAAACTGATTTCTGCAAATGAAGTGTGTACGTTTGCACATTATGTAGTTTAATTTTATGTAATACGTACTGCAAACAAATAAAGGTCCAACCAGGAAAGAAATTGTGAGAACAACACATGTACATGAATCTCTCTATTAAAATTCATAAAGGAAAAGCAAGTGTGCATTAATGCGTAAACATGACCGAACTAAAGTACGGCACAATGAACTAGGGATACATGGCAGAAATGGTGTGTCTCGGCAGTGCATGCTGTTTTGCAGCCATGCCTGGGAAAAAAATATACATCTTAACAAGCGTGTTAAAAAATCTGTGCACTAAATGTGCATGTTAGTCGAGGGACTCTTTAAGTGTTGCATCTTTACTGAAGACATTACAAGGCCTAATTACCAGCTTATTAAAGTATAGGAAAAGATTGCGATATTTATAACATTTGAATGCAAATATTATGTCACACAGAAGGGTCTTGCACTGCTTGTTCTTATGGAGTTGCAAACAACAGTTTAGCAGTGATGCCTCAACTGTCGCATTTGTCTTTCACAAGACTGTTGGCCTAGTTGATATAAAACAAGAAGAGAACAACAGGAAGAGTGGCACTTCCAGCTACTTTATTCAAGGCGCTAACCCAAGAATATATACAAACAGCAAGCATGCGCGGTCCCTTTCCAACCTCATATCATGCAGCAATCAAGCAATCTCGTCTCTGGTGCATATAACATAACTGATGTATAGCTGATAACTGACAATTTGTACAGGCAACAAAACATACAATGATTCTTTTTTACAACTTGCCATTTTTATATATTGTTTTAATCTGTCACTTGCCATGGTGGCTGTGCCAGTTTGCAAAAACAGAAAGTAAGCTCACGCTATATTAAGGCAAAAACCTTATATTACTATGTTTCAAGGCTGTGTTGCGCAGTACAAAAAACCAGAGTGTAGGCGAGCATCGAATAGGTGGAGTCCATCTCTCGCTTCACTGTAAAGCTGATTAAGTATATCTTGCTGGTGTGGTCAGCTTTGTTGCCTTCGTATTACAACAAAGTTGACCGTGTCCTGCTGCAAAATCTCATGCCACATCATTGTAGGTGAAGGTGCACAAGGCTCTAGTTGCGAGGAAGACCGAGAAGGCACAACGCTGCAGAAGAACCTTAAGCAACTCAAAATGCCATTTGTCACCACTGCTGCTGTAACAAAGCAGCTATGTGTCAAACAACAGCAGCAGCCCAAGAAACAGATAAATGGAACTTGGCATTTGCCTTTCACATTCCCTTGGAAATTTCTAAGCACCTGGTATAACAATACAGCGTAAACCGGTATGGGCTTGTTACAACGCTCAAAATTGGTGACAATGGTGCCTGAAGCAGCTGTCCGAAACCGCTATCGCTCATAATGAGAAAAAGTCCATACCCCAACTCACCTGAAGGAAAACTAGCAATCTTTCAGTAATGTTTATCTCCCTTTCTGCATGCCTGTGCACATTTGAACCCAGCCCAACAGGAGTAGTAGCACCCACCCCCGACTCTGGGCCTTATATGTTGTCAGTCGTCAGCTATGGTTCTATCGACAAAGACGAGGAGAATTGGGGGCCGGGGGAGAAAACACAGAAGAGCAAGGAGATGACGACGGCAAGGAAGGAGAGGATGCAGATGACAAATGAGAAGGAATTTGAAAAAGAAGACAATGGAAGAGGAAGAACAAGAGGGGGGAGGAGAAGCAGGAATGGAAGAAGACCTAAAGAGAATAATAAGAGCACATACAGGAAAGCTTACACTGTCAATGTGCTGTGTTCTTTGCAAAGGCCTGAGAGTGTTCTTACAATGCTGCCCTAACTTGTCCCAGTGGCCCATTAAAGAAATTCTGTTGACATTGTGCAGTGGAGTTTTTCCTCTGAAAATGCGCACCTATCAGATTCATGATAGCCACCATTGGTGATTACTTCTCTATGCAAGTTACTTCAGGCAGTAAAACCTTTGCCAGGACAAAGAAATGGAAAAGGCATCAAGAGAGTGCAGGCGATTGCTTACCCGCAAAGGTTGTTATGCGACACCAAAAAAGAAGCATCATAATTCAATGTGAATGTTGTTTTTGTGCCCCTAACAAGCTCTAAAAGGTGTGTTCTCTAGACAAAGTGGCTGAAATGTGCAAGATGCACAGGAACAATTTCAGTACTTGCCAGTCGCACAGAGCAGCTTGGTTGCAGCAGACAAGAAAACCTGGCTTAGCAAAACGTTTTCTTGGGCTAGTTGGTTCATGACTTCTATAAAAATGTAGCGCAAAGGAACACACGGACAGACAAAGAGCACAGGACGGGCGCTAACTTCCAACTGTGTTTATTGAAAAAACGTACGTACACTTATACAAGTCACAAGGGGCGGTAAGGGCATGACTCTCGCGTTAATCAGGATACCACGAGGGAAATCAAATCTTGAATCAATGTGGCATGAAATCGTATCTGGACGCATTGCATGCTCCATGACTTTTTTTTTTTTTATGCGGAGCCGTTGGTGTTCGCTCTATGCGACCCAATCCTACAAAGTTTCGGCTAGCAACGCTTATTGCTTCCTCTGGCCTAGTTTCCTTCCTCCTGCAGCGTCACTTTTGTAATCAAATGGACTGGCGCGAAAACGGAAGAAAAAAAAAAAAGTCATGGAGCATGCAATGCGTCCAGATACGATTTCATGCCACATTGATTCAAGATTTGATTTCCCTCGTGGTATCCTGATTAACGCGAGTGTCATGCCCTTACCGCCCCTTGTGACTTGTATAAGTGTACGTACGTTTTTTCAATAAACACAGTTGGAAGTTAGCGCCCGTCCTGTGCTCTTTGTCTGTCCGTGTGTTCCTTTGCGCTACATTTTTATAGAAGAAAACCTGGCATCCTACGAGCAAAGTGACAATGTAGGTGGAGACATGGTATGTCCTCGAGGCATGGAGAAGGCAGTATTTGAGGAGAGAATCTGCTAGGCTGTGGCAGCGCGCGCCATGGCCCATTCATGAAATGGTTTGGCAAGGAGGAAATTGAATTTTCTTTGCATCACGACAGATGAAACTTCCGGCAAGTGGTCATCTTTTACATGTCATCCTATGGGTGCAATGCATAAAAACTGCGATACCGTCTCATATATTGCAAATATTCTCAGTTTTCTGTCTGCAGCATCAATAAGTAAACTCTGTGGGCATTTTGGCAGTAGTTTGTAATAAATAATCACTTCAATATGTGCTATACAGCACTTGTAATGAGCTGCATGTAGTGACTCCAGTGCAGGTGACACCTGCCGCTGCAAGTCCCTCGTTTGCATGTTGTGAACAGGTATGGGTAAATGGCCTTGGGAAGAAAAGGCATGCAGGATGCTGCATATTCTTTGTGATCTGCTGACTTTACAACTCTCACGGCTTCTCAGACATTTAAGTGCACTTTTCGTGTTGCAACAAAGGCTTGCGCTCTCTGGGGTTTCCACCAGTGCCATTTTAGGATGGGACAGAAATGTGTTGTGCCAAACTACAACAGTAGTGCATCTAGCAAAGTGAAGCCGATTACTTTCGACGTTCTCAGTGGCTTGATGAAAGTGGAGGCATGGACTTGTACAATACTAAAGAAAGGTCGAGAGCTCATGCCCCATAACTACGTTTGCTAGAAGCATTTCTCAAACAGTGAAATGGAGAAGCAATGAAGGTGATCTTGGTGGTGACATCTCTCTTGACAAACCTAAGCTGCCTGTTTTGTTACTAGATGCCATGCTGTCACTATTTTTGCACTGTCTCAGCTACCTGTCTCCTGTTCTCAAAAAGAGAAAAGAAATGAGCCAATTGGACCTGGCGTGAAGTGTGGAGAGCATGCAAAGACAGAGAATTTGGTGGTTAATGACACAAATATGCTCGCTGCTTGCCACTTTGAGGAAAATGAGATGGTGCATCCTCTCGCCTCCCTTTGCCATGAGTCCTATTCCTCGAACAATAAGCAAACAACGGCATATGTGTGGTGGAAAGACAAGGAACGACACTGTACCAATAGTTCTGGTAATGACCAAACCAGTCAAGCCAGAGTTATTGAATAATTATAAGTTTTACATTCCAAAAAAACATACTGTGCAGATAATTAGGTAATTGCTGTACATGCAACACCTTTTTTCGTTTATATAACAAATAATTTGCAGCCACCAAGGTCGCACAAGAAGCACATCAAGTACGATGAATCGGCACTGGCTAGCCTTGACAGGTGGAACACTCTTAGCTGAAGGGGGAGTAATGCGAGGGTAGGACAACTTCATTACTCTACCCAGAGTTATTCAACTCTAGGTGGGAGGGATGGGGAGTCAGCCGCGGGGCTTACTCTTCCGTTCAAGGAAGAGTAACATGGTCTGCAAGCTCCCATGCTGCTTATGTAGAGTTAGAAACTCGCGGAACTCCAGCGTCAGTAGCGTGAACAGCGCCCAGTACTCCATCGTTCGCAAATATCGCCGCACAACGATATGCGATTGCAGCGTTGCCGGCCTGGACGTGGCAAGCCTCAACGTACCTTGATATCCTGAATATACACTCCAACAAGAAAAGGTACACGCGACTCTCTGCGAGCGCACCGCGTAAAGATTGTGCGTCGGCGCACGCAGTCGGATCGCGTCTCCGGACGGCCTGCCTGACGCGCACCGATCGGCACCGACAAGAGAAAGCAAGCCAAGAATTCCACCACCGCACTTCTAGTACGCTGTTAAAGACGAGTGCGCGCGCAAGGAGACAAAACAAAAAGCAAAAGCAAATGCAGGCGGGTGGAGAGATATCAACAGAACAGCGAACAGCGCCGGGCGCCGGTGCGAGGGTTCCGTCGGGCGCCAGCCAGTTGCGCCTGTGCCGCTGTGGGTGCCCGAAGCAAGCTCAGCCGTATCGCGGATATCGAAATTATGGCCAGTTGGCTCTGTGAACGCTGCATGAGAATGGTGCTGTTGAGTTGACACACTGTGCGTGTTTTGTGCGGGCAGTCTCACTGTGTTCTCGTCGCTGAACGCGAAGGCTGTGATGTGACGGCAGGGCAACTTATGTCATGCTGCGACAGTGATGGTTTCGCCATGCCGCGACGCGCAACCGTGCAAGCTCGGCCCATTCCGGCGCACCCATGGTAAGTCATGCATTTGTTTTGTTTGTTTGTTGGTCTTTATCGCCGCTGATGCATGTGTACGTGTTGTTCTACACAGCGCGCTGTCTAAGCGAAATTAAAGGCAAAAAAGAGGCGTTAGGCGCATATATAGAAACGACGCGACATAAATGCGCGTTTAGGAACACCCGTGAAGGCAGTACAGGCGTAGGAAGGTCATTCGATCAGCTCACGAAATCGCCCCTTCACTTAAAAAAAAAATCTTGTGTGATATTATTTCATGCGAGAAGGCTTCAACTTCATGCTTTCGGTGAATGTGAACTTACGCGAAAGACTGCGGCTATCGGAAATAATAATTGCTCGTGTAGTACATGCTGACACCACGATATGATCATGAGGCGCGCAGTAGCGGAGGGCTCGGGAAGTGTTCACCATCCGGTGTTCTTTTGATGTGCACTGATAACGCGCAGTATACGGGCCTCTCGCATTTTCGCCTTTTCGAAAATGCGACCGCCGTGGCCGGGATCTAATCCTCGTCATTCCGGTCAGCAGCCGATGTGTTTATCACGTCGTCATGTGTTTATATGTGCATGTAACCCATATATTTAACATACGCTCAGTTCCGATAATCAGTTCTTTTGTATTTCCCCCTCATCCGGGCAATATGTCCACATTTGCATATTATTGGCGCCTAGTAACACTGGGGCGGCCTTTGACAAGACGCTCGAGTGCAACATGTGTAACTGCGCGATGGACTTTACTAACATTGCGGACCTTTTTAAAGTGCACATGTAACGTTGTTTCGCGTTTCTTTGCCTTTGTGCATTTCGTATAAATGTGTGTGCCGCACAGCAAATACGAAGCTCACAACAAACTACTTACCAGAATCTCACTGTTAAGTGTAACATGTGTTTAAAAACTAGACTGCTATAAAAGAAGCGAAGTAAGTATTTTCAATGAAGATTTCATTTTTATGTGCACAAAATGTCTAATGGACCTCGTTATTTTGCATCTTTTCCAGGAAGATGTTTCCGGTGAAGCAGCGAGAGTTGCTGGCCCACCACTTTTTCCACAAGATCGATCATGGGAAGGCTTCTCTGTGCCTCACAATGTGCTGGATCAAATTCGCACACCTTTAAGACTACGAATAAACAATGGGACTCGTGTGGTTGGCTATACACAAACTGCTGGCAAGCATTTGCAAACACTCCACTGCGGAAAACGTAGCACTTTTTAAAGACCCCTGTGGAAACTCCTCCAATTCAACCTTCATTAAACCCTGACTGCTTCACAGCTTACTCAGCTTTCATTTAAGCTCATGCTACTTACTAATTGGATCAAATGTAGGCAATACTTAAATGCACATCATTGCTTAGGTCAAAGGGGCTTTCCAGCCATGGTGCTTGGTATTCATTTATTTTGAATAGGAAAATAAGGCATGTACAATGTACCGTGACATTAATGTTAAGCAAGAAAAAATCCTGCAGGTCCCCCACACTGTTTGAATTGGCGTCATGTGAAGCAGTCTGCAAAGAACTTGCCAATGACGAATTCTTTGTCATTCAGTGAAGTGTTACGGGTAGAATCAAACTCCTTGTGAAAAACACATGAATACCCACTCAAGATGTATGCTTAACGTGGGCTAACCAGGAACGTTGATAGTATGGTGAATGAGTGATAGCTCATGGTATGATGTAATATTGATACTCACATTAGTCCAAAGCACAAATGTCTATATTGTCAAAGAAAAATGCACTATATGGCGCGTGCGTTGATGTGGTCTCAGAAGCATTGTTTGTTGAGGTATTCCTACGGTATAGAGCAAAGTTGCACAATAGCATGAAGACATATATGCGTTGCTATGATAGTGGTCATCATACATTAGATATGTAATCCACATAACGCATGCACCAATATAACAACTGCTGGTGCAATAGGCTTATTTACTCTTAACCACGTTGGAGGAGCCACCATAGTGGTAGTGTGCCTGCTTGGCACCTTGAGGGCCCTTGTTCAATACCCCCCTACTGCTTCGTGGGCTGTGTGTGCATGTCTGTGTGTGTGTGTGTGTGTGTGTGTGTTACGTCTGCATTTCAAATGCAAGCTACCAGAAATGGTGTTCCTCTCTTGGTTGTAGAGCGAAGCTGCTTGAGCCGGTTATTCTGTGTCAATCATGAACAGCAAAATGTGTGCTGATCCTGGAAGCGATGCACCATGTGAGGTGCAGAAAACTTCATGCAACGCTCAGTGTTGTGGGTTCGGTCCCTGCAGCCACGGTGTTTCATATGTCTATTTTAGTTGGTCCTTGATTGACATAGGCCTTATCAAATCCAAACACCTGTGGCGCATACGCGCATACTGTGGTCCAAGAACTATGGTTGTGAGCTATGCATGATTGCAGTATTGTTAATCATGACATATATGATGAGTATATCAGGTTAGCAATATCAAATATTTGTCATTCGTGTTAGTCACACATTTATACCATACCTCCAAAATGTTGGGGTCTACCAGGCAAATTAGATAGATAGATTAGATAGATAGATAGATAGATAGATAGATAGATAGATAGATAGATAGATAGATAGATAGATAGATAGATAGATAGATAGATAGATAGATAGATAGATAGATAGTAACTATGTTCACCAAGAAGTGCTTCACATTTAATAATTCATCTGGTCACAACTCATAGCCCCAGCTAGCACGTAAACAGTAGAGTGCACTGATGTAGGCATGCCCATTATTGACAGTGGGATTATAAGTGAGCTGTAGTTGTGTATTAGTTAAAGAGTGATGCCTTAGCCAATGTAATTACCATTGTGTGTTTGCAGACTCTATGTACTTTGTGCTTGCCATCTGTTAGAAACGTACGAACACATTGGCGCACTGTTAAGAAATGCATGCACCACCGAGCATCATTGTAACATTCAAACCATATCAATAAACAGTTCTTTCACACTGTTTTACTGCATCAAATTCCTGAGTATTTATGCTGTATTGTACATATTATTTTTCCATGGGCTCAATGTTCAAATACAGTTTTGTGCATGCTATGAAAATTTATATCTTTGCACTGACATGATAGTTGTTACTGTTTTGATTCCAATAAAATATTAGAACAAACGTTTGTTGTGTTGCTTGTGGTGGGACAAATTTTAATGCATGGGAACTAAAGAATAAAACTTGTGAGTGAAAATAAATTGCTAAAATAGTGATCTGTCATTGTTACTGCTGGAGTTCTACCAGGCAGATTTAACTGGTATTTCTTGCAACACACTGTACGAGAGAAATAGGTGGTGGAAGAGAACAGTGATGTTCAAACAACGACTGGCTGTTCATTTATCAATCGCAGCATAGTTTGATGTGCGTAAGTGTAACACCAACTTAAGCATCAAGTGCATGGAATGATAAGAATATGTGAGAGTATATGTCAGTGACTTTGAGCTTTGAGGATCTCTGCATATGTCAGTCAGTCACCTGTGCTTGCTTTGTGAAATCTTCAGTTGCCACAGGCATAGCGTTCTCCTCTGTTGACAACAGAAAATGCGTAGACACTGCCTGTTTTCTGGAGATGGGTCATTTCACTGAAGAACAGAGTAACAGATTTTTTTTTCTTAACATTGATCCAACGCCCACATTTCCAACGCCCACATTTGGAAAAGAGAAATGCGAAATCCTTGGTTTTAAAGAGGAGACCTGTCTTGCGTAGGCTATGCTTCACCTTGAGGCACGGCACGCCTTGCTCATTCGTTTTCATGGCTACATGCTGTTCAAAAATAGGCGTAATTAGCAAGGAAAATAGCTGTCGCCGATGACCAGATTTAGTAGCTGAGTACAGCACATACGACGACAGCATGTCGCACCAAACAGCGCAATGCGCGCAGGTATATACTAATTGCACAAACAGCTGATCGCCAAGTCGATGTGGAAACGCCGCTGCCAGTGTGTGTAGCGCACGGTAGGTCACACGCGTATAAGTTGTATATGTTGGTGTAGGGCACCTAGTGACGTACGCAACTTTTGTATGCGAATGCGGGTGGTTTTTGAACCGCTAGGAACGCGCTGGTGCCAGTGGACGCGTGCGGCTCACGGCAGCATTAATCAAAATTGCTGAACAGCACATGCCTATGGAATACGCATGCTTGAGTATGACACGCTGAGATACCTTACTTTTACGCAGATGTTTGCTTACATTTAGCGATCGAAACATCTGTGATGCGTAGGGTAGCACGAAATTGAGCACCGATTTATAACGCGGTTGCCGCACGGCACGACGATATGCAGAATAATTCATAGCGCAGTGCTTTGCCGGTGGCTTTCTCACCGCCTCGCAAGTTTTGCATTGACCGAACGGAAACACATGCTCATACCGATCAACTTCGAAGCTCTTAGGTTCAGAAGCAGAGTAGCAATACATTCGGTAGATATATAAGGAGGAGGAGGAAGAGAAAGGAGGAAAGACAGGGATGTTAGCCAGTGCTGAGACCGGCTGGCTACCCTGTGCAGGGGAAGAAGGGTAAGGGGACTGAAAGATAGCAGAAAGGAGACACGACAAGAAAAAAGAAAAAGAGAGAAAAAAAAACACACGCACACAAACGCGACACTGCTTAAAGTCTGTCCCTTAGACCACTCGTCCGTAAAAATCGCAACAACGCGTTGAGCGCTTTCCGTGCTGACGATGGGCATGGCCAGTGTCCCAAGACTCGTTGCTCAGACAAAGGGCGCCTGTCAAGTCTGTCTAGAGCAGCGGTAAGTTCTCTCCTGGGGCCACTGAAACGGGGACACTCACACAGAAGATGAGAGATCGTTTCGTCGCAGCCGCAGTTCTCGCACATAGGGTCGTTTGCCATTCCAATACGAAATGCGTAGGCGTTTGTGAAGGCAACGCCAAGCCACAGGCGACAAAGAAGTGTCTCTTCAGCTCGAGGTATTCCTGAGGGAAGGCGGAACTTAAGGTCTGGGTGCAAACTACGTACACGAGCATTGGTGAAATCTGACGAATCCCACTGTGCGCGCGTAAGTTCACGTGCTAGGGATTGAAGCCTTGCAGATGCTTCGGTCCTGGAGAATGGTATTGCTCTACAGTGGTTATCATCGTGGGCAGATCGGGCGGATTTATCAGCAAGGTCATTGCCGTTGATCCCACAGTGCCCCGGTATCCACTGGTACGTGATGTTGTGTCCTTGCTCGACGGCATGGTGGTGAAGAATTCTTATGTCAGCAACCAGTTGCTCGTGGGGTCCATGACGAAATGGCGATATCAGACATTGAAGAGCTGCCTTGGAGTCTGTGAATATGGACCATGCATGGGAAGGTTCTGCAATTATGACTTCTACCGCTGCATGAATTGCGGCGAGTTCTGCAGCTGTCGAAGTTGTGAAGTGGGACGTCTTGAATTGTATGGTGACAGACTTGGCTGGAATGATCACTGCTCCTGACGCGCTCACAGAGGAAACTGACCCATCCGTGTAAACGTGAAGGCGTCCGCTGTGTTGCTCATGCAGGAACATTAGGGTGGCTTGTTGTAAGGCTAAAGTTGACATGTGGTTTTTCTTTTTAATTCCGGGAATGGTCAGGAGCGCTTCGAGGGGATGAAGGCACCACAATGGTAATGATGGCCTTGCTGGAGGCGTGAAACCCGATGGTAGGACTGCACGATGAGCAGCAATAATGGCGCTGAATTCGGAGTGTGGCCTAGAAACGGGAAGAGAGGCTAGGTGGTGCGACGGAATTCGGGCGAGATGTCTTAGGTGTACTCGTAGAGCATCCACACGAAGATATGTTGTGAAGATATATAAGGCCGCGAATAAAGCTGCCGGCACACCGTGGTGTGGTGGCGTGATCGGTAGTGTGTCCGCTTGCCGTGCGTGCGTACCCAAGTTCGCTTCCCATGTTATTACTGGTTATTTTCGTAGTGTTGTATGTTCTTGATTTCTTTGATTTCTGTGTTCTGAAGTGCTCCTGTGATGTCCGGTACTGTCAATTAGCGTTAGCACGTTTACTTTGGCGGTGGTATCGACGAGTGATGCAAGTGCCGTGCGTTCATGATCTGCTCGCTGTCCGCGTGTACTGGTCCAGGGTGAGTTTTTATTTTTTTCATTTCCGAATCAGCATTGTCTACGATTTCTTTTACACCTTGACGATTAATGAGAGCGTGGCTACCGCTACGCTGGACCAGCCGCGCCGCATGGCACCGTACGTGTGCTCGGCACTGTTGCCGTGAGGAAAACAACTGATCATAACAGTATTCGCTAATCGTAACGACGTCGAATATTATGTTGTTTCGTTTGAACAGGTAGTGTACTCAATATCCTGAAGGGTTACCAGGCGTTTCCATGGATTCTGTCTATATTTAGTGCTTAATTACACAGAACACCGCTATTTTCACTGGAAATACAGGGGAAGTCGAGGCACTCTGAATGCTTTGCGCAACGGGTGTTTATATGCTTAACGTTGTTGTGTTGTGTGTACGTTGTGCATGGATGCATGTTTTATATATGCGATCTCTCGTTTACGCACGTTCTCTTGACGTATTCGCTGTTGCATGGTACGATCGAAAGCTTGGCGCCGCACCATTTTCTATTTTTTTTCGTTACGTCCTTCATGAAAAGAGTGCTTGAACTCCCGCGAAGCATTACTTCACTCCCCTTCAGCCAGAGTGACAGAACTCTGTGCCAGAGAGAGTGCGTGCACTCGTGCGAGAGAGTGCGCGCACTCTGTGCTACAGAGAGTGCCCAGCACTCCTGAAAAGAGAGTGAAATATGGGACAGGCGTTTACTCTGCCGAAAGGAGTGCCCAGCACTCTACTGCAGCTAAGAGTGAACCGGCAAGCTTCTGCAGAAGGCGTGAAGTGTGTGTTTCTCTCTCTGCGCCAAGCCGACTCGCACAACAGAGGGTGTGTTGGCACCATGCCCTACAGCGTGATTTCACTGAGCTTCACTGAGCCACCCAAACAAATACTGTTTCACCTTCTGAAGAAATGCTCTGTGCCTCGAGGCCAATACACCAGTTTTCTCTATAGCGGTGACCATCACAAGGAATGCTTCTCAATTCCAACAAGCGCATTTGATTGAGGAAATGCTACGGCAAGAAAACATTCTAAACTTCGAGAGACTCCCGAGATGGAACAGGATGGAGAGCAGTTTCTGAACCATTAGACAATGAATGCATGTCACAGAAACACAGTGAGCCCTGTTAATATTTCTGCTTGTCGACAGAATCCTTTTATTGCAGTAAAACCACGTATCTAAATATATAGGCTGTTTGGAGATAGTACTTAATTCAGGCCCTTATTGGCTGTTTTTCTGTTTTGCAAACAATTCGGTTCTAGCAGAAAAGAGGCATAGCAGGGGAACAGTCTACTACAGCTCTAAGTGCATGACTACGCTACTAACTTGTTATAAGACTATACATCAAAAATACATTTCGTGCACGGCGTGGGGAGTGCAACGTATTTTGCTTCTTTGGACAGACTCCCAGTAATCTACTAGCATTAGGAAACTAAACGACATCCGTGTCTTCACAATGTAGTGACGCAACATACAGGCTTCAACACAGGTGACTGCAGCTCCTTATAAACTTGTGATGCTAGTTGTTACACATCCACACCACAGATTCCACGACGGACGATCCGTGATATCGATGTTCACAAAACAAACTGCAAGCACACACGCGCACGCACGCGCACACACACACACAGAGGCGTCATTTTTCGCGGCCTTCAAGATGTGAGTTTTCGGTTACATGTGTGTTGCCGCGTTCGGTCACAACACAAACTAACCGTATTCCGTGCACAGACACACACATATACATCATTTGCAGATCCATAAATGTGGGCTTTGGTTAGATGCCGGCGTCGTCCGTTTCGGAGGCACTACAGTGTAGTAGGCACTTGCGAGTAAGATACACGAACCATTCGTTGACAACTTGATGCTGAACACGGAGGATCATGCTTCGCGCGCACGACGACTTCGAAGAAGAATACGCGGACCCTTCCTACGCGGCTACATCCATGGCGCAAAGTATTTTTTTCTTCACGACGCGAAGCAGCCGAAGCAGCTGCTGCGCCGCTGCGCTGCTGCCACCGCTATTTTCACGTCTTTACTGATGTGCGGGAGCCGCTGTTGCGCACACCAAAATAATTTACCCACTTGCAGCCGTTTTTAAATTACAATACATGCATGTTCTTCAATCCTGTAAAACAAAAGTTAATAATATTATAACGCACGGTTATTTAAACACATTTGAAGATAGCCGGTCGCTACTGTCGCGGGAAAAACAGTCGCTGCAATCGCAAGTCATCTGAAACGAAACCGCCATTAAGCGACGGGAGCGAACAGAGCGATTGGAACGATTTTCGTCGCTGCAATCGCAGCATGTGAAACAGCCTTTAAGAAGTGCATTCGCACTTAAAAGAAAGGAACATACCTAGATGGGCGTAGATCGCCGGCCGCTGCCGTGGGTCGCTGGAGCCCGAGACGACGCGCGGTCCGGGCAACGAGGCCTCGCCGCCCGGAGAGCCGCAAAAGCACGTACGCACCGCCTCGAGACCCAGCGTGTTCTCCCGAGCATCTCTCAAACCAGAACGCGCGAAGATTCTAGAAATTACCCGCTGCCCAATGACAGCCTAGTTAAAACCACATGCGGCGGAGCAGGCGGCCCCCCCCGCAACGGTGGGCCCCCGCTCCGTCCAGCCGAAAGAGGGGGATGCGGCGACATTCCACGCTAAATATGGCGTCGAGCGGGACCCGGCCCCACAAGCGCGAGTGCCTCGCACTTGTATGGGCGGTGGGGAAATTCCGCCCATACTGGTACGGCCGACCTTTCATCATTACAACGGACCATTACGCCCTTTGTTGGCTCTCGACACTCAAAAGATCCCACTGGTCGTCAGGTCGCTGGGCCCTACGTCTGCAAGACTACACATACACAGTAGTGCACAAGTCCGGCCGACTACACCAGGATGCCGATTCAAGCAATCTGTCGACGGCCCAGGCTCCGATGATGCGCCTGCTGGAATCTTCACGCTCTCGGCCTTCCGCAACATCGCACAAGAGCAAGAAAGTGACGCAAACTTACTCGACCTCATCAGCCGCCGCCATGCACATCCGTCAGACCCTTCGCTTCGTATGTACCTCATTCTGGATGGCATCTTATGCCGCCGAAATATGCGACCTGAAGGGAACGAGCTGCTCTTAGTCGTTCCCACGCATTTGCGGGCGACTGCGGGCATTTTAAATAGACTGAGATACTACTTCCCAACAAATGTCAAGCTACAAATATACTACGCTCTAGTACATTCACGGCTAACATACAGCTCCTTGGTGTGGCTAACAACGACCGCCACAAACCTTAATTCTCTGTTGATATTACAAAACCGTGCTATACGCGCAATATCTAACACTCCCCTTTACGAAAGCGCTCGACCATATTTTAAAATGTACAAAGTACTGCCTATAAAACAGTTATACAGACATAAGCTATGCCTAGAGATACTACACCAGTATAGACTAAATACATCACTATTCTTGGACACATTATGTGAAACAAACACCATACGAGCTGAGAAAGAACTTAATATACAAATATAGGTCACGCACGAACTACGGTGACCAACGATTAGCTTCACAAATTCCAGACATCTTAAACAAATACCCAACTATACTACATTTACTGGAAGATGGAATTTCAGCTAGATCATTTAAAAAATAACGAAAGAGATTTTAGTTGAAGAAAGCGATGCTTTTTCTTGATTTTTAAAATTTGTAGATATTGATGTTTTGTATTCATTACACCTTGTTCATTATTGTTCCTTTACCTGGTGCTTCTTATACTCTATTTTGTCTTATACAGCAACTCGATGCCGTAATCAAGATGTCTCTTGTTAATTTATTTGATAGAACACATGCATTTGTTTGTATTTACCACCACTCGAATAAGGATTCTGTTAATATTTCTATGTTTTATGCATACTTCTGGTAGTTATGTTCGACAACGGTACCCGTGTAAGATAACACGTGATGTTGTAATTTTCTGCGTAGTGTACTCAAGATATGTTTCTGCATTGCTGCCAGGGTGGCACGACCAAGTCAGGCATTTACTTAGCCTTTAGTCGTGTCCCCCAAGGCAATCTTGTTCAATTTTTGCCTTGAATAAAGCAAACCAAAACCAAAAAACGAAAAAACTGTACTCGCACAGCTACACGACGTACCCACCGCCGGCCACCTTGGTGTTTCCAGGACGTACGGCCGTGTCCGGCGACGATTTTTCTGTTCAGGACTCTACCGTTATGTACCACGTTATGTTGCGGCTTGCGAATCTTGCCAACGTCGCAAAGAGCCCGCTTTGCCTCCAGCTGGACTACTCGAGTCAATAGAGATACACACGGAACAATTTTATCGTGTCGGTCTGGACCTATTGGGCCCTTTTCCTACATCCAGAAATGGAAATAAGTGGGTCGCCGTCGCAACGGATTATGCTACCCGCTACGCCATAACACGAGCCATCCCGACCAGTTGCGCTACCGACGTTGCAGACTTTCTGCTCCAGGATGTTATCTTACACCATGGAGCTCCTCGCTAGCTTCTCATGGACAGGGGCCGTTACTTCCTATGCCGGGTGCCTATATTGAAAACATAGTAGCTGCAGAGCTAGCAACCGACGGCGAGAACGGATTGGCTACTTACGCCAAGGGACACTCTGACGTCGCACCATAGCAATGGCGAGGCTGCATTCTGCTTTCGGCCATGTCGCTTTTTCGTACCACCGTGCCAGCGCGTCACGTGACTGTTGTGGTCACGTGATGCAAAAAAAAAAAGCAAATGAAAACGGCGCGTCGACTGCTACTGCACACTTCTGGTTCGAGGATTCGCTCCCCTAGCGTGCCCGTTGTTCAGCGCGTCAGCGACGCGGTTCTTACCTTTTGCCCAGTGGTCGTGCTCTGATTTGCTTTGCGAAAGAACGTAAAATGTTTTACAGAACCAACGGCGCAAGGATGAATGTCTATTTGTTTCGCAAACAAGGAGAACGCAACTTAGTGGTTCGTGCCGAGCGCAGCACTCTTTTCAGCAAACGTTATCCCGTAAAACGCACAGAAATGTTGGCGAACAATTTTCTGAGTGTTGTGCTCTTGTACAAGCCAGGCTGCACAAGATCCTTTATCCGTCAGGTTGTTTTCTGACGTTTTGTTGAGGTGAGACATATTGACGCAGGACAAACCACGTTTGAAAGACGCGCACAAGTTCACGTTCCACAGGACAGAGGCGCAATGGTGCAACAGCACAAAGGCCATGATGGCACATGCGTTCCTGGCACGCGATCGCGTGGGATAGCAGAGAAAAGAAAAAAAAAGAAGACTCCGATCGAACAGAAGGCTTCTGACTTCTTCGAGGAACGCTGCGTTTGTTTTGGCTCGCAGAGCGCAAGTTAGCTCTCAATAAATAGTCCGTTTCCTAATATACCTGTATTGTTCGGTACAATTCTGGTGGAAGTGCTGGGTACATGATCTCCAGCCCCATTCGAGTGAGGGAAAGCAGTCCGGAGCCACGCCGACACGGACCCAAGGAGCTTACGCCTGTCGACCAGCGCACAAGCCGTCGTCTGGAATAGAATAGAATATTTATTTGCAGAAATACAAGGCTCTGGCGGATACCACCGGCGAAAAGCTGCTTGGAATACAGCTTGACTGGGCCGATGGGCCGTTACAAGGCATATACGTGGCGGTTGTATGAAAAATAGTAACATTTTTTAGAAGCTCAAAATAAGAATAACTATTAACACAAATACAGAAAACAAGATCAGAATTATATAAAGAAATAATGAACATGTTGTACTGAAGATGTATGACATGCGCCCGAACGCCTGGATGCCGAAGACGACGACGATCGGTGGTTGTTACCCACGCTCTTGCGCGCGCTCGCCTGGACCCAGATCTACCTTCCTGCTAGCAGTCTGTAAAACAACGGCGCGGCCTGCTTGAAGACCAACATCCACATTTTAAGTGGTGGAGGTGCTGGGTACTGCTCATCGTACATCCTGGAACTTCGCAGCCGGACGCTACCATCGCCTTTGATCATGGCTGACCCAGCTCCCTCGCAAGCGGCTCCCGTACCAACGACGATCTTATGTTCTGGCTCTACCCGACAACGCGATCCGCCTGTATTCAGCGGCGCCGACGACCAGGACGTCGAGGATTGGATCGCCGAATACGAACGGGTGAGCTCCTGTAACAAATGGGACGGCCGCGCCAAGCTCACAAACGTCCACTTTTATATCACCGATGTAGCTGCTCTCTGGTATAAAAACCATGAGAATGAAATAATGGACTGGTCGACCTTCACGACAGCCATCACAGAGGTATTCGGTCGTCCCTCAGTGCGTCGACTTCGCGCGGAACAGCGCTTGCGTAGTCGAGTCCAGCGCAGAGAGGAGACGTTCACAAGCTACATCGAAGATGTTCTCTCCCTTTGCAAGCGCGTCGACCCATCTTTCGCCGAAGCAGAAAAAATAAAGCACATAATGAAAGGGGTCGATGACGATGCATTTCAAATGCTCGTCGCAAGAAACCCACAGACCGTAGCCGACGTGATACAGCTCTGTCAGTCATACGACGAGCTACGAAAGCAGCGTGCCTCAACGCGCCGAGCTGTTCAAGATCAAGCAGAAATATCCACCCTTGCCAGTGACGTCGCTGCTGATCACACCGCTCTACTGCCCCACATCAAGCAGTTCATTCGCGAAGAAGTCGCACGCCAGCTGTCGCTTGTCACCCACACACCCGAGCCGATGACTTCCGCTTTGGACCCGCCTCTTCGCCATGTCATTGAGACGCAGGTCGCTCAGGCACTACCACCTGCCCCTGCGCCTCTGCCTGTTGCTACACCGCTGACTTACGCTTCGGTTGTTGCCAGACAAGCCCCACCGGTCCCTGGCGCCTACCGGACCACGGGTCCCTTGTACACGTCGCCGCCACCTTCACGCACCGTGCCATATTCCTCTCCGCCCCCCGGACCAACCCGGGCTAGCACATGGCGCACCAGCGATAACCTCCCTATATGCTTCACGTGTGGCTTCGCAGGACATGTAGCCCGATACTGTAATCGGCGCCGCTTCCGTTACCAAGACAGTGTGGCCCCTCCAACCTATCCCACTCACCATTCGCAACGAGCTCCTTCTCCAGTCGCCGACTCTCCTTCTACACGCCGCCCCCTTGAGTCATACCGCTCGTCTTCTTCACGTCGTCGATCCATCTCACCGATGCTTCGTCGCCCTAGCCCCGCTCGAGAGGAAAACTGACAGCCGCAGTTCCAGAGGCAAGAACTGCGTCTTCGTCGAACTGTCCAAGACCTCATTTTTACCCGCCCAACGAAATTGATGTGTTAGTAGAAGGTGTTGCCGTGCGCGCGCTTGTCGATACTGGAGCCGTTGTTTCAGTAATGAGCGAAAAACTTTGCCGCGATTTGAGAAAAGTTACCACGCCGATTTCCGACCTTTCCTTGCGAACAGCGACCTCGCATCACATCAAGCCTACCGCCCAGTGCACAGCCCGTGTAATCATTCAAAATGCATGTATTCCGTTAAATTTATCGTCCTTCCCCGCTCCTCATATGATGTCATCCTAGGATGGGATTTTCTTTCCGCGCATCAAGCCCTCGTAGACTGCTCTCGTGCCGAACTTATATTGTCGACGCCGTGCCCTGACCTGGATGACCACAGTGCCCCTAAAGTGTTTGCCGCAGCAGACGTCCACATTGCGCCCTTGTCTGCCGTTCTCGTGCCGGTATTTTCGCCTGCCGTCACTAACTCATCTGTTCTGTTTTCACCATCTGCAGCTTCTGCAAGTCGCCGAAACTTTCTCCTCCCGTTTGCTGTAATTACCTTCTGCAGTGGTTGTTCGGCAATCTATGCGTGCAATGTCTCTGCATGTCCATTACTTCTGCTGCACGGCGAGTGTTTGGGGAGCTTCGAGACATTTGACTGCATCTTCGAGGATGCAGTGCTTGACGACAGGACACCACTGCCCATTTGTGCTGTCGCACCTAGCCCTGACGCAGAAGCTGGTGACATATTCTTCAGCGCTATCGATCCTGAACTCACACCCCTGCAGCACGAAGAGATCTCCCGTCTTCTACAACGTTTCCGAACCTCATTCGATTACAACCAACCATCTCTGGGTCGAACGTCAACAGTTGTTCACCGCATCGATACAGGTGAACAAGCACCACTGCGCCAACGCCCATACCGTGTGTCGACCGCAGAACGCCGAGTCATTGATGAGCAGGTAGATGATATGCTGAACCGCGGAATAATCCAGCCATCCAGCAGTCCTTGGGCCTCTCCAGTTGTGCTGGTGAAGAAGAAGGACGGGTCAATCAGGTTCTGCGTGGATTACCGACGTCTGAACCGAATAACGCGCAAGGATGTCTACCCATTGCCGCGCATCGACGATGCCCTCGACTGCCTACAGGGAGCAGAATTCTTTTCCTCCTTAGATTTGCGCTCCGGATACTGGCAGGTACCAATGGCGGAGGCCGATCGCGAAAAAACTGCTTTTGTCACGCCCGACGGCCTTTACGAGTTTAAAGTCATGCCTTTCGGCCTCTGCAACGCGCCTGCTACTTTCGAGCGCAGTGATGGACACTATCCTTCGAGGCCTCAAGTGGAATATTTGTCTCTGTTATTTAGACGACATCGTGGTCTTTTCCACCGATTTCGCGTCCCATCTAGAACGACTTGACCAAGTTCTCACGTGTCTCACTGCCGCGGGGCTTCAATTGAACTTGAAGAAGTGCCACTTCGCAGCTCGAAAGCTTGTCATTCTAGGGCATGTTGTTTCGAAGGACGGTATTCTCCCCGACCCTGCCAAACTTTCAGCCGTTTCAGCGTTCCCCAAACCAAGCACTATGAAAGAGCTCCGCAGCTTCATCGGTCTATGCTCTTATTTCCGACGCTTTGTGCGCAATTTCGCTGCAATTATCGCCCCTTTGACCAAGCTCCTCGCTAGAAGTCATGACCTTTCAGCATGGTCTCCTGCTTGTGACGACGCTTTCGACGAACTACGCCGTCTGCTAACATCGCCTCCTATTCTGCGACACTTCGACCCCTCTGCACCCACTGAGATTCACACCGACGCCAGTGGTGTTGGGCTAGGCGCTGTCCTTGCTCAACGTAAAGATGGCTTTGAAGAGTACGTCGTTGCCTATGCAAGCCGAACTCTTACCAAAGCAGAAGGCAACTATTCGGTCACGGAAAAGGAATGTCTCGCCATCATTTGGGCTATCGACAAATTTCGACCATACGTATACGGGCGCCCATTCGACGTAGTGACGGACCACCATGCCCTGTGCTGGTTGTCATCGCTCAAAGATCCTACTGGCCGTCTCGCCCGATGGGCCATGCGCCTTCAAGAATACGACATACGCGTCGTGTATCGCTCCGGTCGGAAACATTCGGACGCAGACGCCCTCTCCCGCTCACCCCTACCTCCAGTCACAGCATGCTCCACCGACGCCATATGCGATACCACAGCCCTTGCCATCTCCGACATGCCTTCCGAGCAGCGCAAAGATTCGTGGATTGCTTCCATCCTAGACTTTCTGTCTGGCCAGACTCCTGCTCCCATTTCTCGGACGTTACGTCGGCAAGCCAGGCACTTCACTATTCGGGACGACGTGCTGTACCGCCGGAATTACAGCCCCGGCGGTCGTCAGTGGCTCCTTGTCATTCCCCGTCATCTGCGCTCCGAAATCTGCTCCACTTTTCACGACGACCCACAATGTGGCTACGCAGGTTTTCTGAAGACATATTCTCGGATTAGCCTTCGGTACTACTGGCGTGGAATGTACCGCTTCATTCGACAGTATGTTCGGTCCTGTTCCACCTGCCAGCGACGAAAGACGCCGCCTCAGCGCGCCGCCGGCACCTTACTACCCCTGCCATGCCCTGTCCGGCCTTTCGACCGCGTCGGCGTCGACATCTACGGTCCTTTACCCGCCACAGTAGACGGTAACCGTTGAATACTCGTTGCCGTCGATCATCTCACACGATATGCGGAAACTGCCGCCTTTCCGTCGTCTACAGCAAAGGATGTTGCGACTTTCATTCTTCGCAATCTCGTCCTTCGTCATGGCGCTCCTCAAGAGTTGTTGAGCGACCGCGGTCGAGTGTTTCTCTCCGACGTAACCACAACATTGCTTCGCGAGTGCCGCGTCGTCCACCGCACAACCAGTGCATACCATCCACAAACAAACGGGATGACAGAACGCTTTAACCGCACTCTGGGAGACATGCTCGCTATGTACGTCTCGTCAGACCACTCAAACTGGGACCGAGTACTGCCTTTTGTTACCTTCGCGTATAATACCGCCATTCAAAGCACAACTGGA